>JAVJGJ010000047.1:66777698-66839009 GCA_035590215.1 Microhierax caerulescens | reverse complement strand
TCTGTGCACACCGGAGGCCCTTCCACACTGGGGCTCCCTGCACACTCATGTCCCTGCGTATGTGTGCCCTGCACATGCATGTCCATGCACACCTGTGTACCCTGACAACCCGTGTCCCCTCACACCTGTGTCCTGCATACCCATGTCCCTGCACACCCGTGTCTGGCACACTGGTGTCCCCTCACGCTCATGCCTCTGCACATCCATGTCCCTGCACACCCATGTCCCCGCACACCCATGTCCCCACACACCCGTGTCCCCTTACACCCCTGTCCATGCACACGCGTGTCCTCACACCGTCATATCCCGTACATGCATGTCCCGGCACACTCGTGTCCCTGCACATGTGTCCCACACATGCATGTCCATGCATACCTGTGTCCAGCACACCCGCGTTTCCCCCATCCCTTCTCGTTCCCCGTTCCGCCCCGCGAGAACCCCCGCGCCGCGCCCCCACCGTCCCCACGCCCCGCCCCCCCGCCGGGCCGCGCCCCGCCCCTCCCGGCGCGCCCAATGGGATGCAGCGTCCTGCTCCCCGCGGTGGCGGCGGCGCAGGCGCAGTGCGGGGACGGGCAGGGGCTGTTGGCGGGAAAGCAGCGGCTGCTGCCGGGGAGCTGGGGGCGGCGGGCTGCGCTCGGGCCTCAGTCACGCAGCCCCCGGGGCACAGCGCGGCAGGGTGGGCTGCCCTTGTGCTGCATCACTGTGCTTGAAGCGAGGCCTTCCCTTACCGACCAACCCTTGGTGTGAGGGAAACAGGGCTCCCAGCTAGCCCCAGACCAGATGCTTGTCATGCTGCACGTTAGGGGTGGTGGGATTGGGGATTTTGGGGAGGCAGATTAGAAAAATTAGTCTCTGTAAAGTACGGGAGTTCTTCTGGGAAATGGATGTGAGGGACCTGCAGGCACTGGGTCAGAGGGGGGGACAGCTGGCTGAACATGAGCCAGCAGTGTGCCCAGGTGGCCAAGAGCATCCTGGCTTGTGTCTGGCCAGCAGGACCAGGGCAGTGATCATCCCCCTGTACTGGGCACTGCTGAGGCTACACCTCAAATCCTGTGCTCAGTTTTGGGCCCCTCACTGCAAGAGGGACATTGAGGTGCTGGAGTGTGTCTGGAGATGGGCAACGGGGCTGGTGAAGGGTCTGGGGCACAGGTCTGATGGGGAGCAGCTGAGGGAACTGGGGTGGTTTAGCCTGGAGAAATGAAGGGGAGATCTTATCACTGACTACACCTACCTGAAAGAAAGTTGTAGTGAGGTGGATGTCAGTCTCTTCTACCAAGTAACAAGTGGTAGGATGAGAAGAAATGGCCTCAAGTTGTGCCAGAGGAGGTTTAGCTAGGATATTACGGGACAGATTATCTTGAGTGCAATTATGCAACACATATAGGACAATCAGGTGATCAGGCCCACCAGCATGGGTTTATGAAAGGCAGGTCCTGCTTGACTAACCTGATCTCCTATAACAAGGTGACCTGCTTAGTGGACGAAGGAAAGGCTGTGGATGTTGTCTACCTGGACTTCAGTGAAGTCTTTGACACTGGGAGACAGTGTCAAAGCATTCTCCTGGAGAAACTCATTTGAATGGGCATGTGCTTCGCTAGGTAAAAAACTGGCTGGATGGCCAAGCCCAAAGAATGGTGGTAAATAGAGTTAAATCCAGTTTGTGACTGGTCACAAGTGGTGTTCCCCAGGGCTCAGTACTGGGGCCGGTTCTGTTTAATATCTTTATCGATGATCTGGATGAGGGGATTGAATGTAGCCTCAGTAAATTTGTAGGTGACACCAAGCTGGGGGGGAGTGTTGATATGCTTAAAGGCAGGAATGCTCTGCAGAGAGATCTGCACAGGCTGGACCGATGGGCTGAGGCCAATTGTATGAGGTTCATGTATTTTGAAAGGAGAACTGCTGGGTCCTGCACTTGGGTCACAACAACCCCAGGCAATGAACACTTGGCGAAGGGTGGCTGGAAAGCTGCCTTATGGAAAAGGACCTGGGGGTGCTGGCCAACAGCTGTCTGGCTGTGAGCTGGAAGTATGCCTAGGGAGGTGTCTGTTTCTGGTATTTTTCCCCAGGTAGCAAGTGATAGGACAAGAGGACATGGCCTCAAGTTGCTCTAGGGGAGGTTTAGATTAGTTATTAGAAAAAAATTCTTCACTGAAAGGGTGGTCAAGCATTGGAACAGGCTGCCCAGGGAGGTGGTTGAGTCACCATTTCTGGAGGTATTTGAAAAATGTATAGATGTGGTGCTTAGAGAAATGGTTTAGTGGTGGACTTGGCAGTGTTGGACTTACAGTTGGACTCAATGGTCTTAAGGGTCTTTTCCGATCTAAATAATTCTGTGAAAGAAAAAATGAAAGTGTGACAGAAATAAGATAATAGCAAGCTGGGCAGGAGGGAGGTGAGAAGGTACAGAAAAAGAAGGGAAGTGTAGAATACGTAGGTGAGAAAAGGGAAATATGACACTCAGGGGAAAAAAAAAAAAAAGGAATTTTTTTTCCTTCTTCTAGCCATCTGTTCTTCAACAAAGATGATCCTTACAGGGAAGAAAAGGACTTCTTCCTGCACAGCTTCAAAGATTATTGGGCACTGGGGCCACCTCCTTTTCCAGTATCATCCTGTGATGTGGGACTGTCTCCACCTTCACAACCTCCTCTCACATGTGCTCTGCCAGGACACCCCCATCTCCTGTAAGACTGTACTCAGTGCAGCTGTTCTGTTATGCTGTAGCCCTTTGCTGGAAAAGGGGATGACAGGAATACCCTATCCACTGCTGGAACAAAGAATCTGTGGAATAGCATTAGCACAGCTCCTGAGCAGTGGGAACAAGCAAAACAAGGGAAATGGGGTTCGGTTAAGCTTTTAATTCTGATGGGTATTGCTATCATGTGTGTAGAATCATGATGATGTTGTGGGATTAAGGCCAAAAGCACCAAAAATGGCAAAACAAAAAAATGTCTGTGTGTGTGAAGATACAAAGAATATGTAATGCCTTCCAAATATCCATGTTTCTCTACATGTACCTAAGGCTAAAATTTTAACAGTGTAAGTTTACACAGTATGCTAACAATTAGAAATATATTTAAAATATATGTGCAGTTTTCTGCAAACCTGTTTCTGCAGCTCACCAGAAAGTGACAGCTAAGGAAGCAGATGCCCTGAAAACTTTTTCCAGTGTAGCTAAACAATAAAAAACTTTAAAAGTTCAGGCTCTTTTTGAACTCAAATTTCATGAAAATGTGAATTAGTTATTTTGAACATAAACACAGTTTTATGAATACAGTAACTTCACCTTGGCAAATGAAATGTGCAGTGATAGAACAGGCAGACTGGCACAAAGTCATTTTAGAACCAAGGTACATTTATGATACGATACTGTCCTTCAGTCATGTGTTCCACTTCGACTCTCTGTATCTGAAATAGCTGTTCTTGTGCTTCAGAATACTTAATTTAAAAGTCATTTACGATAACAGGAACTGAAGTTTAAACATACTGCTTCTTCACCTTTTTGTGTCTACTAAAACTGAAGTGTTTTGCAGTTACAGAACCTATAAAATACAATTAATTTAAAGGTGAATCCTCCAAGTGGTCTTAAAGAATTATAATTCCTTTTGAAGTCATACAAGTCTTAACTGTTGCTTGAGCAAAACCATTACTGTATTCAGTGTGTGCTGCCTTTCTGAACCACAAAGGAGACCTAATTAGCATACGATGGTTCTTGATGTATTACATGCCACTTGGAGAGACACAAAATATTCATTCTGATATGCAAATGTGTTTGTGCCTTTACCAGCTATTAGTTTTCATTTAAAAATATAATAAAATACTACAATGGATTTATCTGTTGCTGGTGAAAAAGAAAAGAGATTTGACAACAATATAAACTCCCATTATAGACTGTTTTCAGTATTCACAGAAAAGATCAGTTATTTCTCATGGTGAGTATATTAATTTTGCTCAAACCTCACTTCATCATAAACTATATAAACTTTGTAGCAGCAGTAATTAATGTCAATCTGGAATATCAAGTTTTAAAACAATACTGGGAAAAATAATTCATTGTGACTTGTTGAAGGTATTATTTTGTGTGGAGTAGCGACTTAATATCCTAGGCTATGATATTCTGAAGTACTGTTTTCTTGAATATTTTATGGAAAAGTATATTGGTGTTCTCAGTTCTGCTTTACAGGCTTTTGTGAATTAGTTTTTCTTAAAGCAAAGTAATAGAATGAGTTTATACTTTGAATTGAAAGTAAACAGAACTTACTAACCAATGAACAATTAATACAATAGAAAAAAAATGAAAGCTATAATGCCTGATGAAGATATTACTTTCTTTTATGACCTACGATGGACAAAGATATACTGTTTTAAAGATTGCACTGGTAATGATTTAGAATAAATATTATGTAGAGAACATTCTTCCTCCATCATCTGTAAACTATAAGACTGGTAGTGGACTATCACATAGAATAAACTGAAGACTGTACCTACATGATTAAGAATTTTATGATGTACAATACTAACATGCACTACTTAGAATTAGCACTAGTAGTTTAGGGTAATAAGCTGTCTACAAAAAAACCCATAGTTTTAAAGTGCATATTAATTTTTTTCTATTTAGCAATGTAGTTTATCTTCAGAATTAAATCAATAGAGGTGTTTGTACAGTAATGCTTTTGCCATATATCAGTGCAAGTGGAAATGCCAATACAATGTAATAAAGGGGGGAACCACTGTCTTCTGTAATGCTTTGAACTGAAGCCTTTATGGGCAGAGCAGCTTGAACAGACAACTGTAATACTTCCCTCCCTCCTTTAATTCTTGATGTTTTAGAACATTAATTGTTAGTCTGCTATTCTCTCTTGCACATACATGGAGGAATTTTACATCACATTTAGAGAAAATCCACCCAAATGCAGTAAAGTATTACTGCATAGTACTAGTTTGGTTTAGACCAGGTAGAGAATGGTTTAGGTTAGTTTTGGTTTAGATAGTTTTTTGGAGTACTAGAGAAGCCTTTGAGAATATTATGCTTTTTTAAAGGTGATTAAGATAATTAAGTTCACTGGACTAGAGCACACTCAAATAGTTTGGGGAACTTGGACAACACCAAACACAAGCTTTGAAAAAACTCTCAAGTACCAGACTTCTCCTGCGTCACCCAGATTAAGCCTCCTGCTGGCTATTTGTACCTGTTAAATATATAAGATCGTTAGGCTTTAATGTCTGCACCTCAGTTCCCTGGCTTTGAAACAGCAGCGATAATTCTGAGTTAAATATTGTGATGATACATTAATAAATATGAGGTAAACTCTTTGAAGTTGAAAAATATAATGAGGTTTAAGTAGATTCCTTTTTGTCATCATTAACCTGTCAAATCTTTAAATGCTGAAACACTGCTTTTTGGGGGGAAGGAGAAATGCCAATTAAGATAATAAAGAAGCCAAGATCCAGATCAACTGAGTAGAACAAGCAAGTAAAATAAATATGGGTGAAAAAAAAAATGCAAGGAACAGAGCAGGTCTTAGAAGATACAGCTCAGAATCGTGAGAATAAAATCTGAAACTAATGCTGCTAGCAATTGGAAGGGCAGTTACTATGTTACTAAGAAATAGTAACCTTTGCATAAAATTCAGGGTGGAGGGGTGTTAAGACAGTGTGTCAGAGAAGTCTGGGCAGCAATTTAATTCCTAAAGTCTCAAATAGATCACTGGTGCCCTGTAAGTTCCTGTTTCTTCTCTGTAAGAGCTTGCAACAGCTACCTCAAATGGATGAATCCCAGGTCTTTAGAGTTCAAGTACCGGCAGTGTTAGGGGATGACCAAATGGAGGTTTTCAGATAACAATTTTGATCTTATCTTAAAACAGCCTGCACAAGGAGACTGAAACTGGGCAGAGATCCATAAGTGGAGTAGCTGATAGACTTCAGTCTGCTGAAGCAGGAGAAGATGGACTTGCAGGAGTAGCTAGAAGGAGTAAGGATCAAATTTATGGACAACAAGCAGACTGGTGTTGCACACAGGAACACATCCCATTTCAAATCATGTAACAGATCCAAGATGCTTAATTTGCCTATTTCCCCTTACAATAAAATATATTTGCAGACTAAAAATCAAAACCTTACAACTTCATTTGCACAGAAGATGAGAATCCATTATGGTCAGTGGTCATCCAGGAGCCAAAATAACAGAGGTCTGTGTGGTGGATCGCCCACCTAGCCATAAAGAGAAAGCAAGTACACGGTAATTGCTCATTTAAGTCAACCTTTGTTCTGTTTTAAGAAGAAAGGGTGGACACACATAACTAAGAACGTTATCATGCATAAGTGCACAAAAGCCAAAATGATGCTGGTTGGCACTTCCTAACTTCTCAGGATGTGATTTCTCAACCTCCTAATATTCTTTCAACATAGCTGTTGTGTTGTGGTATGTAGAAGGCCAAAATTTATATCCATTATTATTGCTTCATAGAAGACAGTAGGAACATATTTAAAGTATTTATTATCCTTCTGAGATGACACTTTCAAAAGCTTCTAAGAAATCATAAAGTAAGAAAAATCTCTTTGAACTGATTTCGTACCAGCTTAGGCTGACTGATTTTTCAAAGACAGCAATAGATTTCAGCAACATGAAAGGGTTGACAGGTGATGCCAAATAAAAATTATTTAAGAAAAAAACCCACAAGCTGCTTGTTCTAAAGTTTTCATTTTATGCTCAACAAGTTGATCTCTGTCCTTCAAGGTAATAAAATACTGTGACAAGCCAAGAACACATAGTTCTTGTCTCTTCTTTTGTTTTTCTTAATGAGAAGCCAAGGAAACTGCATGACAGAGGAAATTTGCAGGCTAGCAAGCAGGAAGAAGCAAATTCACTTCTCTCAGCATCATGAAATATTTTTTACTCGTACTGTGGACTAAAAAGCCTCTACAAAGAACTATAGCACTGAGAAGCAAAAATAACAAAAAAAACCCCAAAAACAACAAAATAAACTACTTTTATGAAATGGAAAGATAAGAAATACAAGTACATAAATAAAAATATTTTAAAAATGGGAGGATAGAAAAAAATGAAATAAAACTTAAAAATATGGTAAAAAAAGCTTTCATGGACAGATTTAAAGAGAGGGAAGGGACACTGAAAATAAGCACAAGATTAAATGGGAAGGACAGAAATGAACGAGTCAGAAGTAGTGAAGAGACTGTTTCATATTCATTTGCGAAGAAATTTCCATAAAGTTTGGACAACTTCGAAGTAACAAAAGGTCTATAAAAATAGCTGTTCCTAAAAAGCAGTTAAGGAAACATCTGAAAAATATGCAGAGCTGTAAGTCCATCAGCCAGCCCAGCTGCCACACATCCTAGGGTATAAAAGGTATTTGCTACAAAACTTCCTGTAGCACTGTCAATGAAGCTTGAAAAGAGGGAAAAATGCTAAAAGACTGAAAAAAAAATCATATATGGCCTTTTTTTTCCAAAGAAAGTGTAGAATACTCTTTGTAACTGCAATCCAGGAAATAATACTTTACCACTATGTATCTTATTCTAAAAAAGCTGTATAGCAACAGAGGATGCTGTGTTTCAGAAACTGAAGGATTACATTATTTCTGCTTAGAATTTTGAGTTAGTTCATGAAGTCATGTTGATGAACAAGAGATTCTTCATGAAAATAAACTTTTCAATGTAGGTTGCAGCTCACAGAGAAACCTTTCTAGGCAGTGACTAGAGCAGGAACCCTGCGCAGGTAACCCTTCTTTTAACACCTAACGATCTGCGGCAAGAATACACTGCTAGCCTTGTACTTGCTTTGTTACACATTCTCGTAAAAATCTTCATTTGTGTGTGGTTTTGCAATGTGTCTGTGCTGTAATACAAGGAAATGCTTCTCTGTGTTTGTTTCATAGTGCAGAAGACTTGATCGTTGGGTCTTCACCTCTTGCAAATGGTTGCCCCAGGGTACACTCTGCACAGGATGTACTGGAAGTGCAAACTGGCATACATAGCACTGTCTAGCAGAGCTGCGGGTTCGAGGATGAGTGAATTGTGCTTGAATTACAAGATAGAACAATGGTTTTAATGAAAATTGCAATCTCCTGTGTTGCTTCTGGACTTGTTTTACATCATCCTATAGGTCTTTGCAAAATGTATGGTAATGGTATGTGTGGGAGAGCAGACTGCAAAGATTTTTCTTCATTTTAACCTCAAGATATTTAAAATAGTTCTTTTACACCTCTAACTCAGTATTTCCATTCTTTAATTTTAAAGAAATAATTTGAATATTTTATTTGTATGATACCTAGTGAGCAAGAAAACTATATTCTCCTTTTCTGGTTAGGCACTGGGGCAAGGAAGCCTTAATATTATTGCAAGTTTTCTCAGAGGACCCCAGCCAATCTGTTCTGCCCAGACAGTTAAATAAGATGGAGGCTCCCCTTAAAGGCACCAGATAGCAAAAGGATCCTGGTATGGAAAAGCTGAGTGTCACTAAGCTATTGGCAGTCTTCTCAGGAAAGTTGGGGTTTTTTTGCTTCTTGTCTGCTCTATATAATATATATTTAAAGTTGTGTTTGTTTTTGTTTTCTTTTACCATTACTGGCAATCTGTAATTTTTACAACCCTTGTCTTCAGTGTACTTCCTTACACAAGAGAGTTATAAATACATCTAAATTTATTTGATCGACTTCTGTGTTTATACAGTTCCCACTGAAGTGAGGTCACTGAACTAGAGAACTGACTCTCTGACTGGTTCTCAAACCCCTGTAGCATCATGCTGTCATTCTTGGCACGTGAAACATGACTTCTTGTCCCACAGTGGCCAGGCATATTACCAAGAGGTTTTATCATAGTCACTGACTCCACATTTAATTAATAATATTTTTTTTCACAGTAGTACATCTACATGGCAGTTTTATTTTTTGTTTCCATTAATAACTCTATGGCCTACAGACAGAAGTGAGAAATCAAAGGTACTCCTAAATGCTTGCATTTCTGGTAAAATATAACATGGAATAATGAAATTTATATTCAGATTTTATGTACTCCTATTCCCCGACTGAATTAAAAATCATGGGAACCAGCTTTGGTCAAATGTGCTGAAACCTCATCACATTGACACATCACCAGCTAAGTTTAGAGTAAACTTCTGGATGCAATCAAGTGACCCATGGCCTTGGCAAAGATCTAACTTTAAGTCTCATGGGGAAATAATTTCTGGCTCTTAATTTAAGACAAGGTCAAAGGAATTGAGCCCTGCAAGTCCTACAGTTAAAACCCAGAAATCCCATTTTGATTTGAATAGTGAGCTTCTCTGTTGCTAGCAGGTATGTATGTAAGAGTTAGCGAGGCATGGATCTCCTGCTATTTTGCCCTTAATGTGGAAAAATCAATCGCCCTTTTTAAATGGCAGACTTTAGATAAAACATGCAGTGCCTCAGTGGTTGTGAAAAGGTTCTCTTTTCCCAAGACTTTGATAGGAAGAGGAAGTTAAACAGAATTTTAACCTTTTTTGTGAGTACTTTTGAAGTGACTGAGGACCTGATTTTCATTTATATCAAGGCTTCTGCATTAAGCTTAAAGAACCTTAAATGTGCATAAGCTGTAATTACAATCTAGTCCCCTGTCTCTCCTAGCTTAAGGTATGTAATGACCCTGAATCTTTAATGTCTATAGATGCAGCTCCAGGGGAGAACCTCTGATGTCCAGAGATTCAGCTCTAGGGAATAGTGACAGCCTGGCAACAGCCCAGAAATACGATTAAACAAAAGTCTGTCCTCTGAAACCCCCAGAAAATCAGTATGTTTAAAAGCATTCAAAATGTATTATTATTCTTTATACTTGCTTTTTTTCAGGATTCATATCATACTTATCTACGAAACCAACTATTACAATTTTTAATCAATGGTGAAAAGCCTAATTTTGTAGTTCATTATCTGAGTAGTTTGCGTAGTTGACGCATTTACTGTTATTTTATTTTTCATATGTATTATTTTTACATAGGTATATTAAAGTGGGTATTAGTCAATAAAGTCCACCAAGAAAAAGCTAGAGCTGTACTTTAAATGAGCAAAGCCAGTTTACATGTTTTACCCATTAATACAGTGAGTGCCTAATTTCAGAGGGGGTGTGTGAAAAAAATCCAATGCTCATATAGTACATTGTGATCCACAAAGTTATGCAAACACAAAACCAGATTTTAGCTTTAAAAACATAAACAGTATGTTTTTAAAAGGACAGTATAAGGCAAGAAAAGAAGTTGTTCCAATAGTCTTATTAAAATTCCTGAACCTTGATTTTCCTATACCTTTGTCCACCATTCATCCTGATGCTCCCCCTTTTGCAAGGGGCACCAGTACTACAGCTAGCATGCTTGTATGATGAGCCATCATGAGCCAGCCACTGCCACCTAAAACACGTCACACTTTATGCCCAGTAATCCCCCCCAATGGCACTATTCTAGCTCACAGTTCTGCCCTACCTGCTTATTGCCGCAAAACCAGTAAAAGCGTCATTTTCTTTGAGACTGCCTCTTTCAGATGTAGGCAAAGTTTCGTGGTGGATTTCCTATGCTACTATCAGGGCACTGACAGGCGGAGAAAAAAAGCAGATGAAAAGCACTGCTGCAAATATCTCATTTCTTTAGGCAGCCAGGTTAAGAAAAGAAGCTTATAAGGCCTGTGACAGTCCCGCTCTTGGCCACGAGCAGTCTAGCAGCGAGAGGAAGGAAAAGACCAGCAATACTGAGCTGTGATTCTTCAGTGCAAATCCTGTGCCAAGACATCTGTGTCCTGAATAGAAAGAAATGGAACCATTTTGGTAATTCATCTCCTGGGTTAAGGGCAAAACATGTCACAAGAAGGATGCAGGATATCCTAGGGAATTCCTACCAGTTATAGTCCACATAGTAACGAGAACATGAAGGGAGATTTAATATACTGACTGAGTCACTTAGCAGATGTAAGAAAGAAGAAGGGAGTAAGATGTAAGAGAGAAGAGAAGCCTGGTCTCAGGAACCTCATGATATCTCTGGTACAGAGGACAGCAAAGGAATAAGACTCTGCATAATTGCGATAGATGCACCCAGGGTGCGAGGAGGACTCATTCTGTTTGAAAGCTAACTGGCATTGTTTCCATGCCGAAGGCTTGTTGGGATGTGAAGTCTCCTGTGGCTGCTTCCCACCTTCCAGAGCAGCAGGGCCAGTTGGGGAAAAAAGTGAGGAGGGCGCTTTTCTTTGGAGCAAGCAATCTAGCTAGAATTTTCCAGCTCTGAAGTAAAGCTAAAGGAAGGTGTTAGCTTAATAGTGGCAAGTATACTGTGTATAATATATATTATTTATAGAACATATTATATTATTATATTCATAAAATGATATCATGTTAATATATACAATATAGGTTAGAAAAAAAAAAGGTAGCCCCAAGGCTGAAAATTATCAGAAGTGGGAAAGTATTCCAAAGTACTGAAATATGCTTTTCTTGCAATACTCTATGTATCTGCTAGGAGATAGGACACAGGGACAGATGAAACCTTCACCAGAATAGTGTTTTATTAGTCCATTTGTTCATACTTGAGTTACTGACATTTAAAGTTGGATGTTCCATACTGCAGTCAAAGCTGTCCTTGATAACAATGGTAACATATACCCTGCTGTTTATTTCCTTTAAAAAAGAAGCTACTGTCTTTTAATTCATGAGCGTGTGTATTATATAATTTAAGTTACATGAAATTGAGAGTTCAGAGCATCATACCTAGAGATGAAATGTTATGGGTTTAAGTTACACATCCAAAAGACAGGCTGACTGTGAGGGAGTCAATGTTTGATTTACACCTGGAAGCAACAAGAAGAAGGTATAAGTTTTGCTATCACCAAGTTTTTCTCAAATGTGACACATTAAGGCATCACTAATTAATTGATATTGACACTCGGTACAAGATTTTCAAGCCTTTAAGATGTAATTGTAGTCCTGGATAGATGAAATGGGTGAGTCTGAGAAGAAAACATAACTTCTAATGTATTTTTGATTTTTAATGTATTTTTAATATTTTTGTGAATCATATGCTTTAGACTTGAAAATGTAGTCAGAATTATGTTGAAATAAAAAAAAAACAAGGAACAGGAGGTAAAAGCTGAAGTTTAGTAACTGTCACTAATCATTCTAGATCTGATGCTTTCATGCATAGCGTGCCAAGCCAAATTAAGGTGCATAATGAAAAATGTCACTGAATTGAGAGTTTTAATTTTTCAGGAGATGCTGTGCAGTTGGTAGTTGTCTTTTGTTATATATTTAGCTAGAAACACATACTAAAGCATGTTCTATGTTATGTATAAATAACTACATCTTTCACCCATACAGAGAGATCATGTCTCTGAATTTGCATTGGTAAAATTCACGATGCCAGAATATGCATAATATAAAACCAGAATATGGGAGAAGGGCTGTTTTGATTTTTAACATAAAAGCTTTTCTCTTTACAGAAGAGAGAATGAAACAAAGTTTTTGTAGGGATACTCTTAACTGGAACAGTCTGAAGAATAAAGCGTACAAACTTGGAAGTAGTTTTTTACTAAACAATAGACAAGAAAGATGCAAAGAGTGGGTATGCCATGAGGGACACCAGTGGGAAACTCCTGTATATGTCTTCCTGGGCTTGTTCCATTGGATAAGTTTATTCATTCATTGAAAGTGCAGTAATTGGAGTGTGTTAAACAGAACTGCACCCATACCACCTTTTCTCTCCACAGTCAATGTGTTTTTCTTGTTAATCATACAGTCTCTACAGCTCTTTGTCTATATGAATAAGTCCTTCAGTATTGCATGAAGCTATTCCATAGTGTTTTTTCTAATGGCGAATTCTAGGATGCCTACAAGAAACTACAGGAATGTGGAGATTAAACTTAAAACTAACAACTCCCATGATTCTTCTGCTGGCATTTAATGATTTTGCCAGTGCTGCTTTTGACCTGCTGACAGGCAGCATGGGGATGCTGCTGAGTGCCACGAGCATGTCTGTCAGAGCGTACAGGCATTGGCAGGCGCGCAGGCAGGCGGGTTTGGCAGTGTAGTTTCATAGGGCTTCTGAGGACATGGGAATATACTTAATGGAGAAGGAGCAGGTAGACTAAGACCGAAGAACTATTTTTCTGGAATCACTGCACATGATATGAGACATGCATGTGAACTCAGCCAGCTAGCAGGGCTCCTGGGATAGATGGTGAAGCAAAACTCAGATGACTGGGCCTCCTAGCAGAAAGGCAAAGGCCACTTCCTAGAAATCTGTGTCCTAGGAAATAGAAGTCACCTAAGAGTTGCAGCACCAAAGCAGCAGTGTGTAAGTTGTCCACAATGCAGAAGAAATTGGTTACTCTTGCTCTTTGGGAAGCTGGCTACCCGCACTTACTGCCTGCTAGTAGTTAACCAGGTTGGGGCTGGCAGATCAGCTTCTGGGCTTGTTGCCATGGAAGATTGAGATGTTTCTTTGAGCAGTACTGCTCTACCAGGTGTATACACAGGAGGAACTGGCATCTCTTCAGAAAGCAGAGGGGACATATTTGTGTCCACTGATTTTTGGGAGCACCTTTTCTGCTTCATTTGCTCTGACAGTGCCTTCTAGATGTTCATATTCAGTGGCTCCTAGATGGAACTAAACGTACCACTTCTGAAGGACAGGACTGAGCCCAGGACCTCTGCAGCAGTCCACACACGTGCATGTTAGGGCATTAATGATTATTGCCTGGCACCTAATGCTAACTTTGCCTCAGACAACAGTGGAGGTTAAAAACAGGAAAAGGAATTCCCATCTAATTGGCACAGATGCCACTTACAAACATTAAAATGCTGCCAATCCTTCCAAGAGCTAAAAAGGAGCAGAAAACCTGATTGATGATATTCTAGGTGAGCAAAGTAACCTAAGAAAAGGCAGAAAATTCTCCAATGAGGCTTTTCGAAAAGAAACAAAGATGGCAGTAACTATACAGGCTGGCAGAAGCAGTGGCAACAGAAGCTTCTCCCTAGACTCCTTAGTAGGCTGGGGACTAGAGAACTTAATTGTAATCCTCCTTTCTCTCCACATGTACTCTTGTTTTTACACCCTTATTCAGCTGTAAATAAGAACCTTTAGTTTCACTTCTTCCACTTAAATAAATTAAAAAAATATTTAGACAAATCCTGTTCCCAATCCCACATATGTAAAACAAGATTAACTCACTTGACTTTAGTGGCATCGGTTGGGACATACTTTACTGAAATTCATCAACAATTAGATCATTTGGCTTAAGTCAAATGTATAAATAGCAAAGGTATTTCCAATGCTTTCTCTGTGTAAGGTGACTTCATTTGGCTGTCCTTGGAGTCAGTCTTTGCCCTGAGTTCAGAAAGACCTGGATTTCACCCAGAGGTGTTCAGTCAGCATAAATCTGGCTTAAATGATAGCACAAAAAGCTCTGCTAGCTTCTAGTGAACCATGGGAGCATCCCTTCAATTGCAAGTTTGGGGCTTTCGGTACACCTGTCCAGGATTCTGCTAAGGTTGAAAGGGAACACATTTAACCAGTGATGGGAAAACAAGAGAAGAGAAAAAAATTTGCAATTCATAAAGAACAAAATGGAAAAACATTGCTTAGAAAGAACTCCGCACACATCCTTGCTTAAAAACCCTTTGTGTGTGGGTCAGGGCTAACTTGTGCTGTACTCTTTGATGTGGGATTTTATTTTCATACAGCTGTGGACACAGACTGATTCAAAGCAGAAACTGTACTATTTGCTGCATGCCACAGCCATTTTTAGAGTTGCCACAAAATGTAATTTTAAAAGAACTTTCATGTGAGACCCACAAGCTTCTAAATCTTCTTACTGAATAGTACATATTTCTATGAAAAAAATAAGCTGTATTTCTTTTTTTCTCCATTAATGATACCAAGTTATTACATAACTCTTTACCTCAGTAGACATCAGTGCTCCATCCTTTTCCTGTATGTTGTGGGAGGGAGCAAGATGTTGCTTCATTTCTGCACTACCTTGTCTCTATGTATTATACCTACATGCAAAATAGATGCAGCTTACTATCAGGTATTTGACCAGCTTTCTATGTAACTTACAACTGGTTTCCCCAGACAGCTGCATACAAAGCAATGCATGGGAGAATCAGGGCCCCACACTCAGCTGAAGACATACCTGGCCTGAGGGCCATACCCCTATATGATATGTCAACATAATTCTGTTCTTAATAGAGCCAGTTTTCTGTAGATAAGGATGTAGCATAGGGGTCTTCAAAATAGTAAAGCTGAGAAATTGCAGAACCAGAATGGGAAAAAGAGTTTGATGTTCAATGTTGCTTTTGATTATACTGAAAATTAATTGTCTCCTTTCATTAAATGTGTTTCTAAAATGTGTAAGACAGCTGATATCGAATAATAATTTTAGGTTTTTTCCTTTTTTTCCTGCTCATGAGCACCCTTCTGTCCTGAATCCCAGGCTAGAAATCTGTCTTTCCATAGAAAGTTTTGCATAAGACACGCTTACGCAGTCTTGTAGCAAATTTGTCTTAGTCTCTGCACATGAACAAAACATACTTTTCTTAGTCTTTATTTTGGCCATAAAGAAAAAAGGAAATTATGCATTTAGACACGCAACATCCATTTTGACCCTCATCTAACTGGAATCCCTGCTTATTCAATAAACTCATACATTCACATACAGCTTCTAGTGGGTAAATTTATATCAATGCCATATTGAGCGGTGCTGCATTACTCGGGTGAATAGCTATGCCAATTTACAGCAGTTGAAAGGACAGCCTTTGAGGTCAAGCACTTTCGGTGTCTGCCTGTCTGGGATGCCCAGAGCTATAGTTTTTCTAATATCCTGTTCACGTTGAAGTATGGGCAGGCACTGAGTGTAAGAAAGTCCCCTAATTTTGTTCTTCAGCACTGTTGTATTCAAACTAGTGACAAAACACAGAGGACTGGAACTGAGTCAGATACCCCTGCCTTTAGCCAATTCAAGCTGTAGTGTAGCTAGGCCTTGCAAAGGGTAGAAGGGAGCCCAGTATTTTGTCTTCTTTCCTCTCATTTTGTACAGCTGTCCTCACCACTTTTTTTTTTTTTCTTCAGATAAATACAAGCAAATATATGTGCATATTATCCACAACGTTATTTTATATAAGTCAGGATTTACCAACTATTTATACACTATATATAAGCACAAGGATAATCTTCCAGCGGAAAATTGAAGATGACAACTGACAAGCTACTTCTAGGAGAAATACATATATTCAAAGATGTGCACACACTATCCGTTGAGGAGCAAAGCTCTAAGCATTTATGCCATTTTCTCCCAGACCCCTTTCCTATTGTGCTTCTTGCTCTGCCTTTACTGATGCACTATAAAAAAACAGCGCTCTAGGGTAGACCTCAGAGCCACTGTTTCTACCAACTTCTTCCTTCCTTATTCTCAGTAGCAGAAGCTACTGCAAGGTTACTTCGCAATCAAGAGTTTATACAATGCCCCAACTCTGCAACTTTCAACTGTTCCTCATTTTTCCAGATTAGTGCCTTAATTAAATCCAAATGTTTTTCATTTTCTCCCTTATGGTCCCTACTCTGAAACCTGATGCTGGCCATGGACACTGTCCTCTTGTGACCTTTTCTCTTCCTGTTCCTTCTGCTGACTGGCTTTTAAATTGTGAGCAATTGTAAAAGGGTGATGGTTGCACACTTTCTCAGTCTCCACACACACCTGGGGGACCGTTTGCTGTGTTACTGAAGTCAGAACCAGTCAGGAGTCTAGTTTGCTTTTTTCCCTGTCTATGAGACAGAAGTAAGGCAGAAGAGAACAGATTTTTGGCTGGTGGGTAAAGCAGTTCATATCATCCACCTGAGTCATTCTCAGTACAAACTCTTAATACAGGGCAGCAGTAATTTATCACATCACATAAAATATATAAACCAGCTTTCTTAAGACCTGCCATTGATTTCAAGGCAATTATTTTTAGGAAGCTCTCTTGCAAGTTGGGCCTGCAGTTTCACACAAATTATTTTAGCAAATCACATGGGTGCCTATGAGGGCAGGTAGAGAGCTTAAAATGTTCAACGCAGAGGAAAAATTTCAGTAAAACAGAACAGCAGAAATTTTAACTGACTCATTTCAAAGTTAACTTGTAATGATGAAGTGCAAATTTTGCCAATACATAAAGTCAGCAGAGCCAAACTGAAGACAACAGAGAAAAATTAAGTCAGCTAAAAGACTGGCCCAAGAACTTTAGGAAAGAAAAACTAAAGGAAAAAAAAAAAAAAAAAAGGCTTGGTGTTTTTCTTATGGTGTGAGTAGCCCCAGTCAGTTACTGGAACTACACTAATGTAAAATTGGTTTATGTAGCCAAAAAATCAAATCATATGTCAATTGGAATTGCATGACTGATGGTAAACATAAAAATTAAGCATGAAAACTGTGGTCAGTGGAGAAACTGTTACAATGCGAAAAAAGATGGCAGTAGAATTTTGAAGAGCATGTGCATGATATTACAAAGAAATTATTTTTTTATATCTGCAGGAAATAAAAGAGAGACCTTGTAACACTTGTAAGTATATTTTATCTTAATACAGACAAACAGCATGTCTTGCCTCTCAAATAAAACTTTGTATCACTAAACTAATTTCTGTATATGAGGTGTAATAGGATTTGTAGACATCATGCAGGTGTGTCCTTAACAATTGCAAGTACCAGAAGATGAATGATGTATACAAAAGGCAATTGTTTATTTTTTTCCATGTAGGGTTTGTTCTTTGTTCACCGCAGGGAGACAGATGTGCAGAGAGTATGCACTGGGTGAAATGAGTACCCCTTCCTTTTTGACACCCTTAAAATTATTAGAATTAAATCTATACTTTGCTAAGTGAAATGTTTCAATTTAATCAAACTGTGCTGTCATGACCATACTTACATTAAGAGTTTAAGAGCCCTACTTTGCCCTCAGCTAATCTCTCACATATGAGGTTTTCATAGTTAAATTGTCTCCTGTGTAAGTAATCAAGTACATATGAACTCTGCTGCTAGGGAAATTGAGTAAAGTCAAAATCTCTAAGAATGAATTGCTGAGAGGAGTGGGTTTAAGGAAAAGAGGAGGAGCTGGCCTCAGTCATCAGGTTCTCCTGATTCTCTTTCTTACCTTGCAATTTAGTGCAGTGAAAATCTGAAAGATTAATAAAATCTGCCTTTGTACCATGAATTTACATTAAGGTGCTCCTGCCACCACCCTCCATTCTTCTAACAATTTTCCCCTTTATATTTTGAAGGGCAAACACCCATCATCTTAAAATTTTGAATGTGCTTACCACTAATCTAGTCTCAAAATACTCTGTTTTTTTCCAAGTACTTGTTCAATATCATCTCTCTAGGAACTATAGCATAGATAGGGATAGAAACAATGATCCAGTTCATCCCTCCTAATTTTATTTATCACAGTTAGAATAGGTTTGACCATGTAAAAGGAGTTACATAGTCTTGACTGATGCCAAAAATTAGTGTCCCTCAAAACAGTCTGTGGAGCTGGGTTCTGTGCAGGCAACATGGGGAAAATAATGCTGATCCGTGGAATAAGATGCAAGACCAAAAGGACAGCATCACTGTGTAAGAGTTTCCAAGTGGCAGGAAACGGTGCCCAGCAGGAATGAAAAGGGCATTAACAGAACTTCCCATTCAGAGTTGTTTTGGGCCTTTTGGTAGGATCACTGAAAAATGTCAAAAATTCAAGGACTATAAATCTGAAAGCAAATGAGACAGTTCCAAACTTAAGGGCAGAGGTATACTAACAAAAGCAGGACCATCATGAATTTTAATACTAAAAATCTACAGAAAGGAAATGATAAGTAAGCAGGGTTTAGGCCTCTCTGTAATAAACTCTCCCCAAAGCAAATGTGTGAACAAAATGCAAAATTGAGTGATAAATGGAGCACAGTTCCATAAAATTGAATATATGACTAGACAGATAGTCAAGAGATCATGTAGCCCGCAGCTTTTCCCACTAATAGGAAAAACTATTTCTAGGTGAAATTTGAGAGTTATCTGTCTTACCTGTTCTGAAAAAACCTCCAGTTCCAGAAATTCTGTGATTTCCCTACTCACAATCAATCAAATGTAGCTTTCTACTACTACCACTAGTAAGTTTTATCTAATGTTGAAATAAATAATTTTGCTATCTCAGCTTATGATTTTTCAGATTTTTTTTTTTTTTTTTTTTTTGTGGGACCTTTTATATATTTGAGAATAGTTGTGTATATCTTCTTTTCCCTCTGTCTTCTCTCTGTGTTGTTTAAGCTGTGCATGTGTAGTTCTCTCAGGCTTTCCTCCCAGGTCATGTTTCCTACCACTAATCATTCATGTTGGTCTCCATTGGCTTGTTCTGAATTAGTTTCCATGCTTTTTGAAGGGCATTGGTTAAAACTGGGTATGATACTCCAGCTGACGCCCTAGCAATGCTCACTAGAGCAGTTGAAAACCTTTCTGTGCCTTCTGACTTATACTCCTGCTTACACCGTCCAGTATTGAGCCTGCCTTTTCAAAACAGCATGACTGTGTTGAGTCCTGCTCAGCTCATGACCCACTACCACTCCAGACTTCTTTTTGAAGAGCTGACAGGTAGCCAGGTACCCCCACAACCCTATTTGTCCAAGTGATCATTCTTGCACAAGTGTAGTTCTTTAAACTTGCAGGTCATTATTCAATAAATTTCTTCAAGATATTTTTGAATTCTAATCGCATTGTGCTGCCCATCTGCAGTTGTTCCAGCTCCATGTCATCTGCAAACTTATTAAATATACTGCATTATTCAGGTCCCCAGGAAAGACATCAAGCAGAAAGTGATCCAGAACAGACTCCTGTGGAAGCCCTCTAGAAATATACCTGTACTATAACACAGAACTGCTGACAGATCTTTTTTCTGTATATTTTCTAACCAAGGTTTTGTGCCATTTGCAGATGGAGTTTATCAAGCAGATACAACTGATCTGAAAGCACCAAACCTTGTCTAAGAATTCCTTAACTTATTTTCTGTTCTAAGCCCCACAATCGTTAGTCTTAGCTGTGTTAGACAACTGGTTAAAGCTGATCATTTTAGTGAAAACTGATGTGAAATTATCTACTTCAGCCTTCTTGGCTTTATAGCTTTCCTTCATTTTTAAAGTAGAAACAGTCACTTTCCTTGGGTTCTCTCTCATTACTGCTGAACTTGTTGGCCTCATGTCTCTTGCACTTTGCATCTAATTTTGGATCAGAAAAAACAAAATTAGGAAAGACAAAGCACAGATTTTGGCCCTAGATGATCTTTTTTTTTCAGTGCCCTCAGTAATCTGACTTAATTTCATTTTATTTCCTTTGGTCATATGTTATGAATGATCATGGGTTAACCAGTTTGGTCTCTTTTTTACACACTGTCTATAGATTCTCTGATGTGGAATAATGTATACTGCTGTCCTTAAAAATATTTCTTTGAGGAATTTATGTCTGTCTAATGCTTATATTCACTTAACTACTAGCTATCTGGTAGTTGATTGAAGCCTCCACACTTCTAGTCCCTCACCTGTTTTTCGCTCTTCTTCATTTCCCATCCAAGGATCATATACCCTGTTGACTCCAAGGTTACTCTTACACATGTTATCTTCCACCTTTGCATCTCACATAATTCTTTGCCGCTTAGCATCAAATCTGGCAAAGTCTGCTTTCTGAATCCTTTCTCCACATTTTTAAAAAACATTGCCAGTAATTCCAAGTAACTTGCTGGACACTGGTGTTCTATCACATTCTTTCACTGATGAATACCTGGATTGTTAAACCCCCTCATTAATATAAAATCCTGTCCTTTGGCTGATTCTGCTTTTTGGACACAGAAAGACTGAGGTCTTTTTTGTCTGAGATTTTGCAATCCCATGAATCAAAGCCCTCGTATCCTTTTCCCTTCTCACAGATTGTAACTTCCTCCACGTTCTCGATCTCCCAGCACACATATATACCCTTGAATGCAAAGCAGTATATCTCATTCCGTCCAATCTTGCTGTTCTTCCTGAGCAAGCCAATGATTCATTTATCAATATTCTAGTCATGCCACCACCTCAGCACAATTTGTGAGTATACTGGTGAAAGCATACCTACTAATGGGTTAAAAACATAGTGCCGTTAGGAAGGTACATTTGTTGGAAAGTCCAAGGACTTAAAAACCTGAAAAATAATTAGGGAAAGTCTTCTGGGGAAAAGGAAACTCTCAGAAGCACAGGACAAGGCAGAGAGAGTGCAGCATGACAACCGTTCACACCACTCACGTTGAGGAGGGAGCTAAAATAGGACTAAGTGCTCTGAGAGATCTGAGAAACCATGAGTGGCTGTGCTTATTGGACACTGCAGCAGGAAAAGACAGAAGCATTCAGCTATATAGAAAGAACCAAAAAAATTAAATAAGTATGTTAAAAAAGGAGTATTTTCCACTACCTACAGGGAGAGAAATCTTTGGAGATGTCGCTTGTGCCAAATATTTGATGCATCAGCAGGATTCTGGTAGGTGTCCATAGGAAAACAGAGCACATGCTAGTGCACATTCTGCACCTCCTCTGGGAGACACTGTTTCTGCAGACGGCTGTTTGGGTTGTGTTTGGCACCCACAGTATTTCACAGGAAAACAGAGAAAAAAAGCAATGGTGGTGGTGAGGGTACTAAAGTAGTAGGTGATATTTTTACCTGGGGGAAACAGTAGAATAGCATGACCAGGAGCCCTGAGCCTCCAGAGCCAGAGCTTTACCTGGTACCAACAGTAGATACTGTTTAGCAGAAATAACACATCTGAGAGGAACATTAGGCAGGATGCAGACAGGTCACTACAAAGCCATCCCCGACACGTTTGCTTCAATGAGCAGGAAGGGTAAAGGCTGCGTTCCCCAGCTGCCCCTGGCAGGCAGAGGAAGCACCGGCTGCTAGAGCCAGCCGACCCCAAACCCACAGGGTGCTCCTGGCCAGAGGTGTCCTGTGACTGTGGCCAGTGACTCACAGGGTGCAGCCCATGGTGGCTTATCAGGAGCTGTGGCAGCTTGCAGAGCAGCTGGGTATCATTAGGCAGTGGCTTTGGCTGGAGCACTGTTCTATCATATGCAAAGCCAGAGAGCAGCAACTTACACATAATGGTTACGAATATAAATGGTGTCACTGCACTTGCATAGAGAAGAGGCTTCAGCCTGAAATTATGGGTGAAAAATAACGATGTTCTGTAGAAAGCTGAGGCTGTGATGGCTGACCATGAGCTGTTATCTGTAAGAACCTAGTAAACTTCCTATGAGGATTTGAAACTTATTTTTACAGCTACAGATATCAGATTTGAAATCAGATGCAAAGCTGGGAAAGATTTATAGCTGCAAATACATTTTCTATACCACAAAAATGCAGAGAGCAAAAACCAGAAGTAAATTTCTCCTAGATCAGTCTGATAAAACAAAACAGTGCAGCCTTGGGCAAAGTGATTGTTTGAAGCTCAAGTACATATTTGGCAGAGCACCGCTATACTTTTTTTACACACTTAAGTAATCACAACTAATCTTTGTTTGTGGCATAGTACTTGGCTAGGTGGACCTCTGGTCTGGCAGTAGTTCCTCTGAACTACTCGTGAGAACAGGGTGTGCAGAAAGTAGTGAAATCCATGAGCAATGATGTAGCTGGTACAACTTATTTCCTTGCCCTTCTAAGATGGAGTTCTTGTTGTCTGGAAGTATTTTGTTTAAAGGCACCAAGTAGTGATTCCAAAGGCACCACAAAAAATGTGCTTAAAAAGATACAGGAAAGTCAACCAAGGGACTGAAAAATCTAAGAGAAGGGCCAGAGATGTTTTATATTGGTCTTAAATAAACAGTGCCATTGTGGGAAGTTAAATATGGTAGCATCAGCCAAAAATACTATTCAAGCAAAAGAGCCTGTGTCGGTAGCAAAAGAAAAATCACCCCCCCTCTCCTCCCCTGGCATGAAGCAGGCATAGGTTTGTTTATGTTGGCTATATAAACTTTATTGCTCCAGGATTATTATTCTCAGTTCCTGAAATAGCCTCATTTGAAGATATTAGAATAAAAATGATGATCTTGTGTAGCAACTCTCTTTCAATGCAGCTGAATTTTCTCCATTATCAGCTATATATAATGCATATAAGCATTATATGCTTAAGCTGACGTAGGGATTTGCATGTGTGACTGACGCAGTAGGACTGAATCATTCGTATTTTTCAAGAGAGTCTTGTACAGGCAGTGACCCCAGGAGAGTGAGAAATCTGAGTCCCAGAACACACTATAAGCAAAACAAAAAGGTTTACAACCAACTTGAGAATATGAGACCTGTGGAGCATGATTTGTCCCTCAACTGAGTAAACACAGTAGCTGCATTTTACAGCTCTGAATTCAAGAGGTCACTCCTGCCTGAAAAAGTACCAGCATGTGCTTAATGTCCATTGAAAACCACCGTAATCTGAGCCTTAGCCAGTCCAATGGGCAGGTCACAGAGGAAAAGTATCTTCAAAACACGCCGAGATTTACATGTGGAAAGACAACGCTCACATGTCTAGAGAACCACAAAGAGCAGAAGAGGTACAAAGACTGCCTAATGCAACTGCACCTGAACAATGACTGGGAGTCTGCTTCTCACATAAAGCAAAATTGCACAAACCACAGTTTCTTCTCTTTGGGAATTAACAGAGTGGTTGAGCTTACAAGGTAGCCATTTTCTGCAAGGAGACCATTACATTTAATCCGGCAGGGAGGTCCCCATTCAGGTCTCTTCCGAATGCTGCCTTCAGTGAATGTTTAATGGTTCAAGCTGCCCTCATACCTTTATGAATATAGTATGAAAGGGCTGGAAAAAGAACTATTTGCCGCTAAAATTCATTACCATCAGATAAAACAATGGTATTTACGTGGGGTGTGGTACTAAAGAAAATTACTCTACTGGGGCATAGCTCAGTGCTGGTAGGAATCATGAAAGGCAGTCTTAATTTCTGGAACTGCTGTGAAAGACTGAAGAAATATTATTTTAGTATCATGATAAACAATACTTTAAATCTTATTTCATAAAAGGCCACATACTAACATTCAATCATTAAGACCTTTTGTTTTGTTTTTTTTCCCCCCAAGCATTTTATTCAAGTCACACCTTGGAAATGAACAATAAGAATATGAAATCTAAACTTTTACATAAAGTTACTCAAGAGCTGAGGAGACTGAGAGCATGCAGAGAAAAACGCAAAGGATCTTCTTTTCTCCACTTAATCATGCTGGTTACATTTTTCTATCATTCTGACTTGGAGATATGAAGGAAGAAAACAGTATTTATAGCATGAAGTAAATTTCACATGCCTTCCTTTATGCTTTCAAATGGAAGATGTTGTGAAAATGCCACAGGCTGAGATTTTTATTCATGTAAATATGTATCGTTACGTTTCAAGTGTTTTTCATGCCAGGAGAGTATAAGGAATTGAATTTGACATTTAATTTCTAATCACCTCCTTTATCATCAGTTGCAGTGCAGTAGTAAATCCTACTTCACCTCTCCCTTGGACTCTTTTCATTGTGGTCAATGTGTTTCCATGGCTGATGTTTCCATACCTCAACCTCCTTTTCTAGGCTCTAATGTGTGCTTCAGGATCTGTCATCAGAATTCCACTGTCTTGCAAAGCCCACAAGAACCTAACATTTAGAAATATTATATTAAAGAAGGGAAGGAGGTTTATAACTGGATTTTTCTCAATGTATTTAATATATTTGATGATATATATCCTTTTAGCATGTCATCTTCTTGGCATGATTCACATGAGAAAATGGTTACTAATTAATAAAATAAGCTGGTGAGACCTTCTCTGGAACACTGTGTCCAGCAATAACCCTCTGGGCCAAAGATGACCTGGGAACAAGGGCAGCAAAGAGGTACTGTGATGATAGGGAATGGAAAGCCTACTTTGCATAAGGAGGCCAGAAGAGCTTGACTTAGTGTAGCAAAACAAAAGCTCATATGGAATGTCATTGCTCTCTATAAATACGCCAGGAGGTTAAACATAAAGGAAGAAAAAGATCTGATGAAGATAAAGTACAGTGTTGCCACAAGAACAAATGGGCATAAACTGCCCATGAATGCATTTTAACTGGAAACTGAAAGACGTTATCTAGTTAGTTGAGCAATCAGAGCTGGATAGAGCAGACTTCCCAGTGCAAGTATAGGGGGAAAAGAGGGGCTGTAAGATGGAGTGCGAACAGCTGATGACAGGCATTGTGTGATGTGGCCTGAGGCTAGCAGGGGACTAGACACAGGGGGTCCCTTCCAGCCCTCTGCTCCTTTGTTTTAATTTTCCTCAAAGGTATTTGGAGATTCTGCATGGTGATGTCTCACAGCTGGTAAAGGATATGGCTCAGAGAAGAAAAAGAAATAAGCAACATGTCTTAGCTCACCAGATGTATGTTATTACTTTATTCCCAATTCACAGGAAATGAACAATCATTTAGTACTGACAGGTACATACTGGAACTTACTATCTTTCTCTTAAACCTTAAAATAATGTACTACAGAAGTTTAGCATTAACCTTAAAGTAGACTTCACATTTTTGCCAAGGTTACTGTGATATCTTGTGAAACCTTTTGGGGAAAACAGAAGAAGGAGGCAGCAGGCAGAAACTATATAAATTGCTGCCAGCATGGCTGAAATGTTAGCAAGGTTAAAAAAAAAAAAAAGATCCAAAGCTCTTCTACTCATAGAGGTACCTTAGTGAAAGGTCTCTTGGGAGCTGCAGAAGGTTAGGTATGTCTGACTTTAATTGGGGTGTAACCCAAATTACCTTCTTAATAGACAATTAGACTTAACACAAAAGTAATGGTAAAAGCAGCAAGTGTCTCACTGAATCAAAGGACTACAGTTTGTTAACTGCATAAAATGGAGTGGGTTATAGCTATATAAGGGTAGGTCATTGCAGGTCTACGACTAGGTCAATATATTTTGTGGGTTTTTTTACCAGGATGATTCAGTTTGGCTTTTACATAACTTTTAGTGTTCACCTCTGAAGAGGTGAAGGTTAGGTATGATACCAGCTAAAGAAAAAGTTAGGCCAATACTTTCTAATGTTGCTAGAGAGTTCAGCATGCCTTTCTTTAAAAACAGAGGAGGCTGGGCTCTCAGAAGCAGGCAAGTATCCAGCTCCATCAGCAGCCAGTTTGTCTAAAGAAGGAATCAGAATGGCATCTGAAAGCCAGCAGGCTGCTGCTCAGAGTGCCACCGTCCCACTTGCTCCTTTTCTGCTGAGTGTGTAAATGCCAGAAGTGACATTGGAAAGTCTTGGTTTCCCCACCCAGCTCTTGAACTGGCAAGTCAGGATGGTTTCTAAATAACAAATAGAAATAGAAACTTTCTGGTGAAAAAGGTCTTCTAGAGATCACCTTGCCCAGCGTGGGTTTCAAAGCAGTTAACTTGTCCAAGTTTTGAGTATCTCTAAGGACAGACTTATCACCACCTCTCTGGGCAATCTTGCCATTGTTCAACTATTCTCACTAGGGTTTTTTCTCCCCTATTTCCAATTGGTATTTTCCATTCTTATGTTTGTATTTCCTCCTATCTTTCTGTTGTGCAGTTTCAGGAAGAGTCAGTCCCATCTTCTCTACAACCACTCCTTAGATAATGAAGACAACAGTAAGATTTCTCCTTATCCTTCGCTTCCCCAGGCTCAGCAAAGCCAGTTCTCTCAACCTCACTGTATGTGCCTTGCGCTCCAGCCCCCTGAGCACCTTTGTGGCCTTCTTCTGGACTCTACCATTTATCAATGTTTCTCTTGTACCTGGACACATCATTTCATACAAGGACTCATGAGCGTTCAGGGGAGAACAGTCACTTCCTTTGACCTGCTGGCTTTACTCTTCCTAATACAGCCCAGTATGCAGATGGACCTTTGTTGCCACAAGGCAACATCTTCACCAGGACTGCCAGATCCTTTCCTGATGAGCCACCACCAAGCTACCCGACTCCAGCCTGTTCTGCACAAGGTTAATTCAGCCCAAGTGCAGTACTTAGCATTTCCCTTTGTTGGACTTCAAGACTTTCCTCATGACCCATTTCTCCATCTTGTTAAGGTCCTCCTGAGTGATAAGTCTGCCCTCCAGGATATTGGCCACTCTCCTCAATTTGGTATCATCTGCAAATCTGCTGAGAGTGCATTATATATTATTGTTCAAGTGACTAGGAAGGCATTAAACAGTATCAGCCCCACTGTTAAATCCAGAAAACCACTCAACTGGTCACCATTTAGACTGTGAACCATTAGCTGCTACCCTTTGAGCATGATGATTCAGCCAGTTTACCACACATCTTCAAGTCCAGCCATCCAGTCCATATCCCCCCAGTTCAGCTACAAGGATGCTATGGGAAATAATAAGAATTCTTGATAAAATCAAAGTAAATGCCATCCAATAACTCCCCTCACATAGAGAGCCAGTCATCTCATCACAGAAGGCAATCAGATTGATTCAGCACAACTTGCCTTTAAACAATAAAATCTTTTGTTCATTCTGAATTTCATATTTAAATTTTGCGATTACTCTACCACATTTTCCAGCACCCTCCTTCCGACTCTATCTCACTCCCAGTATATCACTAACATGATCAGTTTTCATTCCTGAGGCAGGATCAGCTACCCAAGACTTTCAGGTCTCTTTCACCAAGACTCAGAAGCTGTCCTGACAATCATCCAGATCTTACTGGGCTCATGAATCTACATAAACACCTTTAAAAAGAAGGCTAAGCTGAGGCCCCAGCCCTTCCTTTATTAATTCATTTTAGGCAAGCCAGACTTAAAAGATACAGATAGGTAAGCTTTTTCACTTTTCACTTTCCATCTCTGTATTTTTCCCCTGTGAGTACTTACATTTGTTTCACTAGAACCTATAAAGTCTATTTTCCTCTTTTTATGTTGTGCTAGGAAGGATATAAATGGACTAGCACCCTTTTTTTAAGTTTATGCACATTTTCATTTTCTTTTCAGGATTTTTTAATGGATATTCACGTGGCTTTGACCAAACTGAAGTCTTGCAAGTAACTGTAAGGCTGAACTACCTGCAGGTAATTTTTAGTACCCTCAGAGGAACACAGTTAACTTCAACTCATCTCCAGTCTGAGTTGGTGCTTTTTGAAGTAGGTCTTCATGGGGTGAACAGGAAGACTATGAGAGTTTTATTATAGTTGGCTTCCTTTACTGCATTAGTGTTTATATTTTCCCAGTAGAAATCCCCAAATTGAAAATATAGAGGTGTCAGCTAGCACCACTTTAGTTAAAGTTGTGTCAACATTTCCTATAAACGTTGTTTTTCTAGGGTTTATAACTAGACCGTAAAAATGTGCTCAGCACAGAAACTTGGCATAGAAGAGTTCAGCCCAGCAGAGAATTTTCACAATTAAAAAATAAAAAGTCCATTCAGCTGTTTTAAACTAATATCCATGTAATTAAATGGAAATTAGTTGATTTAAAGATGCATTTTTCTTCATCATAATTCAAAGCAAATTCATCAAGGGATTATTCTATTAATGTTTTCTTGTTGTACTTGGTAATTTTGAAAAAGTCAAAAGTACTGAGCTATTGCACACTAGGAAATAGTGACTACATCTGCAAATACTAGTTTGTATAAAGCTCTTTGCTACACATAAGGAAATATTTTTAATAGGCGAGGCTAATAGTGCATGATATGAAGTTAGCCCAATATTTCCTATTATAAAACCATATTTTGAGACTTTGTCAAACTTAACCATTTGGGCTGATATTTTATATTCCAGGTGTATGCCTAAGGCTGGATTTTTGGAAAAAAAAAATGTCAAAACAGTTTAGCGGATTCTGGGAACAGGAATTGAGAAAACATTTTGTTTTGTTCATATTACAAAAAATGCTAACATACTGCTTTTCAAAAAGGTCTAATTTCTTGGAGGTTTATAGAAGTGACTCAAAAAGCAGGAGTGGAGGCAGAGTGGTCTTTTCACTTGTGAAATGCCTGTTGCTCTTTTTAGAGAAGTCTCTCATTTAGATCCAGTTAGAAACTTTTGAAAAAACAACCTACTTTGCCCATGCTAAGTAGAGACATTTTTATTTTAGGAATTAATACCTTCATACATCCCATCTTCAAGATGCATGCACAGACTTCTCAGGGGTGATGGAGAGCATCAAGGAAGATACAGTTTGTCCACATAGAGTCATCTCACACGTTCTGTCTCCTCGCAGCTCCTGCCTGGGACCAAGCTAATGTGTGCATTGTCTTCACCCCAGGCTGAATGTACTCCATACAAAGTCAGAGAAAGTGGATTTCTTCCGTAATGGTTGCTCCAGGTGAAAGTCAGGGATGGGAGGTCTCGGAAATGTCATTGACAGCATTGAGGTAGTATGAACAAGGAATTCTCCAAAGCAAAGAGGAAAGGAGGCAAAAACTTGACTAAAGGAAAAGCACAAATAGATGGTGGGAACAAGTAGAAACTGATTAGGAATAGGAATTCACTGATCAAAGATGGAAGGACGTGAAGTGCTGGGGTCTGGACTGCCTGATTAAGAAGATGGAGGCTGAGCGCCAGGATCTGGGACAGTGGTGGGTGTTGTGAGAGAACTGGGCAAGAAACAAATAGACTTTCCTGAGAAGTCCTTCATTCTCTCTGATGTTTTCCTCATGCAATATCACTGTCGTGTTCCCCACGATTTCCCTTTCAGATGTCAAAGCCTGTCCCCTGCCCTGACTCAGTGGTGAAAGAGTGTGAAGAAACCTGTGCTGATCCATGGTCCCACATGTGCTGATCCATGGTCCCACATTTGGCTTGTGTCCTACCCATCTTATGAACCCTGCTCCATATGTAGCATCCAAGGGCATGGTATTGAGAATAAAGATGACCATACTCCAAATGAGTTTGCTTCACCCCAAACCTGGATGCACCCTGTTTAATATGTAGCGTGTAGCAGGCAAGGTTTCCCTTACTTTCCCTGAGATAGGAGCAGATCCTGCTGCTTGAAAAACATCCCTTCCATTCTCTTGAACTGCTGCAGAGGTCTCTTGAAAGAAGTATCCCTAAAGAAATCTCTCGGCTGTTATCCCAGGTTGACAGTAAAAGCAGTTCTGTTGCCTTCGTTAAGGCGTGACGACCTATTTCACATTTCCCACAACACAGTTCAGATCCAGTTGGCATCCTTGAGAGGCAGCTTGTATCTCCAGCGGTCCAGCAACTCCAAAGGTTTAGACACACAGCTGGATTGCAGAGAATGAGTTGTGGACTTTGAGTATGGAGCCAAGCACTGCTCCAGACTCTAGTGAGTCCTGAATGGTGACTAGCAGAGCCTATGTAGGTAATCCCAAGAATTCATCACTTGGACGGTATTCTCCTTCTCAGTTGTAATAATTTGAACACACAAAAACTACATTATGGTGTACTGTTAGTGTCACATTTTTACATAGACAATCGATGTGAACAAAGTAAAGATGTTCAGCCACTGCTGGGGAAGAGCTGCTCCACACAGTTGTGAAGAGGAGAGCATGGTCTTCTAAGTGGAAACATCAGACGAGTCCTAACAGGGCAGCCTCCTCTAAAGTTCAAGGAGATGCTATAGGTAGTCCTAGAGTCCTTGTTCCAGATAAAGCACCAAAACTTGGTGTCCTAAAAGCCTTTTTTTCTGAGCAAATAGCAGAACAATGGCAGAGTGAAAGATCTAAGAAAAACCCTCTTTGGTGTTGAACTTTCCAAGCTGGAAATATTGTATATCCCAACTAAAGGCTGTTTGAACTACTGTGTTTTAGTAAGCAAGCGGTGTATCACAGCAACACCTGAGGGTGCTGCTTTGATCACAGCCTGTCAGCATTTCTGCTGTGAACTTTGTTTATTAGAGGTTGGCTGTAAAAGATGTCTCTATGCTGATATTTCAGTGCAAAGCCTGTGCCAGTCACCAGTTAAGAAAATCAGGAGGATAGAAGCTCACATAATAGTGTCATACTTATATGTGGGATTTTCTTTTTAAATCTGAGACTTTTTTCTTTCTCTGAAAACTAAAGTTTCTATATCATCTCCAAAGTGCATTAATCCTTACTGCATACTGAAGAACAAAATCAAACATCTGAATTATTAAGAGAGGTGCTTGAATGGCTGAAATACTTCTCATCAAATTTTCATCCATTCATTTTGTACTGTTTTCAGGACACAAACGAAGCATTCCTCATCCTGTCTTCTGCTGGACTCCGAGGTGGTTAAACCACATCAAACTGGCATAAAAGATGGGGTGGGGGAGAGAAGAGAAAGGAAGTGTCACATCCTCCGCTGTGAATAGCTAGCACGCTCACAGCTATGCTGAGCTGAATGCTTAAATCCTTCATCTGCCAGCTTTGGAGCAGGGGCCTGGGATCAGGTCCCTGTGCTGCATACCATGATCAGTGGCTCTCGCTGCCGCCGTCTCTCCCAGGCTCCCCTGCTGAAGCCGCTCTGCTTTGTATGTGTTGATTAAATATTCAGAGGATGGGAGTGAAAAGGGCTCTGCGGCTTGGGGTGGGGGTGCTCATCCAGCAGGCCGGCTCCTAGTCCCCATGCCAATGAATATTTAATTGCTTTGTACAAAGTGGAAGAGTTTCAAAAGGAATCCCTGAAATCTGCAGCTTGGCAGCTCGGGTATTTAACCGAGGAGAGTCTTGGGATGGAGCCCCTTTTCAGTGTTATGCAGGAGAAGGGATTTAGAAATAAAACCCTGGGAAGTGCTTTGGCTGCTGTGGACTTCTGGACACAGCTTCAGGGTCAGTGTGTGGGAGCTGTCTTAGGAACTCAGCTCAGCAGAAGGAGTGATGTCCTTCCACCCTGAATTAGCCACGCAGTGTCCCTTGCAGGGGCTGGTGCGTGCCTCGCTGCCCTCCAAGCGCTGTCATCCCCTCCAGGTGACGCGCAAGGAGAGCAAGGCACACATATTGCACAGGCTGGGGTGGGGACCTAAAACTTCACCATTGCAGTACTGCTACAGCTACCTCCCTCTGTGACTTTTGCCTTGGGGCTCTCACTTAGCAGTGTCATTTTTTCACATAGTGTTCAGCTATTTCCTTCGACAACGGTGAGGTTGTGTGCCTGCTGCAGGTGAGAAGACAATTCCGAGTGGGTCTTCTCGGATCAGGATGGCAACGTAGTGCTGGTCAGCTTGTGCTGCTGTATTGGTGGTCTGTACTTGTCCTTAGGAAAAGAAGAGACTTTAGGGATCCCAGCATCTTTCACTGCTACAGTATTATTGGAAAAATGATGGAGTCCAATTGTAGAGGTTTGGCCTCCTGGTTTGTGATCACAGCAACCTTCCCTATATATTTTTATAACTTTGTAGGAAAAGGTAACTGTGTTTTATAGGCTGGGTCAATTTGTATCTACACCTGTATCTATATAACCTGTAAATACAAGTATACATACAAGTAACATATACATACAGGTGTATACAGATGTATCTATATAAAATGCTGGTGTTTGCGTGGTCTGGAAGTGATCGTGCCTGGATATTGACAAAGTTGTCCCAGCCCCCTGCCACACGTTGCCATAGCTTATCGTATCACTTCAGCAATCGAACAAGTTCATTACAGATGAAACCCCAGCCTGGATTCAGAGAAATGCTTACAGATGTGCTTAACTTGCCATGAGTGAAATCCCACCCCAGCTTAGTAACACGCTTGATTTTGGCAAGACCCAGCTGCTGAACCAGGACTACCATCCATGGATGTGCCAGTCCTCTGAAGCAGCCCTGGCACATCAGTATTACTTGCAGGTTACGGGGGTTTTTTTGTGGGATCATTATGAAAAGCAGACTAGTTATTCTGCGTCAGATTTTTGTGCTGCGAGATAGAAGCAGCAAGGACTGAATAAAGGACCTCAGAGGGGCTCCCTCCATCCTGCCACCAGAGCCCCGGCACCCTGCACTGCCCTGCCCTGCCTGCAGCACCAGCCCTTCAGCTGTGCTCCCTCTGGAGCCCAGAGCTACAGGTGGGCCCCTGCCATGCCCGGGGGGGCTGTGCTCGCTGCCTGTGCCCCAGCCAAAGGGCCTGGCCTCAGTGCCTTCCCACGGGGCTGCTGCTCCCCACCCAGAAGCACAACGCTCGTGGACCATCCTCATCTGCTCCTACCCCTCCTCTGCCGGGTCACAGTCGCACATGAGAAACCGAGCCGGCTCTGGAGTGGGATCAGAGCCCACGCTCCAGCGAAGGTGACCAGATGTCGCAATTTCACTGGCAGCGCTGTCCCTGGGAGGGGGATCGCCAGGCGGCTGCTGTCGGAGCCCCTGTGCAGATGGCCAACTTGGAAATCCCGCCCCAGTGCCGTCGCGTGGGAGATGCCGATCGGACAAATCTGCTGCCGTCAGCAAAAGACAAAACCCCTCGCAGGCCACGCAGCTGGCAGTGCAAGGGAGCGGGTGCGCGAGCAGCCCCGCCGAGGCCCCTCAGGAACAATGGCAATCCTTTTGGGAGCCGGTGACGGAAGGCTGGACAAAGGCGCGCGCTGCTCCCAAACTCCAGCTGCTGCCTCGGCACAAAACAGGGGGGTGTGCAAATTTGGTTTCTTTCATCTAAATCCTCTTAAGTGGTGCGAGTGCAGCAAGCGGGTGTGCACCCTCGCGTGTCATGCTCCCTCCACCATCCATGTGCGCAGCCTTGAGGGCCAGGCAAAAATTTATTGCAAGTTTATTTGAATTTATAGGAATGAGGTGCTTTCTGTGGTGGGAGCAGAGCTGAGAAACAGGCAGTGGAGGGGCACAGAGAGTATCGACCTGAGAAATTGTGCCTGCCATGCACTGTTTTGCCTGGAAAAAGCTGAACTTTTCGTGTTCCGAAAAGCCAGATGAGCAGCATAAGTCATTAGTCACCCAGGTATTTACAGTGTTTTTCCTATTTCCTTTCTCCCATGGCCTCTGTGGTCAGCAGTATAAAATTCCTAGGCACTCCCACCTAAACACAAGTTTCCTGTTTATGCTCTCAGTGGCTTTTATGTTTAGCCGTTAAAGCCCGTTGTCTAAAGTACCATAAAACAATACGAACAGAGACTGCAGGTGAGCAAGGAGGGGGAAAAAAAAGCAAAGCCACGAGCAGGCTGCACAGAGTTTGGTCTGGATGGGGGAGCAGGGCTGGGGGAACAAAGGAACAAAGATCGCCGCCAGCCAGCCCGCTGCCCAAAAGCTGCCGGGCACACCGGCACTGCCGCCGCCTCTGCCACAGCGGCCTAGGCCGAAGGGCTGGGATGACTCAGTTTCCTCATTGCAGATCAGCTGAAAGCACTTCATATTCAAAACTGAACATGTCAAGGGGTAGTGTAAGTTAATCAGGGTTTGTGGTATTAAATAATGTAGGGTTATGACACTTCTTTTAAGGATTTTCATTACAGTAACCACTCACGCTGCTCCTGTTTGGTGTTTGTCACCATTTACACCATGTAAGTTCCTCTTTTAACGTTGGTAACATCTGCTTCATCCTGAAACCTTGGGTAGAAGTTGTCAGCAATGCTGAGATTCTCTGGAGCTGCAGGAAGGGAGAAGCTCCAGCTGATCATCAAAGTTATCCTTGAAGCCACTGCAAATTCCTGCTCTGCCGCAGCATTTTGTATGCCTTGGTCAGACCGCGCGAACACGTTCAAGTCATGCTGATGTCAACAACATCCAATTTAAGACATTTTGTTGTGATCACATGGGGTCAAAATTGCTGAAGACATAAAACTTGGTGGCAGTCACACTACAGATTTAGGTGGCTCTTCCAGGATCCTTTAGGTAACTTTATACCTATATAACAAGGTGATATCATACATTGATCAACTCATTTTTGTCTCCCCCTCAAATATGCCAACTCTTCACTATAACATTCTCATTGGCTTCTATTACCATAGAAATAAAAATGAATAATCACAAAAATACAAAATAAACCTTAACCAACAAAAAAAATCGTAGTTAAAACTAACATGGTCTCTGTGACAAACCTTTATTCACAACGGTGTGATGTAAGTGCCTTTGTCAATATTGTCTTTGAATTTTTTGGTTGATTTGGTTTAGCCAGACACTTACAGCTATTTAAACATAGTTTTGTGTATTTAATTATATCATACATGATGTCATTTTTTACTACAGACGCCCTTGACATTGAATTTATTTCAGCCAGTAATTAGTGAAGAATAATTAAGCTTTCACTACTATAAGTGCTTTTTATGATCCTTGTATCCTGTAGAGCAAGATACAGCAGCAGCAGCAAAGTTTATGTTTCAGATACTGAGATTTATTTGCTTTCAAGTTACACATCAGTAATTTTACAGAGTTTCTGTATACAAAGGAAGGACTGGGACAAAACAACATGCTAAAGAACACATGTATTCCCTTAAGATATTAGCAGGACTGAAGAATAGATCCACTGTGTTGAAAATCACAACATACACAGACTATTTTATGTGTAAATATAATATATAAAAATACTTGTTATCAATATATTGCACAGATATTTATATATATTGTAAAGGAGACTAAAAGGGTCCTAAAATGTGTAAAGGGGCTTCCTATGCAATATATGTAGCATCTTTTAGGTGGCTCTATACTGTTAACTGTCACGAGTGATATATCATTTCACAAACTTTTTCAACAAGGTTATTCAACATAGATGGTCTTATTCCCAAATATCATTAGATTTTCCATGTATGATGCACAGTGGAGCACTGGCCACTGTTCCTCTGTTCATGTTGAAGGTTTGATTTTTTATTACTCTAAGCCTAAAATCCAGGCCCCTCAGCAGCCACCACACAGGAATGACGTGCTACCTGAAGCGTGGCGTGGCTTGAATATGCATTTGTACATGGAGTGCACCAGGTGGGCTCCCAAAGCATGTTTTAAAGTGTGTGTTTTGTCTGAAAGATATTGGATTAATCTCTTCCAGATCTGCTTCACAAGTCAAAAGGAAGCACAGGAAGCAGGGACAATGGAGAGACTGGCTTTGGGAGCTGGCTCCTGGTCCAAACTAAGATGCTGATGTAGATGCACCAGTGTTCAAGTTTGGACCTTACTGTCTTGGTTCCTTTGGATCCTCAATTCAAGTGCACAGGCTTCACAAGAGCATGTTTCCAAATGTCATCTTTTGATAACCTCTTTGTAGCCCTGATTAAATGAGCTCCTTCCCTGTCCTTCCTACAGCAGCTTACATACTTATATACTTACATCGCCTGGTCCCTAGCTGATATCACTCCCTCCCACTGCAGAGACAGGAAAAAAATATCTGTTTGAAAGCACCTCTCTTTGGCCTGACCATCAGTGGGAAATGAGCCAAGCAGACCAAGCTAATCTGTAGATGTGATGAAGCATTATGATAAAAGAGAGATGATTTAAAAGAGAAAGATGGGAAATCTTTGAAAAAATCAACAAAAAGGAAATACTTCAATGTAGTCTTGATTCAACAAATCACTTTGGTTTCATGCTCAACATCCCAGAGAAGCCATCAGCACCTGGACTCTGTGTAGGCAGAAGGTAGACAGGGAAATGACTCATTGGTGCAGGAATACAGAGGGGAAGCCACTGAGCATCGGCTGTGGGAACATTTGAAGGGAAAAGAAAGTGTCTTAGCTCACAGATGGTTATAAATCTTCATGCTTGTTGCCATGTGCAAATCTGACTAACAGCACCAATCTAAGAGCAGCTAAGAAAGTATGAAGGGGAAAAAACTACTTTAAGAAAACAAATCTGAAACCTATATTTAATTCTACAAGCAATAAAGCTTTTGCCTGTGCCAAGAGAAAAGCAGACCTGGCAGAGTGTGATCTTTGCCTTGCTGCTAGTCCTCAAATGAAAGCAAACAGAAGTTTCCAGCAGAGTGCATTTTGTTTCCTCTACAAGTTACAGGGCTGCTATGTAGCGAGTGAGGACCCGTCTTGTGGCTGCCTTCCACTGTTACCAGTCACGATACACGAGTATGTCCTTCACGTCTCAGTCTCTTAGAAAGTATGACCTTCCCTTTCTCCTGTCACAGAAACTCTAGTGCCAATAAAAATATAAACCAGGCATAACAAATTTGTTGTTTCTTTGTCAGTCACTCAACAGCTGCACTCCTGAAAGCTGGAGGGCTCTTAGCAGCCCCGAGGGAGCTGGGTGGTCTCCAGGCTGGAAGTGCAGAGGGGTGAGTTGGGGCTGAGGAAGAAAGACTGCATGTGCTTGCTTCTTGAGTGCTTGCACAAGTGGCAATGACAGGGATCCTGTTCCCCGTGGTGGTGCTGCTGCTGCCTTTGGTGGCTCTTTCAGGCAGGGCTGTGTCCACCAAGCTGTGGCTGCAGAGCAGAATTACCTCGGGTGACTTGAGGCTGCCCCAGCAGCATCCCACCTGGGTGATGGTGTCATTACTGTGGCCATGCTCCCCACCTGTGCCACCCACATTTCTAGGAGCATCTCCTATCAGTCACTGTGCTGTGAGGGGCTGCGCTGCGCTGCGCAGCAGGCAAGGTAGAGGGAGGGCAGCATCTTCTCTCTAGCCCGTATTCCCTGTCAGACTAGAGGTCACCCCAGGCGAGAGTTTTGTATGGGTAGGCAGGAGGGAGCTGAGGGACAACTCTTAACAAGCACCCCAGTTAATGCTGCAGTCGAGACAACCCCCTGTACCCACAGAGGGGAAGCATTTCCCCCATGCCCAAGCACCTTTATAAAGAGAGCATTCATCCACTTCCTCCCTGTGCTGCATGATAATCCACAGCAACTCAAGAGATTTCCTCTCCTCTCACTCACCACAGAGTTGCTCCTCACAGCACCACAGCTGGAAATTCAGCTTTAAAAGAAACATTGTTTTCTGTTCCACTGACATTCAAAAATGGGATACCAACATGGGTCTGGACACAAATATGATCTTCCCTGGAGATGCTTGGGCTGGGCCCATTTTTAACTGCAAAAAGTAAAATGAGTAAATATGTGTTCCCTACATCGTATACTACTCTTTCCCCTCTGAATTTCACACATCTCTTATTAAAGAGGAAAACAGAAGTTCTACTATTGGCTGATTATGGCTATTATTTTTGCATTTTGACTCGACCAATATCATGGGTGGTCCAGCTCATACACGAAGCTTCACTTGTTCCACCCCTGAGTGGACCTCCTGTAACGAGACATGAAGCCAGGTGGATGCAGATATGGATCCCAGGCCAAGTTTGACTCGTTTGCAGAGAGTCACAAGCCTTTCAGCAAACATGGACAAATTTCTGCTTCCAGGTGGGAGTCAGACAAAACTCTGGCTTTCTCTGTTTTACTGAAAATCCCCAAACAAAGCACAGCTCAACAGTTTGAAAGAAGTTTGGCTCAGTCCTTATAAATTTAATAGGGAACAAATCTGTGCAAACCAAAACTGCACAAAATAGCTTCAAGAGCCCCTGAAGCTAGGACTGCTGAGATTAATTTACTGTCCCAGATTACTTCCCTAGCGTAAGTACACAGTGATTTCTGCCGGCCGACTCCCATCAAGTCAATAGGAGTTTTGTAACACGTTCCATTGCTACAGTCACTTTCCATTTTCCATGGGTGGCTTCTTTGTTGGCAGATAAGATGCATCCTGGGGCTGATCCAGCTGATCCATCTCCATGCAACTTAACTGAGCTGGGGCTCTTAGCTCAGCCCCAGCCCCACACACCTCTGTGTGGCCATGGAGCAGAAGCTGAAGCTGGCTGCTTTGATCGGCTGTGAAGTTCAGAGAAACATTCAGAGGATTGGGAGGGGGGAAGGAAGAGTGACAGAAAGCAGTAACAGGGCTGGGAACAAATAGTTATAAGCCTTTGAAAAACAGATGTGAGATCGTGTGTGTTGAGAATTCACTCTTCACTCAATTCACTATTAATCAGCAGCATTTTTTCACTGGAAGGAGATCTCTGAGGTACAAATTCTTCTGGGTGCTTGCAAGCCCCAAGGCACAGGGGAGGTATTGCAGAGCTGTACCTCCCGGTGGGCACTGGCCAGCCTCATCCTGCTTAGTGGAGGATGCTGCCTGCTCTCATGCCCATAGGTAGATGTTGCACCACTCCTGCACTCACTGCTGGGTGCTGGCAGGGCGCAGCCACAGACTCCACCTCTGCCTGGTCCTTGCCTGCAGCTCACCCTTCCAGGCAACCCTGCCTGCTGATCCTGCCAGTACAGCTCTGTGCACAGCCTCAGCCAACTTTCTCTACTTCTACTGGGGCTCACCCAGATCTGCAGGCCTGGGATTTTGGCTGTCTTGCGTATGTTGCCTAATTTACACAAATGCAGCAACCTCATGTCTGAACTATCACTTGCAGAATTGATCAAACAGGGATGAACCTTGCTCACGTGAGCAATTCTGGTGAAGAGGAGAGAGAGAAAATTAAATGCAAAAACATCTGTTGACCAAGTTTACACTGCTAAGCAGCTCTAATATATACAGTCCTACCTTTATAGAGGATGCCACATACACTACATATATACATTTATATACACAGAGCCACATGTTGAATGCCAAGTTATCTGCAGGATGGTATCTTGGAGCTCTATCAAGTCGAGGAAGAATGCAGCTACACAGATTTCAGGGGAATTTCAGAGAAGAGGTTTTATTGTTAGCTAATCTAAAGGAAAGAGTGTTAAATATTTGGGAGTCTATGCAGTGAAGGTAGAAAAAAATAGTAAGCACAGAAAAAAAAGGAGCTCAATCTGTCAAAAACATAAAAGCCCATTTAATCAGCAGTCTTTTTATTTCCAAGCAATGAAACTGATATTCATGGAGCTCTGCACCTCCTAGCCTCAAGTCCCCTTGTTTCCAGATAGCATGTGTGGCAAGGGAGCTGTCTGTAGCAGCACAACATGGGCTATCACAGGCAGCCTTGCCCCAGTCCCCCAGCAATAACAGTACAGTATTTTCTTCACTCTGGACTTTTGTATCACACAAGATTTCCCAAAGGTGCATAACTGCTTTAAAAGATATCACCCCCCTGCTAGCCTGTTTTCAAATGCGGTGGACACACGGATTTGCCTGGGCCAGGACATCTCTCATGCTGCATTTCACTGAGCCTACAGAAGCCCTGAATTGTTCCCACTGAATTCAGAGCTGAAGTGCCAGGTCTGCACAAAGGTCCATTTTAGGGCCTGACCTGGCACTTGCTGTCTCTCAGTGATGGACAGCTGCTGTCACTGCCTCCTTCTCAAATGTGTATGCGTAGCAAAAGAGAAAGTCCACTCCAGTGCAAAACAGAAAGAACAAATTGCCCTTAGCAGTGATCTGCAGATAGCTTTGGCTCCTCCAGGTGCCACTGAAAGCAGATCTCTCTTTCCAGCGCTGTGCAGCTTTGTACCCTCAGGACTGTCACTCTAGAGCTGGGGGGGTGGGGGGGGGTGGGGGGCAGAGGAAGGGTTGGGACATGCCCTACAGTCAGGTATCCATCAGCAGGTGTGAGCCTCATGAGGACTTTCTCTTGTCAGTGCTCCAGGCTTCACTCCGCAAAGCTGCAAGAAACCAGTAAAAATTTTGATGTTACCTGTGAGGAGCACAGTCCTGATAAAAAATACCCAAGAGAAGACAGTAAAGGTGGCTTGGGATCTAGCGATTTCACCAGCAGGTCCTGGGAGCATGTTCCACCAAGTGCTGTTGAGTCACATTGTTCTGCTTTCTGTGTGGGGATGTGAGGACAACAAATCCTAAGAACAAGGGACAAAAATGTCCCCAAATCACAACAGCAAACATCATCCTAACAAAACGTCTCCAAACTGAATGGTCACCCAGCGGAAAGCTGTAAATCTTGAGTAACCTCCATGGCTGAAGGTGCGTGATTGATGTCAGATTTTTTGAACAGAAAGACTTAAATCACCTACAGCTGAAAACCACATTAAGGATCAGAGAACTGGTAGGATCCCTGTTCTCTTCTCCCAAGCAGGTCTGTCCATGATATATGGCTCCCAAAGTATTGAGAGCAAGAGGTTGCACACGTAACAGTCAGCTCAAGGTGTGTGGGATGAGAGGAAAAAGAACCTCAGACGCAGATACTGCTGGAGATTTGGCAGTGCCTTGTATCAAGCAGAGTGAAAATTTCAGACATCAGCACTTCTGTCTAAACCCACTGTTTTGCATGTGAGTTTTACAAACCCAAGCTTGTACAACAGATGTCACAAAACATCCTCAGACATGTCTGAGAGACAATTCGCAGGCAGCTCCCTACACATTTTATGGATTTAATCCATAATCCAAGAGTTTGATTTTAGGCATGTAAATGTTTGAACTAAGTGCTTGGTTTGAACCTGGCTCCCCATCCTGTCCTATTTCTGCTTGGGTTTGTTGGGAATACGAACCTTCAGACTGTGGATGTGTCATCTATTTTGTTTCTGCTGACTTTGGCATGTTAACATATCCTGCTTGTAAAGACGACAAGGCCGGCCCCTGCTGTGGCCAGCTGGATGTATCTCATAAGGGACTACCTCCTGATGGAGTAAGTTGTTTTTTTTCTCGAACAGAAGCCAGGAGACTTCTACAATAAATGGCCCAAAATATTGGAATGCCTGAAATCTCACAGAAAACAGATTGTCAGAGCACTACACATTGGATCTGGGGAGCGGTGGTTGCTGAATTAGCCCTCCCTAATTATGGAGGACCCAGAACTTTGTACTGCAGGTTTGTACTGACTGTTCTTGGTAAATTTGAGAAAACTTGCAAAAAGTAAATAAAATAAACTCTCTGCTATTTTGTATGCATAGATCTGCTGCAGAGTGCTGGATCTGCATAGATGCCTTGCAGAACAAAGAGCACGCTGGGACCTGGAGAACTGTTGCTTTGGGTATGGTAGATGATACCTACGTCTGAGCAGTCCTGCACAAATTTGTGCAGCCTGTGTGCCCAGAGATAGCAATGGCCATACTGAATACATTTATTAGTGTTATTTCCAAATGCACAGTTATTGTTTTACCTTAACAAAACCCACTGTTGTGCATTCCACATTTGGGTGTTTGATTCCCCTGCCCATAAGGACTGTGTCTCTGCATTTCAGGGAAAACACAGTCCTGCTCTGAATGAGGTTTTGGGCAGGCAGTAGTGGAGTCATTTCACATGATAAGGGGGGACGGGCCACTTCAGCCAAAGATGTGAGGACAAATGGGAAAAGGCTGACACTCTGGCAAAGTTAGGTACTGCCAATTCTCAAAAGACTCATATTCACAGAGGGAAACTGCATGATCATCTCAGGGAGGTACCCATGTGCTGTGACACAGCTGGAAAGCATTGCCCCAAACCCCACGGAGGTACATGGGACAGGAGCAGCTATCCACCTGTGCATCCCTGACCATGCCACTGTTCTAGTTAGGCCTGTCCTATATAAATTTATGAAGCATTGAAAGTGGAGAAAGCTGTTCTGCCTTAGTGTACCTTCCAGGAGTCTGGAAAGGGAGCTAGTACACCAACTGCAGCACAGACCTATAAGACCTATACTGTAGCTCACTGTTCCTTAACCTTCCCAAGCTGAAAGCAGTATAGCCACCCATCAGATGAACAGAGCAGTCAATATTTTCGTATCTTCTTCTCTTTTAATTTTTCTGTGCTGGATACAAAATGTACTCAGCCCCCAAGGGTAATGGCCTGGAGAAGAGGCAGATGCACATCAACCCCATCAATCACCCTGTTGCATGGTGGCTACATTACCAATTAGAGGAGCTCGAGGAAGGTCTGAGAGAGTAAAAAAGATCCAGATGAAATTTTACTTACCACATATTTGAATAATTATTTCTACAGCAACATGATTCACTTTTCATTCTTTGTAAATTCCTCCATGATGTACTCCTAGGAGTCCGCTATCTGTTCCAAAAGCTGTTGTATCCTCCTTTTAATGAGTTTCAGATGCATCCTTGTAATTTGGACCAGCTTATTCAAGTTTAGGCTGCTGCAACCCAACTCTTAGAAATATGTTCTACATTCATTTGGAAAGAAAATGACACTGAAAAAAAAAACCCAAACAAAAAAACAAAAGAACTGGGCCCGATGGTCCAGTGCTGTGTTTGGAATAAGACACTATTCAACCTAAAAGAAGCTGAACAGAACCAAAAGTGTTTTTGTTTGATGTTAAGTGTTAGGGTACCTGCTGGGGTCATATATGTCTCAGTGTATGCCCATACACTGAATTAGTCCTGCCACTTTCTAATCTCCTAGATCCCACCTTCTCTTTGTCCCCTCATTTCCTCTCCCTGGAGTAGAGGGGGTCAGTCCTATGGACTGGGATCCTGGAACCCAGCTATATCTGAAAACAAGCAAGCCTTTCTTATCTGCCATTTTGCCTCTAAATTCCTCTTATGCCTTGAAGACCTGCTGTGAATACAGACATATGTTTTTAAAGAGACACAGTTTTGTCTTGCTGATTGCAATGTAATTAGAAAGCTATTTGGCACATACAGGAACTTCTGTACTAATTTGGCACTATCCCATCCTGCTACTGGCAGCGTTGGTTTTGCTCCCCATTGGCGATTCTCCTAGATGTCTTACAGCTCCTGGAAACATCAGCCATGCCTATTCAGGGAATAAGTCTGGCAGGATGCTGACACCTTGTGCAGTGCATCCAGCAGCAATGTGGCTGTGTGATGTTGGCTCGTTATCAGACTCCAACACTGTATCTTCTGATGGGGTATGGCATTATAGAGGCAGGTGCATGGTTTGCATTATGAAAGCCAGCATGACATTTCCCATTGACTCAACTTCAATTATGGAGTTTTATCTGAGTTATGCTTCAAATGGAGTCCTATTTCAATTCCTCATTAGCTTTTTACTGGAGAACCTAAAGAAGAAAGCAAACATTTTCCTCTTGGTCCCCACTTGCTTTGATAGGAAAGGACACATACAGCTCCTGAGTTATGATGTTTCAGATTTCAGAGGTCTCAGATGTCCTTGTTGATGATCCATGGGGATGTGGGTCTCCCTAATCTAAGACTGTCTCCAGCATTCTCCTGACACACCAGTAATGAAAAAAAAAAAAAAATGTATTGCTGGTTCCTATGTGACATTTCTGGAAGAGCAGAACTTACAACCTTTACGCAAGAATGTTCTTATCACGATAACTTGGCCAATGACTACTTTTTTTCCCACTATTTGGATATTTTAGCTGTCCCACTAAATCAGAAACTCCAAGTCCTCCAAGTGGACACACATGCAAAACATGAAATAATCCGGCATGGTGAAGCCTTCACCTGTTCTCCTGCAGGACTGAGCCCTCCTTCTGGGGACTATTGATCTTCATTCTCAGCAGTCCTTTGAAATCCCACCTCCCTTGTTTTTTGCTGGGTTATTTGAGCTTCTTCCAGAGCCTTTTCACTGTCACCTTCAGAGAATTTTACAATAGGGAGATGGAGAGCTACTTTCTCTTTCCTAGCACTTTCCTCCATCTTCTCAGTCTCTCCTTATTGTGAGCAGTTATTTGTACCTCCTCATGCCTGTTGAAACACTCCTCACAACTCGCATCAGCTCCGGGAGTTATTCTTAATATTGCTGACACCAACCACTTACTTATCATGGCCTATCAAAAAGAAACACATGCAGATTTAATTAGTGTTTTTTCTTCTTGTTTTTTTGAAACTTTGGGAGTCAGATTTTCCAGTTTGTTTTTAGAGGTATGAACTGAACAATTCACTTCCTTCTTTTAATTAAAACTTTGATTTTCATGCAGTATTACTGCCACTGGGAAAGGCCACAACAAACAACACTGGGATGAGGTTCACAGTAAATGAGGAGGGAGGCACAGCAGAGTCTACCTCCTAGTGTCCCCGCAGCCTGAACTGAACCCAAGCCACTACACCAGGCCTGTGCTGCCTCGAAGGGAAAACATTCTTGCTTTTAAAGTCATTTGCAACCACTGTAACTAGTGCAGCTGCAAACGTTACTTGTATGGAAGTCTGGGGCTTTTCTAACCCTGCAGAAGCAGAATCAGAACCGACTTTAATTAGTGAACTCTACAGGTTTCCCCTACCCTACTTATTCACGGTTCTCTATCTGCTTTAAACATGTCGCCTTGTAAATGCAAGCATCCCCTTTTCCTTGTTTTCTGGGACAGGCAGAATCTTCTGTGCTCATGAAAATGTGGGAGGTATTAGGTCCTTTCCGCAGATTTGACTCCATTTTCCAGAACCTAAGCTTTCATTTAAAAAGCTAATGAAGTGTTTAGCCCTTCTGTTTGCAAAGATAACTGTGCTTCAGTTTGCATTTTGAAGAGGTTATCTTGTTGCGTCAAAGACAGAGAAACTGCAACTAAACTACGGAGTTATGAGCTTCCTCTATTTATCTGAAAAGGGAGCTAACTGTAAAACAGTGCATCAGGGAAGTCGGTGCACCACAGACCTGGAGACAGAGAAAAACTTTGCTGAAGAGGGGCCTTCTGGGAAGCTGATCCAGCCTGGATGGGGGTTCCTGTGGGGGCTCTGCTGTTGCCTGCCTCCACTCTACTCCTTATTGCTCACTGGCATCGCTCTCCTCCAGCTTCACCCCTCACCTCTTCCTTGCATGGTTCTGCCATGTCCTGACTGACAACATTTAATTTTTCCACGTACCCATGGACCATGGCATCCATGTATCCATGGACCCAGACCACAAGTACGGCAATAATGAGAGGCAAGATAGGCCATGATCCTGGTTGGAAAATGAGAGAGGGGGAAACTTTGGCAGAAGCAATTGGAAATATTTTGAAACAGAGTAGCAGAGCCAATGCTAATGAGAAGTCGGAGTGCTCAGACACCCCTTATGCCAACCCAAACCTTTCCATGATCCCAGCTTTTGGTGCATTGCCAGAGGGACTGGCCAGCTCCAAGATGCAAGTGACCAACTTCATCATGCTCGGTCCATCTACTCACTTGGGAAACATGATTTATTCAAATATTCTTTTATCAAGTTCATCTTTATATTCAGTGTCTAATGTCATGTGTAGTAACGAGGCTGATGAGCCACTCGTCTGTGCGCACATGTGGCTGCACGTGCAGCCACATCTGCCCACCAGGGTTCTTACCCAACAGAGTTCTTACTGTCTGCTTAATGCATCCCCCCACTTCAGCATCTCAGGCACAATTTTTTTCTGCTGCTGCGTAGTGTCTTCACTGAGCTGTTCACAATAATGCTCAGTTCCTTCCCCCAGAGATTACAGTTAATTCAGAAGCCATCAGTGTGTCAGACTAGTTTAAATTATTTCTTTCAAATGCATTACCTTTTAGTTCAAGTTCATCTGCCATCATGTTAGGACAACCACTGGTGGTATTAGAGTTGTCTGGTGTTTCAAACAATCCTTTGCAGCTTTTCCTTTCTGATCAAGCTTTTATCAGCAGCATATTTTGACATTTCATTGTCATCTAATTCTTAGCGTTATTAGGAAATGCAGTACTTAGCAAATCCACTGAAACTATGATCACAGTCTTAAGACATAGGAAATAATTCGAAAAATCTCTGAAAAAGCTAGCGGGTACATTCCTTATCTGAAAGCCCATATTTGTCTTGTGTCTGTTGTAAACAGATCCCCATAGGAACTGAAAGAAATCAATGTAATATATGTACAACATAGTCACCTGCACATGGATAGATAAAAAATAGTCCTCACAGACATCCTTAGGGCACTTCACTCTTAATAATTTTCAACCTCAGGCTTCAGACATTTATTCCCACTGCCAGCTTGTCTCTTCAGCAGCTGTTAATCCAGGACAAGATTTTACCTCACCTTCTTGTTACCGGACTTCTTTCCATAGTCTCATGGGCAGAATCCTATTGAAAGCTTTTCAACACTCTAAATAAATTATATCCATCATCTTGCCTTGATGTACTATTTTTTTTTAACTCAGAGAAATCTAGGAGTTTAAGAAAAGCATAATTTACTTCTATGTATGTCACTCTGATATGTCCTTATGAAATTATAAAGATTCTTGTGCTTCATTACTCTAATGATTTTCACAATTTTCTACTCACTGAAGTATTTGATTCAGAAATTATCCTTTACTCCCCTTTTAAATGTGGGCTCTGTATTGAGTGCTTCTACTCGTATTTGTGCAAGGGAAAATTCTCTAAGCTTTTTAATCACAAACTACCTTCAGGTATTACAGTAACCTGGTCAGCTCTTGCAACTGACCGCAGCAGAGAAAGCTGCATAACTTGAAAGCTTTCAAAATTTTTTTTTAAAATATCATTTACAAATAACTGTCTTCCTGTGAATATCCTCTGCAGTTTTAACAGCTCTTGTTATAATCATTCACTGGGTGATATGCGCAAGCTGCTGTGGCAGGCTTGTATTCGTGAATGGTTTTATTGGGAATATTATTGCAAACTGAGGAAAACAAAAGCTCTGTGGGAACTTTATCTCTACCAGCTAGACTACTGTACTTAGCTATGAAGACTATTATTAACCCAGTTACAGAAACAGTTACCTGAATAATGAATGACCTATTACTGCATGCTGTAGGCTGTGAGGTTTAAAAAGAAAAGCTGAAAGCGTGCACTCAGAGCAGTGGAGGAAAAATATGGAAAAAGGAAGTCTGGCATTTTCTTTTGTCAAGTATTTAATTTGTCTTTTAGGTGATCTTCTTCCCAAAAACTATAATGAAATCCAGTCTGTGAGAAACTGCACATTTGAGAGGCTGGAATATAAATTAGCCCTTGGTCACAAATTCCCGATTTTTTTTCTTCCCTGCAGAAATGGATCATCTTCCTCACTTTTATCCCACACAACACAAAGCAATTTTTTACCAAACTTCCAAGAATGACACGGTCAGGCAGTGCCAAGGCACTGCTGGGTGGTCCTGGCATGTGAGTTCCCCCTGCCTAGCAGGATGCCTGGCTGGCTCCGGGCAGAGCAAATGGTACAGGGGACCCAGAGTTATTCTGATTCCTAGCCTCAGGTACTCCCTCCAGCCCGTGTCCAGTCACTTCTGGTTGCACTTTCCTCAGAGAGATCACCCAGGCCATCCCAGTTCTCTTGCTGGAGCTGCCCAAAGGCTCCCAGAAACTCCTCCATGCACAGTTTACAAAAGAGGAGCAATGCAGTTTGCATCATTTCCCACCACGCATAAATAAGCTCTGGCTGGAAGGTGATGGACGCTGCTGTCCTCCCACCACAAGACACGGTTGTTTGTGTGTTTTGTGCAGTGAAAGTGCTGACTCAGGACGGTGAGGGCACCATGCCCCAGCCATTGCCTGGGAGCAGAGGGGTCGCAGGAGGGGAGACAGACCTGCACCGGCTCCAGTCACAGCCTGACCTACAGGAGGGATGTGAAGTTCTCCTGCCTTATGGCCTGTAACTTTCTCCAGGGCTCCTCCACTGATGAAACAGTTCTGCTTTGTGCAGAAATTTCAAATAGTCATGGAGGCAGTGTGAGGAGGACCCAGTCACCTTCAGTCAGATGCTTTCCTGAGGCCTCAGTCCCTTTGCTCTTTCCGTGCAAGAAGCTGAGTGTCCCCTTGAGTAGTTTGTGGCCATTACCTTTGGGCATTTCTGTGAGGTCTGGTCCTTTCAGAAGAAGAAAGGATTTTGAGCTGGGTCTTTTATGTCCCAGACAAAGACCAAGGTGAGGGAGAAGATGAAGGAAGGTGAAACAGGAAGGTGAAACAACACCTCCCCTTGTGGTTCCTTCCTTCCTTCTCCCTACCTTCTTGCAAAAAAAAAAACCAAAAAACAAACAAACAAACAAACAAACAAAAACAAAAACAAAAACAAAAACAAAAACAAAAACAAAACAAACAAAAAAAAGTGAAACTACTTGAGTGCATCAAGATGAACTCACAAATAGTTCCAGAACATTCAAAACCACATTTCCATGTACATTTACTGTTCCTACAAAGATTTCACCAGCTTCTTCCTCACTCCAGGTTTTACTTTCTGACTGGCCACGGTGTGTTTGGAGCCCAGCAATGAGTTCATTGTTAACAGTGCTCAGCTTTGGATTTATTGGAAACAACTTTCCTCCTCTGTTGCACTGCCCATGAATTACCTTGAGATATTTCAAGCTCCTTGCAATCTCATTTGCACCCTGCCTGACTTCTTCCCATCTCTTCAGTCATGTCATTAATGCACATTTTAATTGTCCATCTAGAACAGTGTTTAGATTTAAACCAACAGTTAAATTTTTGCCTGAGTGAAAATTAACCATTTTCTCCCATTTGTTGTTTTTTATTAGGCTGAATTCACACACACCGGTTTTGCACTGATAAAACTGCCAGCTAGGAAGAAACTTTTCCTAATACGAAGTGGTATTATACTGTAATTTATCCCTTTCCTATCCACATGATAATAAGCTGTCCTGTTTACTTCCCAACAAATTCACTGAATCCCTTAAAGACAGCCTGTTGCCAACACACTGACAAAAATGTTTTGTCTTCTTTTTTTAATGTTTTTTACTATTATTATTATTAGTTCTGGGGCTACTTTTGCTGCAAACACACCCTACAATCCCTTCATATTTACTGTATTTTTTCATATGAGACTGTTCATATTCTTGTGGATAGACGGAGGGATTTCCATTTTCTAAAGGACACCTGGATGGCTCCAATAACCTGTTCAGTCTTTCTGCTGAGCCATCTGGCAGAAGGAGCTGCAGGGACCCAGCCCTAGATTGTGTGTTCGTCCTCTGCCAGATTCCGTGCCTGCTCTTCTCACAGTGGGAATCACCCTGCCACGTCCCAGGGCCAGCTTAAGCTTTGCATTTAAACTCTCATAGCTCATTCATGTGACGAGGCTGAGATAAACATGCACCAAACAGGATGTGCTAGAGAGCAACTCTAGATCAGATGAAATGTGCCACAGAGAGCAGAGAAGCTGCATTGCACATCACTGGGAAGACCTCATTGCTCTGAAATGTCTGGTTTTAATACACATTTTAATAGGCTTCATTTTCCAGGGATTTTTCTCCCATCTTGACTCATCTTGCCATCCGGAAAAGAATCCAAAGCTTGTATAGTGACACAAAAGTAATTTGAAGTAAGACTAGATTAATTTCTATGTTGCAATCATTCCAAGAAACAGCATAGCTAATATTATGCCTGAGGGTAAAACATATTTGGACTGCTCTCATATTTTAATGAAAAGTATATTCCACTGAGTATTAACACTAAACAATGTTACCTGGAGATACGTTAATAATAGTTTTGTAGCTTACTGGAAGATTAAGATTTGACAATTCCCACAGAAGCATAGCATTCTATGTAAATTCCTCTTAAACCTTGACAACAGTACTACAGAACTGATAATTTATTTATTTTAAAAATGTCAGCAGGGTATGACCACTGAGATGAAACATATCATTTTCAAGAATATCTTCAGGGATGATGGCAAATTACAGACACTCACAATGATGCACTTGGCATTAAAGAATACAGCGTATGATCAAATATGACTACTAGAGGACTTGGATATTTTATAAACAGAACAATAAATTGACTTAAAAGGTAGGTGATGTTCTTGTTCAATGGCTCTGAATAACGACAGAGTTTTATTTGTTTTTTATTCCAGAAAATTTAAACTGTCATCTTCACAGCTCTCAGTCTGTGTTAGTTATCAAACAGGGCCTGGTATTGCACTAGACAAAGAAATAATAACCTAATAAACAGCAAAACAGTTTTATGCAACTGGATTTTTTTTCATTTCTCCCTCTCAAGGAAACTGTCACGGAATTTCCTGCTGCTACTTTATATAAGACACTGCTGTGGGGTTTATGCTTTCTTTCTTATATAAAGTACTTTTTTTCAACATTTTATCATTCTTCTTTGAGATTTTTGTTTCACATAAAACAAATCTCTGACTTTTCACTGTATTACAAAAATGATCCTGTGATCAATACATACCAACAACACACATGAAGTTTCATTTGCTGGAATGAAAACACAGAGGCTTTAATAATAAAAAAAAACAATCTGCATTTTCCATCAGAACAGCAATGGTCTGGGAATTACCCTATCAGTAAACATGCATCCAAAGATGCCAGAAGATAAGGAAACATTTTAAGGGCTCAGTGTAAGATTTTCCTGGTGAAAAATGGCATGCTGTACTTTTTCATTCCTTTTGGCAATACTGGCTTTGTAGAAAGATGCCTTTTTTCCAGACAAATAGACAGGGAGAAAGAAGTGCTCAGTGTTGCATGGCTCCCAGCTGTAGACGCTATCACGTGTTTTAAAGGCTTTAGGGTCAGACCCTCACCTGGTATAGGTCAGCATGGCCCCACTGACTTCAGTGCCAGTTCTGATTATCAGTTGGGACTTCAACTTTCATGACTTTAATTAAGTCTCTGTACTGTACAGTGAGTCAAGGTTAGAAATACTTTTAGTTTTATTGAGTACATGACTGTTTCCAAAGTACCTGATGTCGAAACACAAGTGTGTTATTTGCAGAACAGATGTTTCCCCCTGTTTGGCCACTGCGGTGACCGCTGACAGAAAGACCACTACAGGGCTGCACAGACATAGTAGTTGTGCTTTCCTGACTCACTCGAGAGTATCTAAGCCTCATCCTCAGTGCCTGGGCATTGCCTGCCTTGGTTCCTGCATATGCATTTTCCCCATGCTCTCCTGGGGGTAGCTCTTCCATGGGTGTGCAGGACCAGGGCACACCACCTGGGACCGACAGCGCAGGACCGGGGTGCATGGACTGGCACCTACAGCAACCCTGTCTGTAGCACCAGGATGACCCAACAACACATGTAAGACCTGGTAAAGCTCTGCTTACCCCAAGTGACACAACCCGCAATTCTGCAGAAACCTCTGAGTGCTCAACTGTTGCTCCTTCAATGGGAAACTATTTTTCACTCCTAAGCTAACAAGGGCTGCACTGAGGGCACAGCAGGTGCTCCCTGCAGAGCGTCTGAGCCCAGCACAGCACCGGGCGCCTGCCATCCCCACAGCAGAGCCTGCCTCCTGCCTTGCTCATTTACCATACACTGCTAGACACCCAGACAGACCAAAACCCAGAATTAAAGTCATTGCAGTCCTCAGCTGTGGCATAAATGACTCAAATGCTGGAATAAAAATCCAGGAAAGGATCAGATCCATCAAACTGCTGGCATGTTCTGTGCTGTTTTACTGGGGGAAAACTCTTCAGTCTCCCCAGGGCTTCCTTCATTAGGGGGAGTTATTTAGTAAAAGCTGCTGCTTTACCATCTCCCCTCCGAGTCCCAAAACAGGGACGGTGATTAAGAAAAAAATGTCTTGATAATGTATTTATAATCCTTCCAGTGTCCTGCCCCTGCCACAGGCCTTGGGACATTCAAAGCAGTAGTAAGACAGTCTTAAGATTGCTTTCATATACATCAAGAACGGCACCAGTCCATTATTTTCCTCCTCATCCTGAGCTGCTCTGAATGCACCTTGGCCATTGCTGAGCTTTGGCCTGCAGCCTGTGAAGTGCTGGTTTGGCATAAACTCCCGCTGTTTTCCCTGTCAGGAAGCTTGAGGTTAAAAGCCTGGTTCATGGCTATCTTGTGTCTCGTGCCCACCTCACAGCTAGGTGAACTTGGCATTCTCTGCCTGCCTCTCACTTTCTGTCATGTCCAAACAGAGCACCAGTGGCTGTGAAAATACTTTGCCATGGCTTCTTTCTTTGTTTCAAAGTGAAGGACTGACTGGGATAGTGCAAATGCACCTGGGAGCAAGGCAGGACAGATTCCTCCAGCAGGCACCTGCAGGAATTGCCTCATTCTCCACCTATTGCTCATGATCCTCCAGCCTGCCGCTTGCAACTGCAACAGAGAAATGTGGGTACTCAGCAGGGCTGAAACACACACCACCGTCTGCTGCAGCTGCATCCCACATCCTCCAGCAGGCTGGAGTCCTGAGCATGCAGCTGAAGGAAATACTTTCAGGACAAGCATGTCAAAAATTGGATCAAAAATCTATATCCCAAACAGGGTAAAATGCAAGAAGACAGATATCCAGTCCAGACTAGACTGGAGGGAGAGCTGTAAGCAAGAGAAAAAATCTGTACAAAGATTGGAAAGGAGACTGGTATGCAAAAAGAGAGGAACAGAGCTAATCTTAGTACTGCCAAAGGAAAACAGATTGATGTCACAAGGCTTGAGGCAAAAAAGCAAAAGCTCTTCAGCAGCACGAAACACAAGGAAAATAGAAGTGTGGCACTATGGATCCAGACTTTGCCTCAGTTTCCCACAAGGCTGATGAGCTGAATCATGAGAGGAAAAGACAGATGATGGGAACAAAAGCTGGAAATCATGGTGGAAACAAAACTCAAGGAGTTCAATGTACTTGGTTCAGAGGAACTGGATGATCTCATCCCTGCATTCTGAAAAAAAAAACTGGCACGAAAAATGGCAAGACGGGTGCTTCAGAAGGAAAACAAAGTGCTCAGATCAAGTCTAGACTCATTAGTCTGTCTCGATGGTATTCAGGGTTTAAAACAGATTCTGAAGAAAATCGTAATTAAAGACATGAATGTGAAGGGAAAATGTGGTAGAACACACCAAGAGTGATTTTAAGGTAGCTTCTGCCAGATTGCCTTTGATAAGATGTTAGATTTATCTAATAAAGAAAATGTTCCAGACCAACTCTCTGGACTTCAGTAGAATATTTTGCTATAGGTCACATGGAAATCGTTTCTTTAAACTGGAAAAGCTGGGGTCAATTGGGAAAGTGAAAGGTGAGTAAGAAGCTGGCTTAGAGATAGGAGTGTGGAAGTAAAGGAGGCAATGAGTAATCCTTCAAGAAGTATGTGGCTGGAGGGAGGTTACTAGGCAAGACTCCAAAGTCTTAATATTTTGATAATGACCTTGTCAAAACCATTAGAACTGTGCTAATAAATTAGCTGGTGGCCTAATGTTGAGGAATATCACAGATACAGAGGAATAGCAGAATACCATACAAAAAGAACTAGATGGCCCTCAGGGCTAGAGTAAAGAAAAGGGATGAAATTCTATAGTACCAAAAATAAGTTCATGCACTAGGAACAAAAGGTCTTCATACAGGCCCAGTGCTAGCTCCAGACTTAGGAATTTGCTCAGTCACGCAGCTCAACACAAGTCTAATTCTCATTGATTGGAGTGTGAAGGAGTCTCCAAAAGACTCTTAAATGATGGAACATAAAGCAGATAGGCATCGAATATCAGTCCTTTTCCCAGGCAAAATTCGCATTGCATGGGCAAAGCAAGAAGAGGTAACACTTAACACTCCACTCCGTGGTGAATGAGTGCCCCATCAGCAGCACCTTCATAAAAACCTCTTGTGCATCACAGCCTCACAGGCAGGACTGGTGTGGCCACTGGAGCTCCCTGTGCTGGCAGGTACCCTGCTGCTGGCTACTGACTACCCAAACAGAACAACCTGTCACCACTCACCAGCTGGGCACCAGGCAGCGTGGGGTCACGGGAGGCTTGAGGGTGTCCAGACTGCAAGGACTGTCTTACCACAAGTTTCTCGACAGTCATGCTCAGGAACAGGGGGGTTGGAGCAGATTCAGTAACAACAGATGGTCAACCTCAAGGGACAGGTTTTGGAGCAGAGCACTCCCAAATCCCTCAATAAGAAATAGCAGTAGCTATTTTTTCCCCCAGTGTGGACATGGCAGCCTTCATTGATTGGCACTTTTTTTTTGGTCAGTTTTTGCTGTGAAGGGCAATAGGCACAAATGACTTTTTGCAGAGCAGTTTCTCTTGAGCCCCTGCAAAGCCTCAAGGAGAAGCACTAGCCAAAAGGCAAGCAGAAGCAGACCCTGAATTTGTTCCATTGCCGTATTGCTCTGCCACTGCAGAAGCAAGCTATTGAATCCAGATCTAAGCATACATGTTTGCAAAATAACAAATGCATTTCCCAGAGCTAGAGGTACTTTGCATAAACTGAATGGAGTGGTTTGGATTAACTTGGCTATAGATTCAGCATAGAGCCAGAATCTGGGTTTTCACACACAGAAGGCTAGAGAAAAGGGAGCCTTCTTTTAGCCTGCTGAATAGCTACTGAATAGTATTTACAATAATCTTTACAGAGCATCTGTAATGATTAAATCTGATACCATAAGCAGTGGATAAAAATCTCTGAAGGACTGAAAAGGTAAATATTCTAAATATCAAGTTCTAGCAAGGTATGCAGAAGGCCAGTTCTCTATGTGAATAAACTACTAAAGTATTAGTAAAAAGCCAGAAAATAACTTACCCAAAAATCTCTCATGTCAGAAAAATAAATTTAGTGGCTATTTTTCAACTTTGAAGGAAAGGGTGTCATAGCTCTATCCAATTTCCATACGTTAAGACCTCAAAACTGCAGTCAAATATGACTTTGCAGGCATTACTGCTGCAGTACCAGGACTTGTCTATAAAAAATACACAGAAAGAGTCTGTCTGAAGAACAGGAATTCTGATGACATGGTATCAGCAAGGAGCTTGGTAAAGACCCCAAACACATCTATAATACATGGGCTGAAATCATGGTTTAAATTTATTGTTCAATTACAGCTTCAGGCTCTTGGAGTTCACTGCTGCCAAGAAATATATATGACATTAAATTATGGAATATTTTGTTAAATATTTTAATACATTTGAGTACTTGTAACATTTTATTTAAGCATATTATTCAGAGAACAGAAAACATTGCTCTTTCCTAATTAAAGGTGTGAGTCAGCAAGACCAATAAAATGCTTACTCCAGCATTGGAAGAAACTCTGAAAAGGGAGAGAAATCCTATTAGAAAGTCTGCTATTCTCCTGGCAATGCCTGCCTGAGTGACATCTCAATGTATTTTTGCTGAGTTAAGCCTTACAAGGCCCATCCATTTATGGCACAAGATTTCATTTCACCATTAATTTATTTGATTTGTCAAGAGATTAATAGGCATGTGAGACGTTGGTTAAAATTTCAGAGCACATGGTGAGGCTCTGTCAGCTAGAGGAAGGCTATTACTAGCGGGAGCATAGATGCAATTTGAGGGGTGGAGGGCCACAAAAACTGAGGTGGGACTGGCCACCTTTTGTGGGAAGGGCCATGCAGACAGTGGACAGTGCCTTCCTGCTCTTCTGGCCAATGGAGCCTGCAGCAAAACTCATCAAAAAAAGAACCAGATAAGAGAAGAGATCTTAATTTCCACAGAATATTCTGGCAGCGTTTGAGGTGTTTTACTTCTTGTGATCACAAATGCAAGACACACTTGACCATGTAGCTCTGGAGAAGTAAGAGGAACAGACCAACGGTTTGATCTCTCACTTACAAGGCTGGACTCCTATCTGAAGAGCTCAGCAGCTGGAGGCTTGGCCAGATAATCCAGGCACTCCTTGGTGCACTCATAATCTACCATCCAGAGCACTGAAATCCAGTTTTCTTTTACCTTTGCCTTGCTTTGGAAACAACAGCAGACAAAGAACACATCCAGATCTCACTCCTGTATGGTTTCAGGGTTTCTACAGGCTGTGTAGCTAGACATGAGAGGTAAGAAGTGCCCTTGATCCTGTAATTTAGATGGAGCTCTGTGGAGCAGTAAAGCCAACACAAAGGACTACAAAAAGAGTTTCACCTTTATCTTAGCTCTTTTAATTGCTGGATGGGACAATCATTATAGTGGTTTGGATCGGATTTTGGAATGTTAATTATTTGTGAGCATCCAGCTTTCTCCATTGCATTCCAGGACATTACAGAGGCTGTCTCTGATCCAAACTTTGCTAAATAGGAATCCAGTATTTAAACCGGGATCCCCTATCAGCTGCAAATTTTTAATAAAATTTCTAAATGGCAACATTACTGTCATTAGTAATGAAGTAGATACAATTATTGCTAAGTGAGCAGTCGATACATATTAATAGCATCTCATTCAAACATGAAGGAAAATCACATTAGTTCCAGAACGTATCCTGCAGGGAACAATCTCTCACTGCCACAAGACCAGATTCCCGTGTTGTTCAAACCCATATAGCTAGAGGAATAATTATGCTAACTTCTGATAGGTTTGAGAGAAACAGATTTTCAGCAACCTTCCCCAAACCAAGGCTCTGATCCCTTGTGATGGAGGGGTAAATGCACAGTGGTGTATGGCTGCTGCAATGCTTTGCACCCCTCCACGGTGCCCAACTCTACAGCCCCCCTGATGCTTTCCTTCACCTTTCACCCTAAGTTAGTCAACTGGGTACACTTCAAAGCAGGAGACGATGGCCAGAACCCCTTCAGGCAATGACAGCATCTGAAACCAGATTTTTCCTTTCTGGAAAGTGCTCCAACCAATAGAACAGCAGGTAAAACTAGATGCCACGGAGCAACAGGGCCACCTGGTTCTCAAGCCCTGCCCAGCTGGGTGCTGAGCTTCGTGAGAAGGCTCCCACCTCCAGGCTGTGCCTGGGCAAAGGCTAGTGATGTGAAGCTCTGAGCCAGCTCTAACTCCTAGAAAGCAGTGACACCTCTGCTATTTTCTTCTGCCTAGCTCTAGGTAGCTCCCCTCCAAAGCAGCCAGGGTTTTCTGAGGACCTAACTGTCCCACACTCTCTCTAGCCTGCAAGCAGGCTAGATCTAACTCCTGCTTCTGCATCCTGTTCTTAGTCCCAAACACCTTATTGTAAAGTATTACCTGAAAATGGCTTTTTTTGGATGGTGCCATAACGCACCACTGAGTCCCACATCTTTTTTTTTTTTTTGCATCTGCCTTGTAAGAACTGAACTCAGCTCCTCTACCTAATTTCATGGACTATTTGAACTAGAGCTATGCTCTTTAAGTTGCAGGTACAGGCATTTTTTAATCCAGTAAGTGTCTGGTTTGTGTTCAAGATAATCAGCTTTTGTGGACAAGCACATAGCTCTTCCCCAGGCTTCAGGTAATGCTCTCTTGACCATGAGGGTCACATACAAAGATGGTGATACTCTTCACTGTAGCCATCCTCCCAGGAGACTTTCCGGAGTCCAACAGTGTTGCTACTGTACAGATCTCCTGAAAACAGCTGTCTGCTGAAGGCTGCTGTATCTTCAAATATTTTATGAAATAATTATAGAAGCTGTGGCTGCAATTAAAGCCGGTAGAAGAGTCTGGTAGGATTTGAAAAGCACATTTCACTGAGAGTCATGAGAGTCACTTGAAGCAAACCTCTCTGAAGTGGGTAGGGTCCTTGCCCTGGGTGAACATATGTTTGCCTTGTCCCTGTAGGCGTGGAGCACATTCCCCACCGACGCACAGTCTCGTTCTAAAGAGGGATTTTCTGAACATCGGCAGCTTGTCCAAATGCTAATCCTGAAATTATTGAAGCAATTCTCTAAAGACTATTATTTTTCCAATGCATGTTAGAATGTTATCCTGAATGCCATTTTTCTTTGCATTTATCCACAAAACCTGCAAGAGATTTTCCTATTTAGGGCACGAGTCTGCACCTTTGAATTTAGTAGGAATGTTATTATTTAAATAATATAAATTAATTATTTTTTTTTACATGGTACATAAAACAGGACATTTACAACAGCCATGACTTATAAACATCATGTATCTTTTAAGGGGAGTGGCATAGCACTGTTGCCAGAACAGAAATATTCCCTGCTGCCTTTCCATTTCTCTCTCACGCACACACATCTATAGTGAATGTCAAGAAAATTGTAGCACCATAACTAAGAGTTTAGAAATCGCCCACAACTATAAAAATGTTGGATTGAAAACAGACAGGAAGAGCTTCTGATCTGCCAAGCCCTGACCATGAGTGCCGCAGTGGAAGAAGATGGACATGGAGCTTGCAGTAAGAGACTGGAATGCCTTTAGTGAACTCTCACTCACTGTAACGGAAAATATCCCAGATAACACATATCCCCAAAGCCATTTGGGCTGAGCCATAGATCTTCTCCTGCTAGTACCAGAGCTGGATTTCTGCACGTTGACAGTGTCAGCATTCATGCTATCAGCCATCATGCTTAACTCCTTTCCTTCTAGGTAACTCCATTAGTATGATGCCATATTTTCTATGTGAAGAAGATCACTTTTATCTCACAGTTGAAGCCCCCAGTGTAATGTTTTCAGAGGAATGGCAATCCAGGATTTACCTGGAATGTGTGATTGCAGGCAAAAGAGCTGGGGGTAAAAGCTGTGGAATAAGCAGGCAGATCCAGACATCAAGGTCTTCACTGTAATCATGACAGTACTGCAGCCTTGATGCCATAGCTCCCACCACGTCCCACATCGCACCATGTCTTGCTTTCATTACCTCTCTGTTTCCATCTTCAAACATCAACATTGCATGGCTGTGTGGTGATTTTAAACTGTCCTTGTAATTCCTCTGCGTTCCATCAGGGGAATGCCAACACATTCTTCATAATGTATTTTCTTAAGAATTTCATTTAAGACCAACCTATCTGTATGGCAGACATCACATTTGGGCTTCTCAGAATCAGCATCAACAGAATGTGTCAGGATAAGGCAGAAAATATCTTGGGATACCTGCATTGCTTTTTGCATATATATGAGGAAGATGTGGATTCAAGACACTCTTGTGATTTGCAAGCAGAGCTCTGCAATTTTCAGAATTTCAGTTTCACATGCAAAGTAATGACTCACTTAATCCGGAAGATTTTCCCATGCTGATGATTATTTGGAAATAACAGCAGCAGTGGGAATTTTGTATGGAAAAATGTGAAGACAGGTGAATTTACTTACTGCTTGAGGAGTACATCTGTTAGTGTGGTTGTTTTCCCACAGAACCCACCAGGAGGACGCTGCTCTACACCCCTGGCTCAAACAACTTGTACTCTATTCTAAAAGTGAATGTGCAAAATGCAAAGTGACCCATAATGATTCGTAATTTCATGGGAATAAGCAATCCAAGACTGTGTAATCAGAATGGGCAAGCAAATACCTTCAGCACAGCAGTTTTTCTAGTAGCCACCTGGGGTTAAATACTTTGCTTGAACCTCATCCAGACAACCTTGTCATGACAATGAAGCCATCGTGGCAAATGATAGATGATATTATGTGAATCCAAGGACATAGCTGAGCTCTACACGCTTTGTTCCTGGAAATGGGTCAAAGACGTTTCTGTCCTTTATTGATCTTGTCATTATCCCAAAGTGAAACTGGGGAATAACCAATACAATGAATTTCTCAGAAGAAGTTATCTGAGTGAGGAGCTTTTATGCCCCTTCTTAACTGAGAGGATCAAACTTAAATGAGAGCCTCTGCAGATTTTCCTTTGAATTTACTGATTTCTTTTTCCGAGCTTTTTGCAGGTGGAAATGTTTCCTGGAAAAAACAAATCTCCTAAAGAGAAGTAACTGCACTGTTGCAGCAGCTGAAACCTTGGAGCCATCCACAAACAATTTCACAGGCTGAAGGAGTAGCCTGGCAATAGACGTTTTCAAATCGCTGCTATCTACCTTAAATCATCCAGCCTCCAGAGCAGCCCTGTGTACTCCCAGCCTCCATTTTTTGGCCTGAGGTGCGGGTTTCTTGGGCCTCCTGGAGTAACTCCAAATCGCAACCGAGATGACGGTGCCAAGGCCTTAAGTGCTGCAGCCCTGCTTCTATCACTGTGCAGAGCCGGGGAAGAAAAGCGATCTGGGTCCTGCCAAGCAGACCACAAACAGCTTGCTGTGCCCATTGTTGGTCCGTTTCCCTCAAAATAGGGGTTCTCTTCTTTTCCTGACCATGTTTTGTACCCGTATGTGATGCTGATTTGTTCCCAAATGTGAAAGGAGACCCAGGGGGGCTCTGAAACTGTTGGGGCCGGAGGCTTGTCAAGCAAAAGAAAAATCTCACGCTTGCTTTCCCAGCCTCGCCAGAGCTGGCAGCCATCTCTGGCGGCAGGTGGATCACCACCCTCCCGGGAGCAGACCCCACGTCCATGGCACTTTGGGTGTGGCCAGTCCCAGGATCCCGGATTATTGGTGACCCCCATGACAGCAGCGGGAAAGGCTCCTTTCAGCTGCACATCTCTCCCGAGCCCTTCCCTCACCACACTTTGCCCCTCGCCTCACAATGCGCCGATGGCACGGGCGCTGCCAGGCTGGACGTAGCCGAAGAGAAGGAAAGGATTAGGGGTAGTAAATGAGTGCATGTTAAAAGTTAACGCCATTGGTTGAAAACCTCAGAGATGAAACATTATCAGGTTTTGGAAGTTATTATGCAGAAGCAAACCGCTGAGTGCATAAATATTTTATAGACCTTAAACTATTGAACAGTTATTGGAGCTGGGATTTAATCTCTTTCAGCCTGACTTGACAAAATAACAAAAAAAAAAGGGATCATAGTGAGAAAACAGACTGCAAGCCAGTATGATGAAACCTTGGAGTCTATCCAGAGAGCACATTCTCCTTCCGTACTGGTAATTGTTGTAATTCACTGACTTTAATGAAGTTACTTTTTATTCACACCCAAAATAAGCAGGAAAAGAATACAGTGCAAAGCTGTTCATTAACTTTTGAAAGATTTGAAGAATTTGAACCTAATCACCTGC
>JAVJGJ010000047.1:66758265-66777598 GCA_035590215.1 Microhierax caerulescens | reverse complement strand
AAGATTTGCAGTATTTGAACCTAATCACCTGCCATGCTAAAGGCATCTTCTGTGTGGTAAATATTCCTGGTGCCCTTTGACTGCAGATACAGACTGAGAGTTTTCTCTTTTCATCATAAAACCAAAGGGATGGGCTTGATATACGAAGGCCTTTAACACACACCCCAAAGTGCTTCCTGCAAATACATAGGAAAATTCCCAGCGTTTTCCTGAAGGAGTGGTTTATACTGTGACTGTAACACTTTCCATCATCATAACGACTTTATCCACTGTGTAAATTTTGAGAAAAGTTGGGAAGCACCCCAGTGTGGCTTTCCACCTGATATGACTGAGCTTCTCCTGGTTGCACAGAAAATCCCATGCAGTTTCTCAGCTGCACAAACCAAGGATGAACCCCCTAAACTGCAGACTGGGTTTTGCAAACGCTTTCCCTTTCGGCTGTTTCCCACATACTGACGAAAGGGCTCTTCTGATGGACTCTGGACAATTAAAAGTTGCTGCCTGCCTCCGGAGCAGCTGCTAAAGCACTTCCACCTCCCACGTGCGGCCCACACCAGCTGCCCATGGCAGCGAGCTCCTGCCGGGGGGCTCAGTGGCAGCGGGAACGGGGCCCCAGTGCTCTGTGGGTAGCTACATGGCAGGTGGAAAGTGGAGCCACCCCAAATGGAAACACAGCATCGACCACTTCCCAGTGAGCAGGCACAGCTCACCGTGCCTGCAGAGCATCCCTGGAAAAGTCACTCTTTCTCCTGAGGAGGGGAAGAGCAAGCCCGGCCGGCCCCTCTCCCGCTCTCTGGAGCCTCTGACTCTCCTCTGCCGTGACCAAACCCTCCACTTGCTCACAGCATAGAAGGAAGCGGCAGCACAGAAAATGGTCTGCCCTCAACCACAGCCTGACAAATGTCTTCTTCTGGTTTTTTTTTTTCCCCTTTCCACCCCCCCTCCCCGATCTGTGTGTGTGTGTAAGGCGGGAAGGTCTGCTTTCCTGGGGTTGCTCTAAATGAGTTGACAAGCTCTGCCCCTGTAGCAGAAAGGCAAACTCCTCTGTTAATCTACTAGAAAAGGGTCTCATTCAGGTTAAAGGGAGGCTAGTTTCTACCTCCTGCTTTCACTGAACATTTTCACAGATTTTCTAATGCAATACGTTGGAGCAGGTTTTGCAGTAAATGTTTAAAATCCTTTTCTTTAGGAGAAGTGTCCCCTTCTGTTACTTTTAAGACATATCAGCCTTGGTTGTGCTCAGGAGACGTGCCCAAGGAGCGCTTGTACCAGTACTGATTGGAGAAACGTTGGGCAGGACTAAACGGTGTCTGCATGATAGCAGCATAGCTTAGACCCCATTACGTTAAATTAGACTCCCCATTAAATTAAATTAGACTCTGCTCTACTTCTTGGGCTCACCTGACAAGAAGAAAATTAATTGCTGTGATTTACATGCTGCTTTGGCTTGTACCATCTTTCAGCCTCTCGACATGTAAGACATATACACATTTAAGTCTATGTTAAATAAAGTAAATGAAAGTGGATTGAAGGAAACACAAAAAGGGTGCAGCTTTCACTGACATGTACGTGAATTTGTCCTCTAGTCCTGGCCCTGGCAAAGGAGGGGAGCCTTAGAGGGCACAGCAGGATGAAGGCCCTTCTCCATCCCTTCCCTCCCCATGACATGACACCTCCATCCCTCTCTATCAGACCTAGACTCATTGCCACTTCTGGGTTTCTTTGGTTTCCCTGAGGGATGTGGAATGGTTTTCATATTCACCACCTCCCTTCATCCTTCCTTACTCCTACCCCTATGACAAGCATGGAATAATGTTTATTACCACTGAAGAAAAAGTTCTAACGTTTCATTCACTTACTGGCAATTTTTGGTGCTTGTTTCCCTCATGTGTATCTGTGAAATTGGGCAAAGAAGGAGAGACTATTTAATTTTAACTTTCTGCCTACTTCATATCTGTCTCCTGTCCTTATGCAATAGCATAGCATAGCATATTATAAAGAAATATTTTCTGCATTGAAACGACTGTTTCCAGAAGCAGCTGGTACAGAAACGTTCTGTTAAACTTAGGCTGTGTTTTATTTTTAAAGTTACTTCTTCACAGTGTAAATTCTGACTCTGGAAATTTCCTTCCAATGTTTAATCAACCCTTGGGAAATGCACTTGCGGCAGCTGTTCTTTTGAAGCTGGCACACCAGATCAAGCTCTGTTAGATAAAGCATGTTTCTCCTATCTCCATTCAGAATAATCAACATATAAAAGCTGAGTTAGATATCTTCCAGCTTCAGCAGTGCTAGCGAGAGTCCACTCAGCTTGTGTCTTCAGCTGCATGCTTTCAGACTTTCAGGACTTTCTGGAGCTTTAGGGGTTCAATACTGCAACACACGCTAATTGTGAATTTGCCTTGGCCCTATTATCTTGCCTGGATATTGCCTTTTGTCTGTCTTTTCCTCCCATCCTTTCTTCCTCTACTTTCTTCCTTGTTCACAGACACCTGCTTGATAAAGTTCACATATTTGAGGGGGCATCATATTTCGTCTATGTCCACCTTGTTCATATTCAGGAACTGTCCTACATGATACTGAAGTTCTCAAAACCTCAACCTTGGGCTGCAAGAAATCCTACACTGCTGAAATTTAACTTTATTTGAGAATCCCGCTGAATTAAGCTTGATGTCAGTCACGCTGGAGAGAGCTCAGTCTTCTTCAGAGCAAGTCCTGACTGTGTAGAGCATTGCTGGAAGACATGCTGCATTTCTGCTCCAGGGAGCTGAAGGTATCAGTTGCATCACAGGATCCTTTCTATTACAAATCCCCTATATCACTGATTTTTCATAAGAAAATATGAATAAAATATAAAAGATACATCTATATGCTTGCACAAGTTAGAAAATATTCTGCCTCTTCGTGTTGCGCTACACTTTTCAATTTTAATAGAAAAGTCTGGGTTTATACAGCACAGCAGAAGGTTGAATTACTTTTTCTACAACCTTAAATTCACCTAAAAGTGGCATTCAGTGATACTGATTTCTTACCGTTATATATATTGTCATGTCAGTATCAGAACAGCTCAGTGTGTCTTTATCAGCCTGGGCCAACACTTTTGGTCCTAAACGCAACAACATGAATAAAGACATTTTCACTTTTAGAGGTGCAGGGAGCAAAATGCCTCTCCTGGGAGTCACCCAGGGTGGAGACATCCAACAGTACAAGGACTCAGGAAGTTCTAAGACTCTCCAGACTGCCAGCTGAGGGTGTCTTTCAAGACAGATGGATGTAAGTAGACTACAGATGCCAGCAAATGTTAACTATTGTTTCACATTTAAGTTCTGTTTGGCTGGTGACCTGCTGATAACTGCTGTCTTGCTCACGTATGGTCCTGTAGATAACTAACGGCCCCAGCCTCTGCATGCACAAAGCAGAAACATGGCCCTGCTGTGCTACATCTATGGAGGAAGATAACAGCAATGGATGGTGAGAGCATGTCAGAGGCAACAGAGGATGCCACAGAGGCAATAAAAGTGGGGGACATGACAGCCAAAGGCAAAAGCCCTTCAGTGCATGGCAGGAGCTAGCAGGAGACCCCCCCCAGCTGTCCTCCACAGTGGGGTGTGATCCCCACACTCTCCTCCTTCTCAGCTCTAAACTCGGCTCAGCCTGGGTTATGCAGTGGGGCACTTGCACAGCTTGGGGTTTGTTGAAAGAGGAAAGCCCTCCTGATCCCTTCCAAGGCCATGAAGCCCTACTGACTTACAACGTTATCAGCAGGATTTGATTACTTACAATTCCCAAACCAAAAAGAATTGGCCTAGACCCTACCAAATGTTTTGGATAACTTACAAGTGCTCTTGTTGTGAGATAAAAGTTCTAGTGAAAAAAAGTAAAATAAAGACACAGCCCAAAAAACGTTACACCTGGCTAAAATGACCAGTGAAGGTTTTTAGATTTGACCAGCCATGTTCTTAGCAGTTAGGGTTATAATGTGACTCAAGCCAAGAGGTCGGTAGGAAGGAGAAGAGCGGAGCAGAGGATGAAACAATGAGCAATCATGCACAGGTGGACAGTGAAAATAATGAGAACTCCTCTGAAGGTGCAATTAGTGAGAGAAAAAATGGATGACCTTGGAATTAAAACATAAATTGGAGCACTATTATTTGGTAAATAAAGACTCCCGTGATTATTAGATGTCAAATATCAAACAGTTTGTCCCATATCTTAAGAAACAATATACAAGTCAGATGAGTGGAGCCCTTTGGTTCAGCCTTTGTGTACCACCACTCACACAAGGGTTCAGCAACTTTGAAAGTACCTAAGAAGTCTTCCTTCATTTTTTTTTCCCCTCTAAAGAGTCTTCAAAATATAGTCCAGTATATTTTTCACTCAGTGCTTTGATACCAGTGTTGTACATAGTTTAAGAAAGTGAACAAAAAAAAAAAGAAATTTAGTAATACGTACTAATTCTATGGTTTTTAGGAGATTGGCAACATGCAATTGAATATATGTTTTATGAGACTGCTAGCTTGGGCAAAGCAAAACCAAGGGTGTAGCTCATGAAGACCCTCTAAAAAGCTTCATTCTCGCTACAGCATGTGTTTTAAATGCTTTATAGTACTCAGTAATCTACTTTCTGGTTTCCTTCCAGGCCTCTTCATTGCTATCTCCACTTGCTGCAGAAATTGAGTACTTGTGTACGTGGGAGGCATGGTATAGCACGGATTTATCATGGAAAAACAGAGCACTCCTTATTGGAGGCACACTGCTAATACCTCTGAAAGGCTACAGGGCCTGTTGGAAGGCATGTAAATCATTCGCTGGTATTTATTTCAGCTGAAAGTTATGCATGCAAAATAGCCATAAAAAGGATGGCTCGATGAATCTTTTCTACCCTGAACTTTCACTGCCCCTCCTGGGTGACCTGCTCTGGCGCAGACGCATGGCACACAACCTCTCTCCTATCCCTGTTCTTCCTTCTCCTCTTCTCCCAGGGAAGAACCATTAGGGGAAACTCTCAGCTGCAAACCCTCGGGCTCTGTCCTTCTCCGGCAGGGGCCCAGCAGCCCAGCAGCAACCCAGCTGGAGCCTCCTCCACTCAGACTCCTGAAGCAGGGACACCCCCCAGTGCCGGGGTCCCTCTGGCAGTGCCCCCCAGCCAGCCCCTGAGCTCAGCTGAACGTCGGGGGGCTGGCTGTTCTCACCTCACCACTGCCTGGAACAGTTGTTATATCTCAGCCCAGATGCTTCATTTCAGAGGTGAATGGCATGGTTCCTTTATCCATTTGCTTTCTCAGTTTGTCAAGCACTTAAGTGCCTTTCATCTTGAAGTATCCTAAATGATAATATGCACTTGTATAGCTCAAGCTCTTCTAATGAATGAGGTTCTTCAAAAACACTCAGTAATTAGACCTCACAACAGCCCAACTTGCTGGGAGCAACTCTTTGTGGTGGTGCAGAGGGATGAGCTGAGACTGCATGGAGACAAGTGGGGTTCAGGCTACCAGCGAGACATGCAATAGCCCGGGAGTATAAAAAACACAGTCTTTTCCCCAGAAATTACTTTCCACGTGGATGAGGAGAGTGAAAACTGAAAGGTTTCTGCTTCTTCAGTGCCTGCCCACTCCCTTTAGCAAAAGCTCATGGTGGCCCAGCTCAGCCCCTTGCCCCAGCACTGGTGGTGGGACAGGGACCCTGGTGTTGCTGCCAGGTCCTTCAGGACACACACTGGAATTGGTCATCACAGTCTCCTGGGAAATTCATGTCCATTTTGGCTGGGGAGGAACAAGAGACTTCTAGGCAGTCCATGGGCTTCAGACGTGCATTCTTGAAGGAGAAGAAAAAAGGAAATGTCACTATGGTCAAGTGGGCTTTTCCCATCTGAAAAGAGTCCAGCCAAAGGGGGAAGAAAAAAGCCCTGAGCAGGGCTGCCCACAGACTTCTCTTGCTCTGGCTTCTTTTCTACCTTTCTCAGCACTGCTGTCATCTGTCACTGGCAGCTCTACTGTGGGAATTTCTCTCTGAATTTTTGCAGCACTTTCAGCACTGTCACAATCAGGAATTGTATGTATCATAATTGTAGCTTTCAGCTAATGGAAAGGACCTATTCTGCAAGGTCTTTCATTGTGTCTTCCAAAGATATAATGAAAACTACTTGCTTGAGTCAAAGGAATTGGCACAGCTCAGATGCATGCAGCTGCTTCTTTTCCTGTAGTGGCACCTTACACAACTTCCAGATACTGAACTACCTTTTGCTTGTGATCTTCCTATCCCCTTGCTTCTGCCACTTGCTTTTTACTAACCCATAGGATTCAGGTCTCCTGCTGAAATACACAAAGAACTGACAGTAATGTTTTTGCCTTCCTCCTGTGGTGACCACGGAGAAATAAATTTACCCATTTCTCATTTTTCAAAGCCCTGAAGTTACCCACCCCAGCAGTACAGCAGGAGTGTGTTTTGCCTTGCCGATGCAGCAGCAAAACCAAGGCACCAGTGAGGCATTGCGGGAAGCCTGTTCCCATGCTTTTCTCAGCTCTGTGGTGTCCTTTGCTGGTGCTGCCAGCGTGTCTTTTCAGTGGCCTGCTCCCATCTGTCCTCCTGCCCTATGACGGTGGTCCCCCCTCACCATTTGGGAGCTGTTGCTGCAGCTTTTAATTGAGCTTGCTCTTTTGTTTTCCTGCCAGCTCCCCCCTTCAACTCCTTCCCTCTGTGCTGAGGGTTTTCCTGCTGTCTCAGCCCTGCTCCCTGTCTCTGTTCAGCTCAGCAAGCCCTGGGCCTGCCTTGGTCCCCAGCAGTAAGGGACACCAGCCCTGTCCCCCCACCCCTGGCACACACTCACCAGCAAAGTTGCACTAAAGCTTTTCTTTGCCTCCTTCCCCCCCGCCCCCCTCACTCCCTCTTGAGGTGGGATCTGTCTTTCCTTATACCAGATAGTGTGAGCAGAGAGAAACCAGACTCAAGGCAAAATTTCCATTAACTTCAGTGGGGGCAGGATTTCACCTCAAGTGTTTCATGTTCTGGGCACTGGACAACAACATGAAAGGACTCCACACTTGTAAAACCTGAGCTGCCACAGCCATTCAAGCCAAGCAAATGCAGATGCAGTTCCTGGTGCCCCCTCCAAGCCCCTCTTTGTGGCCATGCATGCTCCTTCCAAGACCTGTGAAGGTCGTTAATCTCTCCTCTTGGCTGTTTATTGTTGCCATGTTGGCAGCTATTGCACAGCGTGTAGATACCTCTGCACAGCCTGAACTGGCCTCTGGCTTTTACTGCTACAGCCCAGCAGTACCTGGAGCCTTGTTGTCTTTCAAGTGTGCTCCCTTTCAGTCCAGCCTTCCACATCTTGTTTGTGTTATTGCTACTGATGAGGCTTTAAAAGCCCCTTTGGCTGCTTGAGTCCCCCTGGCTGGTGCCCTGCTGCTCCTCCAGCTTCCTGGGACACTCATTTCCCCAGCACTCCTGTGTCAAATCACTTATCAGATGCTGTGTCTTCCTTGCTCTCCTGTGTGCTTGCCAGCTGCCTTCTGCTGCTCTGTCTTCAGTTTTATCTCCACTGCTGCCCTGAGTACCAGCTATGCCCCATGTCTCACTGCCAACCACACTGTTGACGTTTGCCTAATCATTGGTCTTCCACTCGGCCACTGTCTGATAGTGCCTTTGCCCTTGGCTCCCTTTATTGTTGCGAGCTGCTGATCTAGCCCAGCACCATTGTGCCTGTGGCTGCTGAAAGCCTGTCTGCCAGCTTACCCTGGGGTCTTGATTTTTCTACTCATCGGTCTCTTGCTGAGCTGTTGTTTAGACCCTGGGAGAATTGTGAAAGAACACTGCATTTCCAAGTAGACATTTCTTCTTGTCTGTGTAGTTTTTGCTCCTGGCTCTTTACTGTCATTCCTGCCTTTCACTCGTTTTGCAGGTACCCAGGGGAAGAGGGCTTGTGCTCAGATTCCTATGGTACTGAATCATTTGAATTTTGCTGTAGTGCGCTACAACCTGCTATCTGAGAAAATGTACCTTGTGCTTCATGATCTCAATTCTTGCTTGAATACCCTCCACATAGCCCATTTTTTTTAGAAAAAGAAGCAGCAATTTAATATAGCCATGTAGTTCCTGTCTTTAAAATGGAACAAGTCAGTTCTGACTCTGGTTTAGGGCTGGTATTTTCCTGGTCTGATCACTCAATGCTTACACTGTTTGGTGTACATCAGCTGAGCATTCCAGTCTGGCTGGAGAGATATTCACTGGCTTGCCTGCATGTCCATCTCCTAATGATGGTCAGCTGGGACTGCTGCTCTACCTATTGCCATGAACAAAGATGGTCCCAAGCAGCACAGGGGTAGTTTCTTTGACACTATCCCCTTATAAGTGGCCATGAGCTGCCTTACTCTCTGCAGCACCAAGAGTTCATCAGTGCTTTGTTAGTTACTTAGACATTCCCAACACAGTGTCATCATGTGTTAAATACTATTTATTTTCCTCAGAGAAATACAGTTTGAATGTTGTTGTAAGGGCAATACCTTATTTTCCACTGTAGTACTAAAAAAAATATTCATGTAGTTGCTTGCTGCAATTACATGCACCACCAGGACCTCTCTGGGATACTAGGGATGCTCAAAAACTCAAAGCTGAACTAAAGAAAACAGAGGAGAGAAATTCTTCTCTCAGTCTTGCTCTTGTGTTGAGTATGCTGGGATTCTGCTAGCAAATGGCCGGGGCTGCTGGATTTTGCTCTGCATTATTCACAGTTGTCCTCCTGAGGCAGCAGGCTGGAGCTCTGGTTGTCCCACGGGGACGGGGGTTGGTGGTTCACTGATGAGGCCCCCAGGGTCTCCCCATGCCTGTTCCCAGACTTTCTAAAGTGAGAAAAGACAGCTGCCTTCTCTGCACAAATGGCAAAATTTCTTCTTTTGGTTGAGGCTTGTCAGTAGGATTAGCATTGGGCTAATTCTGCCCTAGTATTCTCCTTCTGACCTTTGTGCTGAGGTTGCAGAGTGCAGCCACACATTCCTGCCTGCTTCCCCTGGCATGCAGCTCTGTCTGCAATACCCAGCGATGCCTGGGAGCCACTGGTGTGGGTAGGTTCCTGCGGCAGCATCTCTCTACCTGGCCTGATGCCCAGGGGCATTTCTGCCAAGCTTTGCTTGCCAGCAGCCGTGTCCGGCATTGGTAGGTGGCTGAATGGCTCATCTGTCTCAGAAACCCAGGACCCGTTACTGTGCCGCAAGCGGTGCACACTACTTCATACACTATTAGGGAGCATTTCCTCAGGCATTAATAATTCTTTTCAATACTGACTTTAACTGCTTTCGGCTGGTGCAGATGCTTTGGTTACCTGATGGTTTTCTCCCAACCACAGGCAGACCCACTCTGTGCTGGGATTAGAGGATGAATGATGGCTGTTTTTGCAGGCCTGTCTGTCCTTTACCACTGTCCTGCAAAACAAATGGTCTGCAGCTTGTCAGTCATGGGTGCACCCTCTGGAGTGGGGCAGGGGAAACTATTTCTAGTTTCAGCCCCATCTCAGGCCCTCAGAGGCCGTGGTCCCCCAGGGGCTTCCTCCTAGGAGGATTGCTTTGATACCACCAAGAGATCCCCCCAGCCTCTCTCCTCCAGCAGAAGCAGTGGGTGATCCTGGTGATGACAGCCCTGGCTTCGATGTCTCAACAGCTGCCTGCATCTCTTTACTGGCCACAGAATGGGTTTGTGGTATGACCCAGCTCTTGGTGGCTTTTCTCCACCTAATCCTGTTGCTCCACAGTGCTTTGTTCATCCAGTTGCACCCACAACCAGAATTGAAGTTTTTTTCTGACAGTGCAGGAGAGGACAGACAGCTTTCTCTGGCATCCCATATCTGTTTTGCTCTTCTATCCATTTTTTGCCCCAGGACAGCTTACTAGCCCTCACTATTCTGAGGCATTTATCTGCGGTTTAGAATCACCGATCACTCCTGCAAGTTGGAAGCACATGTCACAAATGACCTTGTCATTAACTGGGGAATCTTTAATGTCTCCAGATTCATAGAGGATGCCAGATTTCTCATCTGCATAGTATAAATATCTATTTTCCTCTTGGGCAGTCTCATCTGCCTGAAATAAACTATTCGTCTGGCCTTGTTATCCACTGATTCTGTGGTTTGGGAATTGTTCGCTGAACTCTCATTCCTTGTCATTTTGTGTCTTTTGGGAGCAAAAGAAGAAAGTAAATAACAAAACTTTACCTTCAGTTTGTTCTTTTCATGACCATGGCCTTAGCTCTGTACAAGCATTCAGGTTTTGCTCCCACTTGCCCGCTACTCAAAGTATCTTTTACCTGGAAATCCAGCATTGATACATCCCAACTCTACCTGCTTCATCTGCTCCTGGAGTCTGTTTATTAATCCCACAAACTGCTAACAGCATGTATTGAGCATTGAGGCCAAAGATGGGAAAATAAAGGTGATGATATATAAAGATGTTGCACCTGTGGCAAACTCAGAGCCATGTGCACATAGATTGACCTTTTACTGCCTTCTCCACAATACTCAGGCTTGCAGGCTGTTTTCCTCCCCCAGCTTCCAAGCAGGTTCATATATCCAGAGCCTCACTTAAGACCTCCTACTAGCATGACCTCCTACCTTGAAATCACTCATTTTATTAAAACATTCCTCCAAGGTAGTCTGGTTTTATTTTGCAAATGGGGAATCAAAAATTCCAGAATTTCATCTCTTTTTTCATCGGGGTGGGGTGGTGGGAGAGAAGGTGGTTTATCTGAATAAAAGCACGGGATAAGAAAGAGGTGAAGAATATTTTATTCCTATATAATGATATAAGAACAGAGAAGAGAAAGCGTTAAATGGTCTGATGCAATGGCAGATTACGAAGTCAGACATTTCTGATTTCTTCTTCAACCCAAACTATGAGCTATGTCATCATATCATTGTTTTAACATAAAATAAGGATAACAATGCTTCCTTATTTGTGTGGGGTGGGTGTGTTAGGAAGGGAATTCTGGGACATTATGAAATTTGGACTTTGTAAATATAAAGCATTTTATAGAGTAAAAGTTAGTTCCACTAGGCTCTTCTGTTTGTTCCGTCTTGCGAATACAGGTGGTTGCAAGTCCCACTCTGAATGTATCACATGTCTCATATTAGGGCAGAATCTGGCTGGTATCTTAAACTAATAGAGTTCTGTCTGTCTTCTGCCATGAGGAGAAACCACAACTTAGAAGCATATTTTTAAAACATAAGTAATTAAGGAAGGAAGAAACTGTGGCCTTTAAGGTTTTAAAGTTTCAGTAAAGGAGAAGGATGGATACCAATTCTTTAATTTTAATTATGCATTTTTCTAAGTAGCAAGAAAAAAAGTACAAAATTAACATAAAAGTCATCAGTAACGTAAAAAAAGAAACAAGCTTGAGACTGAAGGATTTGTGTCAACACCTGGACCTGGGGCTTGAAAACTAGGTGGCTGAGGTCATTCCATTTTATAAACCCAGTTTATGAACAGTATGCACAGCACATGAACTGGAGTCACATAAACAGTGTATTTCATTCCTGGACATTGAAATAACAAAAAGGGCCGAGTCAAAGGGCTCCTCTCAGCATATGCAATTTAAATATATGTGGAGGGCCCATGTGACACTGAAATAATAACACTGGGAATATGGAAAATGAGACTAACCAATATTTACATTACTTTTTTTTTTTTTTTTACTGGGGTGAAGGATTAGATTTGGTTAACGATAGGCTGATTTGGTCAAGATTATGGGCTCCATCACCTTTCCAAAGCTCTCTGAACAAATAAAATTAATAAAATGTTCTCTTAGGATCAAATTCTCATTGTAATCTGAAGCCATTTCTCCCAGAAAACACATTTACTTGTTAAAGCAAGTAAGAACACACTTGCTTTACAGTGCAAACTGAAATAAAAAAGTTAAATGGATGGTTCCTTCAAATCTTTGGCATTCTTCTCTCCCATGCACCTTCCTGTCCTAGCCAGGAGGTCAGAGCTACCCGCTAGTGCACAGGGATTAACTGTGACAGCTGTGCATTTCACCTATGACCATATTAGCATGAAATGTGCTCTAGTCTCAGTATGACAATGGAGAGTTTTATCTGCAGCCATATATTGGCCTCCGTCTTTTTGGTTGAAATTAGCAACCATAGTAAGTTTAAGGGCAGCTCTATGAGCAGAAAGTTCTTCACCATCTAGAAAAATCAGGCTTGTGTCTCCCCAAACCAGGGATGCTTCTGAGACAGATGAGTCTGAACACACCAGCAGAATGCTCTGCAACAGCTGAAAAGACAAGTAGCCTTTAAGAGGCTAACCGTAAGAGTTATTAGGAGAGAAACAGCAAGCTGAGCAGAAACCAGTGTGCCACTGCCCCAGTCCTCGTTGCTCCTGCTCCTTAAATGCTGCATGTGGGTCCGGTTATCTCATTTCAGATGGTACACAGTGGAACTGCAAAGAATAAAGTGTGTAGAATGAGGATCAGAGGTCTGGAAAAGCATTTGTACAGGGAATCTGCAGTGGCTATGACTTTCAATTTCAGAAATGAGGTGACTCCTCTTTTATAGGGTTGTAATGGAAATCTATGAAATTATGACTGGTTGGTTGTCAACTTTGAAAATAATAATTAGAAGCTCTTTTCTCTTCTCTGACCTGTGTTTGGTTTTGTTGCATAAAATACTTTGTAAACCCATGTGGTTTTCCTGTCAGGCTGGACCACGGTTCAGATAGCAGTTCAACAAACAAATCTCTCAGAAATCATGGACCAGAACCCAAGTAAGATATCTTACATAGGTGATGGATGAAAGTGTGTTACCTAATTGTGATAGCCTTCGATCCTGGTAGAGGCACTCAACGGTAAGCCAATATGATTTTCAAGGTGTTAATCTGGGTCTGCAGATGGTACGGAGAAAGCAAACCTCTGCAAGATAAATTCATCTAGATTAAACACATCACACCTAAATAAGGCCAAAGACAAAGCAGAAGGATTGAATGAGTTGGGGAACTGTTATGGAAAGAGAAAACCTTTCACATATTGAGGACTGGCAGCAATCAAAAGCTGCTCTAGCTGATGGCTGTGCTCATTTGATGGCACTCACAAATTGCAACTGGTGTAGCCCAGATGGCTTTCCTTTGGGTGTCTAGATAAAACCAAGGATTTATTAGGCCACAAAAGCCACAAGGCTTTATCCTGATGACATTGGTTCTTTGGGTTGGAGTTAATGCACTGTTTGTGGGACAGGGGGGGAAAAGCTGGGCCCCCACTGCAGCTGCTCGGTGGATGGCCAGAAAAATCTGTCCCTCAGTACACTTGTTTCAGCCCAGTTTTACATGACCACTAAGTCCAGCAAGGTGAAAGCCTTAGACTGAAAAAGAGATATTGTTCAGTTCATTTTCTTCAAAATGTCAGACTGTTTCCTGAACTCATACATTCAAAGAAAAATTTCCAAGAAAGCTGATGATATTTTTTTAATACAATTCGTCACTTGAGGCCTATATTTTCATTTTTTAATGTTAGCAGTCATTTCAAGGGTTTCAGCACCGAGAAAAACATCTTGTCTCCATAACCACAAACAAATAACATCACAACAAAGGAGATACCTCTTCCAACTTCAGACTCAGTCTAACAATCTACCAGAGCAAACCTTTTATAAGATTTCTGAGTGATTTCTTTTTGCTGCCATGAAATTATTTTATTTAGATTCACTTGTTCATTTCTGCTAATGTTGCATTTCAGACACTACCTGCTAGGTGGATGCTTCTGCTGCCTTTTTCCATCAGGAATGGAAGTTGGTGACAATAGGCACTTTAGCTATCTGTGGTTTTTTTATAAATACCACTACAGAAAGAACTGCCCTGCTTTTCCAATGTAAGGGTGAACGAACTTGCTTAATGTGTGTCTCCGGTATGCTCACAGAATGTATATGCCTTCCCTGGCCAGACAAATATCCAATGAAACAAGGTCTTATCCTGCATTCAGGAGGAAGGTTGTATATCACTGTAACTCTCTTGAGTTCTGGAAGTGTGCAATGTACAGTTTTGGCTCAGTTTTTTAAAAATTGAATCACATTTTTTGATTGTCTATTTTTCTCCCCAAATCTTTGTTATGACAGCTTGCACCTTTTCATATTAAGATTTATTTCCTTCCCATTTCTTAATGTTCCCCAGAGACAGCAAAACAGCTTGACTATCAGTTAACATAAATTTTAAAATTGAGTCCAAATATTTAATTGAATCGGTTGCGTCAGTGACTTAATCACCTAATTGCTGGGATTCTATTTCTGTGATACAGATTGTCAGTGAGTTTGGAAGACCAGTTACATTGCTGGAGACTGGAAATAATCTCCTTCCAAATGGCATAAATAGTTGAACAATACAGGCAAAATATGCCCTGAATGTACATCCAATGCAAACTTTGGCTTAAACAAGTCAGAACATTGTGTCTGTTTTTCTTTAAATTGATTTTTATAGAATATTAGGTGTCTGTTTGAGTTATACTTTAAGACGATGGTATTATTAATGCTATGCTTTTGCATGTATATCCTCAAAACCACATTCTTTTTTTTTTTTTTTCCTAAGCGTAGTCTTATACTACTTGGATTAAAGATACAGTAGCAAACGGCTCATTTTTAAACATGTGCAATCAATATTATGATCTTCCACCATCTGCAGTGCAGAAACAGAGAGAACCTGGAGGGTCAAGGCTTTCCAAAAGGAAATATCATAAGATGAAAGTGAATTAATCTTTGGAAACTACATCTCATATCTTTGTCCTAAAGATGGATTCTAGATAAAATTTCATCAGCCTTTCTATTTTTATTTAAATAAAACATGATTTTTAATGGTTAGTAACGTTATCACTCAGGATCTGTATATTATTATATGCTATATGCTCCAAATGTTTTTCTTAATTGTCGGTTGGTGAGTGTATATCAAACCTGGTAAACTTGGCTAGTGCTCACTCAGTTCCTCAGTTTGGCTAGGGATGAAAAGAGAGCCAAAACACGTTCTTGAAACCGGAGGAGAAAACCTGAGGCATGGCACGGAGCAAGAGCAGGGAGTAGATGTGCTTCATGAAAAGATGCTTTGCCTGCTTTTCTAATAGCATTCACCTTTTAACACGCTAACGTCTTTGGAAATGGTAATTTTGTGGCAAATCCAAGGATGTGAACTTACCTCAGTTAGGTCCAGTACTGGCTGGAGGAGAAAGCCTTGCGATAACACCAGGAGTCTCCTGAAAACTGTGGTTGGGGACTTTGGGTAGGTAGCCGGGGCGGAGGGGGAGGCTTTTGGCTGCGTGGCGGGGGCACTGCTTCCCCGTCGGGCTGCGGCTGAGCAAGGACACCTGGCCTCCGGGACTGTAACATTATAAATTCACAACAAGCCCAAGGGGAGGGCATGGCAAATTCAGTCTCTGAACGTGAAACCCGATGACTTTAACAGCTCTGCTCTTTATGGGACCTTTTCCTATGTGACTGATAGGAAATCAAAGGCCAGCCGTGGCCGTGGGGCCCCTGCATGGAAGGCAGCCCGGCACTCTGCGCGGCCCCAGCCTGCAGGGAGCGGTGGCTGAGGAGATGCATGGCTCCTGTGCCGCACGAGAGGCGAGGGGGAGAGAGGAGTCAGGCCCTGGCAGGGGCCCTGAGAGGCAACGTTCGTGCTCTAGGAAATGATGGTACAGGTGTAAGTGGGAATGGGCATTGTTCCTCACCATCGGAGCAGGTCTGGGCTTTGGTTATCAACCATGAAGAGCCATGCGGGAGCTCGGCTGAGCCCTGCTCGCTGCAGGAGCAGCAGAGGCAGTGGGAATGCTGCCTGGAGAAGCACGATGCACAACTTTTCTGAAATGTCACCTTTTGAATTAAACTCACTGCAGTGTGCAAAACTTCGTGAAACATTTTAGTTTTTGAAACACATGGATTTTATGGTGACCTTAAAAGGGTGAGGCTGGAGCGATGTGTTGGACAGGTGGATATTTTGTGGACTTCTCTATGTAGATCCACTCTGTCACTAAGAGCCTAAACAATTATAACTTGGACGTGCCCAAACAGATGTTGCATTGTTCTCACTTTTTGTAAGATAAATTCATTGCCAGACTGAGACCATGTGTGCCAAGTTTCAGACTGGGGTGCATTTTATGGCTGAGTTATAAACCTCTGGAAGAAGAGGTTTGTAATCTAAATGCTGACACAGCCAGAGCTATAACAGAGTGAATGGTATTGCAATGATATCTTATTTACCTCTAGCAAGGAGCATATAAGAAAACTAAATAATGTAATCCTGTTGCTGCAGATCGTTTAATCAGTAAAACTTGTCTCTGATTTTATTTGGTAGGTTAAAAAGACAAAGTTCATGCATCAATTAAGGAAGAGTAGCAATAGTCTATATATTCCTATGCATTGCAAGATTTACACATTTGCATATGATAGAGCACTCCCACTTAAGCAAAAGTGCAGCAGCTTATTGCAAATGACTACAGCCATCACAAAAGGAATGTATAGGTGGCTGCTGTATGTGGTTGAGTACCCAAATATTAGCTCGTGCTGCTTTTTTCCCAGTTATGAATAAATTACTGCAGAAACCCCAGAATTACTCTGCCATAGCATGACATCTGCTTAATTGAACAGGAAAGCATTGCGTTGAGCTAGCACGGCAGTCATATTCATAGGCAATCTGAAGAAAGCGGTCTGGAAATACTGGCCACTGACTGCCATTCTCTGCCACTAACTATGTACACAGCACATCCATTAGGGAGGTACATAGTGACGAATTTGCTTGATCAAATTATCACTACATTGGTCCTGTACAAGAACCTGCACCTATGCTTTGTCATTTCTGTTCTGTGACCTCTCTGATGTCCATTACTGGGTCTGGAAACCTGAGCTTGGCAAGCTGCACTACAAAATAAACCTACTAATTCTGAGAAGCGTTTTTTCAGGCACCACTGTCACTTCTGGATGAAATACGTTCAGCCTTCTGGAGCAGACAAATAAGTCTACCCATGCAATGTGTAATGTTTTCTTCTGTTCTTTATAAAACTGAAATGACTGCAATAATATTTCGGGAAAAGATTTTGCTATCCTTGCTCCAGTGTGCCTTGGCAGCCCCCACGCAGTGAATAGTTTCTCCAACTTCAGTGGAATGCCTCTTGGATGGAAGATAGGGCTCACAGTGAATTTAGCTGGCCTGCTGCTGCTGCAGGAATTCAGGGGCACGCTCTTACACATTATACAGGAAAAATTACACGAATGTCCAATGACAAGTGTATATTGTCGACATTGTATCCAAGAAAAACCATTGTATACCTTAAAGAATGTGTCTTTTTGGCACTTGCTAAAATAAGAACAGTCAAGAATTTGTGGTCTGGGCTCTTTTTAAGTCTTTACATGATGAGGCCAAGCAACAGCTTCTGAGCATTTTTGCAGCACTTTCCTTTGTCGGTCCCCTTCTCTGCTCCCCTCGTTGACAATTCTGTACAGCTTGCTGAGCGTCCGCTTGAGCTCAACCATTACTGGTAAAACTTACACTTTTCTGCCTAAGCATAGGACTCAAACTGATTTTCTTTTTTCTAACTTGTTTATTTCTCCACCTACAAAGCAGATGTAGTCTTTGCCCTGTAATTTAATGTCCGCCTCTTTTTCCGCCAAGGTTGGTTTGGTATTTCCTTTACAAACCTCAATTGTTGGCATTAAAAACCTGGCCATTTCAACTTTACTGAACTAAAACTTGGCAAACAAATTGTCAGCTAGCATTTAAATTGTACTGAAATTTCTTTCTTTTTATGAGTTATCTATGACCAGACTTTACGCCTGCAATGCCCACTACACATCTAGATCCCCTGAAGGTGAATCACTGGAAGCGACTGGCTTGAAAACACTTAAACCTGTGACTGCAGAGTCCGAGCTCAGCACCAAAATGCAGTTAGCTTACTGTCTGTCTGTGTGCCTGCCTGCAGGCAGCCTTTCTTATGCTTCTCTGTATCACACAAGAGTCTTTCATATGAAATTATAAGGTAGAGTCCTTACCAAGGTCAGAAGGGCAGAGAAGCAAGAAGGCATGTAGTAAATTTCTCCTGATGCAAGGTCTGGACTTGGTCATCACAGTCCTCTGGCAAGGTATACCTTGTTAGAAAAGGAGACATACCATCGAAGAGTTTCTACTTGCCATAGTTTACAGGAGGCTCACCAACTAACCATGCCTAAAAATAGTGGGACCATGGTGGGGGAAGCCCAGAGGAAGCACCACAAGAAGCAAGGCCCAGGAAAGTGCTCACCCTAACCCAGAGCAACAGCTTGCAGCTAGAGGGAGGAACAAGACAAAGGGGCCATGTTGTAGGGCTGGGTGAGCTGGGAAGTGGGAAAACCCCTTTATTGCTGCCTCTGTGGAGCACAGGAGCTGTCAGTGCAGCAAGTCACTGGGCTCAGCAGTACCAGCCCCATGCCACTGCCCCCATGCCCGCTGCAAGTGCCAGGGCTGCGGCACCATTTTACTGGCACCCCCTTTAAGCCCTCTAGCCAAGCCCTCACCACCACTAGTCAAGTCCTCCCAGAAGGATCAAGGACCGTCTGCTTAAACCTTCGTCCAATATGAACACTGAAAACTCTAAAATGTCTCTGTAAACAGAAAAAAAAACCCAAACCTTTATCTTCAGCTCATTTTGATAGCAACTATCCTGTGAAATAATAGCCATAGTACATTGCTATTGTGAAATATTTTTCTAATTTCAAGCCCATCATTGCACTTTGGGATTCAACTGTTTCCTTCCATTACAGAAGCCATCAGAAGATTTTTCCAAATTTTTCATGAACCTTCATGCAAAAATAACTTTGGTATTAGGAAGAACTTTGCCTAAAAAGCAGCTTATATAAATATTTATTACCAGGTTTTGCTCTTTCTCTGAAGCTCTGGGGACTGTTGCTGCTTGGCTGAAGACACTAGAGTGAGTGGGCCATTAATCAGATTGAAATCATAATTCCTATGTTCCTGTAGAATGAATTCAGGGGAAAAGGCAATTTGCCTTCCAACCCTATTCTGCTGTAAGCAAGTACTGATACAGCATCTCAAAGATGTAATTTGTTACTTAATGTAAGGTGTACCCAAGTCCAATGCTGTTGAAAGACGGTCCTGACCTTCCCTGACCACCAGCTGACATCCCACTATGAGTGATGTCTCAAAGTGTGGGTTGACACTCAGCCAGCTTTAATCCTGAGTGGGTACATCAGACTGGCATCCCAGCAGCACGAGGAATCCCTTAATGTGGAGTAATCCTCTGCCAGCCAGCCCTGTTGCCATGGCCAAGTGCAGCATATTTGCCCTGAGCTGGCTGGTAATTAATATCTGATTCTAGAAAAGGGGGGGGG
>JAVJGJ010000047.1:66737643-66756265 GCA_035590215.1 Microhierax caerulescens | reverse complement strand
CCCTCCCGCCCCGCTGGGCACCTCGGGCACGGCGAGGGAGCGGGGCCGTCCGGGCACTTTCCGTCCCGGCCGCGGCAGCTCAAGGTCCCGTCCCGCTCCCCCTGGGCTCGCCTCCCGCTGCGCAGCTGCTCCCGCGGCCGGGCTGCCCGGGGCTTTTTGGGCGCTGGGAAACGTCGCCTCGGCGGGCGCCCGGGATCGGCTCCTGCCGGCCAGCGCGGTTTTGTGCTCACGCTCCCGCCGCCGCCCCTCTCGCCCCCGGCCGCCCCCCGCGGCTTGAGGAGAGGAGAGTTGAGGAGAGTTGGGAGGGGAGGAGAGGGGAGAGAGGAGAGGAAGAAAAGGGAAAAAGAAAAAAAAAAAAAAAAAAAAAGAGTAATTTTACCTGTAGAGCTTTACCCAAAGGAAAATAAGCTCTCCCAGAAAAAGCATGAATTTTTGTTATGTTCTTGTGGGGATTCTTCTAATTTCGCTGCACATTAAACTCAGGTTTTCCCCAGACAGAAATGGAAAAAAAACCACCAACCCACTACCAACCCAAACCAATCACTCCCCTAGCTAATACTGCTATACCAGTGTGGCTTTTTTGACTAGAGGTGACCTAAATAACACTAATCTGATCAGATACAAAAGCAGAAATATTTATACATGTACACATATAAAAAGTCCTGATTTACACAGTTATGTTTTCAAAAAACACTCAGAAGACAAGAAATGCAGATATGCAGTTGAAAACTATAAACCTTCTATCTTTAATTACAAACTGTCAGTTAAAATCACTACTGAATCTGGGATTGCCAGTGAGAAGTTACATATTGTAAGTCACATGCAGTCCTTTTTAATTTAATTAGAGAAAAAAAATAAAGAGAAAAAGGAAAAAGCAAGAGAACAGAAAGCTAAAGAAGTAGGAGCTGAATAAAAGAAAGAGGGAAAGGAGCAGGGACATTGTGGATGTCATCCTCTAACAATAAATAAAGATTTCTAAAAAGTTCAAGCACAGTCTCTGCAGCCTTATCTTGGTTTCTGAGTCTTGGTGTGATCTACAGAACAGCCCACTTATGACTAAACGCATTCACCTTTTGGCTGACTCATCCTCAGACATTTGCCTTTCTCCTTTTTTATATTTCAGCTCTTGTAAAATCTCTACCGCTTCATCAAACCCACCTTTGTGGGACATGCAGATCACTGCTGTTTCTGCTGCATGACAACTCAGAGACCTGCTGTACTGTCCCCTTAGAGCAGCACATCCTCCACCTATGAGTTTTTAAAATATTTTATTGGGAACAGGATGGGGAATTTATATTCTCTCAGCTTACCTCCAGCAATTGGAAAGTCTGGTAATTTTGTCGGGCTCAGTTATATCCATTTACATTTATTTTATCTAGAAATACATGTTCCCCTGATATTATGCGGGCAAAGATTAGAACAAAGCACATCATTACATATATTGTGATGCTCCATTTTTGATGACTGTGCACAATATCATTTAATCAATTGCATAAAAGCCCTACAATGATTCCCTGTGAGCTGCAGACTCTGTGTGCTGCCAGCTACTGCAACACTGGCTTTCCACAAGCGACCAGCCCTTGTGCAGTGGGCAGGTACACACTGTCTAAGATTATCTGAATTCATAAGATCACAGAATCATAGAATCACTTAGGTCGGAAAAGACCTTTGAGATCATCAAGTCCAGTCATTAACCCAGGACTGTTGTGCCCATCACTAAATCATGTCGCTAAGCACTGCATCTACGCACGGGATTTTTTTTTTAATTGATCCTACTCAAAAAAGATCAAGACCTCTTGATTTTCCTACTTAGAGTTTTACATGATTATTTTACATAAAATACCAGTGCCTTGAGGATAATGAATAGATAATATTGGTTAAGGTGGCATCAACAATAGAGCTTTTTGTTTTGTTTTGTTTTTTTTCCGAAAGTCAGAAAGGGGCAGTGAGGTAATAGAAATGAGCTGAAACTTAAAAGAAGAAAGTGTGAGATCAAGAGCTTCAACTAACAACAAGAATGAAACAGAAACAACAGAGGAGGGAGATAAGAACAAACACACTGGCTGATCACAGGATTATTACTGCAGCCTGCCAGTCAGCACGGTGCTGAGAAACTGCAAACATGATCATAGGATGGAAAATGTGATCACAAAAAAGTGTTGGTAGAGCATAGGAAGAATTCCAGCCCTTGTCCAAGGCATTGGTGACACCTCTTCTGACATCTTTTGAGTCACTGGGTCGCTAGCATTCAGAAAAGACAGTCAAATTGTGATAGGTGCAGAGGAAGGCTACAAGGTTAAGCGGTTCATTTTATGAGTAAACTACCTTAGGAGACTAAAAGAAGCTGCTAAATAAATCCAGAGGGGAGATATGATTGCTGCCTTTAAACCTCTCCTGTTGATGTTATTGATGCTAAAGGTAAAAAAAGGGCACAAATCTAGAAACACAGTAGCAATAAAACACATTTGCAGAACTAAATGGGTTTGGAAACCCACAGTGGCTTTTCTGAACAATGCCTGAGAGCTGCGCAGGCACACCAGCCTTCCCAGAGCAACGTCAGAGATCTCAGAGAGGGTGCAGACAGGCCCACTTCTCTGGGTCTAGTGACAGAGCACGGGGCAGAAAGATCTGGCAGACCACTGGTGTCTGCTGCACCCAAGCTGCCAACCTACCCCTGCCTATTCCTACCCCACAGTCAGCCTCACAGTCTGAAGCCATAGGGGTGCTGTAATCACCTACCAATGCTGCCCATTTACTGCTGAGTCCCTTTCCCAGATGGGAGCAGGTTTCTCCTAAATAGCCTAGGGAGAGACTCATCCATCCTCTCTTGCATCACGAGTCTACGAGGTGGAGGTAAAGGGTGCCTAAAATATGAATACACCAAGGCTTAGTCCTTCAAGGAACAGAGCTCAGGTACAGCCTCCCCGCTGCTCTGGCATAGTGCAGCTGCTCTGCCGTCCCCTCCCAGAACAAGCGAGCTGCTAAAGGTTACGCGCCTCAGTCGGGGACAGCAAGTTCCTGCGCAGGTTGTGCCCTAGGCATAACCGCAGCACAGCACCCTCCGTCCTCACCCGTTCTCACCTCCCTGCAGCAAGGCCAGGCATAACTGAGTTCCTATTTTTGCTCTTGCTACAGAATGTCTGAAAAGGAAGAAATTTTTTCTTCACAGTGAAGAGGTTTGAAAGATAAGAAATGCTCCCTGAGTCGACTGAGCTCAGTGACTTTTGTGGTATGCTCCCTATACGTGTTCAGACACTTAATGTAGATACTCCAAGTTCTTTCTCTGGTGTATCTGCCTCTCCAGTGCACTGGTCTTCTGCTTGGGATCACAACTGAGAAATGCTTCAAGTGGTGAGTGTGCTGTCCCAGCTCTGGCTGCAGTGACAGGGGACAGCTATGTAACCAACGGAGGCAGGAGGCTGGCACATCACCCTGAGAATGCAATCTGAAGCACTGAAGAAAATGGAGCCTGATTAATGCATCCGCAGTGCAAAAAATGGGCAGCGATTGTCCTTTGTTTCCCCATTTGTGACTTTGCAATGTGGATTGATTACAGCCGTCTGAACTCAGCAGATTTCCTCCCTGTGAACAGTGGGAAACATTGATGCTCTATTTCCAAAGAATTTCTGGGAAGCCTGTTGCACATACGTATCAACAACTACTTGCTTGGATCGTTTTTATTTAATAGGGTTTTGAAAAGCATATGGAGAAAATTTCTGCTGTGGTGCATTTAACTTAGAAATGTGCCGTGCCTAGAGGAATAAGCTCTTAGGCATTAACAATGCCTTTGTATCTGGGTAAAATGTGCTGGTGTAGGGATGTGTGTTTGGGCTCTCGTCTTACTGAAACCTCTGGGGCCTGTGGCTGAATTGTACCTTGCTGGAGAGTTCAGCCTCTATGTAGGCAAGGCTCTGTGTAGAATTTGTGTTTGCTAAAAGTTTTTGCTTAAGGCCTTGAGTTTTATAACATTTTTTATAATGTTTGCTCTTTGGAACAATATCTACAATATGTTCATTTTCCTTTTACTCCAAGCTCCAGCAATCGCTGTGAAATGGCATTACATAACATAGCACATCTGGCCTGGAAAAGGACAGTTCAAATGTTCTATATTTGGGTTGTGATCATTATTTTAATGTAGGTCTAGTGAGGGGATTTGAAGATAGATAATGTCTCTAAAATTTGAAAAATTCTACCGTGTCCTTTTATGATATTTGTTTTAACTGACCTTTCTTTATTTCCAGATGACAGGAGAAACCCTTCAGAGCTGACACACAGGAGCAATACAGAGTACAAGCAAGGTGTGTTTAGAGTCTGCAGGGACCCTATATATCCTCCTCTCATGCTTAAACAAGTGGAAATTGCAGCCCTTGGACCCCACAGCATTTGGTTACACTTGAATTTCTGATTATTCACTCCCTTACAAATAGTTTTTGAATCGCCTAGTGTGTAGTAGCAAGCCTGAACACACAAAAGGCAGGTCACTGCTATTCAGACTTTTATTTCAAAATAAGCCGGTATCTGATGTAATTCACTTTAAATAGTACATCCTCAAATCATTTTTTTTAAAGCTTCCTTAAAAGTTGTTAAGGGACTTTTCTGTTTCCTTATTGAAATTCAAAGTGGTCTTTTCAGCAAGGAAGAAACTATTCAGGGTCCAAAATCTAAGAAGTCTTTACACAGACAGTTAACCAAAATAAAGTTAAATATACATGTAAACTCTCTGCAGGAACTGGACTCAGCTAAGCATAAAAGAGAAGTTACAAATTCTCACTATGCTGTCCAAAGCACAGAGCAAATAAAAAAATTGAGACCATTTAGTAACTTATCTCAATATTATCAAGTTGCAAGCACATAAAGTACTCATTTCTCAGCCACCACCACGTTTTTTCAGGTAGGAGGCAAACCTTCAGAATAATTCCAAACAGGTCTCAGCAGTTATCTAAAAATGCACATTCATTATTTGTAGCTGAAGTATTTATCTTGTTTCAGTTTCAATGAAACTTTTATAGGCTTAAAAAGCATCATTCAGTCTGGTTAAAGAGCTCACTTTTGCTATGCAGACTGAAAAATACAGTGCGCTCATGATACAGCAGGTAAACATGAAGGACAAACACATACATGCTGTGTGTAAGGCAACAGATCTCACATTGGGAAACAAGAGGGGGAACTGAAAGAGAAAAGACTGGGAAGTAGGCAGAAGAGGAAAGGAGACAAGAAAAAGCACTAGCAACCTGAGTCAACATTAACAAGAAAAGACTCCTTGAAGGGAAGAGGTCCCTTTCTCATGACTTCTCTGTTTATTGATTCAAATGGAAGAAGATAGATACCACATTGCAGACCTGTTTTCTAATTAGCAAACAAACTGAAAACTAGAATTAAAACATCTGATTTAAAGAATGCATGAGAAGCTGCCTTACTGTTTTGACTCTGCCCTGTTTAGTCTAATTTAAACTTTTTAGAAGCTCCATATTGGAAGTTATGGAACAGATGGAAAAAAACAATGCCAGCATATTTTTTCCCCTTAAGCTAAATGATAGGTCATGTAGTAGGTAGATACCATATAAGCGGTAGACAAAATCCTGATGTAGCTTCTAAAATTTGTAAACACCATTCACATTGCACTTTTTAGTTACTGAAAATCAGTACTGTATCTTTAGTCTGAACCACACACCCCCAAACAAAATTTCCTAGATGATTTTATGATGCAGCAATGTGTTAAACTTACACATCAAAAAAGTCCCAGTTCACGTTGTTTATTCTTCTATATTTTACAGAGGAGGGATGCTTTCAGCATGCTGTAAATAATGTCATTAACCTTGACATAGTCTTTAACATGGTCTCGAAGCTCACAGCTTGCAGCAATCACGACTGAGATGCATACATATTCCTGCCGGATCTTCTAGGTCCCACAAAACTACAGAATGTATGTGTTCGCACTGATCCCACGCGTAAGCTCACTTCAGGAAAAGCTGCTCAGGCTTGCTGTAAGCCTGTAGTTAAATGGAAGAAGATGCATAGCCCCTATGGCCTGACCCCCACCAGCCCCTCAGGGAGTCTGCGCAATGATGGCGTTAGCCTGTCAGCCAGGCCGCTCGGCGTTTGGTGCACACTACACCCAGCTCTAAGACCTGCTCCCAAACCAGGAGCAATGTGTCTTGTTTAAAACCTGTTGGTTTGTGAACTTATCTCCAAATACTCCCACAGGAAAACAGTGAAGTGTCAAACTCTAACATCTTAAATTATTGACATACCAAATACCCTGCAAAGGAAAACAAACACATTTGCTCTCTTATCGTGAAAACAAAAGATTGGCGCTGCTTCTGTAAATAATAGTAAGGCTGTTTTTTTACCAGTAGTAATGCAGTTTCTACACCTTTTCATTTCTTAGAAGATTTTATGGATGACAGATAAAAACTAAAAGGGGGAAGATGCATGGGCAATGAAGAGCAGAAGGGATTTTTGCTTTGGTAGAGCACTGAGGAAGCTTCAGAACAAAAGCCTGTGACTGTGGTGCATCAATAATACCCTGTTTGGTATCAATGGGCTGGATATTAAGCCCAGACTTAATGGAGAATGGTGCTAAGACATAGTGCTTATGTCATTCAGGTAATGTCAATTGATCTCCACTGATTGAGATCCCAAAATTATGTCATCCATGAACATTGTTGATATTTTTATTAGTATGGTTAAAAATGGCAGTATCCAAAGAGCATTTGGTAATGTCTTCTAGAAAAACACTTAGGAAGAAGTCAGTGAGTCACAGGGTCATATTTTTGGTTTTACAGTGATGCTAAAGATAAAATTAATTTATAAGAGAGAGAATAAAGTCTACACTTCAAAGGTTTGTCTGTATCAGGGAATTTTACTGGTAAAACAGGAAAGAAAAATAACTTTATACATTTCATCAGCTAAGCCCCATTGAAGTTAAAATTGCTGGGAGGTTAAATATGTACATATTTCTGCTGCCTTTCAGCATTTTACTGGTGGATCAATCAAGTGTTCCTCAGTGAGCTAATTCTGTCCCTACTTTGGAGCATGCTCAAAGTAGATGGAATTTTTTTTTTTTTGCACATCCATGTGCTAAATTTGAACAAATTTCTCCTGCTTATGTATCAGCTGAGATTTTCCACAGAAAGCAGAAAAGACATCCCAACAAGGGGGTGACTTACTTGCCAAATTTTAAGCAAGGAGTTTAGAGCTTCTCTATATGGTCAAAAGAATGTATTTTTGATTAATTGCTTTATAGATACTGATGAACAATTCGCTGAACTTCTCACTCTTTCTCTACTGCATCCCTCTCAAAAAAGTCAGATTGCAGGGGATACCCAGAAAAGGAAACTCTTGCCTAATCAGTCAAAATTTAAACCAACCAACAGCTGAAATTATAGGCAACTGAAACCTTTCTCTTATAATGGAAATGTCAGACATCCTTAATTACAGGTCACCACCAGTTCTGCCTGCAACAGAGTAATTTTATTTTATCCATAGAAATGAATGGAGTTTAGGGTGAAAAAAAATTCCACCTATTAAATCCAAAATCCAGGCTGCTCCTTCACTACTGCTCTGTTTTGGGCCAGCTGAGCAGCTACATAATTCCCACTCCACTTGTTTGCTGTGGTTACATAGTCCTATGTTATTTCCACTATCTCACACACAGAGCCAGAAGAACTTGGAAGATGAAAAGACTTCTGCTTTCAAATATTTTCCTTTTAAAAGCAGAAAGCTAAGTGTAATTCTATTAATGCATTATTATTTCGGAGGGACTGCTGAAGTCAGGAAATTCCAAGTCAATGCTATATTATACTCATTGTGCAGATGTACCACTTTCTGTTCCTCTTTTCCTTGTTAAATATAACCTGTTGTGGCATATTTTTTATTACAGAATGTGCAGTGGGACGATTTCTGCAGCAATGCTGGAATTGCCACCCAGGGGAGATTAGTTACATCTGAAAGTGGATGGACAAAATCAAAGTGCTAAAAATGGCTGAAAGCAAGGCAGTGTGTGCCAGGTGAAGATCGTACTCCACTGGACTTTTACTTCGATAGGTTCAAGGCACTGTTCGCTTTCAGAGAATATTCTGGGAAGTTTTCCTGATGTCCCATTACAGGTAGCTTTGTTATTTTTTTGTAACACTGTATCAAAAATTCATACTCAGAATTCTGGAGATGATTACTATTTCAGATACGTGGAAATTCTCTTGTTCTTTATCTGTGCTTCACTATTTTGGAGCACTTCATTCTAAACCACTTAGGAATATGAAGTAAGGATATTTAAAATGGGGGAAACAAAAAGCACCACCACCAAAAAAAAACCAAACCAGAAAACCCCCAAACCAAACCCTCCTCCAAAACTTAAAAATTAACAAACCCGAACAAAATGCAACCCCAGAGTTCTCAAGCCACTGCCACTGGCTTAAAGCCCAACCTTTACTTCCCAGACACAGGTCATCATCCTGCTTCAAGGCTCTTCCTAAATGAGGATCCTTAATACTGGCTGATGCCTTAGGAGCTCTTCCAACCTCATCCTGGTTCTTTGTTCTGCTGAATCAGGCACAGATGGGTGCTGTCCCTGGGCTGCTCAGAGGGGAGCCCCGGGGAGCGCAGGAGCACAGGTGGGCAGGGGCTGATGTAGACCCCTCCACGCCCTGATCCACTCTGGAAGCTGTTGGCTGCCAAATGCAAATCAGAAGAGTTTTCAGAAACCTCTGGTTTATGGCTCCTCTAACCAAGCAGGAATTAAACACTATAAGGCAGCTCCTGTGCTTGCCATTTCAAGGCTCTTTTTAGCCAGCATTTGGCCTAAAAAGTACTTTTGCTGGACTTTCTCCTCAAAGCACACTTCACCTTCTCCTGTTGTTCCTTCTCTCCACCTTTTCATAAGCAGCTTTGCAGGCTGTATGCCAGTGACAGCCACTTCCACCCATCCCTCTTTCCATCCGCACAGCTGACTCCAGACAATATTGCCCACCGTTATGTTTTGGGTGATGGATTTCAGCTGTATCACTCCAAGAAAGTACCATCACAGCTTTTTACTTTTTACTGCCCTTAGGTTAATGAAGGGTAACTGTAGGCTGATTACCCTCCACAAGTTGCATTCATGCACTCTCATGATATAACTTGTTACAAAATACTAAATACACTAAAAAAAATAATCAGATGTCATGTACATCAACTTAAGCAAGGAGAAATGGACACTAAGCACCAGCAGCTGTGTGCACAAAAGATACAGCACTGATGCTGGCAAATTTCATAGTAAAGCCCATTATAGACAGCTCTGTAGGGACTTGCTAGTGATTAACTGATCATCCCAAAATCTCTCTGTAATAGGAGCAGATGAAATCAACAGGAGTAAAGCTGGATATGGCCTGCAATTGCAGTTCTCAGGTCCTGTGGGTTATGGGTCTCTCCTTGTGTGTTTCCTGGGTACTCAAAAGAAGAGGCTATGAGAGCACTGTAGCCCTCCTGTTTCCTTCCATAACTTCCTCAGATCCTCAGCTGCAATTAGGACTCCCAAGGGAGAATTTGTATTCACTTAATGCTGACTTGACTCAGCAGAATGTGGTGAGGCACCAGCCAAAAACCTCCTTGTATTCATTTCAAAGAGTGCTGCTTTCCGGGGACAGCCTCCTCTGTCTCTTCTTTAAGTGCCTTCTGCAGATTCCCACTCTGAGAACAGCTGGATAAGCAGCGCTGTCAGGTAAGGAGGAAAAATGCTCCAAGTGACGAATGTGCTGCCAGCAAGCAGACAACTTGTCAGATGGACTCTGTTTAGGAAACACGTAGTTAGAGCTTGACAGAGCAGCACCAAAAATTTAATAATGGAAAATGATAACAAGAAGATTACCTTTAGGCTTGTGGAATGTGATCTAATTCCTAATGGGAGAGGCACAGAGACAACCCTGACACTCTTCAATGTGTACCTTAACCCCCAAGATGTCTTAACATATATCATAATCAACATAGCTTCATCTTTTTGTGTTTTATTATTATAATTATATTTAAGTGTCATTATTATTATTAAATCACTGCTAATTATTTTCTGCATGACATTAATTTCTTAAACTCTTTGACTCTCTTTAGACAGGAAGGTTACACACAGCATCCAACAGAGAAGTTCAGCTTTCATCTGACACTGCTTTGCATCCTGCTTCATTATGTTTCGAGTAAATAAGGCAACCATACTGGAATGATGTTTTTCTTGTAAAAGGATCCCAGATGATCAGATAACAGAAGAAAGGTCTCTTACACTGAAATGAACAGTAACTTAAAAATTGGAGATTACTAGTCCCTAAAATCAAATGGCATCTTCTAATGGGAAGGAGAACGACTGCTATATCATCATCCTGAAACTTAGATTCTTAGGCTCCAGATAAATGCCCTGATACTAATTAATCCTTATGTTTTCTTTTTGAGATCTTATCTGGAGGTAGGAAGGGCTCTGCACAGTCTGGTGATGGATTGCAGTCCAAGGAGCACTGGATCATCCTGAGGAAGCACGAGTGTTCCCATGACTTCAGGAAGTGATGGATCCCTCCAATGAAACAGCATGCTTACCTTTCATAAACTCTCTCGGAAAATACAGGGAAAGCCATATGGCATCTCCTAAAATTAGATATCACTTAACATAGTACCTAATTGCAAGGCCACAGAGCCTACATCTGTTGGAACTGGGCATAGCATGAAATGTCAAGTGCAGATTTAGATCCAAGTAAGACTGCAAAAGGGAAATGAAGTGCTTTTGACATTCTTTTAGCTGAGGAAGAAAGAGCTTCCTAATGAGTTTGTTGAGATTCTGATGGGGAAGAGCAAAAGGTTTGGAGAAATCTGAACCTTTTCCCAGCAGGAAAGTGGAATAAAAAGTACTTGGACCTTTTCTGTTACCTACTCCCCCGTGCTGCTCTCCCGCAGAGATGCAGAGATGCATACCCCTAGCTGGTAGTTATCATTATAGCAGATGCTGTTGGAACAAGAAAGTCCAAATGAATCTTCAAACACTCTTCTTGCTTGAGGAATTTCCCATGTTGTGATTCTTCAAAGTTTATCAAAGCATTTGGAAAGTGAACTCTGATGAATGAAACGTGTCTGACAGGATATATGACTTCCCATATATTGCGTGTCATGTAAGTCAAAATTAAATGTAAGCATCTGCCTAGAACTGTCTTTCATGCAAATTCCAAGACTGTGTTCAGACTGGGGTTTGCATGATTAGGATTTGGGAACTATTTTAAACATGGAGGAAAGATATATTAACACATTGCTGAGCTACACATCTTAAGGTGCAGGAAGAGATGGGGTAATGTAGCCCTATGACTGAAAAGGGAAACATTATTATTTCCATTCTGTAATGTTGCCATCCATGCTGGTTATAGCCGAGAGCAGCTGAAAACAGCATTATCACATAACTAGAAACAGTAACCTCTTCAGCCACTTCAAATAAATGGGAGAAAGACTGAGTCTGCAGCTGCTGGTCCAGCATAGTACTTTTAATTTGAACTACTGCTGTTTTTGCTTTGCTAATACACAGAGATTTGAATAGCAGCCTCGGCTGTGGTGGCAGTAATCTCTCAGGGAGGGATGGGGCAGGCAGATGTGGGTATAACCAAGGGATCATGAATCTAGGCCAAGCCCATGACTTTGTGACCTTCCTAATCTTCAAAAACAGCTTTATGCATGTGTGTGTGTATATAAACAGATTGATGTAGTGAACAGATATACACCATAAATGTTATCTAAAATTGTTATGCATATTTTTTAATATTCTGAAAGGTAAGAAAAGGTAGTGAAGAAAGGCATCCTGAGCTCTCGTGCAGTAGGACATGAGAGACAGCATCGAGTAGCAAGCAGGGAAAAGAACACACAGATGAACTTACCTTAAATATTTCCATTTCAGTTTAACCATGGATTTTGCTCTGGTACATTTGATGATCCCTGGCTGGCTGGATACTCTGTCTAGTATTTTTTTCTATGCATGAAGAATGGCCTGTTTGCTAAGTCTGGCATTTCAGTCTAGGTAGACACAGCAATGGACAGGTCTGTCTGCTTTCTTTTCTTCAGTCTTGCCCAAGTCAACAGAAAGGGTTATCCATCACTATATCCCTGGAAAAATGGCACACAAACCGTTTGCTTAGGATTCGTATCAGTAAGCATCAATTTGAGGAAAATGGAGACCCCAGCAATGCATATGTCCTTAAAATGCAGTTTCAGAGGCTGTAAAACTAATTTAGTACATTACTATTTAAGAGAAAGTGTGATTTAGTCTGACTCAGATTAAGACTAAATTGTAGTTAAAATGTCTTGAAAGAGACTCTGAAAAATAGTTGTGCATAAGCTACCTTTCTTAGGGGAAATTAACAGTGCTTGCAAACATAATTTTTCAGACCTCCCGGAATAAACATTTAAGTAAGCAACAATGTTAAGATAAAAACATCTTGGAGCCTATAAATGCTATAAAGGAGCAGAGCAGTTCTTATGAAGCAATCACCAACTAAAGATAAAGTGGTCTAAGATGAAGCATGCAAGTAAGTATAGTTCTGGATTCATGGTGAAGAACACTATTGTAGTGAGGAGCTTTTCCATTTTGCAAATTAAACTTACACCTAAAATTAGCAATGAATCCCATGAAGTTCTTGATGTTATTTAGAATAAATGGCATGGCACCAAAGCACTTCTATTAATAAAAATTAAAGCAAATTTCTTCTGTCCTCTTCTTCAAGGTGCTACAACGATGAATCCAAATACAAGCACACCTTCAGGAACAAACTTGGAGGTTTGGGATTATACATCTTTTCAGAATAAGATCTTCACAGTTGTCCTCTCTATGCTAAGACTACACAAATGTTTTATAAACATTTGGCTGGATTACAAATAAATGAAAAAAAAGCCATTTTCTTTCATGCTATAACAAATGCTTTTGTTGCCTTTGGTGTTGTGTGATGTATGGTACATTATGCAAGAACCAGAGGGCTGGTAATGGCCTTATTAGAGTATCTAAAGTACTTGGCAAAAAAGACAGGTTGCAGGTGAGGCAACAGATTCTAGGACTTTTCATCCAACAAAACTGGGAATAAAAATTTGAGCAGAGAGGTGAAGTCATCTCTGTAAACCCCAAAAACCTTATGATAGGAAAGCATATGTCACTGACTGGACTGATGTCAAGAGTAAGAGATGGGGTGGGATTCATCTCACTTAACTTTAGATGCCTTTGAGGTATACCACGCTCTGCTGACTAGATCCCCACTAACTACAAAGGCCGTCTGAAGGGACTAGCCCAGAAGTAAAACTCCACATAAGGCAGCTATGTCCCATGCATGGTCACTACAGGTACTGAACATGAATTAGTCATTGCTTGCAAGAAATCAACTGCTTCAATGAATGCCTACCAACAGCTACTGAAATAGGTAATGAATCTTTTAAATAGAAATTAAATCACCTAAAACACTCAAATTTTAGTTTTATTACTTTGGATAGCTTTTGTATTTGCAAAACAGTGGTCAGACAAAATCCTGCAGGCATCTAAATCCAAAAAAAGCTCTTCATTACTGCTTTCAGCTTCTAGCTAATCCTAGTTATTCAGGATTTTTCAGTTAAATTCTCCATGCATGTGAAAATCTGCTTCTGGTCATTCCTACAACTGCCTAGCTCTTCACTCTACCTAAACACCTCCAGATCTTCAAGCTCAGCTTTTCTCTACCTCGCTGCTCTGCAGAAATTGATTTGGGCTATTCAGAACATGCCCTGCATGCATGAAATGTTGGGTGTAATCCATCTTTAATATGAAATGCCAGTAGTCACTGAGTTCCTCCAGGATATTAAAACCCACGGTTTGATTCTGTCAAAGAAATCTGAATCATCATCATTCACCAACGATGCCAGTTCACCTTCCTAAAGACAACAATTCAGGTGGTCTTCATCTGTACTGATGAATGCTTTTTGTTTTTATAAATTACGTAAAATAGTTGTTGAACTAGAGAAAGATAATAACCTAACAGCCAGAACATTTATCTAAGCGGTGAGAGGAGCAGAGAGTATTTCAGTCCTTCTCTTAAGATGACACCGGAGTTCTTGTCCTTCTTCCAGCTTGCACAGTTAGTCAGCATCAATAAGAGAACATGAGAGTTCTTCAGAATATCTAAAGCCCAGTGATTTATGGTACTGCTCACCACGGACATCTCTGTTCAAACCTCTCCAGTAAGAAGAGGGAACCTAATAAAAGGGAATTTTCAAATCATTTGGTTCATGGAAACCCCTGGACCACCTCCTCTTCTTGTAATGAATGCTTGCTCTAACCCAAGCTTTTAATACTTGGGTAAAAAAATACATTTTCTACTTGATCTCACATAAAATCTTTTTAGGCTTTTATTTCCAAAAGGGAAAAAAAGAAAGGTTTATTGTTTGGATGGATCCAAATTAGGCTTGCCTTGTTTTACCTTGAAACCAAAAATTCCTGATATGCATAGCCCTACATGAGAATCATTGTCTCTTTCCAATTCTTTATCAACACATGATCATTCTTGCACTGAACTGCTGTTCCCTCCTCCAGTAAACTAAACTCAGATTTAATTACACTAGATTTTACACAGCTCTGTAATGCCAACAGATTTGGTCTGTGCGTCTGAGTTTCAAATAGACTATTGCCCATTTTAATACCATATGTTTGTATCTACCAGACAGACCCTTACCTTGCCAAATAGGGGAATCAGACCAGTTATGCTGAATACACCAAAGCTTCTGTTCACGTCTCAGAAGATAACCATTACAGTCTCTGTTTCTCCTTATGGCATCAACTGATGAGTTGTTGAGGTTTCTTAAGCAAAATTTGATTTCTAATTGTATTTGTTGGTTTGTTTTCATAGACTCACATACTCCTTTTTCTGGCTTGCTTTATGTTAATTTTGTATATCCAGAAAACACACTGCAAGCTCCAAAACTATAGCAGCTCCAAAACCACAGCTTTCCTTTATGTATTAACAAACATTTCCTGCAGAAGTATTATGCACTTTGCAATGAGAAAAAAACAAGACAAACGAGAAATAACAAATTAATAACATCTAACATTAGAATGTGTTCCAGCAATTAAGGACCCCAAATATAAATATATATGCAATGAAATAATTAAGAAATCAATTTTAAGTTGGACTATAAAGAGCTGAGTGAGCCAGCTGCACAGATATCATAACAAAGAGAATAGCTCCAAATGAGATCCAAATGAGCAATCGCACAAAACTGTGACAGCAAACAGCAAGAGGGCTGAGGAGTAGAACTAAATCAGAAACAAAATGTAAAGTTACAGAAGGAAACAAACATGAACCATATGGGAAAATATTCACAATACATTAGTGTTTAATTAGATAATATAATGCATAAAAACACTTACGAAGAGTCATCATAAACAAAGATGAATGGAAAATGTGCTACTAATAAAACTGGATAATCTAACTGCACTACAACTGTAGTTCAGTCATGTAGATCAGTCAGAAGTTCAGGTGTAATTTAAAACAAAAATTAGTACTTTGATATTGTGTTTTGCTACTGTATCTAATAGGACAAAATAAAGTATTGAAGTAGGCATTCTCAACTGAAGTTCCAGGTTCTTTGAAAACAAACAAAAAAATCCCAACTGTTCGCAGCCCAATGCTTGTACCTGAATTTGCATTCCAATTCCATTTTGAACACACAAGATTTGCCTTTTGGAAGAAGAATATGGAATGACCTTTTCAAATATTTTCCTTCTCTAAAATAATTTTTTGCATGTCTGAAGGCTCTGAAACAGAGATCACATCTAAAGTTAAAATTCATGTAAGAATTGAATTGTAGGTCCTCGTTATGTTTTCATACATGTACTTTATACAGCATAACAACCTGACACAGGCATCAGCATGTTAACTGCTTTCAAGAGAAAAACAATATGCAACAAGCAGGGCAAAAGCAGAGCAAGTGAAACAAAATGGTTTAGAAGGCCTTTGTGATCTTCACAAACACCTTTTCTTAACAAGGAAGATTTTTGAAAAGGCAATTGCATACATGCAAATCATTATAGCTGTATATAGCTATGTACACATTGATGCTGTATGGCAGTTTACATCCTTATACTTAAATCTTTCAAGTAGGTACAGCCTTCTCAAGTCATGAAAGACATGACAATTTATTAGAAATCATAGCTTTAAGCTTTAAATGAACAAATACATACATGGTAAAGTACAAAACCAGAAAAAATATAAGCTGAGGAAAGTAAAAAAAGGATAATTTCTCTTGATAAATATTTACAAACTCCGCTCTAAGTGAATGTGCAAATTTCAAGTGGCTTTACCATTTTTTGGAGGCTGTACAACATCCCAGGGAACACCTTCAAAACTTATTAGATTCATTTAGAAGCAAAAATAGAAATTGAAAGACCATCTGCAAGGGTACTAAAACCGTATGTTGATATCTCTAAAATCCATGTTTTTTTCAAGATTAGTTCCTCAGTTAGCTGCAGTCAGGCTGTGTATTTCTGGGTCATTGTTCTCCTAGTAAATCTTTCAACTACAATTTCTACAGAGAAGACAAGACATATTTTTTAAAAAAAATAAATAATAAATCGAAAAGTAAATTTTAGGAACTGACATTCCAAGAAAATACAGAGAAGTGAAAATAAAGTTTCATTAATGGAAATCAGAAAAAAAAAAAATCTCCACAAACCAGAAATTAAAGAAGAAACAATTCACTGACTCATTTTCCACTGTAATACTAAATTCATTCAACTAAATGAACACCATTAAATCTAGAATACTCAAGACAGGCTGTGAAACTTCATTTCATAAACATGAATAAGGAGTAGGCACACAAACAGAGACTGATTTTATTTAATATGTACTCAAGAGATCATAAACCATAACACGACATGCATGACTATTTTTAAAACAGCAAAAACCATCTGTAATAATCATTAGCTGGTTTCCAAGCATCCATACTCCAGTTTGACTACTGAAGTATTTTAATTCCTGTCTTCAGACAATGGAAATAAATTTCAAAAAAGGTGAAATACAGCAGCTATGCAATCTAACATTTCAACTACATCACGCCTAGACAGGTTGCCTAAATTCCCACACAAATTCTGTCACTGGAGACAAACTAATTGTTAAGGATGACCACAGTCTTAGAATTCCTCCTTTAAAGAAACATATTCTTAAGCTTGCCACATTTAGGAAGGTGCAGAAAATATACTGCTTTGCTGAGATTTTGCGAATTAGTACATTAATTAATTCCTGCATTCTTGACTGAAAAGTCAGATTGAAAGCTCTGCACCATAAAGAAAACCAGGATTTTTCATTCTTGCAGCACAAATGAGTTTAAATTACACGTACAATGTGCTCACGTATTGCAGAACACTACAAAGATAGCAGGAATTTTAACTAGTGGGTTTGCATCCAGGATTAGACTGGGTCAAAACATGTTGACAGTGGCTGCATCCTTAATTGTGATGCTTTTTAGCACAGTAAATAATGGGAACTTTGTGTACAAAGATATGAAGTGCTCAGTTGCTTGGATTAAATTTATCAAAGTTTAAAAAACCAAAACCCCCCAAAGCAACCCATCCACATACCTATTTACAAGTTGTGAATGAGACGCTTTCCACAATGAATAAGTGAATGGGATGATCAATAATTTCATGCAAAACAGCATCCTCTGCTTTTTTAGTTTCTAGACCTCCTTAGTATCAAAGATAACACATTCAAAGATTGCTTTGGTTTTCTCCTCTCATTTATCAAAACTATAGCAGTGCAGAGCTAGCAATGCTCCTGCCGGTTTCAGTTCTGCTCGTCAGAAACTAACGGGCAGCGAGTTGTCACTGGTTTCTCCCAGCTGCTTGGAAATCTCAAGAGACTAATGCTCAAACAGACACTATGGCTATTTGAAAAAGAGCTATAACAAACACTAAGAGACTGCTTCTCTCCTCATTTTGTTAGGAAATATAAATTGCTCAAAACGAAGAGACAAGAATTCTTATGCAGAAGTAAAAAGTGACAAAACTCAACAAAAAAAACCTACTTGAAAGGCACTTAAACAGGGGCCTGAAATTTTGAGGGGGCATGCAGGGGAATGCTGTTATAACTCTACAGATATTATTACAGCCATGTTATTTCTATTTATGCAAGTAGCTTCTTAAACATGGCAGACTTTGAGGAACTAAAAACAGCATCAAAATCTGTACAATCTGTACACGTTTTTTTTGTTAAATTAATCCACAGAATGATAACAACATCCAAAAACTCCAAAACACCATAAGCCTTCATTTGCAAGCACTTGCATGACCACAGGTATTCTGCACAAAAACCTGACAAGCAAGGATGCTGAACTACTAGAGGAGGACAAAAATGAGATTTTGCCTTAAACTTTGCAATTCTCGCTTACAAGGAAAGGCTGAGAGAGCTGGGCCGGTTTAGCCTGCAGAAGAGGAACACTGAGAGGGGATCTTACCAATGCACACAAGTATCTTCAGGGTGAGTGTCAAGAGGATGGGGCCAGGCTCCTTTCAGACAGGACAAGGGGCAATGGGCACAAACCACAACACAGGAAGTTCCATCTGAGTATGAGGAAGAACTTCTGTAGCTTGAGCATGACAGAGCCCTGGAACAGGCTGCCC
>JAVJGJ010000047.1:66694192-66723044 GCA_035590215.1 Microhierax caerulescens | reverse complement strand
CATGCAAGCTCTAAACGGGGCCCCCCCCCCCCCCAAAAAAAAAAAGTGCACTACTTTAATGCTAAATGAGGGATCGTCCTGAATTGTGTCTGCTCGGGAAATGAAGACAGCTCCTGATAAATAAGGCTTCCAAAGTAATTGGCAAGTCAGAATAAAACCAATTTGATTTGTAGAATATGGAGGAATTGTTAAAACATGCAAAACTTGTCCTAAAATGCTTAATTTTAAAGAAACCTCTGAACTGGTACTTGTTTCAGTCTGTCTCTCTTGTTGGAGTCTGTTCAATATGTCACTGTGGATACAACTTAAGTGGACTCTGGAAATCTATGCTTTAGCAGCAAAATGTACAAATTGCAATTTGTAATCAATAAAATGGAAATACTGTTTGAGTAACCTTTTGTGTTATTTTTCTCATTTTGTCAGCTGCTGCCAGGTTTCAGTGTGGCTATTCTGGATGTATATTCCCCTTGTTGTATGGACTGTGTCCCTTGAAGACCTCCTTTCAGCTGCACTTCATATACCAACTCTTCCCCAGTCTCTTGGATTGTCCTTCTGTAAGGGAAAACCCTTCCTCAAAATACATACTTCATGTGTACTTCTTTCTTTCCCTTCTTTTTCCCCCAGTAAAGTGTCATCTGTCTGTCATTCCCCACACCCCAGAAAAGAAAATAACTGAGAAGGGTTTGAAGACCACTTATACCACAAAGCTCCACAGATGCTGCTCCCCTGACAGTGGTTTTAATTCATTTTACATGCATTTTTATTTCGCAGTTCAGAATTAGTTCTATGATCATATGAGCTTTTTGTGGCACTGAAGACTGTAGCTGCTTGGGAAGGAAGCTGATGAGAAAACAAAAGCTTAGTTAACTATCTAACAGTGGGTAGTCTGTAGATGGTGACAACTATAAAAGGTGTTCCAGGCTAGTTTATTAAGAAAGAACCTATGGTGTTTTTCACCTTTCCTTGCCCCATGTGATTGCAGTGGTTTACAGTAGGAAGGCACTAGTTTCTGCCATCGCAGGTAGAAGGGGAGGTAGTCACTGACAGGTAATGCAAGGACATTTGAGTAAAAATAAGAAAGTGAACTCTTTTATGGGGAAGGGGGTGGCTACATATTTTACAAATCTTTCAGCATCTGTGACTCTGCACAACTGAAAGCAGTATGTTGCATTTTGATGTAGCTTAGGGAAGTGGCATTTATGAATAAAAAAGATCTAGAACTATTATCATCTTTTATGTGATTCTTATAATCACACATCATACTGAGAAAAAGGTATTGCTGCTTTGGACTCTCCTGGTCTGACATGACTACAGTATTGTGCTATGGCTGTTTTTCAGAGCAGATTTTGGAAGCTGCAGAATATCAAAGACAGAGTGATAAAACTGTTGAAAGCTCAACTTGACTAAATTATTTCAAACATACATAAAAGAAGTCTTGTGTTGAGCTGTACCATGACAGGGGAGAAACTTACCATTCTTGCTTCCTAAAGTTGTATGATTGCTCCTAATCAGTGGCAAGTGATAGGGTATGTCAGTCTGTCTGACCAAGCTGTAGACCGTTTCTAGATACCCCTTTTGGACATACTCACTGCAACCAGGAATTTTGGAGAGCTTGGGTAGTACTTTTGGAGAGTACTGGGTCTTGTATGTGCTAGTTTGAAAATAAACCTTCAGATAACTAGTGTGGTTGAAGTTCTGTATTTAAAAATACACTAGTAAAATATAATCTTAGTACTAATAACTTGTGTTAACTTTCAATTTTAACAGCTTTTGGGTTGAGACTTAAGATCACTTTGTTGTTTCTTGTTGGCAAATACTAGTGCAGCAGAGCTGGAACCCTGAGTTTAGGACATGATAATGATGGCCACCAGCCACAGAGCTATGTATGGAGTGCCTGAGGTAGCATGGGGCAGAAATCTCCAACCTGGAGATCAGTATTTTCAGGCTTAAAAGGTAACCAAGTCAGAATATTTATTGATAGATTTAGCTCAAAATACAACATATTTTAAAACTTCCGGTGGGCAAATTGTATTTTGTTTGCTGATTGTAGCGAGGAGGAGGCAAGATCTTAATGTCTATTTTGTAAAGTATCTAATGCATAAAGTGTGAAATTACAGGAGGCCTTGTGGAGGTAAATGTGCAATGCTTGACACAAAATGAAATGCCTGAAGGGTACAGGCCTGGAAGATGCCACCTTGTATCATCCCCCCAGTTTTGCTTTTGTGAATCCTGATGGCCAACCCTTGCCTTAAGCTTTGACAAATGCAGTGTGTTAAGATGTGGAAGGTCACAGATTTTACAGTGTTTTGCTTTTGATCCCTAGTTCAGCCAAGAACCACGTAGTTACCTCAGTTTTATTTGTCTGCTGTTTTCCATAGGTAGAGCAGAAGTGTGTTTTGCAGTAGAAGTGATAGAATATGTATTTTTGTTATCTGAGATACTGTTCGTTGGCATCTTTCCTTTGTGTTGTAGGCCCTGTGTGAATCCTGGTGACTCCAGTTTTGTGGGATTTCTTTTCTGTGAATAGGAAGAAGAGTCTCTTAGATGTGCTTCAGACGAAAACGTTAGAAAGCCTCATGTGTTTTCCTTATTCTAGAACTGAATAGCTCTTAGAAGTCAGTGTCAATACAATGTTGCTTTCCCTCCTGGATTGAGGTATTGAACTGTGTCATGCTTTCTCATCTAGCTCTCAAAGACCTTCAGAATTTTAAGATACTCAGAACTACAATGTATTTTCATCTCTTTTCTTCCCCTCTCTTCCAAGCAAGACTGTTTTAGGGAAGGGGAAAAACTGCTACCAGAAAAGCCAAATCAATGTTTATGAACTTAAATAAGGCTTTTGATTATCTCTGCTGTAATAATAGGTAGTTTAGGTTTCTTAGAGCAATTCATGCAATTCTGCAAAACATACGTGACTGTTGGAGAGTACTTCAGTGGACACAGTCTGTTACAGTCAGGAATTCTTTAATTTGGGTGACTTGCAAAGACTGAAATGTAATATTCAGCAGATCTTCCTGTAGTGTGTGAGAACAAGGAGTGTCAAGCTTTGTTTTGGAGGAAGCATGTGTTCAAAATCCTTTAGATTCATTCACACATGCTTGTCCTGAGATTTCCTCTTTATTTGTAAGGGTGTTCTGAAAGACCACACAGGCAAAAGCACTTTGATTTTGCTTCTTTGGATGCTACTAATATCTAATCAATACCTCTGATGTTATTTCTTTTTCTTTTAAACTGAATCTTATTCCTCTGTATCTCACAGATTCTTAACTGTCTTGTAGCCCCTACAGCCATCTACAAAACTCAGTGTTCTAAAACTAGTAAGCAGCTGTACCAATATGACAAACCTGTTCATTTACACAGTGTGATTGATAGAGTGGGAGGGATTTCCGTACTATCCTGAACATGACGTGCCAGTCACTAGGAAAGCGATGTGCTTTGTTCCCACTGGGATACAGAAGGGATCTGGAGAGAAATGAGGTCTGCCTTGCCTTGTGATGTCTGTGTTGGGCATCATCACAGTATCACGTGAAGAAGAGCAAGAGATTTTTAATGCTCTCCCCTGTCCTAAACCCTTTAGAAGTGTGTCCTTTTTTTTGATGGGTTTTTTTCCTGTTTCTGCAAGCAGGACAGTCATGGAAAGCCTGTTACGTGGAGGTTTCCATTTAGGCATTAGGGCTCTAGAACAAAATATTTAGTCTTTGAGGTGATGTCAATCTTCTGTTTCCATTGGATTCTTATTTATTCATGGGGGAAAGGTGCAGATGAAGAAGTCATGTTGGGTATCTGGAGGTTTGGGAGGGCCAATTCCCTTAGCTAAAAAGAGCAAGCACATTTTTTGCTTCCTTGAGAGGCTTTTTTCCCGTTTTTGGAAAGGATAAGGGATGTCTTTTTGCCCAAAAGTTATTTAAATTGATGCCTGAGTGTAAGAGCATGTAATGCAACTAATTCCCATTGGCTAATGGCACACATCCCACCTAAATGTGGGCTGTTTTGTTGTTATTTCCTTGAGAACCAGTCGGTTTTGGGTCCTGTGTCTATCGTTACCAAATTGTATGCCTTTGGTGGAAACCTCAAGGAATAGAGGCTGGTTTGGGGCAGATGCACTCAAAGTGCTTTGGCATAGGAGCTAGGGGTAGTAGGAGTTGTTGATGCCCTACCATTCAACTTTGGGGAAGTCTGGGCTGCTAACAAAGTGACAGAAGCATGTCTGTTTGCCAGCAATGGCAACCCAGCATAGTTATGTGAACCACCTCCTGTAATAAAGTGAGGTTTGAGATCTCCTACAGAAAGAAGTCTACTGGTATTTTTTGATGGCAATGTGCTATATTATATGTAATACATAAAGGCATAATTGTTCCTAGAAAACATTGCCTCAGATATGCTGCTTTTTAGTGAGTAGACCTCTTCATCTGCAGTAAAAACAAATAACTTGTTTGCTGAACTGTGACCTGTTTTGGAGTGACAGTCTTGTAGCTTGCTGAATCGACAGCTGGGCTTACCACTGTGCTGGCTGTAGCTGAGAGCAAGCTTCACAAAGGCTTTGGAAGAATACATTTGTTTTCCTGCACTGTTGTTATTTCTCAGCAGGTTTTCAGTTGCTGCTCCCCCACTTGCCGTAGCCCTGGAGCTGCCTGAACTGCTACCGTTTCAAGTTTTTTCTAATGTACCTTCTGTAAATGCCCTTAATGAGGGTTGGAAGACTCGAATAATATTTGATAAACTGAGAAAATCAATGAGAAGTTATTTGTTAAAGCTTTTTGAGCACTCTGGTTTAGCTGATTTAGATGTGACTTCCCCCCCCCGCCATGAATCAACTGGTCAACCTTTAATTAGGTAGAAAAAGATGTGTTTTTTTTTAGGGGGGGGGGCACATAAATGTGTTGTTCAAACCTTCTTTCTAATATAATTCAATATTCTGCAGATCAGTTATGTGAGCTGACATCAAGAATCTGGCGAAAAAGGAAAATTCCTTGTCTTATGTAGATGAGACAGTTGTGAGGATTAAATGTTTGTCCAGAGATTATATTATCTTTGAGATAAGTTTTGCTAAACACGCTATGAAATATTCTTGGCTGGCACAAACTATATGTCAGTGTCTGTGGTGATGGGGGTTTAAACTAGTTCATTTTCAATCCTAGCAAGCAGCAGCTGAAACGTTGAATGACCTTTGACATAGGGACCCATGAATGCCCCAAGTATGATTTCACTTTCACCACGTTCTTTGTGAATCTGAATGCTTGTCAAATCAGATGTGTGTTTAGACCTTTTCACTGAATGTGCTTGGAGGGAAAGAACAAAGCCTGGGGTCAACTTGGCATAATCCCTGCGTTTATCTTTATTCTATTATAGTGGCTTGTGGGGGATGGACTAACTATTCTCTAGGAGGTGAAAGTGCAAGTAGAGCTTAGGTAGACTCCATCTTTTCTTCCAGACTTTCCCAACAGCATAACTGGTCTCCCATTATTTACTTGTGTTAATGTACAGCTGACTAAGCAGATTGCTGGTTGATCTGTGTAATCTGCTATTTGTTCTACCCATTGCTGTTTTGTAGGTGTTGCACCTATCTGGTGATGTAAACAAACACATAATAGCTTGTCTTGGGTAGTACATGCAGGAATGGGTCTGTTATATAGTGCTTTGCTCTCTCCAGTGAAGATGGGAGGGGAAATAATGGATTTTTATACTGCAGCTGCTTTTGCTTCAGTGCACATCATCATTTTAAGAGATGAACAGCTTTATATACTGTACAGTACATATGTATTTTTTGCTTTTGCAGGCTATTAGTCATACTCAAGTAAGGAGTGACTAAGTCTGTTATTACCCATTCAAATTGGGGAAAGCCTTTGTCTCTAAGGGAAGAGCCGTAGAGTTCTACCAAATGATTGTTATAGACTTCTTGTAGTATTTTTAGATTTTACTCCTGTGATAGCTTCACTTCACAATACAGGATTGTTTCTGTGCGGAGCTGGAGTGGTCTGAATCTGTAAACGAGTTATTGTGCGGTAAAGTACAAGTGGGTGGAGGAACTATATGACAAAAGGCCTAGTTACCTTTACAGTTTGTTCGCTCTACCTCATACACTTTGTTTCAGAAGAAAAGCACTATTCAGAGACTTGAGTATAAGGAGGCAGTCTTTCACACGAGGCTTGTGGGAAATTTCTCTCCGACTTGTGGGTTTTTAGCTTGTGTAGATTTACCCTGCGCCTTCTGAGGCTTTGCCTGAAACAGCTTAACACGTCTGTCTGAACCCCCTGCACCTCGTGGGGTGAGCGCTTCTAATCTGACACTTGGGCCAGTATTTTCCACCTTATGTGTGCACTTGTTCGGGTTTTTTTTCTGTTCGCTTTTTAGTAAAACTTTGTAAAATTTATTTTTAAGTAAAGGGTGGGTTTTGTTGGTTTTTAAAGGCTTCCAAACTAGGACATAACTTGCTGTCACTAACTTCAGAGATTAAAAGCAACATTAAGCAACAATGATATCACTCTTTTTTTTTTTTTTTAACTAAACCAAGAAAGACTCATTCTGAAAGCATGAGTGATCTTTTTTATTTTTTAAACTAAACTTTGAAACTTGATGTTCTCTGTGTTAAATCTGGAGTTCCCTTTAGCTTCTTCCACACCTTTCACTGTTTACTTTCTATTTTCATAGCTTTTCATAACTTAGTGGATAAATGCTTAAAAAACTGTTAATTCTGCTTCACTCAGCACCCAATTTCACTTTCACACAAAGACTTGCTGATGAGTTGGATGGCTTTTGGGCTTGTTTTTTTGTTTTTTTGTTTTGTTGGGTTGGGTTAGGTTGGTTTTTTTTAAGGAGAATTGAATTATTTCAGTCCACCTTGGAAGAGGGCACAGAACAAGTACTCTAGGGAGAGCAGGGCTCTGCTGCCCTTGCCTGACCCAGGTGGCAAAGAGGGGCAGCAGCTCTGCTCCTCTGCTGGACATGGACACCCGGAGCAGGCTTCTGCTTCCATTGCAGAAGCAAGTGAAGAAGTCCTCAGCCTCACAAGTCACAGCCCAGCACATGAGTTGGAACTAACAGGCTCCAGCCCAGCAGAGTAATTTTAAAATGAAGTAGTGGGAGCCTGGACCTATGCCTGCGTTGGCTGCCTGTGCTATGGTGGCAGTAGCCACTGGCAAGAAGGCAGAAGAGGTATTTGGGGTTAGGGAGCAGTCTGATGGGGTTTCAGTAGTGTCTTTCATTCCTTGTTAGCAGCATCTTTTCAAGTTTTGCCTGTGTTGGAGAGAGATGTTTTCAACCTCCAGTCTGTTTAGTGCAACCAATAACTGTTCTAGGAGAGTAGTTCTGGGGAACCTACTGTCATCATCATCTCTTGTTGCTTTAAGGAATACATTTAGTGCCTGTGTTTAACACCGCCAACATAATCTTGCTCAGAATCGCAGACAGGTTGAACAGCATAATGATGTATTTTTTTGTGTGGGTTCCCCCAATTGTTCACTTTCCCTCTTCCCATCACAGCCTGCCATAGTCTACTTCTAGGTGTTTCATTTACCCACCTGAACGTCACCAACCTGCATCCAGAAGCCTACATATCTGACCATAGCATCTTTGCTGCATGCTTAGTTTAATTGTGTGACAATACTGACAGCAAGAACCTGCATCTTAGAATTCCCTTATTCTTGCAGGCTGTAAACTAGTAAGTTATATCTAGAATATCCACCTACAAATATATGCCACAATGTTTACTGTTTCACAGTACAGCAAAACTCTGAACATTTTTGCCTCAGTTGAGTGAAACTGATACACACTTTTCAGAGTTGTTTGAGCTGTCATCTACTAATCTTAGGTACTTGTAAATAATACCATAAAATCCTTTACTTGTATTAATCAGAACTAAAAGGCAACAGCCAAATGTTCACTTTTGTAATATCAAGGGTTTTTTAATTGCTAAATCAAACCTCCTATTCTTAAAATGCCACTTACGCTGTTACATAATGGTAGCTTTTCTTCTCTTATTTCTGCCTCCCTCCTCTTCTGTCAGGCTATGAAACTACATGCTGTGTAAGAGTTTCTCTTTTCTTTATGTTCTCCTTTTCAAAACTGTTTCATTCTTGAGATGTTAAGAGAAGTTTTCTAGTAACTAATGCTGCCATTGCTAGTTTATTGGCTGCCATATCTGCTGTGTTCTCTTGAGGGTTTTGTAGCTTCTAGTGGTGTGAAGGTGGGATTTTGAGAAGCAGCTCTACCAGCTGTGAAGTGAAAAGGCTGAACTGGAGAGGCAATGCTGAAGAAAACAAACCTGCTCTTTTGTACCTAGTTGCAAAGTAGTACATCCCTAGTTGCTTTTAGGGTCTTCCATGAATGTCTTACTCTGGTATGTATGGTTACTTCCATGAACACTTACTCTGGTAAGTGTTCTGCCAGCTTCAGATGGGAATGCATGCAATAGAGATGAAGCAAGGGAGTCATTTAGTGGCAGAGCAGGGAACAGCCAATCAAACCTGCTATTAAGCAGCATTTCTTTTAAGTGATATGAATATAGAAGAGGTAACAGCAGTCTTGTTTTTAGAACTTACACAATGCTAAAAATCCATCATGGAAACAGCAAAACAATCTAGCTGTGTGCTGCTGATCTGATTTCACAGCTGATCGCAAATGCAGTTTACTTTAAAGAGGCAGCTGTATATACTTCAGTGATACCAAGAGTTGACAATTCAGGAAGGTAAACAACATGTCTGATCTTTTTCTCTTACTGGTTCCCACCACCACAGAGGTACCTGGGGGAGTAAATGAACTCTAAAGTGCCCTAAAGGCTGCCTAATTTGGAGTAGCTTAGACCATAAAGGCATGGGCAAACGTGCATTCAAAGTCACAGTTCCTGGCAGAATAGCTGACCAGAAGCCTGCCATGTGGGGGTCCTTCAGCTCATCTGCCCCTGCAACTTGCCACACTGCAGAATCTTCTTGCTAATTTGGACAGCTTGCCTTCTGAGACCTGGAGCCCACTGGTACAAAGCATTCCTTCAAACTGTACTGAAATCTACATTTGTAGTAAGCCACTATGTCCAGCTATAGTTTTAAGTTCTTAAAGAGTATAAGTGTGTTGAACATGTGAATGGCCTCATGAACGGCCATGAAAAAAGTGGGTTTGGTCTCAGGTTTCCCTCTTTCTGGGGACAGTGGAGGTGAGCCCCTCTAGCATGTGTGGCTACTGACACCCCCAAGATTTTTGTTCTCACTTTGAGCTTTAGCTAAATATTATCATTTGGTTATGTTGTAGAATACTTCATTCCAAAAGGAAAACTAGAAGTTACTTTACTTGTTCATTTAAGATTGACTTTGATCCTACTTAAATAGCAACTACTAAAGACTTAAATGAGCACTGCTAGTATTGTGGAATTCTTTTCTGGGGTTTTTATTTCCTGGTTGGTTTGAGTTTTTTATTGGAGCCAATCCCATCTCAGTAGCTAAGAGGGAATACAGGGCAATCAAAATAATTACTGTGCTCAGGTGAAATGACATAAAGGTTGCTACTGGGAATGACTTAAAGTATTAGATGAAGGGAATAAAATTCCCTTAAGCAAAGGTTTAGGGAAAGCATTAGCTCAGGTGGTCATGATGAAATCTTAGTAAAAATGTGGAAATGACAGCTTTTGTGAGACTTCAGGAAGACAGAATAATGGAGAATCAATGTCATGTTATTTACAGCAACATTTAATTCAAATCTCAAATTTCATTAAATCTATGCTTTTACATCCTGGTTCTTAATGGAAAATCATTCCTGGTCAAGCTGGCAGGCAACCCAAAGGAGAAAGAACTAATGTATTGTAGAGAGATGTCAGTCATCCCCTACCCTGGAGAATGCTGGTCATCAAGAAAGCTGGGTGCAGTTCAACACCTCAGTAGTTCAGATGTTGGCATCTCAAGGGTTGGGAATGCAGCCTGTGCTTTTGCTCTCCTGTCCTTTTCTGTGACGATGATACTGAGGGACTGGGAGGAGGTTGTTAGCTTATATAATTGTCAATTACATTGTCCTAGCATTATTCTTTGGGCAGAAAATTGATGTGGCCCTTGGCTCTGTCAACAAGTGGATCTATGGAAGGCTAGGATGCAGAGATTATCCTCTGTATTTATTTTGTGTCACAATTGGGACAGATTAAGAACAAGTGGTCAATTTACAGCAATTCAGAGAAGTGGTACTTTGTTGTCATATTGTAGTGTTTGAGCATGCCCCAGTTCAAATTCTGGCTTAGGTGGTGTAGGGTTTTTCTTTTTTTAAAGAACAGATTATTTTCTTTCACTCAACCTTTATTTATTTGGTTTTCTAGTGTGTGAGTCCAGTGCTACATACCTATATATGGCAGCTGGTGAAAAATATGGCACAACTATAATGCTTACTTATTAAAAAGAGAAATCCTTGCCAGCCCTTCCCTGCTTACACAGTTCACGAATGAGGGATATTTTCCCTGACCAGTTGTGTGCGGGAAATCATTCAGATGTGTTTCTATTTTTGAATACAGCTTTTGTAGGGCAAAATCTCTCCCTCCTTATGCATATCTAGAAGCCATTTGCTTTGCGTGCAGACTGAAACTTGTATGGAACGTACTTCAGGAATTCAACTCGTGCTCTGTTAGCAGGTTTTCTTCTTATACTGACTCACATTTTCTCATGAGAGTCCTTGTCTGGAAAAGGATTTTTTAAAGGACTGTTCTCCCAGCAGTTGCTTACAGCATGTGTATGTTTGGCATATCAGCATGCCTATGTGCTTTGGCTGTATAAACTGTAGGGTTGGCTCACAGACTGGAGCACCTAAATTTAGATGCCAGGGTGTGAGCTCATTGCCTGTGCTCCCATTATAGTCTGCAGAGACCTAGTCAGTGGACCTGAAGAGCTGTTCAGCGAACTGAACGCAGGTATCTACTTTAGGATGAGCAGAATAGTTCTTTAGATACCATTGATTATAGTAGGAACTTGGGTAACTACATGAGGTATAAATCCCTAAATCTAGGTTTTGTTATCTGTGAGCTATATCTCACCCTAATGCCGTTTTTGTCTCTTAACAGTTGAAAAATTGTTTGATGTTCTTGTTGCTGATAAAACTCCCCTTGTGAGTTCCCTTCTGTGTTACTTTCTTTTGAAAATTATAATAATGGTTGAAATTCCACAGTGCTAAAAGCTACATCTTGAAGATGATACCTGTCTCAGTGTTTTCTCTAGGAGTCTGATCTTAAGTTTATCTTACAGTTCTTTAGGACTTGTAGAATGGTATCTCAGTTCAGCTAGGAAGCAAGCATCCTGCCTTCCCCTGACCCATGCACCTCCTTTCAGAACATCTTAGTGTTGAGCTGTATCTGGACCTATCTGACTCAAGTGAGGTTTCTTCTATCTCATAATGGGACATTAATGAGCGTCTTGCAATCAGTGTGCTATCTTGCAGTCTTGTTAGGAAACAGCAATGAAATTGTTCTGTTTTCTCTTACTCAGTTGCATGTGCTATCAGAGTTGGTCACAACTAGATTTTAACTTAGAATGTTAATTTCTGTTGATGATTTAAATAGTGCTTTTTTTACTGAATTGATGATCACAAGTGAAACTGATGTGTGGGGCACTGCAGCAGGGAGGTTTGGTAATTGGAAAAGCTGCTTTGAAGTGTGAGATGTCACTGTGGAGAAGTAAGATTATATATTTTCTTTTTTTTAATAGCAGCAAACTTTTCAGTGCAATGGCCTTGAATTCAGTGTGGTTAGAGTAATTACTAGTTTCAGATCAAGGAATAGCCAATTCTGTAACTGAGCAATTTAGATACAAAAATGTCTTTTCATATTTCCTTGTTCTTTCTTCCTATTGCATTAATACTTCCTTTTTAAAGGCTTCTTCATAGCCAGAGAGCATCTCTCCCAGATGTGCAGACAGCTTGGATTTTGCTATGCTCTCAATATTGAGAGTGCTCACTATCCACAGGATACATTCTGTACTTTAACTAGTGAAGTAATGAGATGGATGGTCAGATGGATGGACACAAACCTGAAGAATGGTGCTTAAACAGATAGATGGCTTTAGTCATGTCTCTTATACCGTGCAAAGCTCCAGCTGAAATTCCTCCATCTTTTAACGTTCATACTGTATGGTGTTGTCTTTATAGTCTTTGACTTCATTTAGGGAGATGGAGTCTTGTGTTAGAACAGGAACAGGTTTGCACCATTGCAGTAGATTAGTGGACTGGTGAAACTCACAGTAGGTATCCTGTAGGAATTCTTGTAACTATCTCTAGTAAAATCTCAGATTCAGAGGTCAAGTAATGGGATAGTTTGAACCATCCCTTCAGGTCTAGATTTCTTGGGAGGAGACTGAGGGGTCTGTAACTCCCTTCTGTCTCAAAATTCATGCCGATTTTTTTTCAGTGTCTTATTCAGCAGATACAAATTCATGCAGCCTGGCAAGAATCTTTGCTTCCTTCTCTTCCTTTCCATAATTGTATCAGAGTAAGATCTGTCTACTTTGAATCAGTGGTTTGTGTCAGTTTCTTGTGTAGTGGGTTTTACTTGAGAATTTTCAGGTGATTTTAAATCATAGAGGAACTGTGTCTATCTGCATAGCTATATTAGCAGTTTTACATTGATTTCTCCAAATTGTCCTGAAAAGAACTGGTATAGTTTCATGGACTAAACATTTTATTAATCTATTTCTGTAGAAATCAAAATCTCTTAAAGTTACACAAGAAGAGCTGTTAACATTCACCACATTCTTTCAATGGTCTAAAAAATGTGATGTGTGAAAGCGGACCATGGCTTGAACCTGTTGGAGCAAGTCCAGAGGAGGACCACAAAGATGATCAGAGGGCTGGAGCCTGTCTGCTGTGAAAACAGGCTGAGAGTTGGGGTTGTTCAGGCTGAAGAAGAGAAGGCTTCAGAGACACCTTATTTCAACCTTCCAGTACGTAAAGGAGACCTACAAGAAAGCTGGAGATGGACTTTTTGCAAGGGGCTTTAAACTGAAAAAGGGTAGATGTAGATTAGATATTAGGAAGAAATTCTTATGAATTATGAAATGCAATGTAAAAGAAACTGGTGGCCTGAAAAGAATTTGTCCAATATGTAGCAGTAAGTGAGACTATCTATTTGTGAGTCTTCACTTGCTAAATTTTCATCTTGACCTTTTGGAGATTTCAGTCTTGAATAGCTAGCTTCAGCTAGAGTGTAATTACAGAAAACACTTAAAAGTTCTTCAGACTGTAGTTGCTCACTGCTGTTAATGTGTGCATACCTTAGAAAGTGTGGTCTTGAAAGACATTGAGGTTTGTGGTGGCTAACTGATTGTGAGCTTCCAGGACTCTCAGAAATGGTGCTTAGTTTGCAGGAAAATGCTAAGGAAGTGGTGCTGTAGTTGTGTATGTCACTAGTGAAGACCAGAGCTAGAATATCATGCCTGCTTCTTGTGTCAGCTCTTCAGAAGGGTGGCCAGCATAGCACGATACACAGGAAAGGTTATGTCTGTATTTATAATAAAAACAAAACTGAACAAGCAAAAAACCCTAAACCACCACCAACAAAGAAAAAAAAACTTGCATAAAAATTGCAATCAAACTATTAGTGCTGAGAATAAAGAAGTATAGTTTGTGTTTACTCAAAAGAAGGGTAGGAAATGTGGTAAGTCTTATTGCTCAAAGGAAGGAAGATGTGAAAGCTGAAGTTAGGTAGTTCTAGCAGGCAGAGGCAGATATATATTGCTTCTCAGTAGTTACTTTTAGCATAGCTCCTGCTTCTACATGCTAGGTCTTAAAAGACAGTTAAAATTGGGGAATCTACCAAAAGTTGGTTTGTAATGTCCATAAATGTATTTCTTAAATGGGCTTAAAAAGCCTTTATAAATGGTAGGTTCCAGATTAACCAGAAACTGTAGACTTCTGAAACTGATGGGTGAAACTTCTGTGATCTGTGCTACTCAAGGTATCAAAATAGATAATTTTTAACCAGGGATGAGGGGAACACAATTCTTTATGCATTTGTTAATGAGTTACAGTCTAGATACAAAATTTCCACTGTTTGTATTCTGAGAGACTTTTCCAAATGCTGGTTGCTTAAGCAAAGTTAAGAAAAACTTACTCAGATGAAATTTAGTTAAGATAACACAAATGCAATGTATCTCTAAGTTTGGAGAATATATGCAGCCTTAACTATTCTTTTAGATGGTAATTTGACTGTATATCTTCCCACGGTGTCTTTGCTTAAAATGAGTATGCCTTTGTTTCTCTCCCATGGCAGAAGTACATTGCTGTGAAAGTTCAGTAGCACTGGTACCTGTGATGGCTTCCCACAGAAGATGTTGGGGAAAACTGGGAGTTGTCAGGGGGTTGTTACTTGCCCCAACAGGCAAATTGGAAAGTGAATTAATAACTGATTCTTACACCACTTCTGCAGCTGAGTTGTGTGTGATGTCTAAAAGGTTGTAGGAGAATATCTGGGTCCTTGGGGGTTATATCAGGAGAACAGAAAGTAAAACCTCTGCTCAGGTAGAACTGTAGATTATTTGCATTACTTACGTGTTCAAATATCAGATCTCTGAGTGTTTGAACAATGCACCTGGCTATACTTTCTCAGGTGACTAGATGCTGCCAGATCCACTTTCTCAGGCATGTGCAGCAGACTGCCCACAGTAAGCTGAAGGTGCTCTTGGACTACACCTGGTGTCCCAAATTTCCTTCAACCACGTTGTTGTATTGGGAAGAAAAATGGTCCCATTGCTTAAGTACAATATATTAGTTACTGTTGGCTGCTAAAAACTCGGCAAGGAGTGAGTGAACTGTTAACATTCTTCTGTTACAAAATTTCCCCCCCCCCCCCAAGATATGTGTTTTTTTAAAGCCAGCTTTATACATGACATGCTGTTGACTGGCCAGAAGGGGAAAGCATGCATTGCTAATACTGCAGATCTTCTTTTCTGCTGTTGAGCGAAGTAACTGATGAAAGTGATTGTTTGATCCATGCTCATGTGCCAATGCATTAAACCTCTGCCATTGCCAAGAAAGGCTGCAATTTCAGGTTTTATAGCACTGTGCAGATCTAGTACTTTTGATTTTAAAGCAAATGCCAGCATCATGCCCCTCCCCTCCCTGCCCCTTGTTAGATACGGCATCTTCTAGAAGGGAAGAAAAGCAGTTGCAGTGTTCCAAATGGGTCAATAAGGAAAAAAGGAACCATGCTGGTAGCCAGCATCCCTGCAACTCTGTAGATGCCTGTTTTGCAAAGTGATGATGATGTGAAATCATCATCTTTTCCCCATTCCTCTCCTGAATGCAATCTTCTGTAGGTTCTTGCTAGTGCAGTTGATAGCCAGCATATAATGGGCGTAACTTGCAGTGCAGCAGATCCAACGTGTTTGCTTTTTCTCTGAGCTGGTTTTCTGCTGTATGTGTGTGCTCTTTGGTTATGAACCCTGTGCTTCAGCATACCTGAGGTGCCTGGCCTTCTGGAAAGAGAGCCCAACCTGACTCTTAATGGCACAGCTGGCAAATGGCACTGGTGTTGGCCAGGATCAGCACTGAAATGCTGCCAGCCCCAGGAGCCTGTCTGCTTTCTGTATTGTGCAAGAGTTGTCTGGGGGGCTCCACTTGGTGACAGTAATATTGTATGAGATTACTCCCCACAGATCAACCATCTGCTTTACTGGATATGAACAAGTATTGTTTCATAACATTACTTAATAACATCCTCCTGAAAATGCAACAGAATGGAGTTTTTTGGGAGGAGCAGTTACCTGATGAGGAATATTCACATGCAGCACAAATTTGTTCAGTGTAGAACATAGCTCTTTGCAGAACTCAGTGAAGAGCTATGATGTCAATCATATCTGCACAGCTACAAACTAATTTGCAGCAAGCAACAGAGTTATAGTTACTTTGGTTCAGGAAATCTGGTTCTTTCCTAACTTGGTAAACTGTGGAAAAGAACAGTTTTATTTCAGGTCTAGTGTAGTGCACACAATATGTACCATAGGCTTTCCATGACTGCATCTTGTTTAAATTGGAATCTCAGTAGGAAATTTATCCTGGTTTAATTTTTTTTTTTTAATATTTTTTTTAGTTTTGAGAAGCATTCTACCTTCTCAGCTAAAAGTTGGTGCTTTCAACAAGTAGAAATGAAAAATATCTTCAAGTTTTGGATGTTGTGGGGATTTTAATGTATTTGTTCTGTCCCAAGTGTAGGGACATAAATGACAGGAAAATGTTTTAGGATTTGTAAATTTGTTAGATTTATTCCTTCTTTTGGAGGATGTGATTATTCTGATGTATTCTTCTTGCAGTAGTGTGCAGCAGTAATTGAATTGAATCAATGCTAGCAGTTGATATAACTGTTGGTATAATTTCAGCACTGAGATGTTGATCAGGTGTAGCAAAAAAAAAAATAAAAAAATCCGTGACCTATGCTAGAAGAACTCAACTCAAATTTAGACCAGGCTGTGGATCCATTTAATCTCAAACATTCTCTTGAGTTAATGAAATAGTTCCATGTGTCTTTTATTTTTTCTGTCATGTCCCCCCCACCCCCACCCCAGTTCAATGCTCTTTCACTGTTTATATTGCAATTTCACTTTTTTTATATTGCAAAGATAATGAAAGATGGATGCTTTTTGGGTGTGAGGCCCAAGTAGACCTTACTGTTTCTGGAAGTGTGTGGGTTTTTTTTCCTTTTCTTTCCTCTTTGTTGCAGTCTTCCCCCTGCCACCAACCTAACTGGGGCATTTAGCTCTAGCAGCGGTCTAAATCTAATTACTGGTGAAGCAGGAAGAAGCTTCTGCCAGCTGTGCAGGTATAGAAGATCTGTATGCTAAAAGTGATGAATATACCAAATACACAAATACGAAATTCAGCTTTGGTTTTATTTTAGGATGGTGCTCAGGAGTTAAGCTTGTAACATTTTCGATAACATCACTAATGATCCAGAACAGTCCTGTAATAATCATGTAGAATTGTATTGTATTTGTGTGTGAAGGGCTATGGACAGGGACATCTGTGTTAACTGTTTGTGGTTTTGTTTTTTTTTAATGGGAGTGTCTTTGCACTAGTTAAATACCTGCTCATTGCTTTGAACTGGTCAGGAAAATGCATGTTGTTTTTAAAGTGAAAAGCAAACCTGTTGCTTACAACTTCAGTATTTTAGTAGTTTCTTTGCTGCCAAGTAACAGCAGCAAGTTCCTGCTGCCGTGGCATCAAGATAAAAAATTAAGTAACAACGGTCTTGCTAACTGATAGGTATCTCTTGTCCTGTAACTAGATTAATTGTTAACAACATTATCGTAACTGTCAGTGATTTCCTTTGAGGTATATAATGAAATTTTTGGTAAAGTAAGACCCCTGCTGTGTTGTCTGCTGGAGTCTGGACAGCTGGTCACTATTTTCCAGTGGCTATTTTGAATGACCAAAGCAGCAGTTAGATAAGGGATCATTTAAAACCTGTTTGAGTCTGCACTTACTTTAGTAGAGTTTAGTGAAGTGAAGCAGCTTCAAATGAGTTGAACAGTTTTTGGGTAGGTTTGAAATGTTTCCTGAGGAGTAACTTCTGAAAAGTACCCTTAAGGAATTTTTTTAATGCTTAGCAATGTTTTTGATACCCTGAGCTGCAGCAGTTTTTCAATGTAGAAAGCAGGCGACTGTCAGGCATGGTTTGGAAAGTTAATGAATGTTAAGGCAGAGGAAAAAAAATTTCCTATCCTAAAATGTTAGCACTACCATAGGTCCAGCCCCCTGTGTAACCAGTATGAAAAGCATGGAACAAATGCAGGTTTTGCCCCAAATTTACAATGTGTAGGAGTTTGGGAAAAGACCCATAAAGAGTATTTCTGTAGCTTTGAGCTACAAAAAAAAATCCCAAACCAAACTGACTTTAAAATGCTGTTGAGATAGATGAAACAAACCACAAAGCGAACTAATGCGAAGATGTCTGACAGTCTGCTTTGCAGCTCATTTCCAGGCAAGGTGTGTGGCATTTAGCTGGGGGTAAGAAGCTGTTCAGACTCAAATTCAGTAGTTCAGGGTTTCAGAATCTAGGTATTCACATTTAGAAATAAATACCACTGGTATTATGTTTGCTATTTCTGATTCCAGGTTGCCACGTTATTGTTATATTAATAAATAGCACAGCCAACAAAATATATTAGGCATGGCAAGAGGCACTGTTTGAAGGCTTCCACTGTTTTCCATGAGGTGAGCTGTAAATGAAGAGTGCAACTTGTGTTTTGAACTGGCAAACACAACTTTGCTGCTGTACTTCCAGTGATCCAAAACTGAAAGCTGTTACCTTGTTGAGTTAGCAGCTTTTGGGTGATTGTAGTGCAGCTTGCTAATAAATTATATTCAAAATGACCAAACTTCTTGAAATGTGATGTTATTGTGTTACTGCACTATATAAGCATGTTGTGCTCCCTCTGTCCTTTCCTTCCAATCTACCCCTGGGGTAAGACAGGCAAAATCAGTAATTGTCTCCTACGATACTGTGCCATCAGTACTTTCTGTAGAGAGGACTACTGCAGTGCTAATTGCAATCCTGAGAAGCTGATCTGGTTACGTTTTGGCACTTCTGTAGTATTTGTATGGATGCCTCTTCAGCATATACAAAAAGCACCAAAGAACTGTATTTTCCAGACAATAATAATCTGGACATGAGTGGCCTCTTGGATGTTTTCTGCTCTTCTTCCAACTTATGCCACTTTTATGGTTGTTAGTGGAGAAAAGAGAGAGTACTGCAGAGAAGTGAAGTTATGTCTGTTTCAGCTGTTGAACTCTAACATCTCGAGGTGTAGGTATGATACTTAGCCTTATCTTAGTGGGCATTCCTGTGGTTCTTTTATTGTGCTTTAAATGCTTTTAATGGCATACTTAACAATTTTTGACAAGCTCTCTGCACAGAAATATCTTCTGAACACAAGTTTTGTGATTTGCTTCTGTTATTTAAGTTCAAACCTTTCCATTAGAAATAGGGTAAGCAGTTCCAAGGGTGTCATGTCCCAAGGTGAGAGCATTTTCTACAGATAACTGCTTGGTCTTGTCTAAGGAGAGGAACCCTTCCTTTAGGGCATCTCAGAGCTAACTTTCTGCAAGATCAAGAGAGTAGACACTGCGATATATTCCGGTTGTCCAAGTAGTGTTGTGTAGTCACTTAGAATAAGAAAGAAGGACAGAGCTAGTAGAATAGGTTGTAAATCCAGAATCTGTTGCTGCATATTGGTGTCTCATCGTCCAGCATGTATGCTGCATGTTTCATTGTTCAGCTGTATGTTGCAAATGGCCTCAAATAGGCATGTGCTCTGAAGGGTTTCAAAACAGAAGGTTTTTGCTTCTGCATTCTCAAGCATTAGGCCACCACTGTATTTGGACAAAAAGCTCTGAAACACAGCCACTTGCTCACAAGTTGCTTTATGAAGCCAGTCAGTTCACATTTACCTATGTAGATAGGTAAGCAGATTTATTCAGCATATTCTTGCACTGTGTACTACCTAATCATTACGATGAACTTGGAATCAGTCAGTGTTCTTGTAGGTCATCTAGGAATGATCAAATTCAGAGATACTAAGTAAGCAAGATGGATTTCCTCCTTTCTGTAGTGTTGCAATACCTGTACATTTCAAGTTCTGAAACTTACTGACCTTTTCCCCAGTATGGAAGCATCCACAGACTTTCCTCAACCATAATTAAATATACAAAGAAGTAATTTATTATTTTTCTCAAAAGGTGTCTGGTCTAGAGGTGGAAAAAGTCCTGATACTGCTGTTCACTGACCTATGTGAAACAGAATGATTCTCTTAGTAAAGCTTTTTTTGTGATCTCTTACAATTGTCATCCCTATTCTGTTAATATAAAGATTTGTGTTTGTTTTGAAAAGAGATTTCTGCTGATATATGAAATTAACTCATTCAAATGCACTATTTAGAAGGGAAAAAGTTGGGCTCAGTAGGTGGATTTCATTGAGAAGTACAGAAAACTTGTCTGTGAAGCTATGGATGGGGGAGATGAAGCTGACATTCCAGCCATCCATTGATACCTCATCCCAAAGCAGTACTGCACTTCGGAGAAAGGACACCAAAGCCAAGGCAGTGGTGTACTGAAAACCCATTCTGATTACAGTGCTTCGAGTGGTGGTTGGTAGGAGGTGTGGCAGTGTGACTTGCAACCAGTACAGCTATGGCAGTAAAAATTACATGAATCATGTGGAATTTTATATTGACAAAACTCTTGATTTTCCTGTAACACTTTTGGAGATACTAAGATAAGCCAGTAAATGTTATTGGAACTGTCCTTTCCTTAAGAAGTCTGCGTGGGTCGTTGCTTGGCTGCTTGTATTACACCGGCAAAGCCTTTTGATTATGAATCTCACACTGCACAGAGTAGAACAGGATTCTGGAGCGTGTAGAGCATGGGCTTCCTTGCCTGTGGGTCAGAGGGGCGGTGTAGCACGACCTCCCTTTTGCACTGTTGTACCGTGGCTCCAGCAGTTGTCTAGCCCACTGGCCAAATGCAAGAACTGCGGGCTGTACCCCAATAAATCTGTGGGGTTTGGAGAACTAGGCTTTTCTCCTCAAGCTTGATTAGTTGTTAATTTCTCATCAATTTAACTTCTGCTGTGTCATGCCCTTTATTTTAATAGCCATGATTCACTATATGCACATCAGCATATTTTGCTAGGTTCAAATAATAGCCTTCGCTCAGTCATGGCCACGCTTCTGCGTGTAGCTGTAGCTGTGAGCAGCGTTGAGTTACTCAGGAGAGGAAGGGCGTGGAGGAAATGTGATATGGCTTGACAAATGGCCTGTAACCCTTTTAGCCTCAACCTGCAAGGACATGCACGCATAGTCAAGGCCATATGCTGCTTAAAGATTATTTTATATATGAAAAGAGAAAGAGGAGCTGGCAGACATAGCTGATATAAGGGGGGTTGCGGAGCTGAGATGTCCCAGTCCTGAAGCTTCAGGTTTCTGGGAAGTGGCCTGGTTGCAGGACAGCTGATGTGACTTAAGGCTGTGCTTTAACTCAAGGGGAGAAAATCAGTTCTGAGTTGTTTTTTTTCTAAAAAGGAGCTTAAGAAAAACAGGAAGAATGATCAGAAACTGTACTTTAAGTACAGGTGGTTGGCGTGGTGCTTTTTCTGAAGGAATAGTAGATGATAAAAGCAGAATGAAAGCAGTCCCATACAAATGGAGGGACTCATAACATGTCTGAACAAACACTAAAAACCTGAATGTGGAACAGCAACCCTCAGCAAGAATTGAAAGTATTGAAATAAGGTGTTTTCTGCTTCTTGACCCAGATGGATTTTGTATTTTTCCCTAGCAAACCTCACGTTCTAATATATGAGTACTGTCGTTTATTTTCAGCTAATAGTAAGACAAACTCAAACCAAGCAGATTCATGCTCTTAAGTCTCTTGTAAAGACCTCCTGCCTCCGTGATGCATTGAAGAAATGATCCCAGGCATTATGGCAGACGTAAAAACCCTAAAGGAAAGTATATATGTAACTGTCAATAAATACTGTCCTGAGAGGTTGTAGGCTTTACTGTTCCTCTGGTAGCCTTGTTTGCCATCATGCTACTCAAAGAGCAGTGAAGGGGATGACTATTGGGTATGACCAGAAAAGCACTGGAAAGAGGAACCGTGTTCTCAAAAACATTTACTGTGTACGTTTTACAACCATCTCCCTTATACTTACTTGGTCTGGAGATGTTTTTGAGTAAGTATTGGTTTGTTGTAATTTAATCTCCTGCCATGTGCAGTGGTCTTCTCTTCAACTCCTTATATCTTTCTGTATCATACTGTGGGTGAAGAGGAAAAATAGCAATATTTTCCAGTCTTTGGGGTAGATTCAGCCAGGAGTGGCCTTGGATTGTGTTTCAGATCTGCTGCATCCATTCTAGGTAGGTGGGCTGCAGTGAGAGGGGTACCCAGGGAAGCAGGCATGCGAGGAGGCACAAGAGTCTGTCCTATGGGATGAGGTACGAGGTGCATTGGTTTCATCTTAATTTAATGTGAAATGTGGGGGAAGGTTGTGGAGGGGGCTTGTAAGCTCTATATTACATAAAGGTATAAGATTCTGGATTTTAGCTTTATGTGAAGGAAGCGTTATGTAACAGAATAAAATATTAATATGAGATTTTCAGCGAGCAGACAAATTTAACACTTATCATATTCAGCTGTATTAAAGCAACTGGATTTGTATGATTCAAAAATCTAAGAACTGGCTATTAAGTTCAAGAGAGTCTCTCCTTGTGTGTCTGCTGTACTCCCATTCTTTCATCTTCCTTCTGTTTGCTTCCCTTTTTTGGGGGGAGGGAGAAGTCACTACTTTTATGGATTTGAGGCTGGCTTAATACACATAGATTTGCAGTAACTTTTTGTAAATGTTAACTGTTAATGATGGCTTCCTCCTCCTCCTGAAAATACATTTTATGGTTGGGCAACTTGTGGAAAAATTCACTTAAGTTTTCTGACAGTGATTTTTAATGCTCCATTTGCTGGGTGTGGGGAGGGGGCCCAGTGTAACACAGCTGAAAGAAGGAAATCAGTCTGGCTGAAGGTTCCATGTTGGATGTGTTTAGCCAACAAAGGTCAACGTGTACGTTTTCACTTTAGGAGTGTTTGGAACTTGCCTTTGCTAGACCTCTGGAAGAAGCAGTTTGTTAAGCTTCATTGCCTATTGAATAGGATTTAGTGAATGGTTAAATTGCTTTGTATGTGAACTATGACTCTTTTATGACCTGTTTAAAACTAATTAACACACCGTGCTTACTGGAAGCAACTTGTGAGTTTTGACTTTGAACAAAAAAAACCCAACAACTTCAGCAAGAACTAAACTCCTTTGGTTAGACTTTAGTCCACTTCAAAAAAAAAAAAAAAAAAATTCCTCTGCATCAGAAGTATGAAACCAACATACTGTACTTTTCTTTCTTATTTATTCATCCTTTTTTCTTACTTGCAGCCAGTCACAATAAAATACTTTATTAAGTTCTGCCATGGGAAGGATGGCAATAGCAGCACATGTGGAAGTTTGACCTTTAAAGGTCCTTTCCAGCCCAAATTATTCTATGATTCTAAGTTTCAGGGCAGAGGTATATACAGTGCTGCTTCATAGTCCATGTCCAAATAAAATTGTTTGTGCTTAAAAGTCGGAAGGCTTAAGCTGTAAGCAACTCAGTATCATTTAGACTTTCCATATTTCTGCATTAATAACGTGATTTCTATGAAAAACATTAGTTACCCCTGCATGTTCCGAAGACACGAATCTGAAAAAGTTGCGTTTGACTGATAAGAGAGATGGGGAACTGCTGGAGAGGGGCCAGTGGAGGGCTACAAAGACTATTAGGAGACAGGAGCATCTCCCTGATGAGGAAAGGCTGAGGGAGCTGGGCTGGTTTAGCCTGCAGAAGAGGAACACTGAGAGGGGATCTTACCAATGCACACAAATATCTTCAGGGTGAGTGTCAAGAGGATGGGGCCAGGCTCTTTTCAGTCAGGACAAGGGGCAATGGGCACAAACCACAACACAGGAACAACAAACAAACACAGGAAGTTCCATCTGAGTATGAGGAAGAACTTCTGTAGCTTGAGCATGACAGAGCCCTGGAACAGGCTGCCCGGAGATGCTGTGCAGTCTCCTTCTCTGGAGACATTCAAAACCTGCCTGGACCTGAGTCTGCGCAACCTGCTCTAGGTGAACCTGCTTTAGCAGAGGGCTGGACTAGATCATCTCCAGAGGTCCCTTCCAACCCTGACCATTCCGTGATTCTGTAATTCACTCACTCAAAATTTTGCAGATGCTTCATTTTTATCTTGTTGGTTTCACATTGTGCTTCTTGGCTACCCTTGTACTAGGGGTTTGAACTCCCAGCTAATGCCAAACCTAATGCTTTTAAATGGCTTCTATTCTTCCATCAAACACTTTGTACTGTTTGATTTGTTACCCTTTAACAACTCTCATTAAATTGTTGAGGTCAGCAGCCGATTCAGACTGGGTAAAGATATGTATCTAAAACCACTACACCTAGATTTACAAATTTTTTGAGATCAGACAAATGATTTGTAACCTGTAAAGAAGGGCAACAACTGTTTCCATGTGAGCACCCAAATGCACGACTCATGTAAGTTTCTGAGAGTACAATTAATTTTGAAAAAAAAAAAAATAAAAAAAAAATGCCTCTAGATCTTTACCTAACTTTGCATCCCTTTTAGCCCTATACTTGTCTTGTTTTGTAAGCATTTCTGGTTGTAGTGACTTCTGGGATTCATCCGATAAAAGGTACTTCTACAGACTGCCAGTGATCATGCTGCTAGTGGGGGCATGCTGTTCTTTAACTGATAGATTTTAATCACATTTGGTGGTATAAAGAAATTTGTAGCAAAAGGTAAATGAAGTATTACTACCAAACTTGAAAGCATGTTTAATGGGGTTCTATTTTTTCGTTTGTTTGTTTTGGTGGTTTGTTGAGTGGGGTTTTTTTAACTTGTTTCTTAGCTTCTTATTTCCTATACTGATCAATTTTACAAGTCATGCATAACATTTCAGGAGCAGTATCAAAATAGATATCTTCATTTTTATTTTTTTTATCTAAAAATGTCATTCTTTCCTTTTGGGTAATCTTTGCCTAACGAATGCCTGAAAAATTCTTTAATTATCAACATCAAGGATGTCTTAAGTCTTCTTTCCCCTGTCTCAATGTCTGTTTAGAACTCACAATTTAAAATAGAGCTCCTTGAGAGCTTGTCAAGCTATCTGTCTGTCTGTATTATATATTGGAGAATGAGGTCTAATCACTAGTGTAGTGGACAAGCTTGCGCTTCCTTGTGTATTGAAACATGCAGTTGTGGCATATACTATCAAGAAAAAAATTGATTTCCAGTAACTGGGTGGCAAAGAAAGAGTCTGAAGCCACTACAGCTGAAAAATAAGGAACTTTGAGTGGGTTAAGAAAACAGACTGGGTTATATCTTTGTGTTCCTTTTTAAATGTTCCTCTGCTAATGTATGTTAAATTGAATGTTAGTTTGGAAAAAGTAAAGCGAAAGTTTTTTCCCCAAGTCTTGAAACATAATTCCAGTGTCATTAACATTCAGCACCCTGGATCACTCTTCTATCTTCTAGAAAAAAAAACCCAACACACAGATTGTGATACTGTGACATATAACTGTGTTAAATTTTTTTGGTGGGTAGGGGATAATTTTCATTTTAAAGAAAAGCATGTATATAAGTTTGAGATAAAACTGTAATAGTAGCATTAAATAAATGCTGGAGAGTCACAGTTTGTGCTTCTCAAGTCTAAAAAGGTAAGAAAAATACTTGGAGTAGAGCGCCAATATGTACATCTTCAGATTTAAGAGCCCTCCAGTGGCTAAATATATCTTTCACTTATGCATGTGAAAAGAGTGTGGACTAATATGCTTTTATAGAGGTGAGACTAAATAAATTTGTAAGATTTCCTTTACGTTTCTATCCTTGTATTTATCCTATTTAATGCTCCGTTGTACTGCAACAGGAAGAGGTGGCAGTAGCATTTTTCTTGTGAGCATCTCCCACTCTCCCCAACCCCTGCATTTTTTCACTTGTTTGTTTTAGGGTTTGCTGGTGAAGTTGCAACATTTACCAAAAATCCATGAAATAATTGCTTTTTTAAATGGTGGCTTGCACATACTGTTTTTTTTAATGTCATGCTAGAGTTATGCTGGATCTCCTTGATTGTAAGAGTACTACCACTACTAGTCAAGTGCTGACTTACTGCTGTGACCGTTACTTGTCGCATGATGTAAGGCTCCCTCTCATCCTTGCTAAAAAACAACAAAAAAAGGTTGTGTGGAATTCTTTGCAGTCTTCCTATTGATTCCTGTGTCTTCCAGTCTCTTCTGGAGAACAACATTACATTTTCTTTGCTGTGGTTTTGCATGTGGGTAGGGGTTTTGGGACTTCTGTGTGTCTTTCAGGAACTTCTGTGTGTTGGAGATCAACAGTAGAGACAGCTGGCTGATTGCTCCTGTGATCTTTAGCAGGCAGATGGAGCAAAAAGCCTGTCAGTCTTTTTGGCACTATTTCAGCTACACTTGCCCTCTGCACAAAGGACTTTTGTATTTTCCATTGCACTGAGGATCCTTGTATAGCAAAACAAATCACGATGGGAAAATTTAAGTATACAGGATATTTGTAGCTCTTGTGACTCTTCACTATTGTAATCCTGCTCAGTTTTTGATAGGCTTCATGTTTAAGCCTTTGTTTTCTCCCAGGGAATAGTGCAAAGCCTCGTCTTGCATCTTAGAGTAAAGCAGGTAAGATCCAAAAGCCTAAAGGTCTAGGTTCCAGGAGAGCATGCTGCTTCATGTATGCTGGGAAGTAACATTCTTTTTGTATCTCTATGAACAAACCCATGTAAAGCATCTAAGAATTTGGGAGCAAGGGGTGCTGGAGGAAACTATTTATGAGACTGTTGGAATATCATTACAGGGAAGTAATTTCTGATAGACATCAGCCTGTTATTTGGGTTACATCAAGAGAATATTAGGGAACTCTTTTTTTTAATTTTTTTTTTCCTTGCCCTCACTGTGTTTTAATCTCTGAAGATTAATATCAGACTAAAAAGGTAAATTTAAGATAGCTTCATACCTTGAGGAAGTTGAGACTTTTTCCTTTAATTTATAGCCTTTAGTATATGTTTTTATCACTTAAGATCTAGAAACTATTACACAGACTTACAAGAAGTGGAGAATGTTCTCTGACTATGATGGAGAAAAAAAAAAAGAAGTTGGGGGGGGTTAGTAAAGTCCCAGAGTATTTCTGACTTTATATAAAAATGAGATTTGTGGGGCCTTTTTGTTAGGCTTTTTTGGCTGCCACTACTGCATCCATTTTCTGTTAAGAAAACTCTGGTGGGATCATTGACTAGTTACACCTTGCTGAAAGCTTTTTAATTCAGAAGAGTGATGCTTCTGAAGGGGATGGGATGTGTCCAGAACCACTTCTGCAACTACTGAGTTTTTGCACCATTTCCTGAAGAAATGGCCTTGTTTAAAGTTTCACAGGAGGTCATAAACAGGGAATCCAGAAACAATTAATCTTCTGTCTTTTTACACGGTAACTACATCTTCATCTTACAGAATTTATCGAAATGAACTCATTGGAGGAAGAAATTTTGTTTAGGAACTTCTGTCTGGTGGACAGAGACCAACATCTTTAGACAATTGGAATCAAGTTTTCATGTCTCTTTTTGTTGCTACTTAATTTTCTAGTTCTCAGCAGAAGAAAGCTCATAGAATTTTCTTCTGAATCTGAAATCTCATCTATATTTAAACATAAGGTCTGAATTTCATTGTAAGATACACGGGGTTTTGTCTGGCACCTTTTCATGCACCAGCTTCAGAATTTAACCTGATAGTCATTTTTCTCTTCACTTACAGATGTAGAACCCCAAGTTTAATATTTAAGTTTTAGGATTGAATTTAGAAAAGTAGAACAGAGTTTTGTCTTGTATCTGTTTTCTGTACATGAGGTAGTATATTTTAACAAATTGTGTGGATGCACTAATGTGTACTGAGAACAGGAGTTCCCTGTGCAGGGTATGTATATATGTTGAATGGGCTTTGCTGTGGAATTAAAGGGGCACAGGTGCTTTGCTTCCATCTGTCCAGAACTTCTGCATAACTGGAAGGTGTGAAACATTTTAAGCGGTCACACAAACTGCTTGTGCAGTATTGTTTAACTGAGTCTTTGGATTAGACAGATGTTTTCAGTAGATAAATAAAAGGAAATACATATTCTGTTTATCACTTTCATTGTACAAGAAGTAGAATGTACAGCACTCAAACACTTGTTAAAGCAGCTTTCAGCCTGTTCATAAAACAGGTTCCAGGTTCACTGAAGAACTCAGTCTTCTATGGCAGGCTAAAATGGGACTTAATATGTTTTTCCTGGAGTTCTTTGTATACTCTTATGTCCATCAGATGCATCTGGGACTGAATAATCATAGCCTGAGGGGTTTTATGTTATCTGTCTTAACGTATGGGCCTGCAATTGGTGGGGTTCTATGTGAATATTTGTGTGTGTGTATATATTTAGGAAGGGATGGTATTTCTTTAAACTTTGTGTTTCTCTGAGCTACGTCTAATTGTTCAAGTTGGTGAGTTGGTTGCTGCTCCTTAGCAGCTCTTGAGGATGGAGGATAACAATTCTGTTGCTTGTTAATCTCTGTTTTGGACAGCCATTTACACCAGACTTGCCATTTACAGTAGCTTAAACCTGGGTTTAGGTTTACAGTGGCTCTTTCAAATGCATTAAGCAGAGCAGCCTTTGCATCTTGAGCAAGAATATAGGAAAGAAATCACCATGTCTTAGAAAATTCTCAATTGTTACCTTTGTTCTCAAGTTAAAAGAAATAAGATAATTGTTTTTGATGTTGAAAAAGGGTAACTTATAGCTTGCCTGATGTTGAACAATAAAAACTGATAATTTAATGGATGAAGCATACCACAGCCAGAGTTTTGTGAAATCATCAAATATGATGCATGGTCAAGTCATGAGGAGAACTTAAAGTAGGGTTGTTTTTTTTTCTTTTCTTGCATAATCATGCCACAGGGTATTGAAGGGTAAGCATGGTTTTGAAGGATAAGTGTTCTTTTAAAGTAATTGTAACCAACCTATCTTTAATAACCTTGATCTACCTGGTCGAAGAAATTAATTGCTTGTCTCTTATTACATTCTTCTTCAAGAAATTTCACAAGGTGCAGAAGTCAGGCTCATCTTAGCTAGCTGTAAAGAAGCCTGGCTTTTTCTAGCTAACCACTTCAGTATTTCCACATGAATCTCACTACTGTTTCTGTTAGTCATTTTTCCACTTTTTTTTTTTTTTTTTTTTTTTTTTTTTTTTTGTGTTTGT
>JAVJGJ010000047.1:66654780-66689684 GCA_035590215.1 Microhierax caerulescens | reverse complement strand
ATACTTCTGTTAGTATGCATGTGTATTAGTGTTAAACCTGGTATGCCCCCCCATGTATTTAACTAAGTTGCATTGTTCACAGGGAAGTTGGGAATTAACAGGATAAAAGATGATCCTTCCAACATCTAGTCAATTCAGAATGGGATTTTGATCTTCAAGTGATGGTATTTATTGGCGGTTGGTGTCTGAATTTATAAATGTGTTGAATAAATTTGAATATACAGTCTATTTGGGAGGCTGTTTGTATCGGGGGCGAGCGTGTGTGTTTAATTACAGATCTACATATGTAACGCTTGTTACTTTTCGTCATCTACCAGGGCATATTCTTGGTTTAGGTAACCTATACTTGTGTATCTATTTAGCTTTTTCCATTTATTCTTTTGGAAAGTGCTACTTTAAAGTGTCTTTTTGTAGTCGTTTAAAGTTAATAGCATCTTGATGAGAACAACGTGTCTCCTGAAGCCTCCTGTAGGAATTTTATCTCCTATAAAGTTAGTTGTCCTTGCAGAGAGAAGTATAGAACTACATATTCATCTCAAATGACTGTTGCAAATCAAGTTCCTGAAGAAAGTAGCACAAGCTAGAAAAAGTGTTTATATTTCAGGGGAAACCATCAAAAGCAGTGCAGGACAGACATTTTGGTATCCTTCCTGAGCACTTGTATTTGCTGTACACAAGCAAGTGCTATTGCACTTCTCTTACTTGAATGGAGAACAACTTGAATTTATTCAAAACTATTTTTAATAAAGCATGACTAGCTCTCACTGTTCCAGAAAAGCATAAACAGTTGCAGTTTGATTAAATCTTAAATTTTACATGTTTTAGTTTCAGTGGAGCAGGTCAATGGGTGATAAAGTGCAGCATGAAGTAGAGATTTAAGCTTTACAAGTATTTCATATAGGTGTAACAGTTCACTGTCCCATACTTTGTGAAGGTCCTCCTGTGATAAGATTTATGAGGTGAGGTTTTTGGTGGGTGTTTTTTGTTCTTATAAGTTTTGAGTCATTCTCCCTCTTTACTCTTCAGCTGCCTATATTGTAATCTTTTCTCATCCATATATGATTGTGCTTCTTCCAAGTTAATGCTCACTTGTAACGTTTCCAGATACTCTCTAGTTACTAATTAGCAACTGCACTAAACAAAACAGATAAACACATAAAAGGTGAGTTTAAAGAAGAAAAAGTGCTTATTAATTAGCTTAAAATAAAACAAAAATACTCTGTTAGGAACGAAGAGATTGAAACAGAACTAGAGAAATGGCACTTGTTCTGCTTGGTCTTTCAGACTATGAACTGTGTATCTCCGTGCAAACTACTATCCCTTGTACTAGCTTCCATTTTTTTGCTTGCATCTCCCTTGTCAACATGTAGAACAGCAGCAGGAAGAACCAAGAAAGAAATCTGGATATACTTCAGTTGTTGAGCAAGTTACAGAATATCCTTGTAAACTACTTAAAGAGGCTCTGCTCTTGTAGGATGTGTGCAAGCGTTGGTGCTAATGGAAACTGCTGCATCATGCTTTCTTCCCTGTACAAGCTGGCACAGAAGCTCCTAGGTTTTGCTTTGTAATATGCCCATTGCTACAGGACTTCCGCAGGAGAAGGCTGATGCGTTTCTGCTTGTGGAATTTTTTTTATAATTGGTTGTCATTGTCTGGGAATGGTTCAAATGTAAAGCTTGAACACACCTTACTCTAGATGATCTCAAATTCAGATTGCCACCAACATAGTGAGTTTTTCAAGTTACATATTTTGAACTGAACTTGTGAACACATGTAGCAAACCATTCATAATTCTATGGGACAGACTTAGATGCAGTTATTGCATTTGTGTTTGGCGTGTAGAAATGTTTAAAATGCATAATCATGTAGAAAGTAACGTATGTTCTAAATTCACTGTTAATAGACAGAAATTCATGTTGTATATCTGTAGGTTTAATGGTTCATAGCTGAAAATAACAGGCAGTAATAAATGAGAATATTTGGCTGATGTTTTGTACACTAAGTTAAGAGATTCTGCAATGCTGTTGTCATACTGATGTTAAAGAATGTGTTGAAATAAAGTTGTTCCAAGTCCAGTGATGGCATTAATTCCTATTACTCTACTGTGCAGAGCAACAATAAACCCTGCCAGCCTCCTCTGGGAGGGACAAAAGGGTGGGGAAGAATGTCAGACTGCTAGCATAGCTTTCCAGTCCCATTTCAGATATTTATTGAGCCTGTTAACAAATACGAAATGAGCTGGAATCCTTGTGAAAGAGAGGGCTTGACTCCTTTTGTTGTCATTGTGCCATTATGCAGCACAAAGTTACATAGAAGTGGGTCAGAAAGATAACTTCCATGTTTTGTGATCCTGGTGGCAGCTCATACTGCATATTGAACACTTCAAGCCAAACTGTAAACCAAACATGCTACATTTAAAATGATGATTTCACAAGTGTTTTTCATGTTAGCATTGTTATTGAGGGCTTTCCTTTCCCCCTTGTATCCTTAATTGGTATTTTTATGAGCTATAAACCTATAAGGCTTGGAACTAGGATCAGATTAAAATGTTGGATCATTTGGCTAGGGAGAATAATCAGAAAAAAAGACCTTTATCATCTAAAAATGATCCTGGTCCTGAACTTTATTCCTCCATTTTCCTCCTATTTGTGGTGGTATAGCTACACCTTCCAACCGCAAATAAATGCTTCTTGGCTAGGGACAGCATCAGTGCCAGCAGTGCCCTAGTCAGTGAGGATGGACCTTCTCTTCCATTACTGCCATTAAGCCATGCAGCTTTCCACAGTCAGTGGATAATGACTGTGAAGCCAGAAATAGTTATTCCATAAATATGTGAGGAGGAGTGATATACCTGCTTCACCACAGGTTCTGTTTTGGAGAACTGAATTATGGGTTCATGCCTTCTCTCATCTTCTAGTTTTCTACTTCTACATTGAAAAGGTGAAAAAAAAAAACCCAAAAAACCAACCAACAGATGAGCATCCTGTTAAATCTGCAGTTTTGGATTGTAGCGCAAAGTGTGTGCAATAAGTCATTCAACCCTTCCTCACAGAATAACTTGCAAACTAAACAAGAGCTCCATACACTTGCTGGTTTAAAAATACATATACGTGTACATAAACATATATGTGTCTCTAAAGATATGCTCTTGTAAAGGCTAATGCATTTGTAAGAAAACTTCAAATTAAACTGCTGCTTAAAAAAATTTCATATGTGTCTTTCATGGATTAAGGTTTTGGGAGATGGGCTTACCCACTGTAGAAGAGAAAACAAGTGGGCAAATGCGTGGTCAAGGTGATATTAATGAACATGAGAAGATTTGAAATTTATAAAGGTCGTATACAAATGCAATAAACAGAATTGCCAGAAGGTTTATGTGTCAATTAAGGTGGAATTTGGGGCAAAGGGGTAGATTACGGTGGGACAGGATGGGACAGAACTGTGAGCAACCAGTGTAAGTCAGTTTCTTTGCTGATTTTCTGATAGTGCACACTTTGGTTTTGCGTGGATTGGCTTCTTGGAGATCATAAACTTGTTAGAGAGTCAAGGGAGGTCTTTCTGCTCCAAACTGTCAGTGTAAATTTTTTTTTAATTACTCCTTGTTTCTCCCTTTTGGTCACTTCATCTGTAATGTCTTGTAAGGGAATATCACTTTTCCCTAAATACTGTTTCATAATACACAGCTGCTCAAAAAGGAGCCGTAAAACATTAGCTTTCTGCCTTCTCTTTCTGGATACAGCTTCCTTGTGTAGGGATTTTGTTTGTACTCTCTGTGTGCATTTAATATGCAAGTTACCAGCTCTCTGAGTCTGTGGGCATCTTGTTGGCATAAGCTGAAAACAAGATACACTACTCACAAACTTTTCCCCACAGCTGTTGTCTATCTCTGTGCCTGTAAGAACCAAAGTAAACTGAAAAGTCTATACTGAAAACCCAACAAAGTATACAAATCTTGAATTTTTATGCTCAATATTTTAATATTACAGACTGAAAACAATTTTTTAATGAGAAATCTTAGCCATATTCCCAAAATTATCAGTGGTACGCTGTCTAGCTGAAGTGTTAATGCTCTTATGATTTCTAGACATAAGTATCATAAATCAGTACAATTTCACCTAGTATTTTATAGAAGAAATATGGTGGGAGGCTTTCAGCAGGGCTTGAATGAACAAGTACAGGCAGAATCTCTTATTTGGAAGTCTCCTCCCTTCCATCAGTCTTTCAGGAGGAAGGCGACTGAATGCATCTTTCTTGTGGGGCACGTTAGGAGATGCAGAACCTGTGAGTTGCCATTTGTACAGATGCAGGTTGCACTATATGGATGTATTTATTTAATCTCATACACACATACACTTACCTGTTTTTAAAAAGTCTTTTTTTTTTCTTCTGCCCTTTTTATTCTTCTTTTTTAACAAAAGGCATGCCTAAGCTTGAGTAAATTAAATAAAACTCAGGAAAACATGTCATCTTAGGATGGTCCTACATATTAAATTTCAGCAGTAAGCAGGTGCTGTAAGAAGCTGATGGTGTTGTCATTCAGTGCAAAGCTAAGTCGTTGGTCATTGAAAACGAGTTTGTCCACATAGTACTACTGAAGGATAAACTTACTTGAAGGAATAACATTTTAGGATGCAATTTAAATGGAGATGGAGTGCTTTGCCAATCTTAACTTTGTATGATGAACATCTTCATTTTCAAATAACAGAAAGATTCTGTGACAGGAATCTGCACTTTGCTCAGAACGAGTTCATTGCTGCTTGTCTGTTCCCTGCCCTGCCCCCCGCCCCCCCGTGGTATCTAATATCTTTTTATCTGTGAGAAAAATCCTAGTTAATTTTTATTTTACTCCATCAATAGAAGTCTTTACAACTTCATAATCCATTTTCTTACAAGTGTTAATAGACGGCAACAAGCAACAAACTTGATCCAGGCAATAACCGCTTACACAGGGCTTGGGAAGAATAATTAAAACTGGAATAAACACTAAGCAACTTAAGAACTTCTGAAGTATGACACTGGTTCAGTACTTCATCCATTTTAAGGGAAGACTGTTGTTCTTTGTACTAATGTTTGTAACTCCCCTCCTCCCCAGTTCCCACCCCCCCACACTCACAGACAAACCTTGTAGCTCTTCACGTTGACTTATCTGCATGGATCACGGGTTTTGAGGGGCTGGGGGGGATTGTTAGAAAACTTTTTTGAAGACAAATCCAAAATTTGTACTACTAGATGCCTAAGCCAGCTCTGCAAGGATGAAAGCTTCATCTCTGAAAACATTGCAGGAATATCTCCTACATCAGTTCTCTGCTGTAGGGATTTTTATTATAAACAGTATTTTTAGTCTTCAGGTGCTGTAGTCTTTCCATTTATCTTTACGATAAGTTATTAGTAAAGTAGAGGCTACAGGTCAGGGGGAGAGATAATTTGCCTCTTTTGATCAGGTTCAAAGCTGTAGAGTTGTTCACATGCTGATCCTACAGTGAAGGAGTTCTGGTGCTTATGTGGCTTTTGTGAATTTGTTAGTCAACAGTTTACTTGTATGTAAATATTTAAAATGTTTTGTAGTTTACAGATTTATGGTTTCCAATTTGGTTTGGGTGCAAGTTGTGTTCATTGTTTTAAGACGCTTAAAAAATTCAATTCTGATTCTTCAGGAAGTTTCAAGCTGCTTCAAAGAGTAATTGTACCTAACTGTACTGTCGTGACCTACTTAGAGAATTGTGTGGAAATAGTTATGCAAGTCTTTCCTCAGCCTATGCAGAGATACAGCAAACTTTGGCATGGAATGTGCTTGTATCTGTATCAGGGTGCTGCTTTCTGGGACTCTGATGTCTTCCTTCAGAAAGTCTCTTTCTCATGTTGGTCCTTTTGGTTGTGTGCTGAGTAAATTCTCTGTTTATTTTTTTTTAAAGATTTTATGGTTTTCTTCCTAAAACTAGAACATGTTATTACTTTGAGAACATCAATGATGGGACTGTTTTGCAGTTTTGATTATGTGAGCAGTGTGAAATACTTAAGAACTGGGAATTACAAACTTAAGTAGCAGTAATATTTATTAAGTATAAGTAAGGCAATTCTTTAAGCAGGTACTGTTTATCCTAGGTAATTAAGCAGCCTGTATCAGTCACACTGGAAAAGCACTCAAGCTGATCAGGCCCTGGCTGAGCTTGAATGTTAAAATACTGAAAGTAAAAGACTTTTTTTTTTTTTTCTTTTAGAGTTCAGCCTTCTAGAAATGCACATGATATTGTTTGTATAATAGTTTCAAGAGCTAAACTATTGAGGCCAATTCCTAATGTCAATGCATTATGGAGGTAATATGCAGACATTCTAGTGCCAGGAATAGTAACTGCTGTGTTGTAACTGGGAAGTCACAGGTTATGCATATATACTTTCTCTGAATTTCTGTAAGACTTTGTAACTATTGCAGTTTTGGATTCTGCATGTAGAACTCTGTAGACACCATTTGCTTTAAAATACTTTGTGTATTCTGTTTTTTCAATGAATTCTTGCTTGATTTGTGTCCAGATAGCAAATAAATAGTCTTTTAGGAGAAGAGCTTGTATATACATAGTACTCATATTGTCAATACCTGTGTGTAATATGTACATGAATAGATTTTATTCTACTTAAGTATTGTCCTACATTTTTATTATTAAAGGCAAGTAAAAAAAAAAATAGTACTACAAAGTACTTCAAGTACTCAGTATTTGAGTTATGCATCAGTATGTTTCTGTGACCTATGTACTTCCTCCACATGCATGTTTGTGCAGAGGCTAGATAAAGTTAAATAAGGCAATTTAAAGGAAATCAGGTCAGGTAGAAGAAGGGACTTACCATGTTTTATAGGTAAAGAATAGTAGCCCATCAAAAATCCTGTTACACACTTGGGAAGATGTAGATGCCACTTTGGCATCTAGATTGGTTTTTTGGTTCCCTTAGCCAAATGCATTTTTTTTTAAAGCACTTTTATTTCCTACCCTTTCCCCTCCCTTCTGTGCCCTTTATGAAACTGATCCTAACCTGTGGTTGTAAAATACTTTTCTATTATTAACTTGGTTTTAAATCTTCATAAAATGGTTTAATAAAATGCCCAGTTACAATTTTCATACTGCAAAAGATCTGTGTTCCGTCTATGCAAGCTGAAAGGGAAAACCCCTGACCTCTGAAAAAGGATCAGTCTTCTCCTCCTCCTTTGAATTAATCCAGAGCAAATCCTGAGAACTAACAGTTTTGATTTTAACCCCAGTGTTCTTATTTTCATCTTGCTTTCTGATGAAAGATGAAAATTAATTTTGCACAGCTATGGCATATTGGTGGCTTCCAGGTGTTTAGATAGGAACCAAAAATATTTGAGAAACCATTATCAAAGACACTAGCTGTTCATGGCAGTAGGTAAAGAAGTATTACTAAATATGTGTGTCTATCTTTTTAAATAGATACAGGTATCAACTCATGCACTAATAAGGAATAGTAAAGAGCAGTACAATACAGCTGAGGCATGTATTGCATGAATTTTCTGATTATATGACTATGCAATTACATGGCTAGCAAATTCAAATGAAATGTTAATGAAGAGTGAGAATAGATAACAGTCAAAAATAAGTTTTAAAAAAAAAGTATTAAAAAGAATGACTTGTTACTCTGAACTTCAAGGAGGCTTTGAAGCATCTGTGAATAAGAACCTCTGCACTAGCAAAGGTTCAGTGCCAAAATATTTGGGATATTTTATATTTTAAAAAGCAAGGTAATAGAGTATGATCATGCTATCTTAATCAGATGGAATTATTATAAGGTAAAATACATATTTATTGTCTATTTGTGAGTAAGAGGAGTTCTTTTGACTTTGTCAACAGAGAATCTCAACTTTTGTCCTAAGTCTCTGCTGTCTCCCAGTTAACCACTGAAACACAGTGAAGTTAGCATAAGCTGCCTGTAATGTTTAATTCTGTATGATCAATTTCTGTTCATTTTCTTGTCTATTTCTATTTTTTTAATAGTTCTAAATTCTAAAGCCCATCAGAAATTAACAACAGGCTTTTAGTCTTCTGTCCTGAACTACAGGCTCTATGCATGCATGAATCAAGTACGGTCTTGTAGGGTTTTTGGATTTGGTTTTTTTGTGGTTTGGTTTTTGAGGGTGTGTGTGTGTGCATAATAAATAGTTTCACCTATTCTTAGTACCGTATCAGATGTTCCATGGCCTACATTTGAAACCTCAGAGCTAGGATCTTATTATTACATGTGCAGCAAGACCACAGGATGGTTTTGTATAGGACTTGTGGCAAGAACTTGGACTTGGCCAAATGTTCTCTGCTATTTTCTTAATTATGATACTGCTTTGCTGTGTCAGAACGGCACACCCATTGGTCTGTGATCTGCAGCAACTTTACCCCTACTAATTAGCCAGTGAGACTTTTCCTCCATCACAGATGGAACTCCTGTCCTTCCCATGCCCGCCACCCTGCCCAATGCTTACTAATTTCCAGTGAACCAGCCTTTGGCAGTGTTTCTCCTTCCTCAGTGCAGTAGCTGGTGAACTCTTGCATGTCATGTTTGAAATGCATGGCAAACTCAGATTAAAACATTAGTCTAAAATGAAAAAAAAAAAAAAAATCTTTATCCTGATAGGAAAAGAAAAAGATACGTTAGTGACAAGATCCAGCAAAAGCAAATAAAGACATAGAATAGATGAACACTGGTCAACTTTCAAACTTCTTTTTTAACCTTTTGTGTGTGTGTGTGTGTGCATCTCTAAAGCTACTCTCTAGTTTGCACGACTGCAGAGCATCTATAATTTCCATTTAATCTGATACAATTACCAGTGTTTATCATCAAGCAGAATCAGCTGCCTTATTTAGTGACTTAGCTGTAAGCCCAATGGAATTTTCTTTTAATCACTGTGAAATTTAGAAGTGCCCTAAATGAAAACGCACACTTCAGAAGGGAAGGAAAAAGAGCGGTGCCACTTGGTAGTATTAAGGCAACTTAAAAAATCGTAATAGAATAAGGTTCTCCTAATGTTTTCTAGTTTATCGAGAAAATACTTTTCTTCATTTGGAAATCATATTACAGTTTTCTGTATGGTAAACTTCTCCTGCTGCTAATATGGGATTGATGAATAGTAGTTCTGATGAGGATTATAGGGTTTAATGAAGACATTATAGTTCTTCATATTTATACTATAAATATTTACCTGCCTGAGAGTTCAGTACAGTATTCAAGCCTTGATGATTCAGATATTTGAAAAGACAAAATTCAGAGTTTCTTCAGCTATATTGACAAGATACCCTGTCAAAATGGATATGAAATACTTCTGTATTTATTACCTTCGTTGTAGACAAACTTCAAGATTTGGCTGTGAATAGATTTAATGTCAATTTGCCTTAAAATTGCTTTGATTTGGGTGGGGATTTTTTGGTTTTGTTTTCTGGATGCAAATAGTCCCTTCAAATTTTATCTCACGGCTTGAAGAAACCAAAGGAAATTATTAAATGCGTATGAATAACAAAATCTGAAAATGAAGTTTTGTAAAAATTACAGTAGATAATACATTTTTTCACTTACTCTTTTAACTTTTTTTAAGAAAAGGTGGTGGGCTATGTTAGTTACAGTTTAATCTCAGTGAGCACTATTGATACGCACAGAAGTAATTCTTGGTTTATGACTGTAGCTATTGATAAAATTTTTTGTTGTATACAGCTGTCCGTAAGGAATTTTTTTCCTGTATACATGGAAACTTGTGTCTCTCTGCTGGGTGACAGGACCTTAATACTTCTTGACACTTGTAGGATTCAGGTTAAACATGTTTGCAATGTGTTGATCTTGAAATCACTTAGTTATGTATATGATAATACAAGTGTTGTTGGTATAAGGACCTTATTACTTCCCAAAATTCTATTTCAGTCATTGTGACTTCCCATCAGACAGTACTGACCTGGATAACATTGAATGCTGATGGACCTTACCACAGATATTTCTGATCTAATTCTAGTTGCATATTTCAAGAGCAGACATGATTTGAAAAAGGAAAAAGAAAAATTCAGCAGTAAGACATCTTACATATTTACTGTGCTTTTATTAATAAAAGAATAAATTTATTTTTTTAATGCCCAAACTTAACCCAAAACAATTTGTTTTCTGAAGGAATGTTTAATTTGCTTGTAAACATTTGCGAGTTCTCACAAACTGCAAAATCTTTTAGCACAGTATACAGTGGGGAAAAATTATTAGGTATTTAATTAGGTACTTACAGTGGAGAATGCAGTACACAAATGAGCTGTAGAAGTGCAAAAATAAAAGCTGTGATTGCTGAAGGGGGGTGATAGAGCTTTCAGTTCAGGCTGCTGTCATGCTCTGCCATTAATATGTAAATATATGCACATACACACAATAACATCGTCCCCAGTTGAACTTGTTGTCCCCTCAAGGTCACAATAAAATCATTGCCTGTGGTGATTTTATTCATAGATAATATAATTTGAAGGATCTGGACCTGCCTTTTAATCTACACTGTAAGACTCTCAGAATCCAGAAAGACCACAGACACGCTAGGTCCTCCTTTTAGGGAGCATGATAAGTTTGTGCAAGAAGTTGTCAGTATCCCAGTACACAATTTGACACTTTCATCAGACAGCAAAAATATCATGGACCAGGTTGTTGGGGAGCTTGCAAGGAAAACTGGTTTTGACTTCTCCTAAACAATGTGCTAAACCCAAGTTAAGATACTGGAAATGCTGCTATTGAGGAACTCTACTAACAGCAATCACACTGTACTACATTCCTGCAGCCCCCCCCTCCCCCCACCCCCACCCCCCCCAACTGGGAAGTCTGTAAGAATATTCCTTAACCCTAAAAAGAAATTAAAAGAGTCAGCTGCAAGTGGTGTGATTTTTCTTGAAGCCTTGACATTGCCACGTAACAAGTGGTTGAGTTCCGTGAAAGATCAAGAGTTTGTATGATTAGATGGTGCAATAAATAGAACTGGAGAAAGAGGAAGATAACCTTCTCTTATAAAGTTGAAATGGTGCCAAGCATAGGGAATAGAAAGTATGTTGGGTTCTGGTAGGCTTAATCAAAAAACACCAAAGAGAAGGCCAAAACAAGAGCTTGGGGAACAATTTACAAGGTGCCTGAAGACTATTAAAGCCTGGTTTTCAAGCGTCAGAAACAAGAAGCTTGCTGTAATAGTAGATACCGATTAATGTATGGAAGTGGCACTTGAAGAAAATAAGGTTACAGAGTGCTTTTAGGTAACTGTTCACAGTGTAGGAGGTTGGACAAGTTCACTTCAGTCCAGCTCTGCTCCCTTGCAAAAGGAGACTACCTTAAAACACGTTGTTAGGTGTTTGGAAGTGGGGTGTGTGCAAAATGAATAACAACCCCCCAGATCCAACATAGTCTTCCTCGTGAATTACACAGGAGTGAAACAGCTGAGCTATCTGTGGCATGTGTCATATTGTCCAGGACTGCTTCAGTATGGAACAGTTGGGAAGGAGGGTACAGCTCCAGGATGAGTCCAGAGAGCTCCAGACCAGCAGGTTTGGTGGCACACTCCTGCTTTCTCTGAAGGAATCGCAGCACAGGTGGACAAGGGGGATGCAGTTGACATGGTTAATCAGAACCTTTGTTAAGGTTCTTAAATCTTAGTCTGCAGTGAGATATGGAAGGTCTTTGGATAGAGAAATTAATTTCAGATTGAAGGTACAAAAAAAAAGGAGTGGTGATAAAACAGTTTTCTGCATTTGTTTGTGTCCCTTCTGGAATCTGTGCAGTTCAATACACTGGTAATGTTATAAATAAATTACCTGGAAGGGGGATAGTAAAAAGAATAATTTCTGCTAATGATGTGAAGTTACTCAGGATCATACAAACAAAAGTGATGTGGAGTTGCGGAGAGATTTCATGCTAGAAAGGCAAAAAGGACAAATGAAATTCAGTGTATTTAAAAACTCTAATACTGAAGCAGAGTATTTGTCCTACTATAAAGGACAAGTAGCTGATCTGTGGTTCCAAATGCATGCATCAAAGGAACAGGTAGTTGCCACATCTTTCAGAGAGACTAAAATCTAACATGATAAATAACAGTATTTCTCAACAGACATTCAGGCAGTAAAAAGGTCAAGTGCTGTAGTAGTACTATTAAAACTGTGGGATTTTTTTTATTATCAATTAGGCACTGTTTTAAACAAGAAGTGTATGAGAAGTAGAATCACAGTTCAAAAGAGGTGGAATGACAGTCTGAAAATTAAAAATGGCAAATAGAGTATAGATACAGAGAGAAGTAGAAAGCAGAACTGGAAAACAGTTGGACCAAAGCACAATTGCCATTTCATTATTTTTTTCTCTTAAGTTTTGGAACTAAATATTACTGCCTTCTATCAGCTCATTACAAGATCAACTATGTAAAATCCATTTTCAAAGGTACAAAATCAGCTGATGTAAACTGTATATCTGTTGCCAGTGTTAAGAAAAAATTTGTAAGCATAGAAAGTGAGAATTGGAGAGAGGGAACTGGAGTGAAACATGATAGAAATTCTGGTAGAAAACCTCCTGACTCCTCTTAGAGCCTGGATTTATGTTTTAAGCATTTATTTGGGGCAAATGGTTCTGATTACCACAGTTGTGATTAGTCTCCATCTCCAAGGTTGTGGATACCATAGCACATCATTAAACTAAACCAAAATTGTGATGCTGGCACACTGAAAAGGTTTTTCTAGTTTTTATATATCAGATTATCTTATTTACCAAATCACATAAAGGGATAATATCAACAACATTTCATCAAGTCTGTAACCAGCATAATCTAATTTAAAATAAGTATGTTACAAAAACCAGTGCAGAATGGGAAGGAACAATAAATGGAAAAATTACAATCTTAAGAGGCAAGTGTAATGCAAAAGGAAGAAAAATCCTGCAATATAGTTGCTTTACCTAGTTGCTGCTACCTCAGAATTACTTCTCTCGCAAGAAGAACCAAAAGAACAGATTAATTCACTGTCAAATCAAATTTTCCCCTTGAGACTACACATAACATTAAAATGGAAACAGTAGATTTTTAGTGACTCTTCATCTGAACCAGAGAGTGCTGCAGACATCAGAGAGTCCATCTTGTTGCTCTAAATCTTTTGTTTTTCAAGACCAGATGCATGCCGTTCTTCAACATTCCCTTTTCTGTTACCTCTTATATTAGAAGACTTATTTTAAATTGTATTATCTGTTCAGTCTTCAACTGCAGGAATGGAAATTTTTATTTCAGATGATGCACATGCACTCTAAATATACACTACATGTTGGATTCTAGTCTTTCCGTGGGTTTCTTTTTTAACCTGGTTCAAACCTTTAAGACCAAGCTTTTCCAATACAGCTCATGAGAATGCATGTAACAAAGGAGAGAACGTGTCAGCAATTCTGTTAATTTATAGTTGTTCTCTAGAAATGATTGACAGGTGTTGAAGTTTATTTTGGACAAAGGGTTACTATATTTTGCAGGGAAATTCATCCTTAGTCATGCCTTTGATATGCATATAAAGTGAGTCACCATCACCAGTTTTTTATTCACAGTGTAGAGGTAGAGGAGATGACCTATTCCCTGCGTAGCATTAATTTCTTCTCAGCCTTTGGCAGATCTCTGGATATTCTAACCAAGAAACAAATGCTTGCATCTGGCCAGAAAAGCATTGCTTTTAAAAATTGGTGGCTTTTTCCTGGTAGTTTTAAGTACTAAATTTAGCAGCAAAAGAAGCTTCTAATGTTTTAAGTGGGCTGTGAACATAATTTACCACTTTGGGTTTAATTAATTGTTGATATCCAAATCTTGTAAAATGTAATTTGCTTTGAAGGAGGTACAGTAGCAAATGGAGTACCTGGAGATTGTATCCTAGGATTTGAGACTGATGTTCTATTAAAGAGAAAAGAACCCTGAAGTGGGAGCCAAGGTTTAAAAAATGGCAAACTACACAGTTAATTTGTATCTCACTACTTTTCCTGTCTGTTCTGCCTTTCTCCTTCAAACACAGATATGCATATTCCTTGGTGAATGTGTGTGGATAATTGCAGTTAGTTTCCTGATCGCTTGCATTTTTTCCATAGAACTCCAGTTTCAATGTAGCCGTGTTATGTATTTATCAGAAAGCTAGTCACAACAGTTTTCCACCTTACTGTTCTACATGTTTCTTTGTGTCTTATAGTATGATGTTCAATGTCATTCTGAAATAAAAATGCTTTCTAAATAACCGTTTGTAAGACTGTACAATTGTTGTCTCATTTCACAGTGCTTCTGTGAGGCAGGATTGTAAAGGGAAGGTTTTCCATCCATTTGGGGTGACTTCTTGCGTTCTTAAATACTTCAATACTTAAACCTGCTTAACTTGTGACTTAAGCATAGAAATACTGTGTAATACCAAGAACAGCTCCCCATGGCTGTAGCTGCAGCTGATTGTTTAGTAGCTGTTTGTTTTAGAAGCAAATTAAGTTGGATATCTGAAAAAACTGAGAAAGTAGCATAATTTGTAAGGTCTGAGAAATCTGATCTGAATGGCCTTCTTGGTGTTAGCAGAGACTCTGTAGCAAAGACAGGAATAGCATGCGGTTATATCAGCTGAGAGACTCTCTTACTGCAATCCTCGTGTCATTCACAACTTCGCAAATTCTGCAGTCCATGAGCCAAAAATGCTAAAGTCATGTACAGATCCTTGTTCTTTCCCCTTGGAAGTGCATCCTCTACACTGAATAATACCATAGTTTCGGTGGGAAGGGACACGTAAATAATGGGTTTGTATTACTTTATTTTCATATGGGGTGGGAGAATTGGAGTTTAACAGCCTCAACTGATACCTTTTCACTTTCAGTTTCATTCTGTCAGCCTGTATACAGTTGATCAGCAAGTTGTCAACCCTTAAATTCCACAAGAAATTGTACTGCTTGGGCTGTTGCTACTGGTTACGTTGACCACCTTAGAATAGGAGAAGGTATGTTTTGCTAGGAAGCTGTATAGTATTTGCTGAGAGAAGAAAGGTAGCACTTAGGAGTTATGCATTCCAGTAGAGGCTTTGGAAAAGTGTTTCTAGAAGGCATAGATGCTACTTCTCCTGCAGCTCTGACCATAAAAATTTCTCATTTCTACCTTGGTTTCACGCCCCCTGCCCCGGTCCATCTTTGGGTGCTTGTCTTAGTCTTGTTCATGATACCCAACTGCATTACTCAGAGTTCCTGTAGCAATTACACTCTGTTCAGTCTGTGCCAGTACCTTTGTGAAGCTTACAGAGTTCTCTTCTCTTTTTTGCCTTTCTCTGACTACCATTTTTTTCTTTCTTGGATCTCTTCCCCCTCCCCCCTTTTTTTGATCTGTTCTGTCTTGTTGTACACCCACCTCACGTGTCTTGTCAGGAGAACAGGAAAAGACCTACATGAAAGTGCCTTCTTTCTGCTGCCTTTCAGCACCAGTGATGGTGTCTCCATGTCCCTTTCCTTGCATTCCCGGAGTTTCCCAGCTCTGGTGATAGCCCCTGCTTGTGCCTTTCCTTCTGTTCCCAGAATTTTCCCACCTTCTCAGTGTCCCCATTCTCACTCCTTATCCAACTGCTTGTTAGTCCTTTATCTACCATTTTTCTTACAGACTTTTAGTCAATCGCCTCTTCTGTCTTCCATCCTCATTGCCCAATTGATTTGGCTTTCCACTGACCCTCCCTCCAGTTCCCACTAGCCTTGCCAAGTAGGCTCAAATCCTCCCTTGCCAGCTTCCTGCAGCTTCCCACTCACCAGATCTATTAGAATCTACTTTTTTTCCTTTCTCTCGCTTCATTCATGCCCTTTGCATTCTAGTCACATTTTCCTTTCTATGTTGCCTAGGTGTCAGCAGAGTAGTTGAAAGCATAGGAGAAACTTTCTGGCTTCTGGATTGTATTTTCAGTGCTTACCTAACCAAAGGGCTAAAACTGTGGGGAAAATCCATTTTTAAAAAGACCAGCTTTATCCCTGAAGTTATGCTTATTAAAGGTACATCATAAAGCTTTTTCTTGGTAAAATACTACTGTGGCAGTACTCTGCCAGATAATGTCGATGCACAAAAGATACTCAGTTGTTGGGACTGTGTCTGTGTGCTAGATAAAACCATTTGGGTGCTGTAACTTTAAAAATTATACTCTGGGGAAAATGGAGCATGCAGACACCTGACAATATGGGGGGTGAGGGTGCCCACAGTTTTTAGAAATCTTCGCTGATAAGGTTGAAAAAACCTACTGAGACTTACTATGCAATATTGTGGATCTCGGCCTTTTTTATATCATCAGTGTGTACAAATTTCCTGTTCCCACAGTGCCTTGAAGATGTATTTTAGGCCAACTCTGGGGAGCAAAGGCAAATTCCTACCCTGTAAGTCGCCCATTATTAAACATATAAAGTTCCTTCTGTTAAATGTAGAGATAGCACCATGCTCAAAGATGAAGTTTCTGTGTGTCTGCGCATACATTTTGCTAGGGTTTCAAAATTTTTCCTGTATCCAAGTTTCTTGAAATGAATGGAGCTGTTTTATGACAGATAAGCTCTGTGTTGAGTATTTGCCTCAAATTAGATTATATGTCAAAACCCTTAACAAAGTGGGTTGATGTTACTTTTATAAGCAAGTGAAAATATGGTATTCTAATAGCACCTTGATTATTGAGCAATCTTTAAATTTCATTCCATCCTGCCTAATTTTAAACAGTCCTCTTGGAATACCAACAAATGCCTTGGTTCCCTGCTGGTCTGTTAAAAGAGGGAGCTGTCCCTCAACCATGATGACAAGATAATTAAAGCTTCTTGACCTCAGCTGTCCCTTTGTTCTTGTGCCCTTAGCGGTGAGAGAGTCAAACTCAGTCAACCAGAGCCAAACAAATTTGGTCTAGGACTTGGATTTTCAGTGTCTTCTAAGATGAAAGTTCCTCATCAAAACTGTTGCATCTTTTTCTGCAACTCAGTCATCAAATGTGATTGTAAGAGCTGTCTGTACTGAATCAGACTGAGGATATAATTAATGAGTATCCTGCACTGGTTCTCTGTATGGTTTTTGAGGTCCCACTTGAATGGAGGGTGGGAACAGGACCTGGTCTGCTTCTGCATTCAGGTTCATACCCTCTACTTCCAGGCTCCACATAGATTCCTATGTGGTGGAAGTTTTCCTGCATGGAGCATTCAGGTATGGGCTTTCCTCCATCATGTCTGAGGGCTCAGATGTGACCAGCAGCTTTTTATCCATGTATCAGAAGTTCTTTTCCAAGATTGTTCTGAACTGCCAGTCTTCCACCAAAACCACTTTAGAACCTGAAAGCTTCTCAGCAACTGGATCCCCCTTGGTCATCAAGAGAGTGGGGAGAACCCTTACTGAGAACTTGCTGCGCAGTCGTCATCCCTGCATGCAGGCCTGAAGGCCCCCTTACCGTGCCATGTGCTGGTTCTGGCGGGTGGCACTAAGGCTAGAGAGCTTGTGGACTGTGTTTAGCTAGCCTTGGTGGATCTCGTGCTGCTTGTCTAGCCCACCTGCTGCATATGTCTCTGCTGCAGAGGTTGAAGGCTGCCATACATCTTGCAATCTTCTATCTCAGGCAAGTCCTCCTGTACTCGCATTTCTGGGCATCGCACAACTGGGCATCATCCACCACCTCCTTGGACACTGTCAAGGATCAGTGGGTATAGGCAGGGCTGCTTTGCTTGGTGTCTCCGTCCAGTTCATCTTTCAGCCTCCAAACCTTCAATTATTTAATATATTGTCCCGCTGTGACACCTGGGCTGTTTAATTTTTCTCCATAAATGGAGAAAAACATGAAAGATCGTGACTAATAGCAGATGCTAAGGGAATGGCATGAAACAAGAACAGCAAACCATCCAAATTCAGCAGTATGTGGCTCAAGTAACCTCCTGAATCAAAATCTCTGCATACATTAATAGTCAAGCTAGAAGGATTTCTATACCTCTGCTCTATGGAACATCTTCTGTATGATCTAGTATGCTATATTATGTCACTCTACGAAGTTTTCTCATCATCCCTATGTAAAGGTGTTGCCTTTCTCTTTAGATCTTCTGGGATTTCTCTCTGCATTTCACTCTGCTTTTTCTAAGTTATTGGTTGCTCATAAGGGAGAGATCTTGTAGTGGCAAACCAACAGTAATAATAGCTATTTGGTATATTAGTAAATTACCTGAAATGCCACTTACTCTGTTTTTAAAGGATAACAACCAATTTTTCTATCTGAACTGTGACAGACTTTCTAATTGTTTTGTTTAGTGTGTTAAAATAAGCAGTGATTTGTACATCTGTTTTGAGTTAGAGCTCTGTAAATGTGAAACAGCTATTATGAAATGCACTGAATATGTGAATGTTTACAAAGATTTTAATTTTCTATATTGATGTGGATGTATGAAAATTCATTTCCATGTTTAGCCTTTTGTTTTAGCAACCTCATTAACATAGTTTTGCTTTTTACCAGCAGCCAATAGCAGTATTCAAAAGGCATTTGATGTGGTTGCATCTATATACCTTTATTGGAATTACACTTGCTTTTACCCAGGTTTCACTATGTGTAAAACTACTTTAGCATTTCATTGCACTGATTTTTAGTTTTATCCCCTTAAATGCACAGATACAGAGGTATTTGTGTGTATGTAATTTTTTTATAATTACAGCTCTTCAAAGATCTAATTTTGGTAAGTAAAACTGTCCTCCAGTGACAAGTAACATGTGCCATTACATAGGAAATACTTGGCAAAACTTTTTATCTTCTGCCTTTGATATGTAAGGCTGTTCCTTTTCTGGATTTCTCTGCCTCTTTTCTTAAGACTGTAAAAAAAAAAAAAAAAAAAAAAAAAATCTTTCTGGTTTCAATGAATCCAGGAGGGAAAAAAGTCCTTTCCCTGATACTAGTAACTTCGGATTTCCTAGCATGGCACATGAGCTGGAATTAGATGTGACAACTGGAGTAACAAGCAGTCTTGAGGAAATCGATCATTTGATTTTGCCTATTTATCAGTTTCATGCTGTTCTAAATTAGGTCCACCTGTAAAACTGAAACTGAATATGTTAGTGCGCTTCCTTAGAAAAAATACAGAACGTTTTTAACTAAGTAGTGTGGTGACTAGTCAACTTAATCTGTTCTGCTTGGAAATCTTGCTAATTTCTTTTTTTCTTAACACTGCTCATTTCTTCCTTTCTGTTTCCCCCTCTTTAACCTGTAGGAATCGATACTCTTTCCTCTGGTTTCCAATGTTTAGTTCTACATTACAGCACTAAAACCATGAACCATGACCCTTTGAGATCCTTCCTGGCAAACATAAGTGATATAACACAGATCACTTAGGCAAGTGGAGTTAGAAGGATCCTGTTTGGTGTCTTACTTTTTTTTGCTTTCCTTTGAACAGCTTCAGCTTGTGAAAGTTGTCATAGCTGCAGTTTCACCCTGCAAGTGGCACTTTGATTTAAATGTTACAAGTCTGGAAAACAGCAGGAAGCAGTGGCTAAAAATAGCTGTAAATATTTCCTTATCTTCTAAAGTATTAATTGACAAAAATCTATACTGCCCTCATCTGTTCTTTTCCTTTCAATTCTTAAACATCTGCTTCACCAGCTTATCCTCATAATACCAGTTCCAGACTGAATTTTAATCTTAGAAATAACTCCTAATAGTTTAAAATATGTATTAAATATATGCAGCACTGGAGTAACACTTTACCTTGTAAAAGCAAGGGTTTTTTTTTTCTTTGTTTTTTTTCTTATTGCTTTGCAAAAACTTCCGTACTCACACTGGACTTTGTGCTGCATTTCCACCTTAGCATGCATGTCTCTTTTAAAAATTCCTTTTTGCTGTGGAATGACTTGCAAAGTTTGATGACGTGAAATTTGAGCAAATGATTTGTCTTAAGCTCTGAACACAATGTTCTGTAAAATTTGATTAAGGATTTTCGTCTGCTTTTTAACTGAAAAAAGATATCTCTATGTTACAAAAGGATGACAGATTCAAGGTCAGGAAAGAAGGTTCTAATATGGCTAGTATTGCTGCTGATGATTTGAAATTCAGGGTCCTCAAATGCATTTTATAAATATGTACTGTTGTTAGGATTTAGTTATCATCAGAGAGTTGTTAAATAAGGTATGTTCCATCTTAAATAGTTAATTGGTACAATTATTTTTTCTGTTACTAATAATAGCTCTTAAAATTTCAGAAGCCCCCCAAATGGTCACTTTTAGATATCCTTATGTCTCTCAAATTGAATCCATAGCTGAAAAAAAAACTCTACTTTGCAAGATTTGGCTTCTGACCCTCAGAGATCAGTGTGAATCCATTTAACATGATTTCCTTAACTGCTTATAATCTTGGGATTTCAAAAATAAAAATTATAAAACAATAAAGGTTTTAAAAATCATAGGAAAACTGCCTGCAAAACCTTAATTTAGTCCAATGATGTATGCACTTGAGAAAAGGCTTGGCACAGTGTTTTTTAATCAAATATTAAATTATCTCACATTTCTTTGATATTATGTAAACCTGTTTGAATTTTGTGGGTTAAAATTAAGAGGAACTGTAAAGAGGAAACCTGCAAACTAACCGATGGGGAAGAGAAGGCTCTAAGGAAACAATCAAGGAGCAGGCTGCGGCTCCTTGACAGGGTTGGTATTGGCTGAGTTTGAGTGCACATGAGGAGCATAAATGTTTGCAGAGGCTTTTAAAGTACTAGAGAATCCTATACAGCTTCACCTTTCAAACTTTTGCATTCCTTCATATCTGTCTTGAGAATGTAATTAGTATCATTTAAAGATGTCCGTGCAAGGTTGTTTCAGGTCTCTGATTGGAAACCCTTGAGAGCCAAAATAAATTTGCCAACATTGCTCACAGTGATGAGAAGAAAGGAAGTCTGAGATGCAGTCTGAGTGCTGAGTTATTGCAGTCATTAACGCAGAGCAGCCAAGACCCAAGAGATCAGCCCAGTCACCAGGTGAAGGAAAAGAGCATACATAAAATGTGAAGCATGGCCACTCCATACTTGGAGCAGTAGTGGTTATGATGGTCTTTAATTATAGCTGTGTACTTTTCGTCACATCTGCTCCTCATTCAGTGGTCAGAGAACAGACGTTCTGGATGTGTAGCTGCTGCTCAGGTCACTTCGTAGAAGCACTTGGTGTTCACAGGAGCAGCTGCATTCTGTTGAATTTCTCATCTGCACATACACGTGGTTGTCAAAATGATAAATACTTTTAAAAACTTGGAATTAAGTACTTCAAGTTGAACTTCCAACTTATTGAGGACTTTGTTTTCCAGGAGGCTTTTTTTTTATTATTATTTTTTATGTCTGGTTTTACTTTCTCTGTCAAGTGGAGCCAAATCTTTCTTTTGTCAGAGTGATGTTGTGAAGATCTTTAAGTAAATCGATACAAAGACGGAACGGAAAAAGTTTTGGACTGAGTGATCACTCAGTGATACCTGTGCAAATTTAATCTGACTGCTGGCTTAGTGAGAAAGCATTGCCTGTCTTGTTCACTGAATGAGACACAAGTCACATGGAAAAGTAGCAGGTGGTCCTGTAAGTGAATACTGTAGTAACATGTCTTAGGGAGTCAACATGAAGTTGCAGAAGGAGCCACTTTTTTCACCTCAGCTGTGGAATCACCTTTGCTTAACTCCTGATCATGTTTTTTATGTAATCTGCACTGAGTTATTTTTATATGCTGAGTCTGCTCTTAGGTCTTCTACAAGTTTGATGCTTTTCAGATTAATCCCTATAACTCTATGCTAGATATATCACATGCCATGCAGAGGGTATCTGCCAGTGGCTTTCAACGTTCAGTTTGTAGATCCTGAAACTTTTCTGAGAAAGACACAGATGACTGTATTATGAATTCAAATTCATTAATACATTTTCTTAGATACCGTTAGCAGAAATATAAATATATCTTGCTGATTTGTAAAATGAAAACTAATGGCTTTACTCCTTCTAATTGTCCTGTTTCTATCCTGTACACCCTGGAAACTACATTTGTAGAAATACAGTTTTCGTTTATTGAAAACAGTAGTTTAAGCTGTCCTGCAGAAAAGCTCAAAAAGTCAACATCTAAAGACACCTTAACTAAAGCAGGGAAATTTAGCACAGACATAAAGAAAAAATATTTAAGGTAGATTTTGAGTCTTAAATAAAACAAAAACAAAATGAAAACTTAAGATTGCTTTAACTTTCTTTTCCTTTCATGTGCATGATTTTTTGCTTTTCATCTCAAAGCCAGCAGTTGTGTCTGAGCACGTCTTATAGAATTGGGAATTTAGTGCAGTATCAAAATTAGAGTACATGTTTCTAGATTTGACAGTTTTTTATTCACACACTAAAAATTGTTTAATACCATTAAATTTTGTATTGATTTAAGCTGCGGACTATTTTTAGCTTCTGAAATTTCAGGCAGCTTCATATCCTTCTGAGGTACAGCTTGGTCACCTAACTGCAATGGCACAGCAACTGGTTACAGGATTTTGCTTTTATAGGTATCTAGGATGTTAATGCATTGCTCTAATAAACCAGAAAGTGTTAAAATAGCTTTGTACATGAAAAGGAACAACATATGAATTGTCTTGCTGATTTGAAAACAGAATATTAATAATATTGAAAATGCCAGGAGCGCTTCTGTCAGCCACTCCTTGGATTTGGCATGCAGGTTCTTTGTTCTGATGTGGAGTTCTGTCTTCATTTAAAAAATGAACACCCATATATTTATAGCAATTTTGTTGGCTCAGCAAAGGCTGTTGAACACTTTTTTTGTGCATGTAATAGATTCTGAAAGTAATTTTTAATTTAATTAAAAACTTAGAGATTGGACAGAATATCAATGAGCAGGACAGCATAGATTTCAGTGAATGAATAGTGGAACATAGGAAAAGTTACTTGCATTTGAAATTGATACCCATCTTGCTGCTGAGAGCCACTTAATGTCTTGGAAGAGATGCTCAGCCAGAGGCCTGGAAGAAGCAAAAGTAAAGAGCATTTTGCTTTCTTCATCTTAGCCTGCTGCCTACTCCATTTTCAGGGAAGTTTGTCTAGCTATTTCTTCACCTTCACTGTCTCTATTTTCTTCTGCTTTGAAGGAGAGTAACGTGTCTTAGATTCATTTAGGCTTTAATGATTTCCTATTCTCATAGCAAAATATAGGAACAAATAAAACTTTAAAGGTCTGAGAGGAAAAGAATCCTTTGCTGCCAGGGGTGGAAGGCTGGCATGGAAGAGGGTGAAGGAACTGGCAGAGCAGAAACCCCTTCTGTTTCTTGCCGTCCAGCAAATGTCCACCTGTCACTCCAACAAATGCCATTATTTGGTGCTACACAATGTGATCAGTTGGGTGATCAGTTTCCTTCTCAAGTCTCTAATGCAACATTATTTTTCAAGTATGTTTTGTGATGCTTTGTAGTTTAGCTTTAAGATATTAAACATAAGCAGTAGAACAAATTTATCATTTTGGGAGGGTTTCTCAGCTGTTACGGTTTGCTGTCACGATGGTGGTGTGCATATAGAGGATAGGACCTACCATCAGCCAGGTTTTTTTTTTATACCATTTAAATTAATTAGATCCAATTAAATTATCTTATAAGTGAAATACTTAACAAGTGACATTTCTAACTATTAGGCCTGTCAATTGGCTTCTTTTGTTGTAATCAAATAATATGGTTGAAACCTTAATTTTTCCCAAATATGCTGATGTGAGGTTTTACTGTCACATCAAGAGCCAGACACTCTTTCAGTGTACTTTCACCAAACTCTTCACAGATAGTCAATGAGCTAAGTCTCATGGTTTCAATATGCAAGTGTTCACTCTTTCTTTTTTTCCCCTCTGACCTGATGCCAGATTATATCATGAAATCATCTTAAGGATATTGCATTCAAATGTGGTGGGGCAACAGAAATTAGTCTGTATATTAACAAAGTCTCTCTCACAATTTAACATTGGAACAGAAGGTGTAAGATCTCTGTAACATTAATTTCTTTGAAGCTCATGAAAGTATTTTCTAGTGTAACAAAAAATGGTAAGCATTACAAGACATTTATATAAATTCTGCATTTTTGAACATACACACAAGTAAAAATAAGTGATCGGTCTCCTGTTCTGCTTGAAGCATAAAGGTGTCCTTGACAAAATGTCGAATTTTCTTATTTTAGTCACACACATGCTAAACGCTTTACTATTTCTGTTTCTCCTTTATCCGTTGCAGAAACTTCTTTCAGTCTTGAAATGACTTTTGTGTTACTGAATGCACAGTTGCTCCTAGCAAGTGCTGTAAAGACTGTACCTGTTTAGGTGACAGTCATGGTTTCCTTCTTGCTTTGAAATTGCTGTCACACCTAAAGAGCAGTACTGTGGATAGTTTTGATTTCCTAACTGAAAATTTAAATATTTCTTGTGGTCTCTCACCTGTGACTTCAATATTGTAAGTGCTACCTTGATTTGTTTCCTAAATTTACAGGCACATGTCTTGTGTATTCTCTAGGTGGACTGCAAGGTAAGGAGAGGGTGTGCAGTGTACAACGTTCAACCGCTCCTGCAGAGATGCTGTGAATCATGGAGTTGATGTTGATTTGTAACTGTAATGTGCAATTGAGATACTGTTCAAAGTTAGATGAAATAAGAAAGATCTAATGATTGGGGAATAGAGGGTATTATGTTACTGGAAGTAAACTAATTGGCATAGCTTGCAGATGGCACATTTCTGTCTGCTGATCTGTTAACTGTTTGTCATTGACTCTGGAGGAAGAATTTATTTGTTGGCATTTCTTACCATTAATCTATTTTTAGAAACTTTCTGAAGTTAAGTTAGAAAATATTTTTAAAGAGCTGAAGCTAATGTATAAGCATTTTTTAAAACCTTTTATTTCATATGGTAGCATGCAAAAATGACTTTCCCTTTACCTTTCTACTTCCTCTTTTCTAACCTCCAAAATCAATTCTTAGTTTCAAGTTTAAAGTTGACTTTGTATTATGAGAATTTTTTTCTTACCATCAAACCTGTCTATTGTGTCATTTGCTTAAACGTGACTATTTCAAATTTGCTTTAATAGGACATTTGAAATAAGGCTTTTCTGCACAGATTTTGGTGAACTAGCCTGGGGGGAGGAGTAGTTTTCATGTAAGTACTTCCTTAAAAAAATGTCACTAGAGGAAGGAGAAGGATAGTCTTCAGAACAATTTTTAGTGTAAGTGGACGAGGCTAACAAAACACTCATCTGCACAAAAATACAAGGGCATGTAGTGATAGGACAAAAGGTAATGGCTCTAAACTGAAAGGAGGTAGATTTAGATTAGATATAAAGAAGAAATTGTTCATTATGGGAGTGGTGAGGCACTGGAATGGGTTGCCCAGAGAAGCTGTGGATGCCCCATCCCTGGAAGCGAGTTCAAGGCCAGGTTGGATGGGGCTTGGAGCAACCTGGTCTAGTGAAAGATGTCCTGGCCTGTGCCAGTTGGAACTAGATGAATCTCTAAGGTCCCTTCCAACCCAAACCATTCTGTGATTCTGTATATAAAACTTCTAAAATAAGAGAGTAGAAAAAAATTGTCCTGTCATGTTCCTTCTCAACAGACCTACCAGCTGCATCAGTGTGTAGCTAATTCAGAATGACTTTAGAAAGCAGATTGGACCTTCCCATAGATCCTTTCTGACAACTGGCTCATCTTTTCAGGTTATTGGCAAGAACCACGTTAAGCCATTCTGTCACTGATCCTTTTTTCATCATTCTAATTCCTTTGCTCAGCAGGGTAAACTACAAATTCTTTTGGAAATTCCCCGCTGGTAAGCTGAGAGAAGACATACTACATGTGATGGGACAGCTGAATGTGGGCTGCCATGTCCACAACGCAGCCAGTTGTGCAGGGTGGCTTCTGAGCTGCCTAGGTTAGCTCCTGCTTAGGGCATAAAAGCAAAGTTCAGAACTGAAGATTAGGTGCCACCTTTTTGTTTTGTTGTACCATGCAGCAAGTTAATGTTATCATAAAATGTATCCTTTTGTTATCCTGATTCATTTTTCCAGGGATTTGATAAAACATCTGTTGTACCTGGTGCATCATCTGATGTCAGTGGTGTAGACATAGACACGAAAGCAAAAGAAGCAGACTACTTGAAATCCAGAAGGAATCTGAGCACTTCTTAGTTACTTACAGTAGGGAACAATGAAAGCAAGCAAATTAAACTTTAGAAGACAAGACATTGCAATTAAGGTGGTACTTTGAGCTTGAGAAGGATTCCTTTCCTTTGGTGCTGCACTAGTTAGTTCTTCAGCTATATTGCACCATGTATTTCTGTTCAGTCATATTGGCCTCTGTCGCTATGTGGAATCACTGGAATCATGGAATCACTGATGCAAAATGCAGTAAGAAAGCACTACAGGCTTCCTGAACAGAAATGTTGTATGGCAACAACCACTACTGAGGAAAACATTTCACATGTGTGGGAAAAACTAAATTATGGTCACAGATCTATGCAGGTCTGTTCAACAGAGATCTTGCAGATCATACCTGGACCGAAGGCTCACCTAAATTAAAACTTTCAAACATCTATCTTCTGCTTGTACTCTAACTAGAAAATAAAAACAAGGACTGTGTTTTTGAAGAGCACTTTGACAGTTTGAGGAGGTGTAATAGGATTGTAAATCTCCTGTGTGATCTCATCTGATTAAGGAAAATGGCTTTATAAAATGTTATTTCTGATGAATGTCATAATTTCTAAACAGTTTTTCTTTTAAAATCTCCATGCCTAGTTATACAACAGCAGCAAAGAAACATGAGAAAAATGGTGTCCTGTATTACTCTCACATTAGGATGCTCAAACCTTCTTTCATTTTTAAATATGTTTTAAACCTTTTGTTGCTTCTCCCACTTGTTTTTCTAGCAGTTCGTGACTGGATTAGGGACCCAAGCATTAATATATTCATGAGGGATAACAAGGGTAAAAATGCTGGACAAAATTAAGCTTCCTCCTACACTACACTGACAGTTTTTGAAAGAAATAAGACTGAGCACTCCCTTCACACTGGTTTCACCTCTTTCAGGCAGTAAACTTACCTGAAGAGGGAGCGGCAAACTTGGCTTAACAAAAGAGTTCTCTGCGCAGGGGACGACACCTGCAGCAAGAGTGGCTCATGTTTGCAAGCTTTCGGAGCTCGTAGCTGATCTTGCTTCCTTTTTCTTTTTTCCTTTTAAGCTTATTCTTAGTTACGTTGGGGTTTTTGTTTGTTTGCCTGCGCTACTGCTCTGAATTAGTTTGAAATAGGTGATCTGTCTCTCTGTGGCAGCACACCTGCACTAATAAACCAAGCTAAATATCAGATGGCTTTGCTTGGGCCTGGCACAGTGCTGTGACATCTGTGAAGGGTTTGGTTTGACAATGGCTTCTATCAGGCCACATTGGAACATGGGCAGGTGGAGCTCACTTCTGCTTGCAGAAGAGTCTGTATACAAAGGTAGCCCTTCTGTGCAGTATACAGCATGCCTGACTGAGTTTTCTGATCCTGTCAGCCTTTTACAGTAGCTCCTGATGAGGCAAACTTGGCCAGGATTGCTCTCCCGTGATGCTGTTGCCCCCCTGCTTTTTGCAGGTGGCACTCACAATTTCTGCACTATTAGGGAAGTTCAGACATCTCTTCCCAAATATATTTAAATTAGAATGTTAGAGAAAAACAGAGGTAAAACCAAAAGCCAAATGGATTTTGTGCAAGGGAAGTTACATCAGCTTGCTGATACAACATTGTGTGCCAACTCCTTGGTGGAGGTTCAAGCACAACTTAACCCTAAAATTGTCTGTTTCTTTTCAGATGATTGCCAGGTATCTTCTCCCAGGTATATTCTTCCTTAGGTACCTCGCTATACTGGGCAAGAGTGACCTGTGTTAATTAGTTCTCAGCATTTTAGACACTGAAATCTGGATTACTGCTGCATTCATTCCACTTAGTTATAGAGAGAAATAAGCACTTCTACAGGGCAGCCCACCTCCGCTGAAGTAGATGGCTCTCAGAGTACACTAGGTATCCATTGGAAACACCAAATATGTTCTATTAAAAAAAAAAAGTGTGAAATTCTTTGTTTCCATAGCCACTGAAGAGGAAAATAAATCAACAAAACATAATTTTAGATGTTGTTTACTACTGATTCCTTGGATGCTATAACCACTGAAGCATGAGTATATTAAGGTGTAGTTGATAACACACTGTATCTCAATCCAGGTATTGCATCACAACTGGGAGACATGTACCTGCCCTTAAACTATTTAATTGCATGTAATTTGCATTAGTATATCTATTAAACTGTATCAAATTAATTATAAGACTGTAGATAGGCATTGACCGAAGCAAATAAGAAGAGCTTGGCTTGAACTGCGCTATCAGTAGGTAAGACAGCTGGGAAGTGTTTGAAGCAGGGAGAGTCAGAAGAACGGAATGAAGCAGGGATTTCATAAGCAGGGCAGCAGACCAGCTGGTGTGTTTTTCAGGTTTATCTTGAATAGGTTAGGGTAATTTAGTAGCACTGATTTATACAGTTAAAAATAATTGTATTATATTATGATAAAAGGAGGGCTGTGCTTTTGGTCAATGTTCCTATTGCAGTGAACTCATGTTCACATTCAGATTCCTGTATGTGTGTGCTCCAAGTTCTTCTGTGGAATGTTAGCAGTAGACTTGCATTGAGTTGGATGAGATTTCATCCCATGTGGGCTGCCCACCTGCTAGTTTTTAAGGTTTTTAATGTGTAAGTATTGGTTTTCATTCTCATTTACAGTTCATATAGGCATGGCCATTGTACTACTTTCATCAGTGCATGTGTATCACATTCTTCTGAGCTTTTTGTGTCGTGTTCCTGACATATTGAGTAATATTCTTCTACCAGGTGGGAGCTGGGTTTCTTTTGAACTCTTCTGGTTCTTAGATGAGTTGTATCTTCTCTGTTTCATTGTTCCCTTTTCCACTCTTGATTCTGTTCTTAGCGCAGATGGTTAGACAGCAATCACAGCAAGAAGCTGGGGTGGGGGCCTTGTGTCCCCTGTAGGGTTAGCTGACTGTCAAATGACTGCAGTGCTTTTCAAGGATGTTAAGAACTTTGTAGTTACTTATATGTATGTATCTGTTTGTAAATATATATGTATATGTGTATTCTTTATATTTTGTGAAAAAAACTTAATTTTTCTTTTTTACTTTTCATAGAGGTCACCTCTGATACTAATGAATACACATGACAGGTATAGTTTTGTTAACGGTTTATGTCTTTACTGATTTTCATTGGGTTTGGGGCTCATCTTCCTCTAGGCCCTTTTGTACTTTGGGGTGCACTTGCTTTTTTCAGTATTGGGAATATGTAGCATCGTTATTGGTACATATGGTCGTGGGATTTGACCCGTTTCATTTGCATGATCCTTTCATACGTTCTTGTGGAGTGTCATTATGGGACTGCAACTTTCTTGATCTCTGACAATAGTGCTGAGTAGCTTTGTCCTGAAACATCTTCACAGTTCAGACTTGTCACCTCTCCAGTTTGTTGAGCTTTGTGGATCTGATCTATACTCTTCTCGCTGTGGCAGGAAACATGTCACAATTCTTTCTTCTGTTTATCAGAACTTAATATTCCTCCATGGCTTCTACAAGGTTGTGCAGAAGCTGAAAGCAAACTGTTGAGCAACCACTGAAACTGCTGTATGCTAGACTTCTTACAATTACCACGTTATAAGCCTAGCTTTATGTCGAATGAGAAGAAAGGTTTCTGTTTTGTTGCAGATAATTCAATTATTTCCTCTCAATATTAAGAAGAACATGAACACCCCACCCCCACCCCCCACCCCCAAAACGCTCCTACAAGTAAGAAATCACACATAGTTGACTCCGTTTCTTCCAGAAAACTCTGGTTGTGGACATACTATAAACAGCATGTAAGAGGCTTTGTCATTACCAAAAGTTGTTAGGAAGTATAGAAGAACTGTCTTTAACAGAATGAATGGAAAAATCAGAGGTGGTTTATCAATAAACGTAGAACAACAGCAGATGATGCACTTAAAGCATGTAAGATAGTGCATATTTCTGGAGGGAAAAAATTAGTTTCTATTCAGACATTCATCCATTTCCCTAACATAGGTTTAAAAAAAAAAAGGTCAGTTAATAAAACTTAACAAGTATCTGGAATACTTTCCTAGCTATTAGAAACAAGTTGTGGTATGGAACTTAAGGTAGGTGGAGGGTGTACACCTAAGAAAATGAAGTTTTTGAACTTTGGGGCATGAACCAGACTTTGGTGGTCTTAAGGTTGAGAAAGAATGTTTCTTTGTGTAAGCTGTTTCCCTACTTTTTGTTGGTGGCTTTCCTTTTCTAAGTATTCAGTAAGGGCTTTGTGAGGGAGATGGCACTGAACTAGATGAAGAAGTAACATGCCTAATGTAGAAATGAACATGTTCTGAGATGCCTGTTGACATCTGAACCTTTTCTACTTGTGTGTTGCCTGGGAACTGAAATAGCAAAGTTTGCTCCTAGAAGCCATTCCTTGGTTTTATGGAGATCTTGTTGTGGTCTGCTGCAATTTTATCCATTCACTGTGTAAGCTGCTGTAATATGCTGTACTTAATGGGAATTCAGTTAGAAGGTCTAGCCACATAGGGTAGTAGTGCTGCCTTAGTGTAGGAAAAGATGGAGAGCAAACCATCAGTGGATCCTTTACACTGATTTCTAAGGTGTTTTGAGTGTAGGTAATTGTTTTGATTATTATGAAGTTCTTAATTGATCTGAATGCTCTTTACCTGGAAGGTCACTCTTGCTTTGTGGTAAGAACATGAAAAGGCAAGAGGATGCAGTAGGGCTGTTAGGTTAGACACAGTGCCATGGGGATACAGCTTCTGAGCATGGCCAGCTCCGAGTATAGGCAGAAGGAACTCATGCCTCCTGTGTCTTTCCAGATGCATGAATACTTCAATGTGACATTGCAACATTAAAATACGGTTCTAGCCAGGAAGTTTTAGGTGTGTTTGCTGCTCATGTGAAATGTTAGTTTTTTAAGAATCGGATGCACAGCAACCTATGAACTAAATAAACTTCACCTCACACTCAAAATGCCTTCGAGCTAAACCTAAGAAATAAGAAAGCCTTAAATTGTAACTGGGTTAAATATCTCAGAAAGGCTGGAGGGGTGGTGGGGGGCAGTATTGGGATCCGCTACACATGGAACCTATTTTCTGGAATGAACTGTCCACAGTGGAGCAATAAGAACTATTGATATTTGGGCAGATACAGCAGCATGTATCAGTAGGTGTTTCTTCCGTGATTTAGAAAAACCACAGAGAAGCGTCTTATCTACAAAGACAAGTATCAAGTTAAGAAAAAAAAAAGAGGGAGTAATACAGTACCTATCACAGTAACAACTCAGTAGGGAGTTGGGGAACCAGTCTTTTCTTCTTCTAATTCTTTCTTTTTCTAGTAGTGCTAAATTAACTTCTTTAAATTGCTGTCAATGCCTGCAATTATTATAATGTTTCTGAGAAAAATTCCACATCATTATAAATATTTCTAATTTTTATCTTTTTTACATAGCCTAATTTATAAAGACTTAATAATAGCATTATTTGGTCATACCCTTTTTTGGAGTAATCTTGAATCTGAGAAAAACTTCAGAAGAGTAGAAAAATGAGAACTCATTCCTACTTGTGCAATTCTTTCCTTGTTTTTCTTTATGTATTCATTTCTAATTATGTAAAGTATCAATAAAAGTAGAAAACGGGGTCTCATATGAATTAGGGTTCTATGTAAGTTGTTTAATTGTGTTCTGCTTCTGGGAAAGCACAGAGGAGCTGTTTCATATTTGTGTAAAATCTGTGCATAGTAGATTTACTCATGCGGTGCATGTATTGTATTTAATCTGTATTACTGTATATTTGTAAATAATGCTGTTGGAGCTGATTTTGTGAGCAAGTCTTAATAGTTTCATTTATTTCCGATCTGTTTGCAAACTATCACATAATTGGGCTGGTTTATTGATCTCACAGAGATTACACACCTGACACTGCACCAGTTAATAAACGGTTTTGTTAGCTTTCTTTAAACTGAATATTTGAGAACGCACAGTTCTGTTATGCTGTAGAATTTAAATTGCTTATGTACTGGAATATTTACTACCCTCTTTGTTGTTTCATTTCAGAATGACCTTATTTAAAAATGTATGAGGCTATTTATAATCGACTCTGTGGCAGTGATTAAAGAGATGTGAATAATAGCTTATTGGAAGTTGACAGCTCCTTGTTTGCTAAACCACTGTTAGAACGTTTATGCTGCTCAGTTGTACCTCATTTTTCTGAGGGGAAGCTGCATTATGACAAATGCGTAGAACAGGTGTATGTGGCTGACATTTTTATTATTAAAAAACCTTATTTCTTTAACTGCATAACGTTAATTAATTGCTTACCCTGTATCTAATGGTCTGTCTGTAGTGTATTATTAAAATAAGAGTGAACAAATCCCTTTTTACTTGGAAAAATCGGATGTTGTTCTTCCCAAATAGAAATAATAGCTCCAGACAAATCTGATCAAGCAGTGAGACATCTGTCTTTCTGATGAAGGTATGACTGGTCTCTGATGGTTTTGATCTTAAATTAAGATTCTAAATATCTCTAACTCCAGGAAGGCAATCAGCTACTTTTTTCATTGCTATTCTAAAATAAAAGTCAAGGAAGAAAGGACTGTGACTTACGCAGTTGCAAATCACATTGAAGTAATTCAGGTTTTTCTAACAACCATACTTAAATACTGATGAGCTTGTAGATAAGACTGATATTTAAATACTACTCAGTGTTTGTCCATGCAGCTGATAAGCAAAAATAACTTTATGGCTTATGCTCTGCAGTTACTAGTATCTCCTTTAACCTAGTGGCCCCATTTTAAAGGTGAACAGTAATTAAAGCCCCAGTTCACTCCTGTGTCTTAGCTTCTGGGAATAAAGAGTTCCTTGTATACCCCACAGTGACAGTGAACATAAAACATTTTATGTTATTTTGGAGAGTATGTCAGAACTTTGCAAGGATTTTCATGTGCACCTTGAGTTTCTTGCAGCCAAAAATTGGTAGTCATTTTTCTTCGCTGCAGTGTTGCCTTTTAGCAGTGACATGAATGTACTTTAAATCTTACCATGCACATCAGAATTATTTATTCAAAGTGTTTAGTAAGTGGTGCTGGAATTCATCGTTTCATATTGGCTTATTGCTATGCGCATATTGCTGATACTATTGTACTGTCAGTGCTTGATGGTACAAATCACAGTAGAATTATAGAAAGAATGTATCATTTTGCTAGATTCTTTAAAAATTCTTAATAGAATAAGTGACTACTAACAAAATGCTATCATACAGTATATCTGTTCGTAAGTGTTGGCTCATAATTTCACAGGTTTTACCCCCTTAAGGCAAGAAATGAGAGAGTGCACGATTACTATTCTGAGTGCACTTAGTTAATGGACTACTATAAGACCTAGATATTGTTTAGATAAATGTTGTAAAATTAATCTACATTACTTTTGTTCGTATGAATTAGATTGTGCTTTTTACAGAGCAGGGATGCTGTTTTCTAGCTGTGTTCAAATTATGACAATATTTGCTTTCAGCCATTCTAGTTGGTAAAAACACTTTTCATTCAGCTTCCTCAAAACACTGCTGTGCTTTAGCTGGCCAAAGCGAACGTGGCATTCCACTCGGGAGTTGGCTGGTTTGTAGTGTTGAGTGTTTCCATTGGAGGTAGTCAGTCAAAATCCTGGGAATTCCTCTGGAGAAATGAATCTGAATATCATATGGCTTGAAGAAAAGAGTATATAGCTTTGCAAAACAGACTGAATTTCATTTAAATATAATATTTTTGGAATAAAAAAAATCTCAAATGATGTAAGTATTTCTAAGTACTTAAAATGTTTTTTATTGCATTTATATTGATTATTTATGGCTTGGTCTCATAAAAATGCCCTAAAAGTATACTTTTTTAATCTAAAAAGTTATTACCCAAACTTGCTGTTTAGCTGATCATAGGATAGGCTTTAATATATACTCCCATGTCTTTTTTTTTTTTTTTTCCCCAAGGTTCCTAACTTTTTTGACCTCTTCTTGTATGTTTAACCTCACTTCTGAGTTACTTGGGAATGCAGTACTGCTGCCCTTTCAGTATGCTATTTATTGATGGTCAGCAGGCACATAACCATTGAATGGAGTTATCTTAAATTTATCATCCTGGGCAGCCTGAAGGTTTTGTGTCTCAAGTCACCTGTCATTGTTCAAAACGCCTAGTCACAGAGAATTTAAATCACTTTTGTATTAAGGAAGTTTGGTTCCTTTTATGGTTTTTAATGGCTTTAAGCTGACGTGAGTGGTAATGTGACATTGTAGTAAGTCAGAGAAGGAGCCTGGACTAAGACAACGTGGGGAATGTCCACATGTGTTTGTTTCTGTGCGCTGTGTATTAACATTGAGGCTGAAAAAGTTTGATTACCCACACTACTCCCACTTTCTTTTTTTTTTTTTTTTTTTCCTTTGCTGAATACTTGTGTGGCCTTGAGTTTGTTAATCAACAGATCTCATAAGTGAGCCAGATGATGTATTGTTACAGTACCTTTTACAGCGGCTGGTTTCCGGAGTACAGTGATTACCTGCAGTGGCCAAAACTAGTTGCTTCCTATTACAGTACAGCGATTTCTAATTGATCTAAATTTACCTGGGAAAACAAAGTTGATTTTCACTTTTACACTTTTTTTTTTAAAATCCTGTAGTATTTAAACTGTAACATGAAGCCTTGTGAGTCTGTTCTTAATTTTTTGCTCTTTATCTCTATTTTCATAGAATCACGGAATGGTCAGGGTTGGAAGGGACCTCTGGAGATGATCTAGTCCAGCCCTCTGCTAAAGCAGGTTCACC
>JAVJGJ010000047.1:66621808-66654243 GCA_035590215.1 Microhierax caerulescens | reverse complement strand
CTGGCTGATGGGCACCTTGGTGTCCAACAGGGCCCCCAGGTCCTTCCCCGCAGAGCTGCCTCCCAGCAGGTCAGCCCCAGCCTGTCCTCCAAAAAGAGCCGATATGTCATTTATATCAGCTTGCAGAAAAATAGGTGTTCTGAAGGCAGGGATAAATTTACTGACTCATATCTTCAGGAGTGAATATTTATTTCACCTCACGTGTCTCATGTTGGGATTTAAAAATAAAAACAAAGCGGGAAGAGATTTCATAGGTGTCTCAGTTTTTACCAGTCCACAACAGATGTCTCAAGCTTCTGCACGGCGTTTTTAACCGCAAAGGTTCATCCTAATATTTCTGTTTCTTAGCAAGCCGAGGGTTGAGAGGAGTTGTTGATCTGACTTCGGATCCCAAGTGCAGTATGGATGTATTTGGCTCTTACTGTTATATACCATATTTTTAACTATTTAATTAGACTTTTTACCAGGCAGCATTCTTACTGTCTGTAACACCTTTTGAATATTACATTCTCCAGGGTGAAGGAAAGTTAGATCAACTGTTGAACATGGAATCTTTCCATACAATCCTCAGCATGGTGGAAGCAGGTCTTTTTCCCTGTGCTCCTGCCTTTCTCAGAAGTACTATTTGTTAGGCTACCTTGCAGAGTTGTGGGGCTATTTCTTTTTTTTGCTTGTCTCGTCCTTCCACTTTCGTTTTAGCTATTTGTCTCTCATGGGCATATTGATTTCCTGTTCAGTGACTTCTGCTCAGTAGCCTTCTGCTCACTGACTGTGCTTGTGTTCCAATCCTCAGTATGCTTCCCTGTACCTCCCTTTCTCTAATGGCATCACAGCTTTCAAAAAACTAAATTCCCCTGCAGAAGTAGTCAGGGGTTGACTTAGCCCCCTCTCTGATCCTGATTGTTTTAGGCGAACGTGGTCATTTTAGTTACACTTTTAACCATAAAGATGTCTAAACTATTTTTAGGAGAAGCAGAAGATTAGATAAGATCTTAAAAGTAGGTGTGAGTAAAAATCTTGGAAAAATTATCGGAGATTGGAAAACATATTTCTTATTTCAGAAGATCCAGAAGACAGGTCTGATCATGCTAATGCTTCATTCTTCAAATTCCATGTTTCCTTCTTCTTTTTCCATTAGGAAATAAAAGGGTTATAAGCCTAGAGATGTTTAATATCTGAAATATTAATAACCAACTATCCATTATTAAGATTCATAAATAGAGTAACAAGGTTAAAATGCTTTATATTTATTAGCATTATCATTATTGCTGTCACTTCTTTTTGTAGCATGTCAGTGAATTGCAGTCAGACTGATCTGATAGAGCAAGTAAGTTTCTTAAAAACTAAAATCTGCTATAGAAATACTGTATGTACAATTGAAGGATTACATATGCTAAAATAGCTACAGGTAACACTGTGCCTTTGCTATCTTCAGTATCTCTCTGGCTTGTGATTTTAACTGGATGGCTCTTGAGAAATTTCTGAGACTGGCTGTGAAGTAGTAAAAAACAATTGATGAAGCATTTGAAGGTTTTTCTCCCTTTTTAGAAGTTCTGTTTCTTCATAAGAGACCAGATACAGTAAACTTGAAAATTATTTGCCTCCTAACCAGGCAATTTTATTTTTAAGCCAAACACTCCCATTGTGGTTTGTTAGTGTTCAGCTTGTTTTGTAGTAGCCTTTACAAAGAGAAAGTCTGTCTTGAAGTGACTGACAGGTGTTTCTTACTGTCCCCCTCTATTAAACTGAAATCAGGCAGGTCTTTGGTAATTTCTTACTGTCTTTTCCATTCATTTACAAAAGGCTGGCAAAATCAAATTTGAGAATGACTGTAATGCATGTCAGGTCATTTACATGAATAAATACAGATGTAGATGTTTTCTCCTTTCTTTTGGAAACTGGTCTCTTTATTTAAGCTACCCCATAGTTGGTCCTTTGTTAGATTCTTCTTTATCGCTGTTCATTCACTTTACATACGAATTTCAATGTCAAATGGAACAGATAAGCTCTTTTAAATTGAAGTCTCAAAATGTTTAGCTTCCTCCTTGTGTAGACAGTGAGAATTTGGAGGTGTTGGACTAAACTGAATACAGTTATTCATCACCATTAACAAGTCTTGGAACATACCTGCTGTACAGTAAATTCCAGTATCATAGCTAAAATCTCATACTTGTCTTTTATGGACTGATATTTTAAATCATCTTCATTCTGTACTCTTTTTTTTAAAATTGTTCATTTGTTGGGAAACTTACAAGCTTTACTGTGCCATGTGTTGATCCTGTACAAACATGAGTGAATGCTTTCTTGGAAATTCAGTGTATAATGTAGCTGCATATTATAAAAAGTGACTACAAATATTTAAGAAAGGTTTTAGCATTAGCTTATTAGCTACTATTCATTCAGATCATATTACATTAATGTTACATCCATTGAAGAATGTCAAAAAGCTCATTTCTCACTTCTACTACATTGTGCCAATGCTTCATTTGGCCCTCCAAACAATAATTACAATCATCAGTCTTTCTTTTATATATATTAAAAAAAAAAAAAAAAAGGCAGCAACAAATTAATGAAAGATTAGAAATATTTTTGCCTGTGGAGTTTTTTTGTAACTGGAAAATCTGAAGCAGTTTAAGGAATAATTCAATTTGGAGTTTATAAAGAAACAAACGTGAGGCTGAATGAAGCAAAGCAGCCAAAGGCCAGCAGAGGATGATGGACAGAATGGCTTTTTCTGAAACTCAGTCAGTTACTGTAGTTTTGTTCACTAAGGAAAGCTATTTCTCTTCTTATTGCAAAAATGTTTTCTTGGCTGTTGCTCCTTTAAACTCAAAAAAAATCCTTAAATTAGGTAAAATTAGATAAAAATGTGGGAAATCCTTGCCCTTGTGCCAGTTATAGCCCCTTCTTTCTGTACTGGCTTTGTTCGTGAATTCCACAGCTCTCTTGAGGGAGCAGATTTTTTCTATTTCATTTATTAATATACAGGTTTTCAGTAGTTGATAGAGTTGCAGTTGCTGGTAGGATTCAGAAATACGAAAGTGAATAGGAATCAGTCTATATTAGACTTAAAGGCAAGGGTTGCCATTTGGGAAGTGACTTAATGCTCAGGAAGGGAAGCAGGGAAGAGTGGGAGCCCTGCCTGGTGCATGGGGCTGGGGAGCGGGCGGGCGGTGGTCTGCCAGGCTAGCTCCCTTGGTCTTCAGTTCACTCGTATAGTGCTTAGGCTCAAAGAATTGAACTTGTCAGAATTGTATTCATTGACAGATCATCAAAGTCTATTTGAAAGTGTGGTTTATGCAATCTATAGATGCGTATAGCTGTTAGGAGAGGGGAAGGGGTACACTTGATTTGGCTGCAAGAAGCGGTGATGAGGAGCCCAGGCAGGTGCTCAACATTGGTATTTAAGTATTTAAGCAGAACGACATGCTCTCCTGTGGTGTGCTTTTTTCAGTATCTATGTATTGAATTAGACAAGTGGTTAAAAAAAATGCTTTACAAGGGATCACGTATACACTCAATATTTTCAGTAGTCAATTAGTTTTAAGATTGTAAGATCTTTTCTTCCTTAATAATAGCGTTTTCTGCTACATCAGTTCAGACAATGATAATATCATGTCATCATCTTACATCTGCTCTGAAGTTCCCAGCTTTGCAAGATACTTTCTTATTCATTAAGGCTGTTTTGATAGATAGGCTATCATTCTTCAAGGTTAGCAGTGCTGGTTTCTCAGGATGTTATTTCACTTTTTAAGGAGAACAGCCTGAAATAGTTTGCAAGTACATATAACAGCTTGATAGTTCATCTCAGTAGTTTATATTGAGAAGTGAATGAGATCTTTTTTTTATTTTATTTGGGCTAGTGCCTAAATTTAATATTTCTTTCTGTTACAGTGCATTTGTTGGTTTGTATTTCAGCAAGAGGCTCTTGTATGTTTTCCTTTTCATTCTTGCAGCACTTTCTTAATGCTTGTTTGAATCTTCATCTCTCTCTGATGGGGAGCAGCTGTAGTGTCACAGTCAGCATCGCTGTGCAATCCTGGAAACTTGTGGCATTCTCTTCTACTTTCTTCATGAACCTGTCTTCCTTTGAAGCATGCGCCAACTATGTCTGTGAGATACTGTAACGGCTAGATAGGGGTTATGCTTTGACATGGGGGCTGAAGAGCTGGTGTGTCCAGTTCTTGGTCCAATAATCTAGGTATAATTGCCTTTGCAGGCAGATTCAGTAGCTATATGTGAACAATTTGTGTACAAGAATGAAGCAGTGCAAATCCAGGTCACAGTTTGAAAGAAGGTAACAACCCTGCTTTTGGAAACATCATAAATTACTTGATCATCAGAGAAAAATAAGATCTTGCTAAAGTGAGCTGTGGACTACATCCACAGCCTTTTGAAGTTAAGAGGTTAGTATGGCAAAAGATGTTTTATTTCCTTCTTAGCGTGTCAGAAATATCCATTAGGTTTCATTCTGATCTGTATAACTACGCAAAGTTATTTAAATGTGTGAAAAATCACTGATGTATAATTTCCCATTGATGTTTTTGCAACATAGATTATCCTTATGGAACGCATCTTTTGAAAATTAAACTATTCCTTAACCTTTGTACTTCCATTTAAACAGGATAAATGGGACCTTTCATGATCTCACGTATCCACCTGTTTAAACAGAACACCAGGGAATTTCACTGTAAATTCATTGCATATTTTTTGAGTGTCACTTTATTCATGCTCCTACACTGCAGTAGCGTTCTGGGAATGATAGCTGTTCATTATCTTCCAAAATGAACAAGCCACACTTAGAATTTAGGTGGTGCTTTATTTCCACTTCACACAAATATATAAATGGTCAGTGATTTAATATTTTAAAAGAATTGAAAACCAGTAATGTGAAAAATCTGTAATGTAAAAATGAGTACTGTAAAAATATAGTATATAGTTAAAAGCTGCAGAGACTTGGAACTTGTCATATCACTCCCATAAAGTAATTTTCTATTGCCAGTGTTTTGGTTGATTAGCTGTGAATATAAATGCAAAAAATTATGTGCATGTCATACATGAATATGCATAATAAACTCACGTTAGTCAAGATGCAAAGCTACATGAAGTGAACCAGATGATCTAAATTACATAGTGAAACTGTTCACCTACATTTTGGTATTCTAACATCTCTTTGTAATCTTTATTTTCTTGAAAAATTAATTAGGAGTGTTTGATACAACAATCTGTTGTGCTGATAACATAATCTCTACAAATAGTTACTTTTAATCTGAAAGTCAGGACCCATATTTTGAAAACTGAAACCTAGAACACCATTGAAAATGCTCATCTGTTATTATGTGAAGTCAGAGTGAAGCCAAAATGTAGCTTGACAACTTAAAAGACAAGTTAAAAAACCCAAACAAACAAAACCAAGTCCCTTCTCCTGTGTTGTAAGCAGGGAGCAGCCAGGGGAGTTACTTGAATGCTTTTGACAAAACTAGCTGTCTTTCGAGAGATATATCTAAGAAATTACTTAGAGGTTAAGAAAAAACGTTGTGAAATATGAAATAAATTTCCACTTTCTAAATATATTTATTTTAATAATTCATGAATCTAGATTATATTTATACAACATCTGTTTGAAGTTGCTTCATTTATTTTTCTGTAAATTTAGGAATGCATAAAGAATTTTGGGGCTTCATAAGGCATGTGATCCGTTACAGTTGTACCTCTACCATTTTCTTAATTTTTATTTTTTTTTTACTTAAGTAATTTTCTTAATGCTAAAGACTTTTCTAATGGCACCATATGATAGTCATAAAACTTCGGGGGCATGAAGGAATTGAAGTAATAGGCCATTCTTGTATTTGAAATGTGGCACTTGGAGTATCATTCTTCTGCCTTGTATCTAATAGGATCTCAAAACTTTATAAGCCACACTGGTATTACAGCCATGTATTACAGTCTTTTTATTATCCATGAAATAAATATTTACTGTATATAAACCTAGGTGTCATATAAAATAGGCATATGCAGTTACATAACCTAGATGTTAGATGAAATCACCAGTAGTATGAGATATATAATACACATTTCTATAAACTTGTCAGTTAACGTCTTCCTGAAGAATTAACCTTGCCTAATGGTATCTGAGATAATGGCACAAGATTCAGGCCAATTCAGGCATGAGTGGATGCTCTGGAGAAGTGGATACTGTGCAGACATGCCACAAAGGAGTAGAATTATCATACAGTGATGGAGTTAGCATCATGGAGTGATTTTGATTTCAGTTGGTAATTTGTACTAACCTGAGGTTTTACGTACACTGCTAAAACGCGACTGTCAAGTCTTTGAGTATGGATTAAGGTTAATTATCAAACTGTAATTCAGATTGTCTTTAATGAGGATAAATCTAAAGCAACTGTGCTACAGTTGTATTCAATACATGCTACAGTTATAAGCAGGAATAGGGTGCTGAACTTTTTAGCAAGTCGGCTAGTATGAGGGAACTTGTATGTCATTTTGAAGCATGCTGCTTTGGTGTGTGTGGGTTATGCCTGTATATGTCTTACAATGAGTACCTCCATCCTGCTGCAATCAAATAAATTCCTCTTACTGGCCACATTCTCTCAAATGGCTGGTACCCATTGGTACCTAGTACCAACTAAAGATGAGACAGTTTTCTGTGACTCAACTTGGTGATATTTACCTGTGTGCAAGGGTTAATTTTTACTGCAGTAATAAATCATCTATTTTTTAAAATCTGTCACTGAGAAAGTAATTCATGATCTTGCCTTTTAAATACTTCTCTTAGCTAACTTTTTCTTATATATGAGAAGTTTTATAATGGAAAGAAACGTCAAGCATCTGGAGTAGGAACTGTGTAGGAACAATGTGGTGATCATGGAAATAGAGCATTTTGAACATACAGCAGAGTATTACAGTCACCAGTGGATAGACAGTTTTTGTGGACTAAAACAGATTATGTAGCCCATGGAAATGCTTCCTCCTCTCAGCCTTTCCTCAGTTTAGTTTACTGTTTCTAGTTGCTCAGTAATTGGAGGTTCTAAAAGATGAAGTTTTCTCAGATTTTGATACCTCTTATGCTTTTTATTTTAATGATCACCACACTTAGTTGTCTCAGAGGCAGTAAACCATCGCTGCCATCAGACTGCAGTCAGCTGTGAGGAACACCAGTCAGATGTGTGGATTGTTTTTTCCAGCCTTCTGAATAAAATGATAAACTATAAAACTAATACTGGTGACAAAAATGCAGACTTACCTGGGATGAAATAGGACCTGAGGGAAAGGTTTCTACTTTTTGCCTCTTTAATTTGGAGCAGAGAATGACTAGATCATTGTTGCCTACCCAGAATTGGTCCCCACAGCATACCCTTTGACAATTCAGATTTTTTTAAAAAAATCATAAACATTTTATCTGTTTAATATCTATGTCAGTACAATTTTATGGGAAAAGTATGTGTGTTCTTTAGAAAGAGAAAAATGAGCAGAGAGCAGGAGATTTTGTCAGAAGTTCCTGCCAGTGCATTGCGTGGATATCCCCACCTTCTGTTTGATATTTATCTTGTCCACATGCACTCAGAAATATAAATACTTGTAAAAACTTCCATGTTGCATAGGAGAGGTTTTGTCACCTATAATGAATGAACACTTTCTTGCATTTTATGAGGCTACCTGAGGGATAGCATGTAAAATGGGGGAGCTGCAAGAGAGAAAAATGGACGAAGGTATGGCTTTCCCCCTGCTGAATGTTTAAAGCTACAATAAAATTACTTCTGTTCACTACTCTGTTTTTTACAAAAACTACAGTTTTTGTAAATACCTCCTTGAAGTATTAAACTTACTTTTTAACTTTCTGTAAAACTTCCTGACAGCAGCAGTTGACATGGAATTACACAGTTAAGTTCTCATTTGTAGAGAGCTCTGCACTCTTTGCACAATGGTGATAATGGGTGAGGGGTACAGTTAATTTTCTCATATACCTTTGGCTATCTTATTTCCAAATGTTAGTTTTTTTCTTGTGGGACCATTTTTAGTATTTCCAAACTTAGAAGTACCTTGTAATAATACCATTTTTCACGTTGTATTTCCATGTAGAAGTTATATCAATCCAGAGACTAAAAGGAGAGACTATTTGGCCAATAGTTAGGGGTTCTTATTAGAAAAAGGACCATCATTTGCAAATCTGATAGAGAAATTACCATGGCAAGATCTTCTGTCTCACTGAAGACTGAAAGCCTTCGTTTTGCAAAGCTATAAAGATTCCATTTTTTAGCACAGAAGAGCTGCAGAGTAGTGAAAAGTCTCAAAGCAGCATGCTGAAAATTACATTTCTTCAGTTACTTTTCTGAAGTAGCCCTAGTAAGAGAAATATTTCAAAATCAGGTATTTTAATATAATGATATAGGTACACATTTCCAAATCCAATTTTAGGGTATCAAATGTGTATATAAGTGTGTGTATATATATATATGTACAAATACATAAACATAAGTTTTCTTGTATTTTAAAATGAGTATTGGACAAGACTAAATACTTGAAATACTTCTCTGTGTATTCTCTACTTCTTATCTCTGGACTCATGTCAGTTCTATGTGGAAATAAATTCTCATATGAGTACTGGAGTTGATTTTAAAGTTGTTTCCTGCCTTTATAACGTCTACAAATTTTTAGAATAATGGAATGGTTTGAGTTGGAAGGTATCTTGAAGATCATCCAGTTCCAACCCCCCTGCCATGGGCAGGGACACGTTCCACCAGACCAGGTTGCTCCAAGCCCCATCCACCCTGGCCTTGGACACTGCCAGGGATGGGGCATCCACAGCTTCCCTGGGCAAACTGTGCCAGCACCTCACCACCCTCACAGTGAAGAATTTCTTCCTAATATCTAATCTACACCTACCCTCTTTCAGTTTAAAGCCATTCCTACTTGTCCTGTCACTACAGGCCCCTGTAAAAAGTCCCTCTCCAGCTTTCTTGCAGGCCCCTTTAGGTACTGGAAGGTGCTGTAAGGTCTCCCTGGAGCCCTCAATTCTCCAGGCTGAACAAGGCCAACCCTCTCAGCCTGCCTTCATGCGAGAGGTGTTCCAGGCCTCTGATCATCTTCGTGGCCTCCTCTGGACTCACTCCAACGGGTCCATGTCCCTCCTGTGCTGAGGACTCCAGAGCTGAACTCAGTAGCAGTTACACGTAGCATTAAGGCACCATTACAGCATCTGGAAAGCCATTCAAAGTGGCATGTGTTTGCAGTCTAGTGCTTCTAGACCAGGCTTATGCAGCATCCCAGTGTACAGCTGTGATTGTATTGCTCGCGTGTTGGACACTTTAAAACTATAAGGTAGGTGAGCTACCTTAAGAGCTCCCACGTAGTAACCCAACGGTCCTCTGTACTAGAGCTTGTTGTGCTAATCCTTTCTAATGAGTGGGAAACCAGTGTCCCCAGTTGAACTTGTCATCTACAGTCTCAAGAGTTACCTAAATACATGTGGTTGCTTGTGGTCAGGTCTTCTTACTAGATGATACTTGGTAACATTCAGAGTTGATGCCGATCTGCACTGCAGATGGGAACAGCCATGCCTGCCTGTGATCTTAAGATATTTCAAGCAAGTGGCAGAAAAGGTCTTCATTCAAGGAGCAACCCAAAGGGAGGAGGTGGTGATGGTCTCTTTTGCTGGGCTCTGTGTACTGCATATGACAACTTGTACTGGTCCTAGAGCTCCGTTTCCATTCACTCATCCTTAACCCCGTGCTGCAGTGCTGAGCGATTTGGGTACTCACTGGCAGTCGTGTCTTTTGCACCATCGTTCTTCTGTCTCCCAAAGGTCCTTTTCAAGCTCTCCTGTGTTGCTATTGCAGCTTCTCTGTCAGGATATTTGTTAGCAGTGTGGATCCAGACTCTTTTTGAGGACTATAGGATTCAGTCACACTTGCCACACAATCTCTAACAGATGGTGGTTACCAGATCTGGCTGGCATGTGCCACCAAAAACTCTTGGCTGTCTGAAAAGACCGCATATAGCTTTCTTTTCAATTGCTGGTATGTCCTGCACTCAGGAGTCTGTAAAGAATGTGGCTGATCCCTTCAAAAAGTAGATTGTCAAAGGGAGTATATGGTGGGGTTGCTGGTAGGAAGGAGGAACAAGGTAGATGGCCCAAGAGGTTCCTCCCCTCTACAAGCTGAGGTTTTGGTGCCAGTGACATTTAATCATTTTTATAATGGAATGAGCAATGGAAAGTTTTATCCTTCAGACTCTGCAGGCCAGAAGTGTGTGTGCCTTCCAGAGGTGTTTGGCTGCAGGTGCATGTACTTCAATATCTTAAGTCAGATCAGGAGTGGTTTTGAGGTGAATCTCACTCATTTTGCTTTGACTTGGGAGCATGTCTTTTCTTTATATGAAATGAGAAGATAGGCTCTAGGAGCACTCTTAAGTGTGTTGCAGCCACTAACAAAAATGTACTTCGTAAGACTGGACTACAGCTAGTTTTATTAAGAGACAACTCTGAAACACTGAGTGTGAACATTAGGTCCTTACCTGTGGTTTCACCACATGCTTCTGTTTCTCTCCTGCCACCCTGCCTGCTAGTGTGGGTACAAGCTCGCTGTCCTTGCGGTCAGAACCAGTGACTCTTATAATTCCTTTACTGTCAGTGGGACTTGTTTTCTAGTCCTTCTCCTGACTCACTGTTGGGCTTGGCATCTCAGAAATGATGAAGAAGTAAAATCGAATGCCTTGGGTATTTAGTTTGAATTTGGGAGGGAATATATACATTCTTCTGCCCAGAAACCATCTTAGTCACAGGCAAAGCAGGTAGCTGGCTAAAGCAGCCACCTGCCAGTAGCAGCCAAAGCAGCAGATCCCTCAGCTGCTCGCTGCTGTCTGTTGTATTCACCTTGATGGCAGAAACTCCGCTGAGTCTGCCCCACTGGGAAGCCTTGAGCTGCTTCTGCATCAAGATTTCTCAATAGTGCACTACTGAACTGTCCTGTTCCAATGTAATTGTGCATATGGGACTAAGTTTACCCTACATTGACCTAATGATTGGATGAACAAAGGCAAGTAACAAAAAAATTAATCACTGAGGTTGGAATATTTGCCAGATTTTCTCCAAGTGTTGCTTATGTCATCTCAGAGTCAAGTGTCAGCGCTGTAGCCATTATCCTCATGCTGGGGAACTGATCCTGACTTAGATCATCAGGCTGTGCTCCAAATTTTATCATATCAATAAAAAAATTCAACGTTGAGGGTCACTTTGTTTTTAGTGTCAAATACTGATTGATTTAAAAAACATGATTTAAAATTGGCAACCAGAAACTTTGTATTTACACCATTGATTTTAATGTTTGTTGCGTAAGCCAACCCAAACATTCAGTCTCACTTTTTGTGCAGCATTTAGAGCATATTTTAGTATGCAGTCTGCTTGCAAAGCATTTAATTTAAACTCAGAGTTTGAGTTGACAAGACCAAACAGTCCAGTACCTGTGTATTGAGGTTATTATATACCATAGTATATATTAAGATTCTTGAATTTTATGGGGTTTATTATGTTGGAATATTTAGTCAAAGTGTGTCAAGCTGCGTTTGACTGGACATTAGTATTCATTTAGGAGGTGTAAAATTATTTTGAATTAGACCTTTATTAGTTAAACAAAACTATCAGAAATGAGCTCAGTACATGTAAATATTTAGACTTACATTTTTTACAACTATTCATTTGTTTATATAAACACACCTTGGAGATGTAAGTTTGGTCCCTTCAGACAGAGGAAGGACTGAATCCAGTTCCCCTTCCCCTATGTGAGCATGTCTATGTCTAAATAGTGAGTTGACCTTTTATATATAAAACATAATTCTGTTCTCCACAGTTATAGCACATACACAATTCTTAAAAGCAGAATAATTTTTTTGAAAATCAAAAACTAATCTCTGGCAGGGTTTTGTTTTATTCTTGAATGATTTAATTAAGAGTATAATACAGTTTCCTCACACTTTCCACATAATAAGATCTCATTGTAGTGTATTTTTACTGAATTCAACAAGCTACCAAATGCAATGTTTTCTACTGCTTCCACTCCCCTCTGTAGTGCTGGTGGGCTGGGAAGTACACTGCTGCCTGACGGAAGCTATGACATTGACTGGGAAGCAGTGACTATTTTCTGAGGGTTGCATGTACTTGTTTCAGAGGTAATGGTGCTGTTTCTAAATAGCAGTAGTAAGGCAGATAAAATACAAGGTAGGTGCAAGTGAAGCAATGTATGTGGAGGGAGGAGCAGGGTGCAGTGCTGGGTTCTGAGCTGATTTTTACCATTCAGGAACAGCGCTGCTGGGGCTACAGAGAATAAACCTGTAGTAGTGTCAGTTTAATCACTTGAAGCAGTCAAGAAAACTCCTAGGATATGACTTGCTTTATTAGAAAACTGATAGAGAAGAAAACAGCATGTTGTTGTGCTTCTGTTCTAATCCATGATACATGCACCTGAACGCTAGGTGCAGTTCTAGGTTGTCATCTCTGCCTGCTGTAGACACAGTGATGAAGCAGAACAGAAGGTCCAGAGAGGTGCAGCAAAAATAATCGGTGAAACAACTTCTGTATGAGTAACAAGTGGACAAGGACTTTTCATGTTGGGAGGGAGGGCTGTGCAATGAAGGATCATGAACAGCACAGAGGACACAAGTGGAGAGGATTTAGGGGACACCCACTGAATCTAGTGCAGAGTGTGTTCAAAATCAGCAGAGGAAACTTACTCTTCCCACCACGCAGAGCTGTGAAACTGCTTGCCTCAGAATAATGTGGTTGCCAATGTTTACATGAATTCAAAGTAACCAGACAAGTTCACAGAAAATGAGGCTATTAGATGTGCAGACAACATGTCTCATTTATGAATTCCAGGAGCCAAACAACTACTGGAAACAAGCAGAGAATTTTAAAAGGAGCATCAACACATGCCTTCCCTTTTCTTAAGCTCTTCCTTGTGTTTCTGCTTCAGATAGTAACATGGTTCTGTATATATTATTGCATGGAAGGTATTTATTAATTTCAAGTGTATGTATTAAGCCAAGAGGAACAATATGAAAAGACCATAAAGGTCTAACTTTACTGGGCAGCTTATCAGTGGAGAGGTGGATTTCATTTAGGAGTAGTAATATAATTAATAGTATACTCCAAAGTCTAAATATAAACCACTGAATGCTAAATTATCAGGTTTCTGCCTTTGCAATACATTTTGCTTAAAATATTTTTAAGACTAGAGCAAAATAATATATAGGTGCAGATTTTCAGTTGGGCTGACAGAGAATAAATGTTTCCCAAGAGATGGTTGCAGGCTGTGAGAGCAGAAATCCGTTAACCAAGAATGCACTTCACAGAGCACAGGAGTTGTTCCAGTTTGTAGAATGAAAGGTTTCTTTTCTAACAGTATTCATGAATAAGCTTTCAAATTTTTTTATTAGAACTTGGAAGAGCTTTTAGAAGTAGGATTTCTAAAAGATAAGAATCCCTCTGTTCTAGATCTGCGGCCTTTTTAGTGTTGAGATACTGAGCCCACACAACTCCAATATACTGGTTACGTGTCCAACATCTTAAAAAGTCCAAGGGTGTTTGTGTTAACTCACAAATTCCTAAAAGTTTATTTTTTTCAACAAAAGTAGGTAGAAATTTGGATTAAGTATGGAGACATACAAAAGAGGTAGTAAGAATATTGGACCAAACTCTCTACATAAAAGGCAGTGGCCACTAGCAAGTATTGAAGAAAGTAATGTAATAGATCAGGTACAAAGCACCCTTTAAAGTATGCTTCCAGATCCTGATAATACTTATTAGAGATAACAAATCAGTTCTGTTGAAGCCTGTCCTTTTTTTAGTGCAGTTCTGTGCTGTTGCCATCGGATCTCCAATTATTCCAATACATATTCCACCACATACTTTTTTTCTTGTTAAGATGACTAAATTCCTATCAGAATTTGATATGAACTTGATTGGGTCATACTTCGTGTTGGTAATGTCATCTTTCATATCATCTAGTGACTCTGAGGGCAAATCTGGACGGAGGAGCAGTGAGCAGGTACCTGCTGCCAGCTTTTGGAGAAGCTTTCCTTCTGTTGCCACCCAGGTTGTTTGCCTTTTGGGGGATTCTCCCGTTACAGTATATGCTATGGAATCAGTCAGTCCTATAGTCTTTCATCACCACAGTAGTAGTGTCTGCCTTAAATTTCCTGGGTTCACTGGTTTTAAATCAGAGAACTAAAAATTCTTTTCCTTTTGAATACGGTATTTTAATTTGGCTAGACATATGCCTAGCTGTATCCAACCAGCAAAATAATATATTTCTCTGTTTTAGCTCTTTAATTTGCTAATTCTATTTGAACATATTTCTTTTTTAATTAGAGTTGTGCAACTTCATACATCTTCTATGCATTTAGGACTGTAAAAATCCAGAAAGCAAAGCTCACTTTCTGCCATTCATTTTGCAGTCATTTACTCTTAGAGCAATGAAAGCTTCAGCCACAGATACTCATTTAATTCTTTAAGAATCAGGGTACTATAGCAAGACAGTGATCAACAGGAAAAGAAGCAATTATGGCTCATAAGATGTATTCTTTGTGTGTTGTTTTTTAATTCATATTTCATTTTTATTTCAGAAGATATACAGTAATGATGTAATATTTTTTTTGTGGTTGACTAAATATTTAGTCTTCAGTGTCATTTGTAATACGCTGAAAATGGGGCCTTCTTTTCTAGTGATCTATGAAAGTAAAGGTAAAATTAATAATGAAACTGTTTAATACAATAATGTATGTTTTTATGCTAAGGTTACATGCTATACGGTGGACAGAATAAGGCCCGTATGCCTGTTAGACATTGTGTGTGCTTGTCTGCTGACCTGTTTTCAGAGGCTTACGGCCATGGTTCATGTTTTGAGTGAGACATCGCTTTTACATTTGAAGATAAGGTTCCCTTCAGGGGTCTGCTTCGTCCCCCCCCCCCCCTGCTGACAGCCATCCCCAGAGCAGTGCTGGCGATGGGTGATGTCACCTCCCTAGCTGTCCCTGCTTTTCAGAGGGCAGTGTCTCATCTTGTAGACGCTGGTTACTGCCTGTGCCAGTTTCCTGTGATCCAGCCTGAATTATTTAGTTTAGGTAGTCACTGCTTTTAAATTACGTTAACTTAAAGTAAATATTACTGAAGTTTGAAATATCGGCAGTTACTTCATTGGAAAGCTGTAACCATTCTTCTAAGTGAGGTTTTACATGTGTTTTTTTATTTTCTGCATGGGATATTTGGCCAAATTAGAAGCCCCTTGAAATCATAATCTATGTATATTCAATTGAATTTCTTTCAGAGGTTGTAAGCAGTAGTCTCTACATAGCGCTTTTGTGTTGAGTGTGTTTCAATCTCTATCCAAAAACGTTTAATTAAATTTATTCCTCCTAACTTCAGCAGTTACCGTGGTGCATCAAGCGAGCCTCATGAGCTTGTTGTCCTCTTCTATCAGCAGTTCTGTTCTGAGGTCCTCTGTTCTGAGGAAACATCAAGGACAAGAAAACACCCAAAATGATGTGCAGATAGGGAAGGTCTAAATTTGGCTCTAGGATTGAACTGGAGGATGGTGGCTACCACTGGAGTTGCATGCCAGGTGCCATAGTTCCAGGGTTTCTTCAGTGTCTTCAAAGAGCTGTGAAACGTGTGCCCAAAACGTGCCTGAAGCAAATGAAGATGGCAGCCTGCTACTGCCACCCCTTAGTCTTTAGGGCACAAGGAGCAGAACTGCATTGCTAAGCTAAGCTTTGCAGCCATGCAGGCATCGGTATGGTACCATGTAATGGGGCTTCAATTTTAATTGGCTAAAAATATAGTCAATTACAGAGTTTCATTGTTTTTTAACCATCGTTTCTATGAAAGAATATTGATCGTTACATTCTTTGAAATCAAACACTTGACTTCAAAAGTCGAGCATTCAAAGAAAGTCGAATAATGTCAGAATGAAGATTGTTCAAACTGGTTTAATTTGTCCCTTGCATGTATGCGTAATGATAAGATCTTTAATTATGTGATCACATGATTTTTTTCACAGGAGGAATGGTGCCCAGAGAATGAATCAGGGGTGTTTATTAAAGGAAGCTGTTGCCTCCACAACCCTTGCCTTAATTGCTGGAAAGTGTAGTAATTTAAGTAAAGGGCTGCAGGAATCAAAGCGTGCTCTCTAAGGCATTTGAAAGCTCCACTGAAAGACTGGATTTTATTCTCTCTGTTTCAAGGAGGCTTAATGTGGTTCTGGAAGGTCACTTATTTTGGAGGTGATCTCTGTGTTTCTAGTTGCTGTGGTACACAGGCCAAGGTAGCTGGGCTCTGAGCACAGCTGCTTTTGAAATGAACACAGGTGTGCTTTGAAAATATAAAATGCTGTATAAATGCAAAATCCTCTGAAAAGTAAGGCCCAAAATGCCTTACACTGACGTGGCAGTGCCAGGATTGCCAAAAGAATCCTCTGGTTTTTAAGCAGACAGTTTCTTCTCTGTAAAACGGAGGAACCATCGCCCTACTACAGTTCAGTTAATTATATGTTTCGAAGCATTCCTGCTGAATGTCATGTAGGGAAATTATATATAATATATATAATCATATAATTGTATAATATATAGTTTTAATATGTGGTATATACATATATAATGCCTTATCTAATATATGATATATTATATGTAATGAGGAATCCCATTTTGGCTAACATCCTGTAAGTGAGACTTTGGGAATGCTGCTGGCTGATGGGGATAAAAAGAATGAGCAATCACTTTGCAATCTGAAAAAATGAGGCAGGATTCTCCAAATTCTCAGTTCATTCCATGAAACTGAGCATTTCCTGTGTGTTTACTGTCACTGCACCAGATGAGGCAAGGACCCTGTAGAGGGAAAACAACATTAAATAATTTAGTTAGAGTTACATATAGATATATGGACTTTTCTGTTATTTTAAGTGCTCAACTTTCTGCTACAGTTGGTGTGTGGGTTGCCTGGCCATCCCAAATGTGCCAAGCTCTTTATTTCCCCCAAAGCTCTTCATAAGAGGAAAACAGGAACATCAGAGCCAGATTTCTTGCTGATTTTGTTGTGTTGCCTTGACACCTGACAACTTTGGTGTTTGGTCTTTGGTGGAAGGAACCAAAATCCCAAATAATGTTTGTTCCTCACTTTTTATGGAGAAGGTGGAATTTTTAAGTTTTGCAGAGTTAGCATGTGAGTGAGTGTAGTAAGAATGTATGAAAAAGTTTCAAGGTAGAGTCATAATTATTAGATTATATTTAAAAAAAATATTTGATGAGGAAAAGAAGAGGTATTTCATCTCCTTAAGTGAAATTCTTCAGGACAAACATTTTGATTGTATTTTTGTTTTTCAGAAAAGCTACTCTAAATCTAATAGGGGTTTCTACTAAACAGGAAACTAAACTAAACCAAACTAAACAGGAAAAGTATTTTTAAAAAATCAAGTCTTCATTATCTACATTTCTGAAATCTGAACTTATGCCTATAAAATTTGATCCATGCTCTTATTGATCTCCTTTGCATGTGGCAAATGTGAATATGTTGGTGTTTTACATTAGTAATCCTCTGCATCTAAGCATCACTGTAAAAACCACTTAAGACAACAGGCTAAATAATTTTTCCATTTCCTCCTGTTTTATGTCTGTTCTTAACACTTTTTTTATAAAGTTGCATTTACCATTTCTCAGGCAAATTAATTAATAAATCTCTTCTGCTTTGGTGAAGGAATACAAGTAGGTCTTCTCTTTCACACAATGTTACAGCATCCCTTACAGTGCCTATTTTACTTTGCAAAATCCATTACAGAATATAAAGTGAATATCAATTTACTGATTGGAATGGACCAGATACTAGTGTCTAGGCAATTTGCCTAAATTTGTTGTCCTAGAAGAGGTCGCTACTATAAATAGTGGGGCATTACTACATTTTTCAAAAAAGACTGTGTGTATAAAATATAGAAATATGGAATGATTGTTTTAAATTCAAAAGAGTCTTCTGTCATGCTTATGCATGTTCTAGGTGAGGTGTTTATCTCCTGAATTGGAAGAACATGAGATAGTAGCCTGTCAGTTCATAATCTTACTCACTTTCCCTGCTGAAATGCATTTTTAAATGACTAGAATATCTAAGGGGTGGGGGAGTAACTTCAGAAAAGCAGGAGTCTAGTTTGATATTTATCTACCTTTATAGGCAGGATTTCACATGAAAGTATCAGTCTGGCTTCTTGTGTGCCAACAGTGACAGCATGCAGGTACCACAAAGTAGCATGAATGTGTGGCTCCCAGGTATGATCCTGACAGCCATGCAGGAGTACTGCAGCCAAGGCAACTCTTGTTAGTTATTGATTGATAAATTTATTCTCTTTTCTTAAACCGGATTTTAAAGCATTTCAGTAAGTTCAAACTTGGCAATGAAGAAGTAATACACATATAGATATAAATGTTTAATAGTTTAACTTCAGTGTGAGTAACAAGACATTTCAACAGATTGTGAAAGTAATTTTTTTCTTAATACATAATCCTTACAGTTTAAATTGAAATGGCTGTAGCTGATCTTTTGTGCTTGCTTACAAATGAAGACTATTTAATAATAATCTGCTCCCATATGACAGAAACATATATATCATCATGTAATCCTTTGTTCACAAGACTCTCACAATATGTTCTCCAGACTGAAAAAGTAAGAGTTATTACCTTTTTTTCATGGTAGCTGGGGAAATGTTATGCAAGATTTTCTTTCTAAGTCACCTCTGAGGGTTTTCTTTTCCTGTTCATCCTGCTGAGTCTTTAGCGTGATCTTTGGGTGTGAGAGTTTTACAAGAGCATTTTAGTTTGGATCAGGAGCCTTTACATTTCTGAATCAGATCTCCTTACTGTTCCCATTTTTTGCTCCTTGATTCACATTCCTGGAGCACGGGAGTGGCATCGGTCACAGGCAAAGCTGGCGCGAGGTGGGCTGGGTGAGCACAGAGAACGTGCGGAGCTGCTGCCAAGGGCTTGCTCCGTGGGACCGGGCAAGAGCGACTGAGCTACGTGTACTCAGCCTGGGGTCGCTTGGTCTTCAGTGCCAGTTGTTTCCCTATGGTTTTGTTCCTTCTGTACCCCACTGATGGCTATATACATACAGCTTATCCTCATTACGCACGTCTGTCTGTAACAAAATTTTGGTTATCAGTATTAAGTGTTTCACAGGCTATTGACCAGGCTGTAGTATTCTTAAAGGAAACATACAGTAATGCTGGCATCCAGATTGGAGCGATCCAGTTGGAAGCTTGATGCTTCAGTGTTGCCCAGAAGAGAACTCGGGAGTTGTCCGCTGCCTTTTCTTGTGCACCTCACGCTGGGTGTGGAGGAGTGGGAGCTGTTGTGGTTGCTAGCAGTGGTGGGAGCCCAGCAGCTGCCAGCTGTCTCCTTGTGTGCCACTGTAACGTCCAAGTTGCTGACAAGCCACTGCCATCCCCATGCGGAAAGAAGGAATAATAATGTGATTCCACAGAGATGCCCCAGATATAGCATCTGAGCACAGTACTGAAAGCTTTGGACCTCCGTGCTGTAATTTAAGAGTATATTGATCAGCATTTTGCTTTTTTTCTGTCCACAGTCACCAATTATAATAACGTGGTAGAAGCAAACTCAGATTCAGACGATGAAGATAAATTGCATATAGTGGAAGAAGAAAGTGTAACTGATGCAGCAGACTGTGATGCTAGTGTGCCAGAAGATGACTTGCCAACAGACCATACAGTATTACCAGAAAACAGTGAAAGAGAAGGGAGTACGAACAGTTGCTGGGAAGATGAAGGTATGTTCGTTTTCACTGATGATGCTATGTAGAGAAAGGTTTCTAAAATGAAGATTCGATAGGACTTTTTTTGGTCACTTTGTTATTGAGATAACATGTAATATTTGCAATAAAAAGGGGTTTAAAATGTATTTATTGTAATATATTTTGTGTTTGGTCTTTAATATTTGAGGCAGATTCAGAGGTGCATTCATGCCATTGGCATTGTTAAACAGGAGGTTCAGCTCTGTAGATGCAGATTTCTCAAGGGTGATCAGAGACTATAGTTACTTGCTTTTAATTTTCCCAATCTTTTTGCATGACAGGTCTCTGCCACAGCTCCCAGTAAGGTTCAGGGTTTGCTCAGCTTGGGGAGAAAGCAATAAGCCAAAAACATGACACAAAATGATATTCAGATGTAAATTTCTCCTTGTGAGCTGTTTCTGCCTTTTCCCTTGTAAAATATAGCCAGAATGATTTTTTTTTCCAATTATTAGGTTTAGAATAATCTATGTTACTCATAATGAACCTGTATTTTGAAAACACTGGAAGGAGGTAAATGGTTTACATATTATGCAGTAGCTTTAGGAGCTGAAAATGTGAAGCCATCAGGAAATGGGCTTTTTACTGTGGAATCAGATACTGAGTTTCATAATATCGCACAGCATGCTTCCATTTGAGCCAAATTGGGATAAATGCATAAATTAGTGGAATTTATTGCAGAATTTGGCCTTAATCCCCTGAAAGATGCAGAATATTTTCTGGCATATCCCTGTTTGTGTCTGAACTCCAACCACAGTTCTTTAGCATCCACCTTGTTAAAACTGGTGGTTTAAGACAAATTGCATGACCTCACATCTAAATAAATGGAAAGCAGTCATATGGTCCCTAACTGTGATCCAGCTGAGAGAGAGCAGCTGAGAGTTCAAAGAATAGCATCAACTCAGCCTGTTTTTACATAGCTGCTCTTGCCAAGATATGCTGTGCAGGGAAATGAGTATTTTGGAGCTAAATTATTAGGTAGATAATTTTCTTAGTTATCCTGTAATATTTTTGCTCTGTTGCAGCTATATCTATCAGGAACAGCAGGGCTGTGTGTGCAGTTTCTTGAACCCTTCAAGCACATGTGTAGGAACCCTGAAATAGGGATTGAAGAAGAGCGCTGGCTCACAGAGGTGCTGGGTCAAGACCCTTTGGGCTGAGTGTTTCCTGGAGAGGTACCTACAGGTGGTTGCAACACGTCACACGTGACACATCTGTCTCGCCTTAGAAAACTTGGGGTTTTTCAGAGCTCTAGACATGTGATGGCACCTTCTTTGACTCCTTATTTCAAATGTGCCGTTTTTAACCTTTTAAAATTTGTTTGCTAAAATGAAGCATTTGAGGCAAATTCTACTGTGATTGTAGAATCACCATGTAGGCAGTGCTTTCTCTACCTTGGTCACTGCTGACCAAGACAGGCTTTCGTCAGTGTTTAGGCAGACAAAAGATTAAAAACACTTGCCATACAGGCTTGCATTAACTACCATAAATTTCTTCTGTAAAAATTATGCATTCTGAAGCCTCTTTTGTAGCAGTCTGGAGCATTAAATATTTGATAAAAAGATTTTTTTAAATAAGTTGTTTGAATTTCTGGCAATGACTACAAGAGAAAAATGAAAGCTACATTAGGTTTTGTGGAGCTTTGATTCACGATAGTAAAGTACTATTTACTTTTTATAGCTTTCCTAGAAGGAAATGCGTGAGCTGAAAATCATGTCTTCAATCTTGGTTGCTCATTAGAAATCCAGAGAGAGCAGTATTGATTACATGGTCTCCCTTATACAGGGAAAGGTACTGAGGGTGGTGTCCATGCAACACGAATACCATCTTCAGGACTAGTGATTATTTTTAGAAAACATACACTACAGCAGTCTTAGTAAGTTGTGTTTCATCAGTAAAGTAGTACTGAAAGTTCCTGGGTTTATCTGAACTTGACAGAATGAGTTTTTTACATGCTTATTCTGTTCACAAATGCCCAAGAATAGAAACAACACACATAACATTTTTTATCAGATTAGTTTCTTTCCATTTCCAGTCATTCTAACTGAATTTTTAAAAGACCTCTGGAACAGGTGTTTTAAATATAAGGCGTGTATCTCAAGAGGTTTAACTGAAACAGTCATAATGGTTTAAAAAAGTGAACCACATGTATCCTGCACAAGTTGTTGGCAGTGTGCCAACATTCATGTGTGAAATTATTCTGATTTTTTTTTTCTTTATTTTGAAGTAAAACCTATGCTGTAATTTAAAAAAAAAAAAAAAGAAAGAAAAAAAAAGAAGCAAAGGTTAAATTTATTGACTTCTTATAGTAATGTGCCTAAAAAGCATTGTTATGTATTATGTTATGCATAAATACAAATATTTGGCAAATCTAGAGATCTCAGACCTAGAACTGAGATAACTTTGAAAAATAGAAAATTTAATAAAATTGTCCAGACCTTGAAGTAAACCTTAAAAATTAATTTATGTTTTACATTTAAGCTTTTCCTGGTACTCCAAAATTCCTTTAACTTATAAAATTTTAGGTTGCACGTACGTGTTATAAGAGGGATTGTGTTCTTTCAGTGTGTTGTGTTGCTGAGGAAGGTTGCTGCACTATTTTGTATTAATTTCTTTGGGGAGGAAGGCTAAAAAAGTGTGGCATCTTTTTGATCAAGTTTATACTCACAGAAGCAAACAACCGGGCAATAAGCTGTAAATAGTGCTTTGTACCTGCATATCAGAAAACTAGCTCTAAAGAATTTAGATTAGAAGTTCTTTTGATGGGCTTTGGAATTTATTCCCTTCTCTGAAGATAAGACTGTGGTAGAAATTTCAGTGAAGTTTGTCTTTCTGCCTAGAACCAAAATTTCCATTTTGCCACTGGTTTAAATCTGATCAGTTATCTTACCCACGCAGAGATCTTTACCGTCAGCCTGTGACACAGTGCTTGTGTCATGCATGATTGCTGCTGGTGCACACTGTTGCCCGTAATGTGAAAATCATTAGCATTTAACCCTAGGAAGTCCCACCATATCTCTAAGCAGCTGCTCACAAGCAATGATGAGACACAGAAGTCCAAGAATGTGTTTTACAATTATCTGGTTTGTCCAGATGTAATGCCAAGACGGATAGTCATGCCCTAGATGCTATTCATGGAGAGCTGTTTTTAAGTGGTCATTCAACAGGTAGCTCAAATTTCTTCTGGAATTCAGACCTGTGACTTCTGCTCAGTGGAACAGCGTCTTAAGATCTGTCCCCCCATCATCACATCCCTTTCTGTTACTTCCCAGCAACTCTATTTGCAGCGTAGTAATTGGACTTCCAAGGGCACAATTGCAAAGTCGCCTTCCTTGTAGACCATATATAGCTGTAAAAATGGAGCTCTACTTAACATTTTTCAAATTATTAATTATTCCCACCGCATTAAGGAAGATCAACCCCTGTGGAAAAGGGGCTCCTCCCTGTATGTCACTTTTAGATATTTGGAAGAGGCAGTACATGATTATTAATATTAAGAGGGTTTTAACTTCACTGAGATTAATCTCTATTGCCATAAATTCCTTGTCATTCCCTTGGGAAGCATAACTTTTATTTGTACTGAAGCCAATGGAATTTTCTAGAGACACTGTAATTTAAATTCCTATGAGTAATAACTTACTGATATTCCCCATCTCCGTATTTCATAATGGAGAAAAATCACAAACCCTTTCTAAAGAAAAATAGTGGATTTGCTTCATGATTGTTGATCCAAAATTAAATTTTGGATTTAGATTTGCGTTGCATGCAGTCATCCATCCTACAAATTCTGAACCAAGTCTGTGGTATCATGAGCCAAAAAGATAGTTATCTCCAGTATTAACCAATAAAAATACGGCCTGCCTGGCCTTTTTTTTTAGATGACAATTAAAATTAAAGCATGAGTTAAGAGTTACACTTTACTTCTAAGCATATTTCTTGTTTGTGACTATCTGCAGATATATTTGGTCTGTGGGATTTTAATAAAGTAGACAGAAATAACAGTCTTTTCCTTTGAGAGACCTGGTATTATCTGAGATTTTGAAGTTTTCCTAGAATATATCATCTTCCATATGAGGGAGAAATTGGCTTCTACTGTAATTAGCTGGAATGTTCTGGGGGTTTGACTAGTCAAACCAAAGGATTTTTCCCTGCACTGAAGTAAGGTAGATAAAAGTATAACAGTTGCCATTTCAGATCAAATAACACTTTGATTTCACATATATTAGCATAGCATACTACCGATAATGGAGCAAAACCTCCAACATAGCTTTCCTGCACAGTCCTACCATAAGCCAGGGACTGACGGAAGTGGCAGCAGTGGCCTGTTCAGTAAGAACTTCCCAGTGCAGGCTACCCAACAAACGTAAATTAGGAGCATCTTGGGCCGTGTATTGATTTGACCCAACAACCTGTTGTGCTTTAGAACTTCCAGGCTGCGTCCTTGAACACTGCAGCTCAGCAGGAGCTGGGGGAGATTTGGAGGCAGGTCAGCTCCACAGCATTCATTCTACAGCTGTCTGATACCTGCAAACTCGTACTGCATATAGGAACTGATTTGTGAAACATGTTTGTAGTGCACAGTTGATCTGAAGTGGGGAGCATGTGTTTAAAATCCTTGTTTGTTTAAGCAATCAGAGCCTGTAAGTGCTTTCTAGACAGTTTACAAGAAAGAGAACGCATTGGGTAGCTGCTTGCAGGCATTACCAGCAAATTATCAGTCATTTCCCAAAACTGCTAATTGACGAAAATAATGTAAATGTGGTTTTATGTAGTGGGTGGGGTGGGGGCTGATACTCTTTTCTGGAAAAAATATTCCAGTGTATCAGCTAGCTGCATTTGCAGATAGGGTTATTTAAGTAGCTGACTGTATTTGCTGGAGAAACACACTGTCCCTGTCTTTACCTCTTTTCAAATAATGCTTAGTGTTTAGTATGCTTCCTTTTAAGACTTCAGTTCTTTAACCATGGAATATCTTTGTGGTTCAATTGATTACACACTGCTGAAATAGTGCAATCCATATTTTTGAAAGAACATTGTGTTTAAATGCAGTTCTTCTAAAGAATACAGAAATAGAAAAAATTGCTGAAGAAATCACTCAAGTATATTAAGTTGTGTGTGTTGGGTTTTTGGTTGTTGTTTTGGGTTTTTTTTTAAATATTCATTCTTCTTTTTGTGAAATGTACTATTTCAGCTGGAAAAGAAACAAAGGAAATCCTGGGGCCTGAAGCTCAGACAGATGAAGTTGGATGTACAGGTATTTCTTTGTTAATCTGAGTCCCTTATTCATAAAGTGCTATTGCATTTTGGCTAGGTGAGGAGTACCCTTCTGAAGTCCTTGAAATTCTCCCACCTCTCTTTATATAATGCTTTGCTCTTCCACGCTAGAGGTCCTAAGTTGTAAACAGTGTTTTAGCTGAGGAAGAACGGTCTGGGCTCCTTTCGGGTGTCCTGGTTCCAGAGGTGCAGCTGAGCAGTGACATGGAGCAGCCCTGCGCAGGGGCTGACCGCAGCACCGCTGTCTCCTAAGAGCAAAACAAGGAATAGTGCTGATCTTAAGTGTAGTTGTATAGAATAGAAGTAGAGGTCAATAGATAGTGTTTAATAAGTAACATACTAAAATAACCTTAAGCTGTATCTTATTATCAACTCTGTACCGAAGGCAAAATAAAATATATACTTCCATCACAGAACCAAACAAAACCAGATGCTCTGTTATTTTGTTATTTCTCTGGTTGACAAGAAATTTAACATATAGCCCATACAGCTTTTTTAAAGGTTTTTATACTTTTTTTAAATGCCTCAACACTAAATAGTTCCATAATATGAGGGCAAGCCTCATTTAGAAAAATAAAAAAAAGAAAAAAAGGAAATAATTAAACATTGATTAGTTTTAAACTGTAGATTCACACATTCTTTTTAGTTACTGTAAAGTCAGATCTCTCCAAACAAGTATGGAGAACTGCAGTGTGTATAACATTGCAGTCTATATGTGAGAGACTGCCTCATGTCATAAAACGATTGTGTCAAATTGTAAATTGAGTATGTGACTTCACACTGAGAGATGAGTCATAAAACTTCTCCTTCCTATTAAAAATATACCTCACATTATTAATAGTAGAGGAGATCTGTCATGATTTAGTGTGCCGCAGGCAGAGCTCTCACAGAATGTTCCACCGTGGTAAAAATAAACTATGAACAATGTTTTTAGGCAAATACATGGTAGCAAATATTTATCATACAAACAATAAGTAAAATAATTTATTGTTTGTTGACTTTGAAATAGAGGTACTCATCGATTGTTTTCTTAAGTTTTAAACCAGAAAATGTTGAAGGATGTTAACTATATCTGAAACCTTTTTGATAGCCATTTCCAACAGTGGAGAAAAAGCCACTCAGAGTTCAAGTTCGCTGCATTTTAGCTGGCCAACTTGTTATTCAGAGTTTAAATATCATTTGGACTTGTGCTAATGAACAGGCCTTATATAACATGTAAAATGATGTCTTGAAGACAACAGGTTTACTTTTGCAAACATAGGAGCCAAGATGGTAATCTGCCCTTCCAACTACTATAGCTAAATTAATGTTGTGTTTAAGATTTTTAGGGAAGTTGAGGGGAACAGCTTAATCTAAAATGATAAATATGCACTGTGTTGGAGAGGCAAACTGTGGTTTTAGTCAAATTTTTAAATGTCATTATCCCACTTGTTCTCTGTTTTAAAACTTGGCATATTCCTGCATCTTAAAGGGTTTGACCTATGCTAATAATTGTAAAGAGTTTTGAAATCCTTGGATAGAGGGTGATTTGGCAGTGTAAATCTCATTTATGTTCTTTTTACAGTCTTCATTTCATACCCTGTATCTTGTTTTTCCCTCTTAGTAAAAGAAGATGAATGTGATTCTGATGCAGAAAATGAACAAAACCACGACCCTAACGTTGAAGAATTCCTTCAACAAGAAGATACAGCTGTTATCTACCCTGAAGCACCTGAGGAGGACCAGAGACAAGGCACACCAGAAGCTAGTGGTCAGGATGAAAATGGTAAATATGTCACCAGCTCTGTTGTTATGAATTAAATGGTACTATTTGACCCTTAAGTTCTGTTGTATTTCAGAAGTCAACAATGCTTATCAATTCAACAATGTGTATCAATTGGGGCAGGGGGCATCTTTGTTAAATAGTTAGAAGAGGATGTGATCATCATGCAAAAAGCATTTCTACTCGATTTTGTGAAACAAGACATGCAGTGGGGTTCAGTTGTGTATGTACCTAAATGATAATCTCAAGTAACTGGAAATAAAAATTCAAGTTTTCATAAATCCATTCGGTAGCATTGCATGAAAGAACTGAATAAACATTTAATAAATGGGAGCGAAGCAAGACAGTGCAGTTTTATATAAGAATAACTTTCTGTATTTCTAAAAAAAATACCCAAAATGTTCTATTAGATAAGAGTTCTTTCTTAGGTAGCCGGTCTATGATGGACTGTTGGTTTTTTTTTTCCTGAAAAGACAGCAGTGAAGTAAAAAGAAACTGTTTATAAGAAAATGTTACTTTGTAAAAAATAATGACCTGTTGTTATTTTTAAGTAGATGTCTTTTTTCTTTAAGGAAGTTCCGTGCTTAAGTTGTTTTCTGAGTGAGATGAGAAGTCATACTTTATTCATTTCCTCATGAAGAAATCTTCATGAAGGCATCTTCATCATGAAATATTTGAAGGCAAAACCTTCAAATTCAGATTGAGTTTGCTTTCTGTGCTGCTGTCTGAAATGTTCAGCTTTCATAACCTGTGACAACTGCAGTTCCACCTAGATTGTGTCCCTTTAATAAAGATTTTCCACAATGAAGTAACATTCTACATAAAGGGTTAGGAGTTGTATTCCAGTCATTTACAAAAATGTACGTAATTGAACAAAAAGTCTTACAGTAACTGTTATTACTGTACTCAGGTCAAAGGGAGAGTAGTGAAAGGGGTAATGCTAACAATTTTGTTATGCTCTTCCAGAGATTTTAGAAAAAAAATAAGTAAATTAAAATAGTTGAGAATTTTGAACTGTGTACATGCCTATTTATATACAGAAATAGGACATGAGTTACTAATATTTTGTGGCTTACTTTACAAGTTTTGCAAAATTTTAAGTAAGATATATGCTCAACAGTACCATCTGAAATATTACAATCAATTAAGATTTTAATCTGTGTTTGCAGTGGCACAGATTGTCAGATTAGTTTTACAGCCTTGCAGTATGATTTCCATGTAATCATTAGAATTACACATTTGTATTATTAATATAAATTGGGCCTAGCTCAGTAAATTCACAGGGAAATATTCTGAAATTCACAATGCTGAGAAATAACGTTCAGTGTTTTAATCATTTATAACAGAAAATGCCAAAAATATAATGTTATTTGCTAAAGACACATGCTGCCAAACCAAGAGAAGTGACAGAATTAGAATCTTTAGTGGCTTTGGGAAACCATTGCCATTTTGCTATTTGCTTCAGTGGAAACAGAATTTAAGTTAATGTGCTTCTGACATTTCCACTGAGTTGTATTTGTGCTGAAATGGAGTATTCTTTGTGTCAGGTGAATTGAATTTTTGATGGAAAAATGAGAATTGAAGGGAAGCATTCTGTGTCTGCTTGTGTGGGGATGGTTCATTTTTGGACAACCTGGCTAATCCAAGAAAATCAGAAATGGGATGAACACAAAACCCAGTGCAATATAAGTGTTATTTTGCCTATTACCATAACAATTGTAAAAGAAGCTATATGACAGAGAAGGTGTTGGGTTTTAGTAATGGTGAAAACTGGTTTGACTCTTCCTTTTTGTTGTTGAAAGGGGAATGGCATGTTCAGTAAAAATAAAGTTAGTGAATTCCACACAAACAGAATGAATTGCTACTTCATAGAGCACATAATAAATCTATGGTGATAACTGCTGTAAGAGGTCATGGACATAAATAATTCAGAAGTACTTTCTAAAGTACTGATTAATTTTGTGAGTATTAATAATGCTTATAGTACTGCAACTTCAAACGACAGTGTGTACAGATTTCCCCCTCATGCTTCAGAGCATAAAAGAGACCTTCCAGCTTCCTCTCCTGCTTTCACTCAGCACAGGGCATAGGAGCATCCTTGCAAAATTTCCTACCCATTTCCCTTGAAGCATGGAAGAGTAGAGTGGTTATTGGTCACACCTTATAAATTGATAGTTCAGTCAAATACAGCAAACCCTACATTTATTTAAGCACACTTTTATCAGTTCATAAAGGAAGTGGGGGGTTTGATCCTTTAGAAAATTAATTTTTCAAGGATAGAATAAGTTACTGTATATGGAGGATAGATATATGCTGATAAGAAGAGATAGAGTTAGAAGTCTGTAAATGGTGATTTCTCAGAAACAGACTTGTGAAATCTGATTTCGCTTTGTCCTGTACTGATACAGAAGTAACTTCATGAAAGCCAGCAGAACAGATACCATAGATCACATTAGAATCATATTTACAGCCTCACATTTGATCTGTCTTTTTTCTGTCACTTAGACAGTATGTCCTCTCTCCTTTCTGTCCTGCAGACAGTATGTCCTGCTAACAGGTACATGTCTGTGTATCATAAATCATAGAATGGTGTGGGTTGGAAGGGACCTTTAAAGGTCATCTAGTCCAGCCCCCCTGCAATGAGCAGGGACGGCTTCAACTAGATCAGGATGCTCAAAGCCCCGTCCAACCTGACCTTGAAGGTTTCCAGGAATGGAGCATTAAACACGTCTCTGGGCAACTGGTCCAGTGTTTCACCACCCTCATCGTAAAAAAATTCTTCCTAATCTGTTTGTATCCAGCCTCTTTTAGTTTAAAACCATTAACCCTTGTCCTGTTGCTACAGGCCCTGCTAAAAGGTTTGTCCCCATCTTTCTTGTAAGATACACCCCTGTAGGTACACTGGGAGGCCACAGTAAGGTTTCCCAGAGCCTTCTCTTCTTCAGGCTGAACAGCTCCAACTCTCTCAGCCTTCCCTCACAGGGGAGGTGTTCCACCCCTCTGGTCATTTTTGTGGCCCTCCTCTGGACCTCCAACAGGTCCAGGTATAAGAATTATAAACCATGTTTCTAATAACTTTTTTTTCCAGTTCTCTTTTCACTTACAATTCTATGTTAGGTAAAGAGAAAGAAAAAAGTATTCTCTGCAGCTTAAAAATATTATTTATTCCTTTAGGAGCTGCAAACAGGATGACTATTAGATGTCTCAATGATAGACAAATTTGTAACCAGGATTTGAGGGTTGTCTGTGATTGAGCTAACCAAATTTACAAAGATTACTAGATCTTAAACAATGTTTCACAATTTTCAGACCACTTTTTAAACAGAAATACATCTATAGAAGCTGTAGTGCTGTACTGGGAAGTCCAGGAGGCTCACTGGGAGGTGTGGTTATAGGTGATCATATTGTGCTGGCTCTCTCCAGTGTACACTGGGGCAACCGTACCGTACTGTAGTAACGTAATACCTGTCAGGGGCGGGGGGGAAATTATCATTAGTCCTTTCCTAATTGAGATGGAGCTTCTAGCAGCTGCATGTTTTCTTACAGTAATATGTATACATGTAAAGCACCTCTGTTGATGGTAATAAGTTTGGAAAGTATATTTATTTAATATGATGTGTCGTCTCTCCTGTGTAGGAACACCCGATGCATTTTCCCAACTGCTTACTTGCCCGTATTGTGATCGAGGGTACAAGCGTTTTACCTCTCTGAAGGAACACATTAAATATCGCCATGAAAAAAATGAAGATAACTTTAGTTGCTCCTTGTGCAGTTACACGTTTGCGTACAGAACGCAGCTCGATCGCCACATGACATCACACAAATCAGGAAGAGATCAAGTAAGTGGCATTTGAATGGAATGCTCTGTAACGGCACTGTGATTTGTTATGTGGGCAAAAATGTACAGAGCAAGTAAGCTGTTCACATCCAGTTATCGACGTGCTGAAGTCCCAGTCCCGGAGCATGGACTTAAACTTGCTGCTGGAGTCAGACTTTTTCTGTAGCTGTCAAAGGATGAGATCTGAGTTCTTATGTTTTCATTCATCATGCAATGTGGTTGGGTTTAAATTTTAGTTTTCAGAAGCTCTTTATTGCATTTATAGGTAATTAGTTTTTTTCTGTCCATTAGCTAACATTACATAAAAATTGTGAATCAAATCTAGTCTCAAGTGTTTAGCGAAACACATTTTTCTTTTGTGAATCCTGTTTAGCTAATTCAAAATTTACTGCACCCGTTTTTGCCCTGAAGAAACAAACCATAGTGTTGATTCATTTGCTTGAACTGATAGTTTTTAAATGCAATCCGTGCTATAAGACAATATACCAATAATTTGTGCATAAAATACAGTGTTTCAGTACTACGTTAAGTAACAAAAAGGGCTAAAGATACTCTTAGCTTGTTTTCTCTGATTCATGGGCTTACCTGGGGGCATGGTTCCCTGAAACACCTTCCATGAGTCAGCCATCTCATGAAGGTCCTGAGATTCTGTTCCCCTCTCTCTCTTTTTCTTTTCTTCCTTTATTGCCACAATTTCCTATCATTCATCCACAAGTACATGCTTCCTTAGCTTATCACAGGCACTCTGAGGCTCAGGAACCAACTGAAACTCACTGAAACAGTCAGGAATTATCCAAGGAAAAAAAGATACAAATTTTCCACTACCAGGTTATAGGGGGAGGTTGCCTTCGGAGGACAAGACTAAAAGGATTGATACACTCCAGAGAGGCAGCAGGAGAGAAACATCACAGAAAGATGCAAAACAGTGAAAAGTGAAAAGAATGGAAATGAAAGGGAAGGGTACTTCAATATTTCTTGCAACTCCAAACCAACAGATCTTCCATTAAACTGAAAGGCTGTAACACAGTAAAGAAGAAGCTTTTTTACACATTAAGTATCAACCTCCATTCTACAAAGCATCACTAAGTCCAAAAATTTAAAAGGCTTAAAAATTTATTATACATTTTTATACCTGAGTGTTTATATCCACAGGTAAATTAAATAAGAAAAATTGCTACAAGAACTGTTGGCCATCCTGCTGCAGGGATTTTACTGTCTCACGGGGTCTGGAATAACCTCGCCAGCATATTCTGGCATGGCAGTTCTTGTTTATTCAAATATATTTCCCATGAACAATTCATTTCTGTCTTGCTCTCTTATTGGCTTGGCTTTCACTTAAAAGTTACTATTGTCTTATATACATCTTATATTTCTAACTATAAAACTTATGAATACTTTTTGTCTAATGCTTTTTTGTGAGCTATTACATTTATTTTCAGTTTTTCCCACTAGAAGCCTAAAAGCAGCAGAAGAATAAAGTAGCTGGAGGGCCAAGAAGCCTTTCCCGTATTTGCATGTAGTTTGAATGAAAAGATGAAAATACCAAGCAAGTAAACAATCTCAGAAGAATTGCTATGAAGGGAAGGTTAAATTGTATTCCTGCAGATATATTTTAATGGGTTTATACTTTTGAAGACCCAATTGCATTTGATAAATGCTGTTTCTGTGAAGTACCTGGAACTCAATATTATACCCATTTAGTGTGG
>JAVJGJ010000047.1:66588313-66621708 GCA_035590215.1 Microhierax caerulescens | reverse complement strand
TCAATATTATACCCATTTAGTGTGGTTTTTTTTCTCTAGAGCCATATCAGAATCAAAACTACAATAATTTAGATACTTAGTGATTTTGAAATATGTAATTGTTTATGTTATTGTCACAGAGTTGTCATGTCTTCTAAATTGGCTTTATGTGCATGTACATGATTGCATCATTTATGTAATGGAAATTTTTTTTCCATAGTAAAGTATAAACCTCCTGGTTGTGGATCTTAAACAGCTGCATCTTCCAAACTTCATATCTTATTCTTAAAGAACTTCAGCTGAAAGTAGATGATTTGGATAGCTTTGTTAGCTGGTTGATGTCCAGCATGTGACTATTGTGTAATTGGTCTGTACTGGAAAGCAATGAGGAAAGGTAATGTCTAGTGTTCTGAAGATACGTGCACACCGTGCCTCCCTCTAAGGAAGGGGGAAATACACCAAACTGCAGCTCCTTCTGCTCCAGCAGAGAGCTGAAAGCCATCCTACACCTTCTCCTTTGTCCATCCCTCCTCCCCATCCCTGGTGTCCCTCATGACTCCCCTGGCTGCTCCTACACTACTAACGGTTGGTAGGAGGTGATGCTGCATATGTATCATCTGCTTACACATGTGAAGCACCAAAAAAGCTTTTGAAGTATTAAAAAGTTCTTCTTATATTTGTTCTATTTTTCTTCTTATCAGTTTACAAAGCGCCCATAGGTAGTCTGTTAAAATTTCATATTGTCATGGACACCACTGAGAAATGGCAGTTCTTGAAGACCATGGTCAAACTGTGAAAAAAACCCTCCTATGTACCTGTAATTCCCATCTTCCAAATAACTTTTGAGGACTCCCATTAATTACTTTTGCTTCTCTGGTATGAAAGAGTGGACTTTAGTCCTAAACAGTAAATACTTGATGCAGGGATGTATTTGTAGCTAGTTACAGACCTTAATGCTGATGTTTCTTCTTTCAGTCCCTTAAGGAATGCAGAGGAATATTTTTTGAATGCTGTGAATAATTCTTTAATGAGCATAAACCAGCAGTTATGCACAGTGCCTTAAAAAATATATCACACATTAGAGGAAAAAAAAAAAAAAAAAAAAAGTCAGCTTAACAGTACTGAAAGCAGGGGGAAACTAAGAAAATGAAGGTGAAAGACTATCAAGGATGGTACTTTAGGGAAGAGTTATGTTTTCTCAGTTTTAAAGAAGATCCCAGAGAGTAACTATGAGGATGCCCCAGATTTGGGAAAAGTAAAAGTATAGGACAGACAGCAAGAAAGCTGAATAAGGAATTACAACCATAAGAAGGTAAGGCTAAAATAGATGGGAACAGTGCCTAGCAGAAAGGTCAAAGCAGTTTATAGCTATGACCAGAAAAACAGGAAAATTTGTTAAAAATTTGGTAAGAGAAATGTGGGCTTCCATGCCTTGGAGGCATTTTAAAGACGAACAGGAACATTTCTGACAGACTGAATACATGCACTAGTATTTAGTATGAATATTTATGTAGTTCAGCATCTGCAGTAGCTGTATATATGCTGAGATCCTTAAACTTGTATAATCTCAAGTCAAACAGTAGTAACTGATTCTCTGCAGGCTTAAGTAAATCCTGACACGGTCCTCTAGACTCAGTGAAATTGGATCATTAAAGTGAAATGCAGCAAGTCAGGCACAATCATCTAGAACATCTTCTTCAAGGGACTTAGTTAAACAAAGCTGAAAAGCCGTTTGGACTAGCAAAAGACAGCTGACAAACCTGGGAATAAGGGTCAAGTGCTAATCAGGATAAATCAGAGTGGAGACCTCACTGCAGAGCCTGGGAGGAGGTGGGAAGGAGCCCACCCCCAGGAGGGTGGGAGCTGTATGTGCTGGGAGGTAAAAATCGCAGCTTAACCAAGTGCTTATCCCAAGGGAGCTGTCAAATTAGAGTACTTGGAAGCAATTTAGATTATCTTGTTTCAATCTGTCTTCTGTTAGCATCTGTATTGTATAAAGGAGAACAGGGTGTAGAACGGGGAGGGTTGATAATTTGGACAGCATATCTCATAGCAGAGTTGTCAGACTTTCATCCAGCAAACTGCATGGCTGTGGATTCGTGAGATCTAAAGGTGTAAACCAGAACAGGAACATCATCCTGCCTTTTTATTTGTCACCGCTTCTCCAGCGCAGATCTCGGTGCCCGCTGCCCTGTCTGTGCTTGGGGAATAGCCTCAGCACTGGCTGAGCGTCCGCTCCCAGCGCTGCCAACTGCAGCAGCCCGCAGTAGGTGTAGGAGCTCCCCGCCACGGTTTCACACCAGTGACCAGGGGAGGTCAACGCACGCCAGCCAGGTCGTGGTGGCTGCCCGTGTGCAGGCTGTTTCCTCGGGGTACATGAATAGATCTGTTAATGAGTTTAGGAAAATACTTGCCCCGATTACCAAAAATCTGCAGCTGCATCCAAATGGTGGTAGTGTCTTTTTGCAAAGTGAACGCTACTTAGAAAGGACCTGCTGTTTTTTTTAAATAGACAGTTTGAACAGAAAAAAATCTAATTACTCCATGTTGGCAATTAAGCTGCTCCAACTTCTAAAATGTATGTAATTTTTGTCTTTAAAAATACACATTCAGAGATGTATACCGTTTGTGATAAAATTACCCATCTTGCATATAAATATTGCATATATACAACATATATTTACATGTCTTTCTTCATAGTTTTGCTTTATTAAGACTAGGATAACATACAGGTAAATTAAAAGAACTTGGAGCTTAACAGTAAATGCTCTCACAAGGCAAAATGTAACAAAAATGACCACAGAGTTTCAATGCAAATAGTGAAGAGGTTTGATGTGGTGTACTTGGGGAAATCCCTCCATATTATTATTTATTTAAATTTAGGTTTTTGCATTTACTTTGAGAGTTAATTGTGCCTGAGAATGCCTTTGTTGTCACTGAGCCATCTTGTCTTGAGCAATCCTGTGGCATCATTACTTAGAGGAATTCAAAGCCAACAGTAAGCACTGGAAGCCTGCAAATGGAAAAATCAACTCAACTGATTAAACTTTAAACAGGCTTTCATATGCTTTAATGTTTCTCTATCCTGCGTGACATATTCTGTGGGTGGCAAAGTTTGGGGTTTTTCTTGGGTTTTTTGCTTTCACAAATAGAATTAGCATGCATCTTGGAACTTCTTACTCACATAAGATGTTAGTGAAAGCTTATCTAGAGATAGGAGATGGGGCAAATATATTTTGGGTTTTGTTTTGGGTTGTTTATTTTTACTGTACCACATTTATTCAGAAGATACATATGGCTCAGTTTTAACCTGACTTGTTATTTGTTTCTTTTTCATACATAACACATACCACCTTCAGTCTCTTAAAATTATGATTAATTCTTTTCAGTATTCTACTGCATTTTCTCGGTTACGATGTGAAAATACAAGCTATTTTTCCAACATGCTGTCCTGTGCAATAATTATTAATTCTTTCTTACAGAGACATGTGACGCAGTCCAGTGGTAATCGAAAATTCAAGTGCACTGAATGTGGAAAAGCTTTTAAATATAAGCATCACCTAAAGGAGCACCTACGTATCCACAGTGGTAAATTAACACAGCATTGAATTGTGTAATAATGTTGCCATTTCTACTCTTTATAACTTTGATGTGATACCAGTCTTGTAAGTCTAAGTTTAAAATACTAGTGTTTCCCTTTTTTTCGCCCTCTGGGACTCTGTAGGCACGGACTGCAGCCTTCAGCTGTTTGTGGGAAATGTGTAGAATAACTCAAGAGGATTTACAGTTGCATCTTAAGCTCTGACAGTTAAAGAAAATTTCACTTGTGGCAGAAGAAATGGGGGCATCCTTCTGCTCCTCTTTTCACTTGTCTGTTTTTTCTTAGCATTTGCAGATCATTCAGCATGTTATGAGCCTTGCTAGAAAATTTTAGTTTGATAGTAATCGGGACAGAAGAACCGTGCTTCTTACTGTGGCTGTGATTGCCATCGTTCAAGACGAGTTGTATTAAAGTAGCTTCACGCACAGGTCAAGGGTTGTGATATACTGCCACAACAGTTTCAATTTATAAGAAAAGTTCCAATTTATAAGAAATTCAATATGTAATAATATGAGTTAAATGTGCTCACTCTAAAGATATTCTCAATATCCGTCTTCAGCCCAGATTTACCCACTGACAGAAAGTCTGAAAACAAGTTTTTAGGCCACCTTTTCCTTTCTTATCAGTTGCCCAGCCATGATAATAGCAATGAAGTGTGCACCTAACATAGAAGTACTCCCTCAGCAAACACCATCTTGATTTCATTTCCAGAGTGTAGTGGCACTGTGCCTGTAAATGGGAAAGCCTCCATCAATGTACTTTTCAATCTGAAGCCAGCCAAGTGTTCCAGCTCTTTCCTTTTCCTCTGTAGCATGGCTCCCCTGAAAAGCCAGCTCTTACTAGTGGTGTAATGATTGCATAGCTGTGTGCCTCTTCCTGGCAATATTTGACATTCGTCTCTGACGGCAAATATACATCTATATTCTGCATGTGTCTGGTTCCCCTTTACTTAAACTTTGCCTGGTTTCAGCTGATGAGTATTGTAGGAAGATATGAATATACTGTATTTGAGATTGCCGCACTAATATGTGCATAGCATTTTTGGCATGTTCTATTTAGTTAATCATATTCTGATTTTTTTCCGTTCTAAAGTAGTTTGTGCTATTTTTCCATTCTGAAGTTAGTAGTGGTACCACTTCAATGAAGTTTAATGAAATCTGCAAGTATCAAATAGGTTTATGTGTGCTATAATTTACTGGGAAATACTGGAACATATTGTGATCACGTGGGCTCCATCCGGTGTCTGCTAGTAGATCACAAACTTATTAAAGGACCCTAGGATCAGAGCTATAGACTACATAATTACCCTCACTGTTGAATTCACTATGTAAGATACTGTTTTTTTCCCTAGGATTCTTTGAAAGGTCATTTTGATGTATTTTTTCTAGTTACTTTGCTTGATGAATGTACATTGTAACCTAGTAAACTGTTGCATATGCCTTCTCTTTTCTTCTTTTTTATCTTTAGGAGAGAAGCCATATGAGTGCCCAAACTGCAAGAAACGTTTTTCCCATTCTGGTTCATACAGTTCACACATAAGCAGTAAGAAGTGTATTGGTTTGATGCCCGTGAATGGTCGAGCCCGGTCAGGGCTCAAGACGTCTCAGTGCTCGTCCCCTTCCCTTTCTGCATCACCAGGTAGCCCAGCAAGACCACAGATACGACAAAAGATAGAAAATAAACCCTTGCAAGAGCAACTTCCTGTTAACCAAATTAAAACTGAACCTGTGGATTATGAATTCAAGCCCATAGTGGTTGCTTCAGGAATTAATTGTTCGACCCCTTTGCAGAATGGGGTTTTTAGTGGTGGTAGCCCATTGCAGGCAACCAGTTCTCCTCAGGGTGTGGTGCAAGCTGTTGTTCTACCAACAGTAGGTCTGGTGTCTCCCATAAGCATCAATTTAAGTGACATTCAAAATGTACTTAAAGTGGCAGTGGATGGTAATGTAATAAGGCAAGTATTGGAAAACAATCATGCTAATCTTGCGTCCAAAGAACAAGAAACAATCAACAATGCATCTATACAACAAGCTGGCCATTCCCTCATTTCAGCTATCAGTCTTCCTTTGGTTGACCAAGATGGGACAACCAAAATTATTATCAACTACAGCTTGGAGCAGCCAAGTCAACTTCAGGTTGTTCCGCAAAATCTAAAAAAAGAAAACTCTGTTCCTACAAATAGTTGCAAAAATGAAAAACTACCAGAAGATCTTACAGTGAAGTCTGAGAAAGATAAGAACTTTGAAGGAGAGACCAATGATAGCACTTGTCTTCTTTGTGATGACTGTCCAGGAGATCTTAATGCACTTCAAGAATTAAAGCACTATGAAACGAAAAATCCTCCTCAGCCCAGTGGAACAGAAGCTGAGAAGCCTGACTCCCCTGTCCCATCAGAAACTGGGGAGAACAACTTATCTCCTGGTCAGCCACCTTTAAAGAACCTTTTATCGCTCCTAAAAGCATATTATGCATTAAATGCACAACCAAGCGCAGAAGAGCTTTCAAAAATAGCCGATTCAGTAAACCTACCACTGGATGTGGTAAAAAAGTGGTTTGAAAAAATGCAAGCTGGACAAATTTCTGTGCAATCTTCTGGACCATCTTCTCCTGAACAAGTTAAATTAAGCAGTCCCACAGATAATGATGAGCAAACAGCAAGTACAAATGTAAGCAAACCCCAGAACAGCACAAATAACTCACAAAATCCTGTCAGTACAACAAAATCTCAGACTTTACCAGGGGGATCCGCTCTGAATGGTTCACGCAGTAGCACGCCATCCCCATCGCCACTAAACCTTTCTTCATCGCGAAATTCACAGGGTTACACGTACACAGCAGAGGGCGTACAAGAAGAGCCACAAATTGAACCTCTTGACCTTTCGCTACCAAAGCAACATGGAGAACTATTGGAAAGATCTACCATAACTAGTGTTTACCAGAACAGTGTTTATTCTGTCCAAGAAGAACCTTTGAACTTAACTTGTGCAAAAAAAGAACCACAAAAGGACAACAGTATTACAGACTCTGATCCTATTGTAAATGTAATCCCACCAAGTGCCAATCCCATAAATATTGCTATACCTACAGTCACTGCCCAGTTACCTACAATTGTTGCCATTGCTGACCAGAACAGTGTTCCATGCTTGAGAGCTCTCGCTGCCAATAAGCAAACCATTTTGATTCCACAGGTGGCTTATACATACTCTACTACAGTTAGTCCTGCAGTTCAAGAAACACCACCAAAACAGACCCAAGCCAGTGGAAATCAGGTACTTCAGTCCCTGTATTCCTGTATGTGGTGTATGATGTGTTCATTCTGTATCCGTGCTGAACTGACAGAAAACTGTCAAGATAAATAAAAAAAAAATGTAAATATAAGCTATCAGGTTTTTTTCAGCTTTATTGTTGATGGGTGATAGATGTTACTAATAAGTCCTCTGCAAAGGCAGCTTGAGTCCAGACTGACAGAAACTGTATGTTTCTGTGCGTGGACAAGTCAGTTCTTCACCATATTCAGCATCTTCTAGGACATCAGTGCTTAGTGTTTTAAAGACAGCTCAGTGCTCTTGATCTGAAAGCAAAGTAAGGCCATGGCCTGTGTTTCTTACTGGTTCTGTATCTCTTCTTTCCCCACATCCAGAGAGTAAACTCTTTGAAACTTTTGGCTACTCCCTTCACTGCTCTGCTTTCTTGGCTTAGCTGAATTCCTCCTACACCATAATGGCAATTCAAGCAAAATTCAGGTGTATTCACAATTGAAAGCCGGGCAGGTACCTTCTTCACGTGCCATTCCTGTATCCTGCCCTGTTCCTCCCTGGGCACATCCAGATGTCAACTGGAGTCAATCCTCCTGAGAAACACCCGTGCGTGTTGAGGTGGGGATGGAGCAGAACAGAAAAGCGGCTCACGTGAAGACTGCGAGTTTCCAATTAACACTTAGAAATTGGCTGTTTAGCATTTTACACAGGCTTCTGTATTGCCAGAGACTGAGGAGCCTTAAAGAGTTACGAGGTCACTTATATGTTGAAGTTTATGACAGACAGCGTTTGAGCTAGCTAACGTACATTTTCATGTTCAGAGCTGCCGATATATGGTAAAGTGAATTCTGTGTGTAGTGAAACTACTGATATTGGTAGAAAATACTGGGCTTCTTAAAGGTGAGCTTCATCACTTGAAGTGCTTAGGTACAGGCAACAGTTATGGTATTTTTTAAAACTTCTTATTAATGAAACTTTTGAAGTCCCCCAGATTTTGGGTTAAGTAGTATTTGTGGTGGTTTTATGAAGAAGAAGGTAGTCAAATATGCAAATCCAAATGGTAACTTAAATACCTTTTGTGAAAACTTCATCAAAAAATGTGGTCTTCCATAAAATCTGCGAGGTAGCAAAATGTGGGTGGCAAACATTAGTTGAAAAATGCAGTTAGATATTGAATCTGCTCTTCCAATTTCTTGAGGTACTTTATAGGTGTGTAATCTTCTTTTCATTCCTAATATTGCATTTTTTATGGGCCCTAAAACATGATGTGTCAGTGTAGCTTAGACCTGGCCAACACTCAGATTTGGATGTGATTAGTCAGTCCCAGTGAGAATTCTGCATCTGTATGGTGGTGGGGACTGCAAGCAGAGTGACGCAGTGAAAGATTTTTTTTGACTGTTGAAGCCTGAACAATTTTGTTCGGCTGTTTATGGAACTGAATGAGAATAACAGTGCAGCTTCAGCTTACATTTTATGAACTGTGTGCTGCATCAGTGCATTTTGTTTAATTGAACTCAATCTTTTTTGTAATCTTTTTTAAGGATGAAAGGCAAGACACTAGCTCAGAAGGAGTATCGAATGTAGAAGATCAAAATGATTCTGATTCAACACCCCCAAAGAAAAAGATGAGAAAGACAGAAAATGGGATGTATGCATGTGATCTATGTGACAAAATATTCCAGAAGAGCAGCTCATTATTGAGACATAAGTATGAACACACAGGTATGTACTAGGAAAAGCAGTTTCAGATCGTTAGTTCATTGGTTGTGTGTAACTGATAATCTCAACTGGAATCCAGCTCTCAGAAAGTGTAGGGAAGTGCAGTAGGCCTTCTTACCGTGTATGCTCAGCTTTCTTCAGAAACCTATGCTTTGTATATTTGTTTTGACAGGACTGCAATTCTCTGTTTCTTTAAATTTGTAAGACCTAAACCTTGAATAGAAAAAGGGGACTTTCTTCCATCTGGCTCATGTGTGATCATCTGCGAGCCACAGCCTGTAATCAAGGATGTATTACTTCCAGTTTACCTTGCCTGGTTATAAATTAAGAAAAATTAAAAACTAAAAAAAAAAAAAATTAGGAAAAAAGGATCGTGTATGTGTATGATACTTTACATGAAAGGCAGTGTATCTACCTAGCATGAAGGATTTTCAAAGTGAGCCACATTTGTAATGATTTTCCACCAATTACAATGGAGAAGACCCTTAACATCGTTGAGTCCAACTTAACCTGGCACTGCCAAGCCCAGCACTAAACCGTGTCCCTGAGTGCCACGTCTGCATGCCTTTTAAATACCTCCAGGGATGGTGATTCGACTGCTTCCCTGGGCAGCCTGGCAACCCTTTCAGTGAAGAAATTTTTCCTAATATCCAACCTAAATCTCCCCTGGCACAACTTGCGGCTGTTTCCTCTCATCCTTTCATTTGTTACTTGGGAAGAGAGACCAACACCCACCTTGCCGCTTGTTTGTGTGCTGACATGACGGTGGTGATCATCTGCATAGGGTGACCAAAAACCTGCTGTCTTATTATTGTCTCCATGTTTTCTATCTGGGCTAAGACCATGTGAAGCTGCTTTGCCTAACAACTTCCGAGTGTTGAAATCAAAGTAACATTACCAGGCTTCTGCTACATTTATCAGAGACTTCAAAAACAAGGCAACAAAGTAGAAAGCTGGAAAACAGAGCAGAAAGAGAACTAAATGAAACAAAGCAGATTTTTCTTGTTGACAGATGTGTAGTCAGCCTGTTTTGCCTGTGCCAGCCTAGATTTTAGAATGTTTTTCCCTTTACCTATAACATGGAAGAAGGACTTAGTACTCAAAAACTGACATAAAAGCGTAGGTGATTTAAAATTTTCATCAATATAGAAAGGTTAAAATGTTTTTTAGTCAGAATGTTTACTGCAAGAAAAATGTCTCCTTTTCTAAGTTACTTATATTGGCACTTTTTTGTGCTGAAAGTTACATCTGACAATCTGTTTGTCTTTCTATGTTCCGTTTTCCTAAAAAACTTACAAATTGCCCATGTAATTGTGACAATGTACCCTTGCACCCTCATCCTTTGGGCTTAGGTGAGAAACTCAGGCTGATAATGCATGGAGTAGAACATCTTGTTAAATGAAATTATTAATCGTTGGTAATATGTTCATCAATAGCATTTTATGGTGAAAACAACAGTATAGATTTGTAAAACTTCAGCTACAAGATGTCAGATGTTTTGTGCTTTATTTTGTAGGTAAAAGACCTCACGAGTGTGGAATCTGTAAAAAAGCATTTAAACATAAACACCATTTGATCGAACACATGCGACTGCATTCTGGGGAAAAACCCTACCAATGTGACAAATGTGGAAAGCGGTTTTCACACTCGGGGTCTTACTCTCAACACATGAATCATCGCTACTCCTATTGCAAAAGAGAGGCAGAAGAGCGTGACAGCACGGAACAGGAGGAGCCAGGCCAGGAGGTCCTCAGTAACGAGCATGCTGGTGCCAGGGCGTCTCCATCGCAGATCGACTCGGATGAGAGAGAGAGTCTAACCAGGGAAGAAGAGGAAGACAGTGAAAAAGAGGAAGAGGAGGAGGAAGAAAAAGAGATAGAAGGACTTCAGGAAGAAAAAGAATGTAGGAAACTACAAGAAGTAGAGGATGAGGAAGAAGAAGAGGAAGAGGAAGAAGAAGAGGAAGAGGAAGAAGGGAAAACTGAAGGTAGCAAGAATGATGAAGCTGTAAATCAAGCAAGCAATGCAGAACCAGAAGTTATACAGAATAATGGGCAGGTGTCAGAAGAAAAGAACAAATAAAGCTTAAATGATAGTTTTTTCTATAAGGAAAAAAAGAATTGGTAATGAAGTTCATTCTATATTATACATGCTTTTCATGGAAACACAGTAGCCTGCATACTGTGATTTCTGTTCACTACTGTGTAAAAAAATATATATATAAAAAAAAAAGAAAAAGAAAAAAAAAAGAAATCCAGGTGTGCCTGAACCTCAAACTTAGTAATTTTTCACACAGTTTTCAAAGGTAGGAACAAGTTTATAACATGAAGCAGATTAGAAAAATACAGTGACTCTGGAAGCAAAGATTTAACAGGTTTTAGGAAACCTGATTTATTAGACAAGCATCTGGCATCGTTTGTTTTATCAGTATTAATTTTCATTCTTAAGTTGATTAATTTTTAAGCTGTACAATTGGGAGAGATTTATATGATTTTTTTTTTTTTTTATGGTAAAACATTTCCTAAATCCACTTCAGTATTTTCTTATGTTTTAAAATGTGAGAACTTCTGCACTACAAAATTCCCTTTTGCAGAAACCTGTAATGCAGTTGCAAACAGTGCTTGGCTACCTTTGTAAATTCAACCTAGAAGGTAGCGTTTTATGACATTAGATGTTGTAGTAGAGCATATTATCATTTAAAGTGTATTGTTAGCCTTAAGAAAGCAGATGATAGAAGAACTGAAGTTTCTTACTCGTGATTAAAAATGTAGTTGAAAAGATTGTCGTTGAGTTCTGATTGCAGGGACTAACAGTGTTAATACTGGTAAGGACAGCAAAGTCGTCAAAATCAGTGTTTGTAATTGTGTTTTGAGTATGTAGTAACGATATGAAGGATATGATATGAAGCTTTGTATCTCCTTTGGCCTTATGCAAGACCTGTGTGCTGTAAGTGCCATTTATCAGTATTACAGAGGCTCTAAGCAGCCTTTATCCAATGTGTGGCCTACAATAACTAGCATTTGTTGATTTGTATCAAACTTCTAAACTAATCATGGGGAAAAAAACACTCAGCCATCAGAGAAGTAAGAACACTGGTATATTTCATTATTTAATTATTTGGTGGTATTTTGGGTTAATACCTGACTTGCAGAATTTCTCTACAATAATTACAAGGGAAATTTTCTAATCTGCTTTATTGCTTTATTGGTTTACTTTAATTTCAGACACATACATGACATGTTATCTGGCTCATAAGTATTTTCAAATGTTAGTTATTATGGACCCCATTTATTAACAATGTTAGCTGATTTTTACCTATCAGTATTATTTTATTTCTTTTAGTTTATAGATCTGTGCAACATTTTGTACTGTATGTCTTCAAACCTGGCAGTATTAATACCCTTCTTACTGACATATGTACCTTTTTAGTTTTAGAAAACTTTTATATTTATGTGTCTTATTTTTATATTTCTTTATTTATTACACAGTGTAGTGTATAATACTGTAGTTTGTATTAATACAATAATATATTTTAGTATGAAAATTTGGAAAGTTGATAAGATTTAAAGTAGAGATGCAATCGGTTCTCTTGCATTGAGATTTGATTTAACAGTGTTATGTTAACATTTATACTTGCCTTGGACTGTAGAACAGAAGAATTAAAATGGGAATGTATTAATTTTACAATTGCAATCAATTCATTTTACCTTTACCCAGTTTTTAATATAAAGCTCTTAAATTTTGAAATTCACTGTGTGACTAATAGCATGATGCTCTGCAGTTTTATTAAGAGATTAGTCTAACCATAAAACTCTCATTTCCTTAGTAAGCCAAATTAGAATAATCTTATAAACAGTGTTGGGAACAATATTTAACATTTTTGTGCCAATTTGTTCCTGTATTCATGTATGTATGTTACAAATCTGAAACTTCATTTTTAAGTTCCTTGTTACATCATGGTCATTTTCTAGTTTTTTACCAGACTCCCCATCTCACAATAAAATGCGTCAACAAGTCTGACTTGCTGTCATTATTCTGGTAATTTAGAAAAAGGTTTTTAAGTTCTTTCTATGAGGTGTTACTCAGACACTGTTACTGCTTCAGTGTCGATACTCAGTTTCAATTGTACCTAAGGAGCACCTAAGTGAAAGGTTTGGCTGTGTGCAGGCAAAGGGATCGCTACATTAGTTTATTGATTTACCAGTGCTAGTAGAACAACTGAGTTTTCAAAACAAACCATGTGGTTTTGTGATTTTTTTCCCCCTCTTGTATCTATCTAATATACAGTTTAATGCTCTTTCAATAAGACTGCTTTTAAAGGAAGTAAGTCTGTAACTGTTTACTTCATTTAGCAATAAGCTAGTGAAAAGGTTGGTGTATATTTTGCTGTTGAACTTTGCAAAGACATGGCACCAACATTAGATATATATAATTTCAGTAATGAAAGCATAAAGACTTGAATGTTGTATTACATACGCATGTTTACAGTGTTTTGGAGTTTAAGCAAAGTTTTGAGACTGTTCTTTGAGCAAAGTTCTGTTCCTTAATGATCACTACAAGGGGATTTCAGTTGTTAATTTTTGGGGTTTTTTACACGAACATCATGTAAGTTATTTTATATTTACATATTTAAGTTTTGAATAATTCTCAGTCTTACTATCTCAACTTTAATACATGCAAAGGATTTATCCCATATATTAGTTGTTTGTCTGTATTTTGCTGTACAGTGTACCAAATGTTGCACTTTTACGTAGAGTAACCTCGTAACTTAGTGGTATCATTGAGATAAACATGAGAAAGCTGTTTAAAAAAAAAAAAACATTTATATTGCATTAATAATGTTGCCTTGTAATTATTATCATAAAAGAATCAATCAGGTAGCTCAGGATTTCTTGCAGGTAAAACTGGCTCAGCTCTGTTCTAGGTAATGAAGCTTACCTTTTTGAAATTATGTTAAGATTTTTCACATTTTTCATATTCCAGGAAAATCTTACTTGTCTATAGTAATAAACCCAGCGAGACATTTGTTGAAGTGGGAAAATTTTGCTGTCTTTAGTAATAGAACAAAGAATTTTAATAAATCCAAGGTTACTCACATAAGTGACAGCTGCATGTTAAAGGCCAGTAACTTGATTTCCAGAACCTTAAATGAAGCAAGAGAAACTATGCTTGGATAAAGAGTAAAGTCCAGGCAATTTTGATTAGGAAATGTCATCGGATTTGGGAGGAGAAAAATTTATATTCATTACTTAGCCTATGAAACCTTTATTAACGTTTTTATCTTCAAAATGAATTGGTATATTGAATTTTCCATGTGTTGAGCTCAGAGATGCCTCTGATGTTTGTGACCTTATAACATCATTTATTATCCATTTGAAAAAAACAAAACCTGCGATGCATCTTCATTTAGCAGAGTAAACTCATTTGGAATCTAGAGGTGCTCGGGAGGTGCAGGCTTTGTTCCCAGCTCCGTCAGCGAGTGCCTGCAGCGCAGGTGGGTGTGCGGTGCAGGGAAGCCCAGGCTGTCAGGAGTCTGTCCACCAAGGTACCAGAAGCTGTCCAGCTACAGCTGCACAGACCTTCTAAGTTAGTGGCAAAGCACTTGCAAGGAGAGTAGGTTTCACACATGAAAAAAAAAGTGAAAGCGAAAGTGTAATGGCTTTGTGTTCTGTCCTTTAAAGATAAATAAAAGTTGGGAAAGAGTGGTAAAAATGGAATGTAGTTTTAATAAATGTTCACTGTCCTGTGACCTCTTCTTTGGTCAGAAGATGAAAAGTCCATCAGTTGCCCTGTGTGCCCAGGCTGTTGGCGGTGTCTGCTTCCTCATGCTCACCTTGGCTGAGCAATGGGGACAGTCACCAGTCCAGCCTGACAAAAGAGTCCTTTGAGCGCAGTATGGGACCGAGCACTGACCTGAGCCTGATGCTCTGGCTTTGGTTCTGCTACTGGCCCGTTTCATGACTCCAGAATATAATTAATTGATAAGTTTCAAACTCAGTTCCAGTCGCAAAACTGTGACAGTGGTGTGTCCTCTTTTATCAAGTAATTTGAGAATAGGAAAAAATATTACCAGATCACTGTAGGAAGTATGTTAAGAGAAGTAAATATTAAGTTTCATGCCCTGGGACGGGGAATACCCTTCTGAGATCCTGAGCAAACGGGAGCAGAAAGAGGGACTTAAGGCTACTGAGAAAACTAGAAGAGCCGTTGAAGTAAGTGCTTTTTCCTCCTTTACTAGTATTCTTTTGGCATCCCAGTGGTGATTCGGGGGGGCATTCTCAAATTCCTCATAGCCACATTACTGTCTGCTTGCTGGGTTTCTGCAGCAGCCTATCCATAATTGGTAACGTAGCAATGTTCAGCAATGCTGTAAGTATGAGCTTGAAAGTTTGGGGGGGGTTAATTGTATTGAATTACAATAATCAGATAAAATAGTGGATAGTGAAAAAAGAAATAGGGAAGTTTTGTTATTTTTGCTAATCTCAGAGTGCCAGTGTGTTTCATTAGCTATCTTGAATTTTAGCGGAAGAAGAATGACCATGGCTTATTAACCCAGAACACAATATAGTTACCCTAAGAGGCACTATTCTTCAGACAGATTGAGTAAAAATTGCTTAAGCTGGGAACAGGTGTTGTGTTTGCACTCTTGAGTATAATTATTCTAATGCAATTATTGCTGATAGGCCCACAGTCAGCGTCTGTACAAGCAGCCCTTTACTGCCGGTTGTGCTGGCAAGGCATGTCTGGGCTGGTGGTGGCCACAGGACTGAATGACAATTTTAAAGCAAAGGTATTTGCAAGAGAAAAAATATGACACTACTAAAAGCGCAGGTTTTGCCACAGCAAAACGTTACACTGGGGCTTTTATCATCAAAGTGATGAAAGATCAGGAGTTCACACTCCAAACCAACATATAAGTCTATGGTGAAGAAATGAAAGTACTTTCTAGTGTGCAGAAGACCATTAGAGGTGAAGGTAATGATTTGGGGATGAAAACGTCCATTTTGCGCATGGAGGCTGTAGTGAAGATAGGTGGTGGCTTTTGAGCAAAGGAGGAGTGAGGGAAGAGCTTAATCTGTGCTGTCCTGAGCGCTTCTTGGAAGTGTGTTCTTTTTATTTACTACCAGTGTGTAAGTCTGCACATAAATCTTTCCTTGGTTACAGGTTTTGTTGTATGTTTTGCAATTCACATTCTGGTACTTAAAGACAAAAGTTGGGGTTTTTTTCTCTCTCCTGGGCAGAATAGCTTGTTTAATTGTTGCTAGAATAATCCCTAAATTACATAATGGAAGTTCAGTATTAGAGTATCTTTTGAGTCTGTATTTTATTATTTATTGTTCATTATTTTCTTGGGCAGTTGTAATGATACTTGCAGTCTGGATTTCACCAAAAAAAATTGAATACCAGCGGGTTATGATGATCAAATTAACTCTTAGAAGTGATCAATTATTTACAACTTTTGTTTTATCCCTCTGCTTTTTCATGATGTCTGGTCACTAATCTGTCACAGAGTCTTCTTAACTGTGTGTATTATGCTTATCATACACATTGTAAATATGTTGTCTTTAGGAGAAACAATATATTTCATTGCTTCACAAAAAACAATAAAATCTGCTCTTCTTTTAATTAGCAAATAACTGATAGTTGGGATAAAGCATGAAATGTGCTGATGTCAGGAGCACTTTTGTGGCAAGGTTTGTCCTAGTAGCTTGCCAAGTGTGGAAGTCGCATAGAACCAATCTACAACTAGGTAAAGTTCTGCAAGGCCTTACTTCTACGCTAGCAGATCCAAAAAAAGTTCTTTAAAAAGTATGAGGACAATGGGAAGTAATCTTTCAAATAAATACATTGGGAATGCCAGATTGATCTTCCTTTTAGTTTTCCAATGAGCCTCAGTTCTTCGATGCTGCTTTTAGATTTTAACCTCTCTGTATTGGGGACTTCCCTTGGGTTTTGCTCATCTTTGTGTAAACTAGAGTTTGTGTAATGATCATAAGATTTGTGTTTCGTGTTAATTCAGGAATTAAGGGATAAATGAATTAAACCCTAAAAAATCTGAAACACACCTACAGTAAGTTTGTATCATTCTTCATGAGTTTCTGTTCCTCTTCCACCTGGAAAGCCTGCTCACGTCTTGCACGCCCAGGGCCCAAAGGGAGACCACGAGTCGGACAACACTTTGCATGACGGGGCTGTTCCCACCCCTCACTCTTCAGGAGTTCTCTTGTTAAGCCAAATCCTGCCTGACTGCTGATGAATGTCACTGGACCCCTTGCATGCTAGGAAACTTGCTCTATTTTTAACAACAGGTAAGCTATTGCGAAGATACAGAGGCAACATTTTGCTCCTTCAGCATGCAAGAATAAAATCTGTGGGACCAAATTGTTCAAGAAATAAGCTCATTGGAAAATCGTGCAAAAATTCTGAAAACAGCAAAGGCTTCCAACAGATTTGAAAGGCTATGATGCTATATGCAAATGGGTACTTGGAATTGTTCCCCCCCCTGCTCCTGAATCAAATCAATAATGGGAAAACATTCCTGTGGACAGCAGTCATCCATTTCTTTTCCTCAGCCTGAATATAATGCTGTCACTGGTCTCCTCCAAACCCAGAGATGAACAGCTCTGACTTGAACATACTTCATTTCAAGTCCTTGTAAGCAGTAAGTGCTGGAGTGATCAGGAAGGAAGGTTTCCATTTTCTGACGGTCGGACCTGGCTGTCCTGTCAGCAGCACCTTTCCACAAGCTGCTGCTGCTGCCAGCCAGGGAGTGTTTGAAGTGGCCATGGTTACAGCCTGGCCAGGTCAAATAATCTCAGTTGTGACTGCACAGGTAACAGGCCCTTCCATCAAGACAAACTGACTAAGTTGACCTTGAGTCAGCTTTTTTCCCCATTTAGACAGCTCCAAAGAATGCCTCTGGCAGGAGCCAGCAACCATGCTTTGGAGGAGCTGCTGGCCTGCATCACCTGCGGGCAGGGAAGAGCCACCCCTCAGTCTGTAAATTACAAATTCTTGATGGTAGTGACTCTTGTTCCCCAAAACATGGCATTGTCTTTAGAATCTATTTTTTATCTTTTTAATCAGGCTACTTCTTATTGGTGTTGTGGTCTCCAAGACAATCTGTTGGGTCAAGTGCTCTTAAAAGGTCCTGAAGCTTCGTGAAGGACTGTATAAGCCAAGGAACAAGGATACTTGTATACACTGTATAAACCAAGGAACAAGGAATTTAGCATTTGCACTTGTGATGAGTGTTACACAATTTCTGTATCTCTTCCAACCCTAATTATAAGGCCAGTTTTCCTGGTTTAGGAGGGGAAAAAAAAAAAACCAAACCAAAAGGAATTGATAATGTAGCTTGCACGTGGTTATTCAGGCAGAGGTGGGAGCAGGACTGAGGTCTCTAACATGGGCACACTGTCTGCCTTTTACATCAGCGTGCAGTTTGTTCTGAAGGAACATGACAAACGACGCATTGCTGTGATTTTTCAGTGGCAGAGTGGAGCCCGCCCTTCAGCAGCCACACTGCTTGACAAGCTTGTCCTCTTGCACTGCAACCAAGGGACTGTTCTTCAGCTGAAGCAGCAAAGACTCAGACTTCGTATACAATAAGGGTATCTTATTCAGGGGCAGCAGATGCCAAAAAAGGGGCTGGTGGGACATTTGTCTAAGTGGTTGCCACTGGCAATTGACTTCCAGAAATGTTTCCAGAAACAAGTATTATTTGCCTCGTTGCTCCCTACAAGGGCTGATGCTGGGATCACTGCTATAAGCGAGGAGGCGAGTGTGCTGTCAGTCTAGGGGTAGAGTGCACATTCTGCCAGTGACTCTTAGGGAGGGGAAGGAATAAAAGCTTTGCCGATTTCCTACAGCTCCTGCTGGCCCAATACATCATCTTGTCCCTTGTAGGTTTTTTGTGAAGGCCACCTGTCAGGCACAGGTTGTCTGGGTCCTGATGGCTCCCCAGTGGGGGCTCCAGCTGTAACCCCCAGGGAGAAGAGTGGAGGGGAAAAAACACCTCAGTGCAGCAAATTGTTCCATGTATGAATAATCTTTCATTATTCATACTCGTACAATGAAATTGCTCAACTCATGATCACTTATGTAGGTAAAACCATTGTAGGTGTAGCATTTTCTCCTTTGTGGTCAAAATACTCTTCTTTTTTTTTTAATGTTAAGGAAAACAAAAGCCTAATTCCCGCTTTACTGTAGTTTATTATTTAATCTAATTCCTAACTGTGGCCCCACCATCTCTGATTAAGAAGGGCAGTACTGCATTGCTTACTCCCTGCTAATGGAAATGCATTTGGTTTGGTGAAATCTGAATCTGTTCACCTCACTGTACCTAAACCTAATTGAAAAAAGCTGGAGAAAAAAAATGCAAATTTTCATGGCTAGAACCACATACAAAGACCATTTATGTTCCTGACTTTTTAAACTATGTTGAAAATCTCTGTTCAAGTCCATCATCTGCTCCTCCTGCTATGTTGAAAATCTCTGTTAAAGTCCATCATCTGCTCCTCCTGCTACCTAGTTTCTACCGAGCTGCTCTCAGGTTTTCCCAACCCACCCAAACATGTGTGCACCCCTCGTGACTGCTGTAGGTAAGTACGACTCTCCTCATGTGGTGGCCATGCTCTGGTGACTGTTTCTGCTGATGGAAAAAACAGCACTTGAAAAAGTCAAAACAAGAGGCAGTCTAGCTTCATTGTCACTGCAGAACTGACTTATGCAGTCAACCAGACCATTGCACCATAGTCTAGTCAAATACTTACTTCTAAGCAGAAATTTTAAATTTCTGTGGAATTTCTCATGGTTAATACCTTCCTATTTCACAAATTAGCTTTTCCTGTAATTCTACTGAATGAGCCGTCATCTGTAGCTTCTGAAGTGCATTTTGCCCACCCTTCTACTTAGGTGTTTAGACATGTAGCCTTAGCTGATGTGGAGTTTGCTGAGTGCATGCTGGTACCCAGCTCTCCTTGTGGAAAGCAGTCTTTGCTCCCCCAAAAAGTCCATGTTACCTTACCAACAGTGTCCTGAAGCACATGGAGATGTTCTGCTGAATGACTGGCAGTGGCAAGGGGTGGAAGAATGCTGCTGTATAATCTCTGGGGTGCTTTAAATATGGGATAACAATGTATTTCTCAGTCAGAAAATAAAGTATCCTTGCAAAATACAGTTCCCGTGCTGGTAGTATCTGGTAACCACCTACCTTGGTTTTGCCTTTTGTTTCCTAAGCAATAGCGCTTGTGAGCCTGTGCTGCATGTTCCCTTCTCTCATCTTACAATACATTTTGACCCGACAATTATGCCTGGCCAGCTTTGACAGAACAGATGATATGTCAAAGATCTGAAGTACTTGCATGACTTGTGAAACTTGACTGCCTAGGACAGAAGACCAAACTAATGTCCTTGCTAGGTAAATTCAGTCCCTTACTATGGTAAGTGCAGTTCTGAACCACCTCCAGCATGTGCCACTGCTTGTCAGGCCAAGAAAGGCAGGGAAGGTGATAGAGGGTTTCATTAGTTCGGTTGCTCTCTTGTTAATGCTGTTATTTGAGAGGACAAAAGAGAAAAGAAAAAACACACAAAAGCAAGTACTTATTTCTAATTAGTAGATGGCTATTGCACTGCATTTAAAAATGAGATTTGAATTATGGTACTAACTACAGCATCTGGCCATTATTCACATGGGGGACTGCCAACAAGACTGACACCCTCATCTCCATCACATGCTAAGAATCATGTTTATTTGTTCACTCTGCAGCCAAACAAATATGAAATTCTGTCATGCAAAGTAGAACTAACCCAATAATAGTCTTTGTTTTCCAGGAGGGCCAGAACAGAACATGCTGCCTTTGAACCTCCTCATTTCAATGGAAAAACTGAGTGCACGTTTCATATGTCCCTCATGAGTGCTGTAACATGGACATAATCACAGATTATCCTGTTATTCCCACACCAGTGTGCAGCTCAGCCCAAATGATTTAAGTGGGTTTAAGTCTGTTTCACTGTGCTCCCCAAGTGGTACGGGTGAAGGAAGACCTGTTGTCTGTGGGATCTGATGGATTAGTCATCACGTTGATGCTGGTGGGTTTCTGGGAATGCCAAAAGCAGATGCTTAAAGCTCCCGAGAACTGTATTTCCAAACACGGAGTCTGCAATTCAACAACTATTGCGGTCAGTATTAGCAAGTGTTGCTGCTGCTGGAAGGGACAATCTGGTCCCCACTCATCCCCTGCCCCCTCCCAGGCTGGTACAGCCCCATCAGGACTGATCCAGTTAAGAAGTAACCAGCCATTTTTCCTGGATTATTTTTCAGCTGGATCAGTTCACTAACACCAAAGCTTTTGCCAGAACAAAAGAAGGGTAAGGTTGGGGTGTGGGGTTGCTCCTTTTACATTGGTGTAAAGCAGGCACTGAGCACATGCTGAGCCTACTGCCTGAGAAGCCCAGGGCACTTCTGCCTCCTGAGGATGCAACTTCTGCTTCTGAGGGCTGCACTTTGGTATACAGATGCTGAAAGAATAAACTAGTTCAGACTGGAGCAGTTTAGTCCTAGTAGTGGATCCAGTTGAAATGCTTTTTAAAGCTGTTTTATACTGACTGATAAAATTCATCAGTTTATATTTGCCTTTGATTTTTCCCTTCTGAAAGGTTCTCCAATTTAAAGCTGGTTTGCCAAAGAGCAACAACCTGTACGATTTATTTGGCAAAGACTCATACCCCAATATCAGTGTTGGGAAACAATTTAGGCAAGAACATCTCATTGCAGTCTGTAGCAACAACAGTTCACAGTTAAACCCAAACTGCTGGGTTTGCTCTGCTCCTAGTACTGCACCAACATTTGTTACACCAAAATAAGCATAAGCAACATCACGAAAACAAACTTCTTTGTTCCCTGTATATGTGGCTGCATAGACTTCCAGCTATTGCTAAAAACTTCACCTATTTCATGATACAAGCAGATAATTTTGATTTTGAGCTAAGAACCACTTCTTGTACTGGTTGACTTAAAACAGCGCTTCCCCACTCTCCCACTCCATCTGTGCTCTGCATGCTGCTGCTTTTGGTAAAAATAGTATGTAGAGGCAGATTTACGGGTTTTCTCCTCTTCTGAATTTGCTTTGTCCGTCACAGGGTTTCTGCATGTTCTGGTACCAGAGGGAAGCCAAGAACAATGATGTTTAAGGCAGTACTGATGGCCAACTGAAGTAAATCACAAAGGCAAGGAAGACCCCAGCAAGAGTGGGCTGCTGGCAGCATGACATGTTCCCTGCAAAGGCACAGGACTACTTTAGTCCGGGCTGCTGATTTATTGTCAGACCTAGAAAATGGCCTTTGCCCCATTGTATCAACATCTTGTTTTCACTTTCAAACTGTTACAAGAGCAGCGGGCACAATTAACTCTATTAGTCATTTAGCATATTCAGAATCAGAACGGTTTGGATTTTCCCTTGCTGATAAATGAGCCACTGGCAGCAGGATGTCACCACACTGGGACTACAGGCTAGACATAAGAAAGGACTTGAGGGCCTGACCCAGGGCTGAAGTCCAGGGCTGTCTTTTGGGAAGCCACACAGTGCAAAGGGAAAATAGGGTACACCAAAACATGATGCAAATCAGCTGGCACTGCCTTGGCTCAAGGTTGCCCTCAGGTGCTTCTGTTCATACACACTCCAAAACACAGATTTCTCCCTGAGGATCTGCGTTTTTCTGGACCTGCACTGGACAGGACTCACTGTGCACCTTCAAACCCCAGTCCTGCCCACACCCAAAAGGTAAAATTATTCATGTCAGGAGGAGGAACCCAGCATCCTATTTAATTCACCCATCATCACCTCAGTGACTGAAAACTGTAACCCAGCAGACACAGGCTATTTCAGAGCAGGGCTGGGATGGTCCCTTTCCTTTTATTGAGGATGTTTTCCTCTTTAGACAGTATTTCAAGACCTGGGTGAAAGGAGAAAACAGAGAATTTGTATGACAGGAGTCATACAAACAAGCACAGGCACCAGAAGGAACCTGTCTCTGATCCCATGGAAGAGCAATCCCTTGGTGCAGAAAATGCACCTGTGCTGATTGCTGTGTCCCAAGAACTGACCCATGCATGTTCAGACACCATAATGGAGCAGATGAGAAGCACCAGCCTGAGCACAGCACAATGTCCTTGGTGAGCGCTCTTGCTACAAGCCTGAGCACAAGGGACAGGTACCTCTTCCACCCAAGCTTTAGAAGAAAACTCCAGCTGTGCCTGTGTTTCACAAGGGGCAGAAATCATCAGTATGTGTGAGATGGGCTCTGTGAACAACCAGCAGGTCAGGCTCCCCGGGTGATTTTGGGATCTCCCAAAACCTAGGTGCCCTTCACCTTGTTGCCTTGGGCAGGAAAGATGTGCCAATCCACTGGCACTGGGGTGATGACCCTGAACATCTGGGCATCAGGGATCTTTGGGTGCCTGCCCAAGGAGTCAAGGGCTATTACAGGCACTTACATTAGGTCTAGATTTTGATATTTACATCATATCAGCAAATACATAAACTGGCTGTTTCTATCGGCTGTGACAACAAAAAAGAAATGCCTCAATGTCCATTCCCTCACTGGTTTTCAGCCAGCTTCCACACATCTCCCCAGCAAAGGGGATGGCCCTGCAGTGTTTTCAGACCTGACCCCATGTAAGTGCTTTTCTAGCTATCTGTATGTCAGTTAGCAAATCTTCCAAAAAATTCCCAAAGGTCAGCCTCGTTCCCCCTGCCCCCAGGTGAGCTGTGTGCTGCCCTACTGAAAAAAGGAAACCAAACCAACATTTTGTGTGTGGGTCTGAGTGGTTCTTCCTGCCTTACGTTGTCCCTTTCTGTCAAAGCCAGGCAGCAGAGCTGCCTGGGAGGAGTCTGCACCCTACCCCAGTGCAGGAATAAGCAGAAGTCCTGGATCACAAGCATCACATTCAGGGATGTAAACAATCAAAATGTCTCTACAGCAGGAAAAGAATCTTGTCTCTGGTCCAGTTTCCCTATCTTTAGAGGAAAGATAAGTATAAATCATTATCCACAGGCATGCTGTGGGATCTAATTTCAGCAATGCCTAGCTGGTGAAGCGTAAGAGCTCTAGGGGAGTGAAGCTGTAGCCATGCAGATGGGGTTGGAGCATCACCTGTGGTATGGAAGTCACCTGGTGCTCAGCTGCCAGATGCCCTGGGCAATATGGGCTGCCCTGTACTGCTCAGATCCCAAGCCTCATCTGAAGGGAAGACAGGCCTTGGCATTCCTGCACTTTTGCTGCAACACATTAAATCCCACATGCTCGATGCAACTCTCCCGTGGTTGCAGCACATCTAGGACCTTGAGCTTAAAGACAGGGCACAAAAGCCTTTCTCACACAAAAGATGCGTCTCTTGGCCTGTTCAACATTTACAGTCTGACAACCCTGCTTGACTCTTCCCTAGCAAGATCTGCTTCAAGCTGCTTGTTTTTTGCAAAAGCTCTGTTTTCCATGTAGAGACTTGTCTCTCAGTTGGTTTTTCAATTGAGTTTGTACCATTGCCACCCCCACACAAAAAAAAAAAAAAAAAAAAAAGTAAGAGAGAGTAAGGGAGAGAAGACAAGTGTCTGGCCCTTTGAGGAAGTATGTGGGGAAGGTGCTAGTGGAGCACCCTCAGTACTGTGTGAGAATAAGCAAATCAGTGCTTTGCTTTCAAAGGTCAGGGTTACAACTCCTTTTTCTACTGGACAAGGTGGGCAGCAGGTTTGCTGAGGTTGAGTCTCTCCTGTCTCTTGGGACAGTACTAAGGTAGAGACCATCCAGACAGAAAAGGAGCACAGCAAACCCTGTTAAAATGTGCAAGAAGTAGAGGCAGGCCAACCAGGTGGAGAGACGGGCCTTTGCAGACCCCAGGCTGGGGTTCCTGGGCCTTGGGGCACAGCATCCAGCCACTTTGATTTCCCCCATGGCAGCTGTGCATGCTGGTCCCCCATGAACATGCTCATGCTGGAAAGCGGGGCTGTCCACATGTCAGATAGGAAGAGTGTGTTCTACCTTTTATTTGCCAAAATATACTGGGTTTATTTATGGTCATTAATACAGTTAGCTCAATGTTTATTTGTAAAGGTAAAAAGCTTACTTCAATTTCAAATGTTATGAGACAAAGTATTGTGAAGGACGATTTCAATATGTACTTCACACGCTTATTACTGCAGTCGGGCAAGAAGGGTTCATATGCAAGCAGACTGCAGCCCTGAAAGGCTTTGGCTCTTCCTAACCAATCTTCTCTGAGACATGAGCTAAGGAGAAACACGGTAGCCAGATAAAGCTGGAGGCAGTCATACTTTAGCATTATTTAAGCCTGTTGTACAATACCTCACAATAAACCCCCAGTCATGAAGCAGCATAATTATTTACCTTCATTTCACAGAAGGAAATCCTCCCTGGAGTCAACCTCGCATTTCTTTTTTCTTCTGGTGTTTCCCAACAAGCCACTGTTGGGCAACTCTGTTGTAGAGACAGGAAACAGCAGCTGAACATGATGGAGGATGCTCGTGACTCTCAGCAGAGGGGTGTTAGGCTTTGTACAGCTGTCTCCTCAACTGATTCAGGAAGAGAGAGCCTCACTCCTTACAGCCTTTTACTTTTTGGTGCCAGTAGTCATGATTCCAAGCCATAAAGATCTTTGACACTGGCAGAAACAGGCTCTCTAGAGGAGCTGCCACTAAACCCTCTGCACGTTGGCAGGCAGGTCACAGGATTATCTCATTGGGCTGCAGTAATGCTGCCAGGGGTGGACACCACCCCTCACTTCCATCGCCGGGTGGTGTTCCTTTCACCCAGCAGCGTTTCCCTTACCCTGCTTTCAAGAGGGAGCCAAAATACAGCAATAATGAGGATAATTTAGTGTGATAACTACAGAGACGCAAATAAGAATAAACTGTCCAGTCTTGCACAAGAAATAGAGACAAAGGGGTAGCTGAAAATCTGGAAGTTGCCTGCGTTGCCTTAAGAGATCGCTGCCAGCAGCTTACATCTGTGCACCATATGAGCAAGTGAGAAAGTGTCTTTGAGAAGGGTGTAATGTTGGTCCTGTGTCAATAATGGACCTAGTCCAAGGTACTGAAGCATCTGCTCTGTATTTCAGTATTTTATTCCTTACACTTGTAAGGATATTCAAGTAAGTGAGCATCTACACCTAAAAGACTGCATTTGAAAGAGAAGCTGAGATGTGGTCGCCACCAGCCAGAATACTCACTGTGCTAGGAGGTACTTTGGGCTCTCCCTCAGGTAACTTGTCAGCATTAGAATCAAATGATCACCACATGTAGGTCTATAAAGCTCTTAAATTAGCTGTGCAGAAAGCAACTCTGCAGAAAGCAGCTCTCTGCTGGATGGTTAAGTGCTAGTGCAGGTGAATTAAATTATTATTGGCTCCAAGTGTGACTCCCATATGTTAATTCATTACCTGCCGCTGAATTGCCAGCAGAGTGGTGCAAAGCTCTTTCTCATCTCAGGGAGTATCACCAAAAAAAAGAAGTGGTTTGTCAGTGGAGCCCCAGCAGAGAGGCCCATAGGACATCCTAGATGTGGGATAAATGCCTGTGCGAAGTGGGGTTCAGAAAGCAACAGTTTAATCCATGTCCTATACACTCACACCTAATGAGAGCAGAAAATACAAATTTTTATTGTATGTGATGTGGAAGGGAATGAATCTCAGCCATAGATTTTCCTTCCTTTTCTCTTCTACAGCCTCTCATTGACCCAGTAAGGGGAGTTCTCTTACTTCTACAACATAATTTGCTGTGTCTTGGGAGAGGTGAGATGCTCTTTTGTGTTGGGGTGTTCCCCCCAGCAGCACCAGCGGAAGGCAATTACGATGCTGGCAATGCTCTCTCCTTCCCTGAAGAGTTAATGAATTCCATCCTCCTATTGTTGCAGAGTTTCCCTGGGACCTGCAGTGGGGCAGGATCCTCCGCACTCCGCAAAGGGTTTGCTTCCTGGTAACAGAGCAATCCATTAGCTCTTGTAGCTGTTGTTCTTGAGCTGAAAGCTTTGTACTCTAAAGCCCAGCAGGAAGAGATAATTAGCACTAAATTGTGTATTCTGGGCAAAATCCATCCACTTCTGCCAAGACTACACAAGGCCTCAGATACAGTGGAAATATGTGTGGGGTGGATGCTTTTTGCATAAACATGGAAGGAAGTGTGCATGATTGCACTCTTGGTCAGTATGGCCCAGAAACAGGATCTGGGGTCGATGAGGGTCTGTGCCAGCTCCACACCCTGGAGCAGAGGGTTTGGGAGTAACAGCTCCAGCAAAGGAAGGGCAGGCGGTGCCTGCAGGGGTATGTGGCTGCAGTAACCTGCTGGGGAAATAGCTGCCAATCCCAGCCATTCCCCTTGTCCTGCTACCTTCTTTGGCTTTCACATGCACCATGCACGGCCTGCTGCCAGCCCTGCTGGGCACTGCATTGCACTCGGTTCTTGGACAAGGTGTGCTTGTGGACACCCCAGGCTTCAGTTTGAGAACGTGTGCTGTAGGATGGACAGAAACCCTAGAGAAACCCCATCTCCTGCCCAGCAGTGTCAGTGCAACACAGTGTAATTCTTTGTCCATGCGCTGGGTGCCCCTGTTATATGTGATTTAGTAAGCACATTGCTGTTCTGATGCTTCTTCCTCTGCCTGGGCAGCAGGCACAGTTCAGCTGCTTGAGCACAGGCTAGTTGCCATTTTCCGTTAGGAAGTGCCACCTGTGTCCAACTGATGGTCCAGAAACACGTAGGTCTTCTGTAGGCCCTCTGTTGTACCTGCCAGCCCTGGCAGGTGCACCACTGGAGATACCCATGTTGGAAATGGCTCAAGCTCTGTGTCCAGGTTGCATCTCCTAGAGCAAGAAGTCACGAGGCAGACTGACGCTGCTCAGAAAGAGCCATCCTGTCCCAGAGCTTGTCTCAGCTTAATCACAGCATTGCAGGGCTGAACTGTACCATCTCCCAGACAACTGGATATGTTCAAAAGCAGTTTGATGAATGCTGACCACAAAACCAGATCCTGAGGGAAATCTTGAGGGACTTTGATCTGAGCAAAGTCTGGTTCCTCTAAGGACATATTAAAGGACTGAAAATGCTCTAGCAGGTGGTCTAAATTTGCACTGCAAAAGCAGTCCTGCTGTACCAAGCCCACCAAATGAAAGCAGAGAGTGGCAGACATCACTCTTCACATCACCAGTTTATAACAGAAAGAAGCCAGGTTTCTGACTGACAGTTAAGTGTTGTTAGGTTTCTCTCATCTTCCCATTTCCACACAGAAGACACCCACTCCATCAGCCTTTTGTCTTGGGAAGCATCTTCTAAACCTTTTGTCTTTCATATGAGCTCCTTTGGACCTTGTCCAACTTCCATTTTCCTTTAAAGCATGATGCCGAGAACTGGACACCAAACTCCAGCTAAGACTGCACCAGTGCCAAGTAGAGCACAATAATTTCTTCTGTGTCTTACATAAAACATTCTTGCAGGTGTGTCCCGGGATGACATTTGCCTTTTCTTGTGTTGTGGACAGACAGTACCAAGGACTCCCACAGTTCCTGCATCTCTAAGGCTGTGGGTCTCTCTGCACACTGCTGCCTGGCAGGTCACTGTTTGTGAGGGCCACAGGTTGAGCTGGTTTCTTGGGGACTTTTACATTTGACATTTCCCTCTCAAATAGTTTTTACTGTCACTTATTTATTTCTGTCCATTCCTTTGGGCTTTTCAGGATCAATTTGAATTCAAACCTTGTCCTCCTGTGGGAAACAGTATAGATCACTCATGGACAAGCTAATAATTTATCTTAGTTTAGGTACTAAAAGAGTAGCCAATTTGCATTGGCTGTATGGACGTGTGCTTGAAAGGCAGAGAGAATGAGTTTATTCAAAAGACTGTAATGCTTCAGATAAATTGCTATTGATTTCCCTTCCTTATTAGATGTCATAATGATTTGGATGTTTAGCAGAGAATTCTCAAATAAAAAAAAAAATGTACGTTTGCTGCCTCCTGAGCTGTTCCTCCTGGTCCTTGGCTACAACTAGTTATTCCAGAACTAGTTTTTATTCCACCCCTGCTAAGGACTAGATGTGATGTGGTGTCAAAGCTCAGTTCCATACTGGGTTTGCCACTCAGGTTACTGGGGCAGTATGGTGGGTGGTGAGCAGCAGCTGAGGCACTGCTCAGGACTGAGCACGCTGCTTCTCATTATGCACATAGAAAATGATCGAGGGTAAAATCACCCACGTGTATGCAATTTCATACAGATTAGCACATCCTCCTTGATCAAAGCGTTGTGTGTTAACACTGAACATTTGGTTCATGCCATAGACTCGAGACTGAGATTGCCATGCCAGGCTGGGCAGGGTGTCACCCCGCCATTTTGGTACTCCATTGTGTCATTAAGCAAGCTGCAAAGAACTTTTTGGCATCCAGCTGTCAAATGTATCGTGATTACATCAGAGCTGTGCTGTGAGGTTTCGTGTTTTCTTAGCTGATGCATGCGTTAAATGCCAGCTTCGGCTTTTATAATAGCTTTTGGCCACTGCCTTCACCTAGCCTGTGCCAGATCTGTGACAAACTTTGTTGGGACATTACTTAATCCTCCCAATATGACAATGAAATGTTGAGTCTTTTAAAAAACAATGCACAGTCTGTTTCACAGCTACTTTTGCACCTTTCTTGATATTAAATCTAGACCTTTTTCCCACTAGTTTCCACGGGAGAGTGTTTTCAGGATTGCAATGAAGGAAAGGAATTAAAGTAAAAGGATGTACAAACATGGATCTCCAGCAACTGGTTGCAGCTTCAATCCCAGCAGGGCTGTTTGTATAATATTAGTGCAAAGTTAGAAACAGAATTCATTATGGAACCAGGTTTTTTTTCTATTAAAAGCAAAAAAAAAAAAAAAAGAAATTACAGGAGAGCTTGCTTTGGAAAAGCAGTCAGAAAGAAGCAAAGAAGATTCACAGCAGATGCGTCACGTGCTGTAAGCCTGGGGCGTGGTGTTAGTTCAAAGAACCTGAGTGGTACAAAATAGATGGTCTTTCAGCAACATAAGAACCAACGTAGCTCTTTAGAGCTATTACTGTGGCAATGCTGTAACTGACTTCAAAGGTGCTGCCTGGACTTGCAAAGGGTTATCAGGGCTTTCTGTGGAGTCTCAGCTATGGGACTACTGTTAAATTCATAAGGACTAGAAACATCACAATCCTTTGAAAGTATATTCCAAAGTGCATCTCATTATTACTGAATAGATCTCTTTCCAGTTACTGGTTGCTTTATGGTGCTGGATGGCTCTGGATGCCAGAGAACTAGAAATGTGCTGAAGTTTTATGAGGGTTTTTTTGTTTATTCCTGTATCTGTATGCAACTGCCCCTCCCCCTCCATTTCCTAAGAAAATTCCTATGGGATTAACAGCACCCACGTGTTAGATTTGCAGCAGCTGCCCTCAGATGGGCTGTGAGCATGTTCCACAACATAAGAAACAATTCTGCAGCAGAAAAAGCATGGGAAAAGTGGCTTAACTGGATCCTTCAGAGCTTCTAGAAATACCTTGTGTCTTCTGACAATAATCCACAAATGGAGCAGGATTTCTGCAATATTGGTAGGGTTGCTACAGATGTGCTATTGGTGTGACAAGTAAATAAGACTATCCTCCAGTCATAAGATTTGTCATTATTCATATGATAAATCTTTCTGAATTAACATGCAAATAAGGAAGGTGGCAGGTCACTTTAACACCCCCTCTGTGTCCTGATTTCTCCGTGAGAAACAAAGATACTGGTGTTTGCCTGGATCCCTGGGACATGTCACTGTATTAGCTGAGCTCTCCCCATGAGGGAGCCCACATGGGAACAGCAAGTGATGATGATGCTGTTGGTGGCAGTAGGTTCTTGTCTAGTAGCATGTAAATAAATATTCCTTCAGAACCCAAAGCAATCTACAGAGATCCACCATCACTTACACCACTGTGGTGCTAAGAGAAGCAAAATTGGCAGCTTCAATGTGGCAGCCTTTCCCCAGCCCTCAGCTGCCCCAGCCCTGGGCTGCCAGCTCCCCAGGCTGGCACAGAAAACAGTGATGATGTTTACAGCCTAACTGCATGATATACATTAAGGTTATTGTATTGTAGACTTGGTCTTGGGTCTCCTTCTCGCAGCCTTATGGATCCAGAAGGCAAAGGCTGTGCACTGAACCCCAGGCGACAGGTTTCCTGCCCCCGTACACCTGAACTGAGAGCTGCCAGGACTGCCTGATGCTGCACACCACGGCCAGTCCCCCACGGCTCTCAGTATGATCTCAGACCACACTATCCATCCTGCGTGGTGAGAGCTTCTTGCAGGGTCGCAGTGTTGTACCCATACCCCTTTCAGAGTCTAGGTAGCTATGTACTAGACAACCATAGTTCGGTTTGGTTTTTTTCTAGAACACCATCTTCTTTTCCTTTTTATTGCTCTGAGGCTGAGGCTATTTGTGCAGTAGAGGTGTCCTCCTTTCCTTCCTACACCTGAGCTCCCAGGCACAGCTCTGAGGTCTGGCTGAGAAACCCTCTTGTCCACCTCTCCCACCCTCCTCCCTCCCATCAGCTTCTTCCAGACCTGCTGGGGTTTGGAGCTCTTAGAAGGAGCAATGCTTTGTTTAACCCTCATCACCTTTTCTGCCTGGAAATTAAAAAAAGAAGGAAAAAAGTTAATGTTTCAAGTAAACACGTGAAATTGTTTTGAACCCCCCAGAGCTAAGCTGTGGTTCACAATTAATTATATTTCTCTACAAAGAAATGCAAGAGGTCAAAGGACATGGTGAAGTAATACATTATGGGGAAGCTGACAAGGAGAAGTTTGGGCTTAAGTGAAAAATTTTTTGCTTTGCTGGCTCTTGGTATGAAGCCAATAACAACAGAACAGGAGCTGGCTTGAAATGACCATGGAGAGCAGGTGTGCTGCAGACGTTGTTGGAACTACTGAGAATAATACTCTGACTTAGTGCACTTCTGTTCAGTGTCTTTAAACAACAATAATAATAATATTAAGACAGTCTCATGGTAAAGATTTGCCCTGTGTGGGATGCATGAGCACTGAAACGATGTTTTATTAGCAATTGCTTTGTATCCCTGGGAAGAGTCATATGGGACTCCTGCCACACCATGTGGAAACAAAGAAGTCTCCTCTGTTTAAATGTAAGTTTTGTTTTGTACAATATGCAGTTTGTTGAAGTCAGAAGTCCAAAGCTATCTGAATTAAGAGATTTTACTCCCTCCAGAGAGCCACGCAGGCATCTGCTACCTACAAGCACTTCTGACAGCGGCTCTTTTTGTTCCCCATTTTATGCACTGTTTCACTGTAGTGAGTTCAAAAGCAGCAATGTATTCCCAGCACCAGCAGTCATGACCGTCATTTCCAAGGGAACAGGTACTGCTGTTATGAACCCTGATCCATGCTGTCTGCTCCACAAATCCAGGAAAATTGTTCTGTTGTACTAAAAAACCTTTCGCTCTCCACACAGTCAGTGGAGACCCTTTCATTAAATAAAAGCCCTGTGACCAGATCCTGAGGGAAGATGAGCACCTGAAGTCCTCTTGAAGCCAACAGGAGTTGCTTGTGATGGTTTAAGACCTCTCAGGATTTGGCTGTGTGGGCTTAACAGTACACCCACAGACATGCTTTTATTTCCCCCTAGTGTCTATTATTTTAGACCCTGTACTTGCTGCAGCATGTGTTTCTCCTCTGGAGACATGGCATATAAAATCGCTTTGATTCCTGATACAGCTTCAGCTGACTCACCACCACCACGCTGGTGAAAGATGAATTAGAAATGGTTTTTCCATGCTGCAGGCATGGCAGAGCATGCCCAGCTTGCCCCCAGTTCACACTGTGTGGGGAAATGGAGTAAGATGAAAGAGACAGCACTAGAAGCTTCAAGGACAAGGGAAAGCTTTCCACTCATATAAAGCTTTAGTGGTTTTTTTTCAACAGTCAAACTAAAAGCAGAGTCTGGTAGTGGTAAGATTTGTACCTATAGTTATGCTAGGGACTGTAAAACTAAACAAGAGGCAATCTTTCTCCTTAAGCATATAATTTCATAGCCAGGCAGGAAAAATTTGCCTTCATTCATGCAAGGGAAGCTTAGATATTCCTCTGAAACTTCCTACACCAAATACCACTGGAGAAAATCTCCTGGACTGGGTTGTCCTTCATGAATGATGTGGCAAACCTCTATTTCTGAAAATAAAAGGGATCACACAAGCAGATGTGCTGCATATAACCCCAGTTATATAGCAGTGAGTGACTGAAGAGATGAACTGATGTCTTGATTTTGGGATGGTAGTGTTTTGGGGGGTTGGTAAATTTCCTTGATACAATGGCAGTTTCTTTCCTAAGACTAGATTATTAAATTAGTATGGTGCTAATTGCAGTACAGTATTGTATTAGTCATCATCAAGCTCTTCTGTAACTTCAAGTGCTCTTCAGGATGAGATTACAAATATGCAGAGGAAAACACCCGAAGTAATTCAATTTCATTTCACCTGTGTTTTCTTTTGACTGGGAAGAGAAGCCAAATCATAGAGACTTATGAAGACACATAATTTTTGCTAAGAAATGAACTAGAATGATCTGCTGATGCAGGGGTAAGGGAGAGGGCATAGCAGGAGAGTTGTAGTCAGTGTCAGAAATAAAAAGGTAAGAGTGAACCTTACATGAGGAGATTGAAGTCTGGGAAACATAGGTGAAAACTGCCAAAAGACAAGATTTATCATACAAAAAAGAGAAAAGGAACCAACAAAAATGGGATTTCAGGCACTGATTCACTACAAAGGTCTTGGGAACTGA
>JAVJGJ010000047.1:66570632-66588166 GCA_035590215.1 Microhierax caerulescens | reverse complement strand
AAAGGCGAGGCCATCCTTTGAGAGGCAGGTGCAGACAGAAAAGTACTAGCTGCAGAGCTGAAAAGGTTTCTAAAAAGGTGACAAAAATACCCGAGAAAATAAAATCAGTCTGGATCAAGAAGAGAACTGAACTGCTACCTCTCAGAGTGGACTGAAAAATCAAAATGAAGCACTTTAACACTGTGATGGAGTGAGGGAAGGTAGGGAAAAAGGAAAGGAAAGCCTGGCAAAGAGAAGGCCAGCTGGGGACCGAGGGTAAGCTCCTTCCCCCTGTTTTCCTGGCAGTCTCCCACCCCCTTGATGGGTGGGTGGTTTGAGTCAAAGAGCGACAGTGGGAGGCAAATTTGTGTGTATCAGATATGGGGTGATGCCAGGCAGGTGCAGAGGATAGTCAGAGTACAGAGCACAGCATGACTATTACTGGGAGGCAGCGGTGCGATCGATGCTGTTATCATCCAACCACACAGTGTTCCATGGAGGTTGTTGGTGGGGAACAGCTGTTGGGTGTGGGGGTGGTGGAGAACAGTATGAGAAACCAGAGGCAAAGAGCACAGCTGGAGGGAGAAGCAGTGAGGAGAAAAAGCTATTTCTGCTAGGGCATTTGTCCCTGGTGAAGGCACTAGAGGGGTCATCACAGGTCAAGCTAAGAAGCTTCTTTCCACCTGCTGATAGAGGAGGAATACCCAAATCCCCACTTCTCCTTGGGTCCTCCTCAACAGGAGGTTTCCCTGAAGCAAATGCAGATACAGAGAGACAGTGGTGGAACTGCACCTCAGTGCAGGAGGTCATGGGGAGAAATGCAGAAGAGAAGTTGAAGCTGGGCAGAGCTGACGGGGAGGAAGCAAAGCAGCCCAGATGCATCAAGTCCTATTTCCCTGGGGCAGAGAAATTTAGGGAGGGGATGGAGCGAGAGGGGAGCGATGCTGTGGAGACACCTCTGGCAGGGCACAGGCAGCAAGAGAGATGCACAGAAACAGAAAAGAAAATAGAAACAATGTGAAGGAAAGGGGTGGGGGGTGGCAGGGCGGAGGGAAACAGCTGTGCCAGGAGCAGGCTGAGGCCAGGGGGGAGAGGGGACTGGGAAGAGAGACAGGGCTGGGAAGACTTTTGAGCAAGGGTTTTAGGCTGAGGGTTTGGGCCAAAGAAGGTGTGAAGTTCAGGCAGGTGGTGTGTCCCAACTGTCTGCCTGCACCACAGGCTCACTGGCTGAGGCAGGGAGAGGCGGCCTGAAGCCAGTATCATGGCACAGGGCTGTCACTGTTTGTTGCCCCATTAAAGCTTTTATGAGATACCTGTGGGGATGGAGCAGCAGCTGCTTTTTCCAGAGCCACCTACGAAATATCAAATGAGAGAGAGATGCTTTAATCCAGGGGTCCTCAAACTATGGCCTGCAGGCTGGATACGGCCCCCCAGGGTCCTCAATCTGGCCCCCCAGTATTTACAGAACCCACCCACCCCCCGCTGGGGGTTGGGGGGGAAACCAAGCAGCCGCAGATGACTGCCTGCCACTTAATCTGTGTGCCAGCCCCCTGGTTAAAAAGTTTGAGGACCCCTGCTTTAATCCCACTCCTTTTTGTCATCAGCCATAATATCTGCAATGGCAGAACGACCTTAAATAAGTGTTTGGTAATATTTGCAATGGAAGATGAGACTTAAATAGGTGTTTTGGGTAAAGCAACCTTTTTTTATTAGCACTTTGTGCAGTGTAGATTGGTGAGCAGCAGTTTCGTTTCTGCTTTCTGCCTCTTGTAGGTTTGTGCACTTCAGATGCTGGCCTCTGGCAGGCTGCATAGGAAAAGCATCGCTCTCAGATGTCTGTGAGCAACTCTTACGGGAAAGAAATTATGCTCCTTTCCTATGAACTGCCCTGCAATTTAAAAGTAAAATTCGCTTTAAGTGTTTACACTCATCATAAGCCCAACAGGAGACATTGCCCTGAATTTTCAATTAAATCTCTCTTTCAATAAAAAATAACCTACAATTTCCAGGGGCAGACTGAAAATTTGCTGAAGTTGTACAGTTCTGCATAGTTCAGCGATTGTTGGATAAATTCCCCAGGAGCACCCCCTCCACCTCCCATCCATCATAGGCACTTGACTAAGCAGTGGGAGGAAGAGCTAGGGTTGACAGTCTGTTGGGAGAGTTGCTGAGAAACGCACAGCAAAAGCAAAAGCAGTGGGAGAGGAGCCAGAGGGGATGAAGCAGCTCCCTCACATGGGGCTGAATGCTCCTTATCACTGGAGAAGCAGGAAATCCTTCAGCTTCTGCAACAGGACTAGTAAAAATGTTTGTTCCTTGGGGTATTTCCAGCCCAGCCCCCTGGCTGGGTCCTCTTCCATAGCCAATGCCCTGCTTCATGCATGTGCTTCTGTGCAGTGCTGGGCACCACAGATGTGGTGGTCTGTGGTGGCCCTGCACCCCTGCCTCTGAGATGAGAAGCAGCAGAATCTGGACCTCAAAGTGGAGCCAGAAATAGGGAAGCCAGTTATCTGAAACACAGCGTCCTTGTTTAGCCTCTCCTGATCACGTGCCTTCTGCTCCTTGACAGCCTTGCACTCCAAGCCTGCTCAGAGACTGTGCCTTCCAGTCAGAAGTGGTGTCATGAGCTGGAAAAAAAGCAAATACAAGCTAAAATTGCAATGTCTTGAGGCAAGGGAGAAGAAAGAAGAAAAAAAAAAAAAAGAAAGAAGAAAAACCTCATGGGGATGGCTGTAATGCTCTGCATCATCTTACATAAAAGCTCTTTCTCAGCTGTCCCAATTTAAAGGTGTGGGTGAGAGTTTAGTCACTTTAAAACTGGCATTTCTGAGGCTGCTGTTGTTTATCATGTTGCTAAAATGAGGTACAATGATAATGGGAAGGAGACACCAGTAATGATTGGGGTCCAGATAATCATGGTGGAAAAGATAAAAGTTTGTTGAGAAAAATGGCATGGACCCAGACAACTATAATGGTTGTATCAGACTAGATGTTTGCATTACAAAGTATTTTGTTGAAGGCAAATATGTTCTGCCAGATGAACAGTACCATTTCCAGAAAGCTTCATCTTGCCTTCTAGGGTTACTGCATTTTGGTGACCATCTTCTAGGGCCAGTGCTGTTGCCAGATGTGGGGGCACTGACCCTCTATTCTGGCTGTAAAGCTGAGGCCAAACACCAAAGGTCTGCTGCCTCCCAGCTCTCAGGGGCTGCATCTGTGCAGCAGGGCAGGCTGACTCTACAGTATTCCCCAGAATCCTGGTCCCTCAGGACTCACTGCATATGCCATGCCTCCAGGATTCCCCCAGGGAAACCCTGGTGCACAGATGGGGTTGGCCACCATGAGCTTGTGGGACCATCAGTGACCAAGACAGGACACATCAGCCAGTTCACACAATGGTGTGCACCAGAGATAGGCAGACACTAGAGGCACAACTCACTTCCAGCTGGGCTTTGTCTCTCCCTCACTTCCCTTATGATGGGTGGAAACAGCTCAGGGCTTCCCATGGCACTTGATCATGAGGACAGGGAAGCTCTTTAGCTGTGGCTCTTTCTGGTAAAGGAGCAGGAAGAGAAGCCTGCAGTGGGTTGCCCTCCTGGGCTTAAAAAACGCAAAAGGGAAGTGAAACCACCTTTTCTAGAACATGGAAATGCTGAGGGCGTGTTTCATGCTCCAGCAGCCAGAGAGGTTCAAAGGGCAGCAGAAATCCCCCAGTGCTCCGGCTAACAGCAGCAGTAGGTGTGGGAGAAGGGGCGGCATGACAGACAGCAGAAAGAAGCAGCTGGCAGGTGGCTGAGGCAATGATGAGGAGCTGCATGGTCCCTGCTGGCACCAAGGAAGGGGACAAGAGATAGGCAGTGTGTCTCAAGACACGGAGGAGGGCAATGCACTTGCACCATGTGGACAGACAGTGACCCACTGCAGGTCTCAAACACCCAGAGCAGGATGGAAGCTGGGTATGTAAGATCTGCACTGTAACTACCCCGACAGAGGCCAGGATCAGGCCTCCCTGGAATCCCTGCAGCATTTTTTCCCCATTTCTACTGTAATCCTGTAATTCTCCTTTTCTGCTTGCAATTTCCCCACAAAAGGGATTCTAAGCAATGCTATGGGATAAGTCCACAAGGAAAGGTTTTCAACACAGGCCCTTTAATCAATGTTTCCTGAAAATCATACATTGTAATATAGAGTAACATTTAGAAGCAGAGATACCTAAAACATAACAAAGGCTTTTGATACAATGACCAAATTATAATGGCTGCAAGGGTGTGGGCCTGAGATTCTAAGACAAAACAACATACAATAAATATTTTTTTTAAAAAAAAAAAAAAGTAAAGGTAAGAAAGGCAAGGAAAGGGGCCTCTGGAAAGAATACTTTTTGCATTAAGAGATTATAAGTAATAACAACCAGCTGCAGAATGAAAGATCTCAAATTTATGTAGAGATTGTTGAGCTACCCAGACACAGCATGCCAAGAAGATAAACCTCTCTCTTCCAGGTCAAGTTACTGCCAGGTAAATTATGTCTAAGCCATATTTGTAAGAAGCAATACTGACCTCGCATGGCTTATTAAATTATTCCAGCAGATTGTGATCCCAGATCTTGTTATTACCTTGATGGAATAATCTAAATTCAAATCAGGCCATCAGGTCTGAATGCCAGGGCACTCCCATTCACCTAGAAATGAGACTTCATTACATGATGGGTAAGTTGGTGGCATGGGGCGGAAGGCTGGAAATACTGTTCAGCCCTTGAAGTATCATGACAGGCCATGGACAGGGTCTGATCCAAGGATCTAATACTTACTTTGCATCTAATATTTTCAGTATTGGTGATCTCCTTTGTAGCTGTCCTGCGGTGGGGAAGGAGTGATATCCAGACTTTGAGGATTCTCTACTGACAAAATTTGGGGGCAGCACTTTTGAGCAGGACTGCCTATTTGGGAGAAAACAATTATTTTCACAGCTCTTTTGATGTAACAGTCAGGCTATTTAATTTCCAAGACATCAGTCACTGTGCAGTTTAGGCACTAAATGTAGGAACTCCTGGGACAACTCCCTTTCCATCCTCCACAGCCCTATTATAAAGCTCTTACAGAATTTGGGCCAGGATCCTTCCAAATGGGGAGCAGTGCTTTCCACATGCTGACCCACTGCAGCATCAGTAGCATTTTTCTAGGGGAAATATGAGTCAAAATTTCCTACTAATGCCATATAGCAGTGCTACGGCTCTGAGGACTGAGGCTTGCTGGGCATCCAAGGCTGATATGTGAGCAATGCAGCTTTCTCTACCTGTGTGCCCAGATCAAGAGAGAAGTATTTTAACAGCTGGAGAGTAGACAGCTCTCTCCAGTGTAATCAGAGCTCACAGTCAGAGTAAGTTATTCTGACCAACTGTGGTGATGGTGATGATATGGACAGTATTAAACATCCAGCCAAGAAGCTCATGAGCACGGAGAGGTTTGGCTTAGTACCAGGGTGATTACAGCCATCTCCTGGTTAGCACTAAACTCTGTTCTAGCTTCAGTTTGGTCCTGGAGCTCCAGATCCAGAGGTAGTATTTGTACATGGGACACTGACAAATCAGCCCATGTCTCATGTCTGACATGAGCTCCAGACAGTCTGCAGTAAAGAGGGGGCTGAAACCTCAGATAGGGTTTTGTAGATGCTCTGGTCTGTTTGCAGCCCTCTGGCAGAGTCCACACACACTGGAGCCACAAATCCACCCCAAGCAGGGTGCCTCCCCAAGAAACTGCCTTCTGAAAAGCTGCTCACATTGTAGTAAGTGTGCACAGGGTATAGTTTATATGAGATCTCTGCGTGACTGCCTGTGGAGGAAGAGGAGAGGGTCTGAGGTCACCCTTTATTCAGAAAAGAAGATGCTGAAGAAAGTTGGTGCTGTGTATGCAGCTTTCCACCACCTCTGAAAAGCATTCCTGAAAGCTGACACTGCCAGCAATTTTTTGTTTTGTTCCAAGGTGCTCATACTTCAGATGGCGGCATCTTGACATTCACATCCATTATGTGAACTGATTGCGGAAATAGCTCTCACTCTCTCTGTGATATTAATCCCCAGCCGCTGGCTGTAGCACAGAGCCTGCCTCGGACAGCAGGCACCCCAAGCAGCCTGCCGGCTCCCCAACCCCTGCTGCGCTCAGCCGCAAGGAAGGTAGAGGAGCATTTCCAAAATCAGGGGTTTCCGACTGCAAAATCTGAATCCAAGTTGGCACATTAGTGCTTTCCTCCTTGCTGAGCAGCCACAGGTGCTTGGGGTGAAGTATAAAGCCTTTAACATGAGCGCTGTGATAATATAATATCACATCATGGGAACCAGGCGGGCTTCATTAAGCAACGGCTGAAAATTGTACAAATGAGAAAGGAGCCAGCAAATTAAGATCCACAGCTCTTGTTCACACAGCAAAACATCATTAGCTTTGAGGTGGGAGACTCTGTTACCTTTTACACCCTGTTGACTTTTAGTGCTGGTGTTTTTAATACACATGCTGCAAGCTGGTTTGGGAAATGCAAACTGTGGTAATTGCTCCAAAGCTCAGTTCATCATTCTTTGGAACAGATGTCAGTGGGGAAGGAACCTGCTGAAGGAGAAGGGGAGGAGTGATGGAGAGGGCTGGGGAGAGGAGCAGAAAATCAGAGTAATTTTGCATTAGTGAAATGGGATACCCATCTGGACACAGAAAGAGGGCTGGCAGTGCACAGTTACTCCACAGGGCTCTACCATGGTGTCTGGTACTTGCTTTTACCAGTGGGCACTTGTACATTTAAAAACAGCATTCTCCTAAACAGCATTTAGGAGAAAACACATCAGATGGGGGATACATCAAAGGCTAAAAAATGAATGCGTCCTTTGCTTAAGCAAAAGCAGCTTAAGCACAGCTTAAACCTTGCCTAGCTGTAAAAAGCAAAGGTGATACATTTTCTTCCTTTCTGTCCTTCTTTGGGGATAGGAGGAAAAAGAAGGGAGGAAGACCTGAAGTGGAAAAGCAAAACAACAACAACAAAAAGCTGCCATGGAGCTGCATGTGCAAATGCTGCTGAGGAGAGCAAAGATGCGCTGACAAAACAAGCCAGGAATGCTGAGGCCTGAGTTCTGAAACACATACGGTTTATGTTGTTCTTACCACAAACCAAAAATATGTTCCCATTTGAAATGGTTGAATCCACAGCTGTTTTAAAATCCCTTGGTACTTCTGAGACAAATGATCCAAGTCAGACTGTGCTAACAGGGTCAGTTTTAGAGCCAAGCGAGAGCTGTGACTGATGCAGAATCACTGCAGTTCCATCCCTTTCCACATCAATCATCGCTCAATGAAAATCCTGTGGGGCTGTCGGGCTCTCTTACAATATTGTTTACATTAAAGGATGATGTAAAGCTCCTCCAGCAAAACTGCGCTGCTGGATTATGATCCTCACTAACAGCAAAAGAGCTTAAGTTGCAGCTGCAGGACAGCACGGGAAGATGCAGGCGCATACCCCTAGATTTACATCTACAAAAGCAGTCATTAATGTTTCATAAAATACACCCATTGATTCATCTCTGCAGGCAAATTCTCTCCCTTTAAACTGATGATTATAAAGCACCTTAGGGCAAGTCTACATCCTAGACGCTCTATAAAGTAACCACCTTGATATTGTCATAAAAGCTGAAATGGCTTTAATCCATTTCCTCACAATAGCAGTTTTAATTCACTTCGAGAAGGCTGGCTGACAGGAAAATAGTATTTTTCTCAGATTCACACCTGAGGTCAAAACCTTGCCCTCTGTGCCAGAGCTAATAAATCATGATTCTTTTTTCCTGCTCCTTTTGAATGGCGAGGACAGTCTCTTGCAGAAAGACAAAAAAAGGGTCTTTGCAGGAGTGGGCGAGGCATCGTGGGGGAGGGATGTGGAAAAGGCTCCAGCAGCATCCCATAATCACCTACCAGGGAGGGCAGGCTCGCAGCTGTGCCAGGCCTTGAAAAGAAAGTCTCGGCACCTGTTTACTCTTGACTGAAAGGTCTCAAGTTATGGCTGTTATGCTCTAATACACACCATTAAATATTTGCATATTAAAAACACATAAAAGAAAACCTTTTTGAAGTGACAGCAAATGAATAGTGGTGCAGTCTCTCCCGTTCTCCGTGGGTCCCTCTAATTGGTCCCTCTTGTCCCAGCACTTGATTGCTCTGGAGCCAGGGTGGGTTTTAAGGCAGAAATTCCCCAGGCATTCCAGTGGTGCAGAGCAGCCACTGCTCACAGACAAAGCCCTGGCAGTCACCATTGGAGGTACCGGAGAGCCGGCAGCCTTTTCCTCATCCCAGAAGACAAGACTGGGCTGCATCTCATGCTGTGTCAACAGGTGAGATCACAGCAGATCAAGACCTCTCCTCAGCTTGGCCTTCCCACCATCAGCATCCCTTCCCCAAACCAAGGAGAAGCCTGAAACCCAGAACAGTTTCCTTCCACCTGCAGCCTCCGCCTGCATCGCCTGAGCTCCTGTGAAAGGTTCCCCTAACCACCACAGATCCTGCTGCAACTAGACCCAGACAAAAACATTTCCTGTGCTGCTCAACAAGATGCCAAGGTGCCCACAGAGCCTGCTACCATTAGCCACCCCACAGCTCCTGCTTCTCTGCAGACCACACTCATTTGGGACCCCACCTGCCCACCTGTCCATCCACCTCCCAAGCCAGCAAAGTGCCCTGCAGATGGCATTGGGTCTGGCTGCACTTCCCAGCTCTGCCTTTGAGCACATGGACAACCCGTGCCATGCCCTGGCAGTGACAAGAGCATTTGTGCCGAGGCACCTGAGGCCACTCCATCCCCTGGCCCGCGCTGGCAGGGATGAATACCCTGCTTCACAGCACTGCAGCAGCCGGGCCTGGGGACAACAGGAAATGTGGTCACACCAGCCATCTTGCCTGCACATTTGGCAGATTCAGCCTAAAGTCAGGCCTTGCATGTGGTTTTAGTGGTAGCCAATGTCTGGTTTGATATTCTGTTGACACAGTCTGGGTTTAGATGTGGTTTCAAGCACAGGCCTCACAAGTGCTCCTGCCTTTACAGCATGCTTTTCACTGGGGAAGGAGCAGCAACAGGGGCTCCCTCAGCTCACAAGCTGGATCTGGAGCAGTCAGAAAACATTTAGATGCAGGCATCTCTGCATAGGGTGTAAGCATTTGTGTTTGGGGCTTTCCGGCTCTCCAGCCAGCACGTGAATTGCAACCCTGGCCCCACAGGGCTCAGGAGAAGGGGTTACAGGCTCCTGGTGTCCCACCCGTGGCTGGCATCCTTGCCAGAAGGTCCTAGGATGGTGTGGATACACCACAGCAGCAGTTCCCACACCCCTCAGCCTTTCTCTTCCAGAAACACCCATGCCTCAGCCAGGTCTCAGCACTGCACCTTCCAAGCTCCCTCCCACAGCAGCAGCAGCAGCAGCAGCAGCGTGACTACCAGAGGCTTTGCTCATCTTGCCCACAGCCTGAGGGAAGAAGCAGGTGCTGAAGGTAGCCTGTTTCTTTGAGATCGATGCTGCAGTGTGTTTCGCTGTGAGAAGGCAGCATCAGGGAAAGACGCCCCGCACTGGGGAAGAGCCATGGCGAATGCCTGATGCTGCCCAGTCAGTCTCTGGGGGTGTTGCTTCTACTGCTGCACGCTGGAAATGCTCCGCTCCCTGCACAAAGGGGCTTTATTCTTATGGCAGAGACTTTTATTGTGCCGAAGGAACTTGTTCAGTACAACAGCCCTCTTTGTGCGGCTGCTTCACCCATGAGCCATATGCAGTCCCAAGGCAAGGCTTGAATGCTGCAGAGGGCATTACATGATCCCTCTGCACAGATATATATTCAGCTCAAACAGTGTTATTTTGTCTTAATTTTTGGTGACTGCTGCTGGTGGATGGAGATGAAGACAATGCCGTGGAAAGTGTGCATGAGCCCTGCAGACATTTTATGTCTTTTCACTTACAAACATGGAGAGAGAGGAAAAAAAAAAATCATGGAGTTCCTGATGTGCCTAATTGCCCAGCAGCAGCAGAAAGTGAGTTGGCAGTGTCTGCATCAACCTGCACCGGCTGGTTCTTCACCTCACCATATGTCTGCTCAGACATTTGCGACTCCCCTGAACAAGCCACATGGCAGCTTGGACACTCCATAAGGGCTGTGCATGCTGTTCTAGAGAAGTAATCAAAAATAATTCCAAATGTTCAGTGTTTCTGTCCTTGCTGGAGACTAGAACTGGGCTTTTATGGTGCTTTTCTATTCCTTACTTCATTATAAGCATTACAGATGTTGGGAATGTAATCCTGCCCTCTTACCAGTCACAACTTTAAACAAATGGTTTACTTGCAGTGACCAACCAGGTTGGCATTTCCTATTGCTCTTTACTGACTGGATTATTTTTCAGCCTCAAAACATCCGCAGTCAGATGTTAGCTTGTAAGAAACGTCCTCTCCGTCAGGCATTATTGCTAAATGATGCTGAGCTGGAATGATCACAGGCTGTCAGAGGTCTGGAAGGTTCAGCTAGTGCTGCCGCCCAGCTACAGGATGAGTTTCTGGAACAGCACAGCCTGCAGACCCTTGCCTTCCAGCTGGCTCCTGCCAGAAGACAGCACTGCTGGGCGTTACAGCAGTTGCCCCCTTCGCCAAATCACGACATTTCAGAATGACTTTCAGAAGTACTCTGGGCTCCTATGTCAGAGCACAGAAGTACCTCTTTACTAGGACACATGCAATTCCATAATCAACACAGTGGTCTCAGCTTCTTGGTTCTTAATGCTGGGGGAAGGAGAATGCCTGCAGAATCTTTTGTCATTAGCATATAATTAACATCAGCATATCACCATCAAATGTTTCAGTGTGATGAAGAGTATTTTGGTCTGACACAATCCTAACAGTGGCAAGGGTTAATAAATGTCTTGGTGTGAGTATTGCATGCATTTATCTCTCTTGGCGTTTAGCCTCCTAGTAGCAAAAAGTTGACAAGTGCATTTCTCTAAATCTGCTGTTCTGTTACGGGCTCAATCAGGCAAAAATCTTCATTCCTTTCTTAAGGCAATGAAACAAAGAAACTTCACCAGCAAATAAGACCACGGGTACAGACTCAGACATTTATGTTACTCATTGGAAACTCAGTATTTCTTCTTCTTCTTCAGTTTTATATTACGTGCTGGTCTGATATGTGATCTCCTCTTTTTAATTATCTTCAGCAAGGGAACGCTCCCGAGAGGCAGGGGAAGACCTCTACCAGCTCTGAAAGTGCTGGCAAGAGCTTGAAACGAGCAGTGAAGCCACTCAGCCTAGGGCATGCCTGAGGGAAATGGGGCATGCAGAACGTTGCTGGTCTCCCAGCCATGCTCCTCTCCTCCAGCAGCTGCATGTGGAAACGCAGATGGAAATGTTTTCCACGCAGGCACTTTGCAAGCCCTCACCCAGCAGCCAGGCAGCTCAAATCCCCAAAGAAATGGCTACCAGCTGAGTAAAAGTGATCACTGCGGCTGTTCTCAGAGCTTTGGGTCCACCACTACGGCTGCGCCTGGTGTCTCAGCCTCCCATCTCTAATCGCCTTACACATATCTGCTTTAGTGCGTGGCTAGCCCTGGCTGGGCTGCATTTTTTTTTTTTTTAATCTTTTCAGGCTGCCAAAACTCAAGCTGTCAAATACAAGTTAACAGACCGAAAACACAGATGTCTGTTCTTGACTGAGTTTTCCATACAGACTGGACGTGCTCAGAACAGCTTTTAAGGTCAAAGCACTGGTCCCTTTTACCATGCCTGCCCTACTCAGCAGTCAGCCATTTACTGCCAGAGGGTTCACTGCACCTGTCTTCTGTGAGCATCACTTTTCACATGTACTAGTTTCACACAGAACTGGCACATAACATACATGGTTACAATTTATTAGGGTCAAAAGCAAGGATTTCATGACACATATCCGTTGTGTAAAACAGTGCAGTGAGGATCAAAGGTTTCTCAGCTGGAAGTGCTTGAGACTAGCCTGAGGCAGGGGGATTCAAAACCTGAAGAAAGTATATCTAAAGACCTTTATTCCTCACATGGAAAGAGGTGCTCTGCTTGCTCACAGACCTGAAGAGACTGGACCTGCACATGGGCATGCAAAGATATGGCATACTTCTATTATTCCTGTGTTGCCCATACAGAACACAGTACTGGAGGCATCTAAGGTTCTCTAAGAGCCTTTGTTTGACACACAAGCCTGGCTGCTGAGCACCTTCTTCACCAGCTTTCCCTGACCTGCTCCAGAGGACAATACACCTGGGCTGAGAGCATCACTCAGTTTCCATTTCACAAAAACCTCAGCTTTTCTGCTGACACTGCCAATAAAACTGCATACTCAATGAGCAGATCAGATCTATCATTGTACCAGTGTGGAAGAAACCTGTTAATTTGATCCTGATTAATATACTAGTCTGCCCTCCATCTTCCCTGCTAGATTACCTGTTTCATTCACTGGCCATGCTTTCTCTTCTGGACTATAAAGTCTTCGAGGGCAGGGGGTGTCAGATCTGAGATGGGCCACTACAATGGGTCCTGGGCATGGTGGCCTGGAGAAACCTTAATATAGGATAACCTATGATAATAAAAGCATAATCTAGTTGTTGGAATCAAACAATTTCTACAAAGGCCACCCAAGGTGCTGACTTCAGGGCACTGTTTCAGGGAAACTCAGAAGCTGCATAAATATCAAAGTAAGGTCTCTCCTAATTAGATGGTCAATAAAGTGCAGCAAAAATTAGGTGAAGACAATCATTTCCTGCAATACTGTATAAAGTTGGTGGGTGGGGTTTTTTTTATAACTCCAGTCCCATCTACTTTAAGACGTGGTAGTAAGTCTAAGTTAAGTATCTGGGATACATTTCCAGACAGGTGCTTTTTTTTTTTTTTCCTTTTGTCTGAAGCGTAAAGAATGGGCCACTGCCAGAGGCAGGGTACCAGGCTTGACAGACCAGTGGTCTGATCAAGTCTGGCATATCCTTTGTTCCTCTGTTCCAATTTAATGCCTGCTGGGAGTGAATTCCAGTCATGTGGGGATGTTTTTGCCAATGAATATTTACTAACATCCTGACTACCCTGGGAATACAATTAAAAAAACCAACTCCCAGGGAAGTGAACACACACTAGAATAAACACTTAGAAATAAGTCACAAGCATTTTTCTTCAGTGCTGAACTAAACAACATGTTAGTTCAGTTCACATGTACATTTGGGACTAAACCAACCCAAAGGCACATACTCCATGTGTCTTTGTTACAAGACCTAGACTTTTAGACCATTTATAAATGGTTGTATCATGTTGTAGGAATTTATTATTTTAATGGCCCACTGCATCCTCACAATCCAGTAGTCAAATAGGCAGGTGGTCATCTGATTTACTTAACTGCAGAGAAGCTCACTCAGTAAAACACAGGTTTGTGTAGCTAACCCTAAAAATCCTAATCCTTGAATAGTATCAGGAACTCCTCCACCACACTGAGTCTGTGTATATGTCAGTACATGTCATCTTTATAAGCTGATTTCCCAGTTATGGTTTGAGGACCACTTGGTGCTTATCTGTGGGAACTGGCTGATGATGCAGCATTCATTCTACCTCCCTTCTAGCTGCTATAAACTCCATTAAAATAAGCAAGAAATCAATGATACTCTTCCCTGGTGTCACACAGAAGAGTAATTGCAGCAGCTATGGGGATGGCATATCACTAGCTGAATGAGATGAGGCAGGTTCTGCAACCATATGTGGAGGTAGAGGACATTGTCACTGCGTGATCTCTGCCACAACCAGTTAATGAGTTTCAACTCCAACACTGGCTTTTTTCAGCTTTTGAAACAATGTCAGGAGAAGGTAAATGTGAGCTGTTCCTGGCCTCAAACACATCAAGTGAGACCTGCGAGGACAGAGGACATCCAAGGTCTTCAGCATCCTCTTCCCTACAAGAGGTTCATCAGAAAGAAACACACCTGTATAGGAGCTTTGTAACACAGCACTGCTAATCCAGTGGCTGGAGGAAAGTCCAGAAGAACAGAATTGCCCTAGCCTATGAGGTGCTCAACAAAGCAATGCTGGCAGCCTCAACGTTCAGCATGTCCATCTATCTCAAATCACAAGATTTTACAATAGCCCACAACAAGAATAGGAGACCTTCTGAATTTTAAGTGTTTTACATTGCTTTTTGCCACCTTTTCTCGCATTTCTCTTTAAGAAGAAGGGTCAGAAAGTTGGTGGGGAGTTTTTGTGTGTGTGTTTTAGTTTGTTTTATACTGAAAACATCCTGTAAACCTTTGTTGAAGAGTCTACAACTTCAAGAAAAAAAGAAATCAAAGCCTCACCATGAAAGTGAGGTGCTGCCGGTACAAATGCTCTGTTCTGCTTTGTGATGTTGACCTGCTGTCCTGCACACAAATCCCCAGCCTTGATAGGGGAGAGACTTTCACCTTCCTGCTTTCATGTGCAAAATGATGACAGGGTCAGGATTTTCTTAGACAGAAGCTGTCTTGGGCAAAGAGGGATCTAGTGTTGCCAGTTGCACCTTGACTCATAGCACTTTGGAGCTCTATTAAAAGCCAGGCCCTTGGAAGAGTGCGCCTGTTTCTATCTGTGCTTTTGCTGGCACTGTCCTCCCTTCCCATGCAAGATCTCTCTACAGGTCTGGAAAGAGGAACAGCTCCATGGACATCTTCCTCCTGCCTTATTTGGGTCTCACATGCACAACTGCATATCTGCATCCCATTGGTGAGAGCAAATGAGCAGCACAAGGGAGTTGCTAGTCAGGGCAGCCTGACAAAGGGATGCACATTTGCACCTCCTCTAGTCCTGACTTATTTGGGGTGACATGGAACTGATCACAGTGGAAGGAATGAGACCAAACTCCAATATTTATACAGGTCACCATATAACCACAAGAAAAGTAGGACAGACAATTTTGCATTAACCTGTGATGTTAAGTATTTAATCAACCACTTAAATATTCTTCAAATTCCCAGCTTGATTGACAGCACCTGAATAGCTTTCTGCAAATTAAGTGGGCTTAAATTTAAGCACATTAGGGTTCTCTAGTTAGTATTGACAGTCATAACCAGGGTTTCAGCTATGCATATTTATGTTACAACATAGATAGGATGTTCAACCTAGATTTGGAGGATTTAGGAGTTCCAAAAATATATATAATGGACTAAAGCATCAGAAATATGACATCTGCTGTAGTGCATGATTTGCAAGCGGCTGTGGGTCTGTTCCTTTGAGAGTGTTATCATTGCCAGAAAACACTAAGTCCTAAAAAAAGTGTCAACTATAATGTGCAAATACTGAGCCACATTCCTCACTCAGGGCTTTCCAGGGCAGCCTGTTTACTCTGTACCTGCCTAAGATGCTTCTTTCTTGTTAGTCACACAGTTTTAAATGTACCTATCTTCACCATCCTTGCAGAGTAGCAAGGTGCTGTCACCAGTCTTTTAAAGATGGGGAACATGAGCCTTTGGCTTCCCCACAGTATCTGAAGTAAAGCAAGGAATAGAAAGACCGTTTTCAAAATCCTAGTTTCCCTTTAATCCTTCCTTCTGGGTGGCTCTGCTGTTTAGGCAGCAGCTTCTCATGTGTAGGTCTGCTAGTGAAAAGTGCACATGAAAGCAGTGGTTTGCCCCTCAGCCACAGCAATCTGGCTGCACACTACTGGTTAAAAGACCAAGGTCCATATGCTTGTCAGAACAGGCAGCATTTCTATTTTTACACAATACTCAGAAAATAATAGGCAATTTGCAAATTATTAATATTTTATATCTGTTTTTCATAACTCTGCCTGTTACTTCCTCATGTGCCCTGCATGTTACTGCTATTTTATAACTTCCAGAGTGATCAAGTCAGAAGTCCTGTTTACAGGGATACAGTTTTTGGCACAGCTTCCACACCACTAAGAACAGGGCTCATAACTACCAGCAGAAAGGAACTGTACACAGGCTTTATAGAGCTTGTGAAGGCTGTTTTTAATGCCTCCCATTCAGTTCCAGCTTGCCAGGGGATACAGTTCTGTATCAAACACATTGAACACTGCCACCACAGTGACTTTTAAAGCCTTTTTTTTTTTTTTTAACATGAGTTAAACAGAACCTGAATTATAAACATTTGCTTAGTCTTCTTTCCTCCCCCACCCCAAAATTCCATCAAATATTTGATATTTGCTATTTCTCAAAGCCTAAACCCTGCCATATGGGATGTGTAGGCTGAGATATCCTGAAAAGAGCTGTATGAATAACAGATTATTTTATTTTATCTGGCATCCAAAACTGTTACAAAAGAGTGAACCCTGAAATACTTTCCTCAGGCCAGAGATAAAGGCTTTTTTTTCCTCAATGACCTGTCCTTACCATTTTGATAAGCATAAGTCAAGGTTAAAATAAAAAGGAAAGTGTTTACTTTTCCTAAATACAAAAATTAATTTGTTTCAAAGTTTTCTTCCTGTTTGAATGAGATGGTTTTTGCCGGCGGTTGGCCCAGGTGGTTCACTGTTCACACCTGCTAACAGGTTTGATTGCCCTGCAGATTTTTGGAGGATGCAGGCTGGTGAGGACCACCAGGGTGGGCACAGCCTGCCCCGACACGACCCTGCACCCTGAGCTGCTCGCTGCAGCAGCTCCTGGGAAGTCGAGCAGGGCAAGCTGCCTTTTAGGCCAAAGTTAGGTGCTAAAAATACAGCACCTTTTCTCATATTATTATGTGGAAACTACTACTCAGCATTCCTTAAACCGTAAGGCTACATCCTCAATCTCTGTATTGTGTGTCACTGAGAAAAATGAAAGGTTTTAGTGAAAACCTGTTAAGACACCTTGAATAAATACTGGTTTGTGTTTTCAGAAGTACCCAGTAGACACTCTCTCAGCATCTCTGAAAAATGTAAGATGTGTCTTTTTTTTCTTTTTTTTGTTAGTATTTAGAATTAAAAGGAGCTGGTACTTTGTGCATGATGCAAAACCAGCAAACTTGGGAACTCTCTGGAAGGAAAAAACAGCAGCAGATTTCGAGGATGGCCCTCTTGGGCAGCAGCCCTGGCACCAGCACAGGGCAGAGGCAGAGCTCATCCCTCATCCCAGCCGGGCTCTGCCAGAGGGAACTTTAGCAGAGGAAAAGAGCGCTCACTAATGTAGCTGTTAGCTGCCATTAAGAGGAAACCAGGTGTAGGCTGTGTGAATATTTTAAACCTAATTTTATTTGGCGCTTGGATTAGGTGTAGGCTATTTATGTCAGCAACGCCAAGCGGCCCTTGAGGCGCTCCCTCAGGTGGGAGCGGGACCAGCGCTGAGGCGGGGAGCGCAGAGCGCGCGGCAGGGTGAGGGCGGGAACGCCGCGCGGCCAGCACTGCCAACACTCAGCACGGGGGGGTGGTGGTGGTGGCAGTTGTCTAAGCGAATCTTTATTAATAGGCAGCGCAAGTGTATCTCCTCGGCTTTGTAATCGCATCCCTGGGAAACGGCATAACCTTTTGTGCTGAATAACACTTGCATGAGGTAGGAAGTAGCAGTCTGCTCTTGCTTCAACCCCCCCCCCCCCCGCGG
>JAVJGJ010000047.1:66519605-66570622 GCA_035590215.1 Microhierax caerulescens | reverse complement strand
AGTGCTCTACCAGATCATATTTTCTTAGTAAACCTTCTTCAACCCCCCCCCCCCCCTCGGTACAGAGGCGGGTTTGGTACCTTCCGTCGGGCGCGGAGGGCGGTGTCCCTGCCGCGGGCGGGGGTCGGGGCCGGCCCTGCCGGCGGGCTGCGCGCGCTCTGCGCACGGTTTGCTTCACCGTCTAGACGCTCTGACTTTTATTAGATCAAATTCAAATTGGAGACATGGCCCTGGCAAAGTTTCCAGAGCCGTAAAAAACATTGTCTCGGGGATAGGAAGAGAGCATTTAACCTATCGGATTTGGGCCAGCTGCAACCACCTCAGTGGAGGACGGAGCTGGTCCCAGCCAAAGCACGCTAAAATCAGGATGACAAGTGGGATAGGGAACTGCTGAAATCAGGGGAAACTGTCAGCTCAGTTAGGGATTTCTAGTTATTTCCCATGCCCATGGCTGTTAAAAATTTAGCAGTGGAGGCTGAAGGCAAAAGGATTGATAACAAATATAATGGTATCTTTTCTCCTGCATACTGCCCTAATATTACATTATTGCAACAATAAATCTTCCAGACAGAGCCAGACTCATACCCTAGACATCCAATCACTGCAGTCCTACACTTCTGACCATCTGAACAATGACAGGCACCTAGAATGACCATCTGCAGCTTGCACCAGCCGCACTGCCATGTGCTGCCGGTCCCCCCAGCTGACTGCTAGCAGGGCCGTGGGTGGCTGCTGCAGTGTGCTGTGCAGAGAAGACCTCAAGCATGGCTTGTTCAGAGAGTTTGGATGCACATTGTCCTGCTAATTATTTCCTGTATCTACATGCTCTGCAGTTTGCAGACGGTACCGAAACGGGGGGGGGGGGGGATAGTTGATATGCTGGAGGGTGAAGCTGCCACTGTTTTGGGGGTAACTTAATAAGCTGGAGGAGAAGTGAACTCAGGAAAACCTCATGAAACTCAACAAAGACAAACACAAAGTCCTGTACCTGCGATGGAACAACCCCATGCAGCAGGATAGATAGTGGACAAGTGGATAGATAGCAGTTTGGTAGAAAAGGAGCTGGAAGTCCTGTTGGACCACGTGTGGGACATGGGACAGCAGTGTGCCCTTGCCGCAAAGGCAGCCAGCTCTGTGCTAAGCTGTACAAGCAGGAGCGGAGGCAGTAGGCTGAGGGATATGAGGGTGCATCTGGAGCACTGTGTCCACTTTTGGACTCTACAGTACATCAACAAAATGGAATGAGTCCAGAGGAGGCCACAGAGATGGTGATGGCATTGGAGCAGATGATGTATGAGGAGAGGCTGAGAGGTGGGTTGGTTCAGCATGGAGAAAGGAAGGCTTCAGGAGGGGGTTCCCCAAAAGGGCAGGTGGAGTTAGACTCTTCAGCAGCGCACAAGGATAAGCAACAGGCACCAGCTGGAAGATGAGAAATTCCAATTAGCTATTGAGAAAACCTTTGTCATCAGGGGGGCAAGGGGAGGGCCTGACACTGCAACTGGTTTCCCAGGGAGGTTGTAGAGTCTCCATCCTTGTAGATTTTCAAAACCTAGCTAGTCAAAACCTTGAGCAACTTGCTGTAGTTGACACTCTTCCAAGCAGGGGGTTGGCATGTTGATCTCCAGAGGTCCCTTCCAACCAAAGTTAGTTTGTGACTCTAAAGCACTGACCAGGCTCCACTGGCCACCTGATCTCCTCAAGCCTATGCCCCAGACAGCAGTTCCAGATTAGGTTATTTGATTTTCCCACTAAAGAAGCTTTTTGCTCTTTACTGATACCTCAGAGAGATTAGCCAGGTAAATAAGTGTGCAGTACTGGATTGTGGGAATATACTCTTCAGTTACCTGCTGTAACCCTTATGACACAAATACAGCTGTGAATTTTTTATTCTGTTGCAATGACAGTTCTACTTTTTTTCTAGAAATCACAACCTGAACATGCATCTTTTTGTTTTGTACAAAATTATTCTATACTTCTTTCAGCTTTTCAAAAGCCTCAGCTAAATACTGTTAGTACTGCAAAGCATTTAATCCCATGCTCAGCTTAATTAATATGGACATGATTGGTGAGATCAAAGCATTTGTATCATGTGCCATCTTCAGACAAAAGTCAGAAGTGTGACATACTGTATTTTTCACTGGGATTTTCTGTCTGTTGCTTGTTTTCACTGTCCCACTTGTTTGCTGCATGCAGAGATACATGATGAGATGTGAGAATTGTTCTGTTTTCAAAACTGCAGAAAAAGGCAGCAAGTGCTGGCATGGATAGTTTTGGATTTGCTAGCATTCTCTTTTTAACCTATCTCAATATCTTTTACTTGGTATTTTGAGTTCCTTGTCATGAAACTATTGATGCAACAGTGTACAAGCTATCTGCAAGCCATTCCACATTGGTAATTAGCTGAAGGCTGGACCAGGAGCTTTCTTATCTTATGTTCATTTATATCTCAGCCCCTAAACCTGGATTATAGTGTCACTTCCCACTACGATGAGGAGCTTTCTCTAACCCCAGGGTCACTGGCCAATGAGCTTGTTAAGAAAGATTGGATTTTTCCCTTAAGCACCATTTAAATGAGAGTATTTCTCCTTCCTGCTGAAGAGAATAGTCAATGTTTGGAGCTTCTAAGTACCTGAAGCTACCATGAGCTTATAAAACCTCTGGCAAGTTCCTATGACTGCTTGTGTCTAGTTTTATGGGACTGCATTGTAAAATAAATCCATTTCAAGGCCCTGTCCTAGCACTGGCCCGGATGAAAATAGTTCAGTCTGTCCTGACAGTGTCCAGAGAGCCATGCTTTCCAGTACAGACTTGCAGGCTCAGGCCACAAAGTTAGACAAATCACTCATCTGCACATGTTCAGCTTCATCTGCATTAGATAGAGGCTAGCAGGTTCTGCCCAAAATAGGAATCCAATCTCCTTCTGGAAAATAAGTATATGGAGGCATTCATAGCTATAGTCAGATGATGAAACAAAGAGGTGAACTGTCTCCAGAAGCAGCCTATAGATCTGTTTATATCCTGGCTCTGACTGTCTTGAAAAACAGAAAATAACTTCCCTTGTCCATTAGCTTTCAAAGAGCAATACTTGCTGTTAAGTATTAAGGCACCTTATGTGCTAAGGATGTTCTTAGCAGTGCTTTCATTTTTCTAGACAAAAGAGTTTGCCCTGAAATTAGAGAAGTATAAACCATAAAGGCCTGTTAGATCTTTCTGCTTTTTCCCACTGATAAATGTACAGGATGGAGTAAACCAGCAGCATTACATTGCATGGCTTTATTCTAGATAGGATGGATTGTAGCACAGAAACTGTCTTCTTTAGATTATTCAACATGCAAATTCTGGATGTACAAGAAGTGGAAGGACTTGTCAACGCTTCAGAGACACTTTCTTTGTAGAGGTGAACTCTTTACTAGAGTATTTGACACATGCAGGAAGGAAGGTGTTAATCTGTTCACATCCAAGGCACAGTCTGCAGGCTGCTGGTAATTGCTGCCCCATAAATGTGCCTGTCATGCCTCCTTAGTCTTTAAATATCCAAACTCAAAATAGATGCCTGTACAACATGTTGAGCCCAGCACCATTGTTTTGTGAGGCAGTGTTATTCATTTAGCTTCAGCCAGCTGCTCTCTATATTTTCAGCTTGGAGGAACAGACTGGAATTTGTAACCAGACAGGCAGGCTGGGAAGCTATAACTTATTCCCTGGGCTGATAAACCAGTGCATTGAAAGTACAGTAAACAAACGCCCACTGGAAATCCATTCCAGTGCTGTGTCCCCTCCTTTCCCCCTGCCACAAATAGCAGTGATCGCAAGGGAACCTGCCTTCATAAACAAGTACCCTAGACCTTAATTCTAGCATCAGCTGCATGACAAAGTGTTACTGGTATGTTAAACACGGCACATAACAGCAGGATACACTGTTAGGTCACACATGGCAATATAAAATACTAGGTAAGGTCTATGCCTTCTGATGGGTGGGGACCTGGAGCGGGTCAGTTATTTGTAACTACATTGCCCTCTGCTGACAGATGCACAAAGAGGTTGAGACCCTGATTCTGCTGAACTCAACTCAGGGAGAGGCTGTCCTGTCACTCGTAGTGAGGCAGAAGCACGAGGTGGTGTCATGGCCCAGCCTGGCGGGAGATATCAGCTTTCATCTCCTTTGGTGGAGGCACTGCTTATTCTAGTCCCAAAGACTGGTGCTTGGCCATGAATTGATGCTCTCCACTGAGAGAGTCTTTCATTTCCGTTTTTAACACAAATAAACAATTGTCTGAGCTGTTTTCTCTGCATTCTTCAACCTTTTGTGGACCCTGCAAGCAATCATGTGCCTAATACAGCTGCAGGCAAACAATCGTGGTGAGCGGGAGTGCCTCCAGACCTTCTGCAGCACCCTGCAGCTGTGGAGCCTCAGCACAGGCACGTCCTCTTCACAATTGTTGCTGCTGCTTGAGAAACGCGAATCTTCGCAGGGCCGGGATAAACTGGGAGGTCTGCCTCCATATGTCCCTACAAGAAGTATCAAAGCAGCAGATGACTTCTCCTAGGCCAACAGTTCTCAGTCGATAGTTGTGACTCTGCGGTTGCTTGTGGGAGTTGCCGCGGCTGACAGAGCAATGGGCTAAGCAAGCACAGCCTTCATCTGTCACAAGCTTTCATGTGGCTTGTTTCCTGTCTTCAGCAGAAGCAGTGCCATCTTCTCCTTGTAACAGGCTCTCACTCCCCATATGTCTTTGAACCACCTCCAGCAACGTGTGGGTTGCAGAGGACATGGCATTCATCTGTGGACCTGTAGTCCAAAAGGCTGAGAGTTGGCATATCAGGTTAAAAGGTCTGTGAACCCCTGTTCTGGGACAGTGGTGTGTTTTACTAAGGCTGTTCCCCTTTTCTGGCCTCTGTTTAGTTGAGGTGGCAGGAAAGCTTTAAAGAAAGAAAATGCAATTCTACAGCTCTGAAGATAGGACAGCAAGGACAGTTACACTGTACTTTCTCAATTAGCAATTCATGCAATCAAGACTCGTTTATGTATGTTCATGAATGTAAGGAGAAGTCTCAGGTGCTATGTATTTTCCCAAGGGAAATTTCTATTCATTAGTGCCTTTGCCATAACAATCCAAATAATGCAAATTTCTTGACAATGCTATTTTCTGTCTCAAAAAATACTATTTTATACCAAGAGTAACCAATAGGATAAGCATGTTATTTGTGTGAGAAAACATGTTTACATGCACATGTGTGAAAAGAGTGTGTACAGTAAGGGTGGGTGGGTGTCCCCTCTTCAACAGGACACATATGATTAAAATCAGCACAGTTACTTGAGGCCTAAATTATTTTGATCCAGCTGCTGGTGGATTTGAAATGTTTTCAAATATCCTATGAAAACAAAACAAGTGGGAACATCTGGGAAGCTGATGGGCTGTGGTGTGTGTGGGACATGGTGAGTTCAGAGGAAGGAAACCAGCCATTGATCAGCTCACCATCAGGTGTCATCTCCGTCGCTGGAAATGCTGGCAAGGAGGGAAGCTGGACACGGGAAGGAACTGAGCAGCAAACAAGCCATGCGTGAAGCCCTGGAATAAAAAGTGTAAAAACAATGAAGCTTAGGTAATGGGAGAACTCCTGCCATGTAGGAAGAGGAACAGGCTGCAACTCATTCCAGCCCAATCACTCCAGGGCAAGCATGTAAATCATCTGAGTGTGCGCATGAGATGCTATTTATAGCTGTTAGGTGAAGCACTTGTTATTTATTGTTGTGTTTATGCAGAAGGAAACTCCCCAGCATAGGAAAGATGCTACTCCAAGTCTCCAGTGTTTTCTCCTATTTATATATATATATATGCTTACCCTGGCTTTGTTTAGGTTCATGGTCTTTATTTTAAAAAGCATATGGATTAATGATGGCAGTGCTGATAAATGTTTATGGATGCTGGTGTGGTCCCCTCCTGATGGCTGGAGCCTCCCGCCAGGAGGGTCTCCAAAGGCAGTGTGGGGCATCACTGGGCTGATGAGCATGTGTGGCTTCTGCCAGGTCTTCCATTACCTCCTCCCTCAAGGGCACAGAAAGGGCTAAAAGATTAAATGCTCTGGGCTCATTTTTACAAGAAAATAAATTGGTAGCAGGTAGAGGGCTCTGGGCTGCTGGAAGACCTGAGGAGGAGGTGGCAGGTGAATGAAAGGCCATGCTGGAGGTCAGCGCTGGCTTTCCACTGGGGAGTTTGTACAGGTCAGTTGCTCCCCACCAAATGTCCCAGGCTGACGAAACGTGTTATTCCAGCATCCCCAAGGTCCTGCCTGAGGAGAGCAGCCCAGCAGCTGTGTGTCCCCCCAGCGGTGCTCCCCTTCTGCCACCAGTGCTTTTCTGGGAACACTGGTACAGGGAAAAGCAAGGAGCCATGGGCAAAGGCCAGCCCCTTGGCCCAGCAAATTGGCTTCTAGACCTGCCTGTCTGTTTTCCTCAAGGGCTTGGGGATGCTAAAGATGCATCCCTAAAGCACAGGCAGGTTTGCTTAGCTCCCAGAGGTTGCTTCTCTGTCCTTTTTGTCAGTGGCAACCCCCAGTAAGTGTAGTGAGAGACACAGAGAAACTCAGGTGGGTGCTTCCCTTGCTGTTCTCGTGGAGAAATAGGAGGGGTTTTGAGGCAGGTATGTTTACACTAACACCTTTCATGGGATGGGACAGGATGGTGGTTCCCATCTCTCCTGTGCCAGCTGGCTTCCCAAGGGCATGCTTCTGTCCTGCCCAGCTGCTGCAGTGTAGTAGGGGTCTCACAGCAGATGACTTTCAACTTACTAGCTAACTGAAATTTCCCATGTTCCAGCTTGCATCCATTGCCTCTTGCTGTGCACCACTGAGAAGACACTGGCTCACTCTTCCTTGTTCCCCACCACCCCACCACCCCCTGCAGGTGGCTGTAGACAGCAGTAGGACCCTGACAGCCCTCTCAGCCTCTCCTGGTGCATCATGTGCACCAGCCTCCAACCGTCTTGGTGGCATCCAATAGGTACAATTCAGTATATCAACGCCTGTCTTGTACTAGAGAGTCCAAAACTGGACGGTACTCCCAGTGTGGCCTCGCTCATACTGAATAAAGGGGAATCGCCACTTTCCTCAGTCTGTTGCTTCCTCAAAACATGAAAACATACATCAAATAGTGGGAACAAAAGCATCCATTGCTGTGTCTCTGGGAATGGGGACATCATAAACAGGAATTTGTAAAACAAATTAACTTCTGCCTTTCCTATCTTCAGTTGAGGCTTTAAGCTAAGTGCCTGGGAGCTTCTGTTTAGCAGTAAAAACCCTCTTGGGAGCCACCTTTTCATGTCAGATTTCCCATCGTGACAATTTAGGAGAGGAGTACAAAAGGTAGAGGAAAGCAGCCACTTTTAACTTTCCTTTCTATTTCTCCACAAAAGCCAAAGCAAGACTGTTGTTTAATGTCTTGGAAACAGGGAATATGAGGCATTTAGCCCAGGTGCTGCATTCTGTGTGCATGATTTTTAATCACTTGCATTAATAACTTTTATGATAATAAAGCACAGTTTGTGCAAAGAAAAAAATCAGTCTGCTTTGCGCTCCCCTGAAATGAATGCATTTCTGTTTGCTGAGTGCTCCTCTCAGCATCTCACAAACATATGGTCTCTTTAAGTGTAAGTGATGCTAACCTGCTTTATTGTCTTTAACAGAAAGGAACTAAATATATACCAGATGCTCAAGTACCTCCAAATTAATGTATTGTGCAAACAAAACTGTCAACACACCCCTTGCAGTCACATTTTTCACCTGTTGTATGCTTGTTTATCTGGAGCTTGTTTTGACAATGTGTTACATGCGTTTTTAGTAGTTTGGAAAACTCCCCACTTCAGAACTGGACTAGTGTCTTATTTCTTCATAGGTGGCATTTTCAGATGTAAACTATTTAATTACTGCTTAAAATGTAAAATAAATGCATTCCACTGCCCTCTCTTTTTTCCTTTTTTCTTTTTCTTTTTTTTTTTTTTAAATGGTGCTAAACTCATGCTTGGTAAGAGACAGTTTGGCAGATAACAGTGTTTAATTTTCAGACAGCGGAAGACTTAGTCCTTTTTGGTTTTATTTGGAAGGCATCCAGATATGAACTCTAGACCTGAATTTGAATTCCTTGCATTTCAGAAGCTCTCAGATCAGACTTCAGGTTTAGACCATCACAAAACGAAACATTCTGGCTTCTGACTCAGGTTTGTTTTCTTTTCTCCTCTCCCTGTGACTCTTAGCAAGTAGGGTCTGGGTGAAGATTTTACCTTTTCTCATGTTTCTTTTAGCTGAACTGAAGCTGCATCATGTCAGCAAGTGAGCAAGGTCCTCAGCATAAGGGACTTCAGTGGGTCCTGCATGCAGTTTTCTCTGTTTTATTAAATGTCCAGTCTTCGTAACAGAAGAAGAGGAAGGCTCACCATGGCTTTTATGACCCTGCATCTGTCTGTTAGGTGATTTGTACTACAACCCTCTTAGCACAGAGAAGTAAGCAGCTGGCCCCTGTGTCCTGCAGATTGCTTTCCAAGGTCTTTAATATTGCTGGGATGGATCCAGTAAGAACTGGATCCATTTTCTCCTGCTCATATGTTTCATGGCTGCCTCATGTTCACAGCTGTTGGCTGTGCTGCACACGTGTGACAGGTGTGCTACAGGGCTTACCTGGCCCAGGGCTTCTCTTGTGGAAACAAAGAGATAGGGAGATTTGTTTTCTCTCGAGGTGTATAAAGCTATGATGGAAATGATGGGTTCACAGCTGGTGCTTTGTTGGAGGATGTGCTTGTTGTATTGTTGAAACTGAGCACAGGCACGTTAACATCCACACAGTAAAGCTATGACCAAGTGAAGAACTCCTAGGAGGTGCTGTGCTGCCAAGGACTTCCGGGACATGTCCCGTGGGCTGCTCAGCTGCTCCACAGCTCACATGCAGGGCAAGATCTCTGTCTGTCCAGATGCCCAGTATAAACTGAGAGAAGGCAATGAAGATCTGTTGATATCCAAGGGGGTTTTAGCCTCCATACTCTCTACAGGATACTAGAAACCTCTCTCCCCAGCGCAGCCAAGTCAGAAGGACCAGGTTTTCCACAGGTGAGGCAGTTTGTTGTGATGGTTAAACGAAAGGAGAAGATAACCTTAGTTCACAGTGCAACCTGCCATACCTGACTTGCTGAGTGAGTTTTCTGTCTCTTTGATCCGCTTTGGCTCCAGCCCTCCAGCCTTGTCCTGTTCTTTTTTTGTGCTGCAAAAGAAGTGAATTCTGCTGCAGGGACTAAAAAGCCACATTGCCCCCACCTGAGATCCTCACTGGGAGAGCACCTGGGGCAGGGAGGGGCATGCCCAAAGCCACCAGGGCCAGGGAGAGCTGTACCTCTGCCTCCAGGCTCACTAGACAATGTGCCATTACAGGACTGATAAAAGGGTGCGGACAGCTGTGCCTGGAGGGATACAGGCTCTGTACCTCCAGGAGCGTGAACCTCAGATGGAGGTAAGCTACTGCTGTCCCTGCAGGCCTTCTGTATGTTTTCTGGGCATCTCCTAATTGCGGTGCAGGGTTACTCCTTACCCTGCAGCTTGTTTCTTCACTCCTTACTCACAGGCGGTTGACTCCCTGCAATCAAACAGTGTGCAGAGAGCTTAGGGACGTAACTATGGGTGATGGGTTCTAGTTGATGAGGTCTTAAAAACCCTTTCTGTGAGTATAGCCCCAAGAGATGTGTAGCAAGTGGATGATGTTGGTAGGAGTTCATTTCTCATGGTTGCACACTGCTGATCCATAGCTGGCTACCACTCTGTGCTAATGCACGCTGGGGTTGTTTTTAAGCACTGCTGCCACATTTTGGGAGTGGTTCCGAGGCATCAGTGTGACTCTGGGGCACTCCTTCCAGGCACTGTGCAGAGGACAGCTGTGTTAGCTGACTTGCCTCTTCTTGTATACTGTGATTGAGGCACTTAGTCCTCAGCACAAGAGGAGGCTGCCTGAGTCCTTTCCCTGTTCTGCTCATAGGGCAGCTCATCTGCTTCTCCATACACCCACCAGATCAATCTGACTTCAGAAATGATGCGGTCGAAGGCAGCTCTGCACCTGCACAGTCACTGAGACAACACTCAAATGTAGTATCTTGGTTGGGGAGGGGGAAAGATCTTCCAGCGTTAGCACACCCGTGGTCCAACTCCTTTCTCTTTAGCTGCTACAGTTGTTGCTTTGACTTCAGTGGGAATGTCTGAAAGCACAAAGTGAGCAGTGTGGCTTTTGACATAAGGGAGAGGGGTGTCCTTAATCCTGGGCTTTCTCCTGCTGTTCTATGTGTCAGCTGAAGAGGTTCATTTGCATGACACATAAATCCTCTTATAACTTGGTACTAAACCATGCCAACCTCATCTTAAAAAGTAGCAGCTTCCAGGATCAGTCCCTGCTGCCTCTGGCAAGAGTAGCAAGGTGTCTAGTGGGCTCAGAGACACGTGTCCTGAGCACGGGCTGACCTCACAGGAGTGGTTTGCAGGGGAGAAGGTGTGGACTGTCTCCCTGCAGACCCCTGCTTCAGGGCTGCCTGTGCTCAGGTGGGCCTGGGTGTCTGTTGAGGTCCATTAGGCAGTGGGCAATGAGCCTGAATTGTAATCTGGTATGAGACAAACATATCACAGCTTGGACACTGGAATTTTCTCTGTTTAAATAGGAGGGCTGTGTGTTGTTTTCACAGATTTATTCTTTTTTAATACTTCAAGAATACCTAGAAGTAATGCAATAGCTGTCCAAGTCCCCATGCCTTGAAATACTCTGAGGACGAGATAAAACAGAAAGCCTTGTATTGGTAATAGAGTATTTTCAGAACCCAGAAAAATTTTTGGAAGATGAGGATAATTCTCTGTGTGTGTTTACTTTATGAAGAAATTATCTAAGAGCAACTCATCTTTGCAAAACTGTTATGCTGTACTACTATGATGGGTAGTTAAGCTTCAACCAATTCTTTCAGCCTTGTAACTTCCAGGCCACAGAAATGTCCGCCTGTCCCGGCACCTAGGCTTTGCTCTGTCTTTCAACTGCTTCAAGTTGCACCTCTCATGGGTTTTTTTGTGTACAGCTTTATTAAAGGCAAGACACTCTGAATCCCTCTTGATTTGGAAAGACATGTGACACCTTGCTGCAGTTTTGCAAGCAAGCAGAAGTGTAATACTTCTTCACTATAAGAGCAGAACTGTAAAAAATCAGGAACATTTGTAAAGCAAAATATATTCTTGCTGAAAACAATTTCGATGGACATTTCTAAATCCAAGTAATGATGACCTAAGTTAATTTGGCCCTCATTCTCGGCTACAATCTCTTGCATTTTCCAAATGTAGATTTTTGTGGCTATAGTTTAACAATAAATCAAGGCCAACATTGGTCAACACAGGTTTGAATACCAGCAAACCACACCTGAATGCAACTCTCTGCTAATCCTGAGGACCTGCAGCTTGCAAGTGCTTTACTGTGTTGGCCTGATAAGTTTTTCTGGCCTGAGGTGCGAGGAGTAATTATTAAGTCTGCTCATAGAGCATCAGCACGGGTTTGGTAGCAGAGCTTGGCCACTGAACTGCATAGCACTCTCTCACGGGAACTTGCACTGCTCCTCTGCTCCCTTCAGACAGAGTAGTGCTATTGGCAATTTCTTTGGAAACCTGGAGTCTGATTTTTCAACCATAGCATGTCTAAATTCCAAAATCCATTATGGTGCACCTGCAGATGTCAGTATAGCCTAAAAAATATATCCTTAAAAAGAGGGCTCCTAATTAGTGAAGGTTAAGACATTCACAGAAAGCTGGCAACTTCACCCAAGGCTTGGGGGTTTTGTAATGGAAAAGCTCCTGCAGTAAGTGTCCTATGTTTCAGCCCACAAAATCAAGACAATTGAAAGGAGACAAATGGGGCAGAGGCTGGAGAAAGTGGCTTGCACAGGTGGGAATGGGTTGGGGCTTTTAAGTTTGTGCCAGCAGTGGCTGTGGCTCTGAAAAGTGCAGGCTTGACTTCCCTCAGAGATGAAGCAGTTGTCTGTCGGTGCACCTAGGATTTCTCTTTTGGTCATATTTCTAATAGGAACTCATGCTGAAATAGTGTCTCAGGACATGTTATTTGCTTTTAGGACCCATGCCCAGCTGGGTCAGTCTGTGGTGTCTCAGCCTAATACAACATTTGCAGATAAAATATGTGCGTTTTACATCACCTTTGTATGTTTGTGGGAGGTTAAAAGTGTGCCTTTGGGTGAGAAGCTGTCTCCTTTTTATTTTATATGTTTCTGTTTTGGAGGAGAAGGCAACTATGGAGGTCAGGTTACCTGCTCCACTCTGAATTTTTAGAATAATAATGAAAATGGGATGGTTATTATTATTATTTTGTAACTCGCAAAGTTAATCCACTGTGCTCAAGGCCACTGCCTGCCTTGGGAACTGATGGCTGTGCATCAGGAGTCCTTTCACAACCAGCATGTGGACATATTATGGATGGACACACAATGGTATCACTAACCACAGTGGTTCAGGGGAGAACATGGGAAATAGGACTGCAAGGGAGCAGGTGGAGGGGAGGAGAGGGTGACTGTGATGGCCACGTGGAAGGGCAGTCAGAATGGCTGTGATGGTGTAACTTGCAGCAAAGAGGTGGCTGTGGCACTGCACCAGCTGTGGAGCGTGAGGCATGGGGTTCGACAGTCTGCCAGAATAGCGGTCGTGCTTCTGCTGGGGCAGGCAGGAGGGTTGCAGAGGCATTTCCTGGGTCTCCCCTGCAGCCTTGGTGGTGGCTCTGCAGGCAGGGCTGAGTTAGCTCTGTGATGTAAAGCTACATGTATTTGCATCCTAACTTTGCAGTATCCAAAGGTAACTATCCAAGGTAACCTACCCTGGAACTGAGCAGCAGATGAATGCCTTTCTTATAAGGGACTTCACACTAAGCTTTTTAGAGCATAGTTTATAGCAAATACTGTAGGGATGTAACACAGCAATAAACAAATTGCCCGTGCAAAGAGTCAGGACAATTCAAGCATGGTGTCTCTGGAGACTACTTGGAGGAAAAAGCATATCTAGCTGAGCCCACACCTGTGTAAGAAAGTGCCTAAGTGTGTATGTGTGTCACTTTTTTTTTTTTTAAGGGAAAAAGAGGGTTTGGGTGTGGGTTTTTTTCTTTTTTTTGTTTAAAAGTTGGAGGGTTGTAAAAATGAGTGTCAGCTGGCTCCCTGGATCCTGCCTGTAGGCTGCATGCTAGCACATGGTCTTTGTGCCCATGTAAATCAGTGCAGGGATGCCTGGTAAGGGGTTTGCCTCACACGACTGAGTCGTCCTGTGCCAATTGTTGTTGGCTAAATAGGGCCCCATGAAAATATGTGACTAACAAATGCCTGCATGTCCTATTTATAGGTTTTCATGTCACAGGCCCTGGGCTGAGTTTGCCTGAGGCTTTTGCCAGGACAGACATTGCAAGTACTTGGTTGGGGTCTAAAATAATGCCAGGAAATCTCAACACAGGTGCAGACAAACCAAACTGGGCCACACAAACCTAGAAGGTGAGTCCAGGTGAACAGGACATGGAGGTGACATCTCATCCACGTGTGTGTGGTGGTGCTTGCCCATGAGAGTGATGCCCCAGTGATGGCTAGAGCAAATTCTTCTCTACACTGACAGTGGGGTGTACTGGGAGGACCAATGCTCCCAGGTGTGGAGGCTGAGCTGGCAGTATGCGTGGCACCACCATCTGCTCCAGCCTTGCAGAGTTCAATGCCTGTTTGTTGATTAGCTTATCCCCTTAATCTGTGTGGTTTAATCCAATAAACTGGTGCATGCAGGAACCAAAGACAGCAGAGGAGTGAAACAAAAGCTATTTATTCTACCCAAAACAGTCACACTGAGCAGTTTAAAGCTGACAGCACAACAGTAAACAATCAGTGTCTTTGGGTTTGAGAGTTTTCCCTAGGCCAAATGGAACTAACGGAAGTGCCCCAGGACTGGGTTTGTTTCCTGCATTGGCCACCACCTGTTCATGGGATGGGGGAAAGACTTTGTGATCCCCCTCCTTTGCTGTGGGAGTATACCAGCCCCTACTGCTCTCAAGCTGAGTTGAAGAATAAAGAAATGGCTGTAGAAACAAGAATCTGGATATGTCTTGTCTTGCCAATCTACTTCACATCTCCTGGTTTTGTATATGAATAATATTGAGGTGTACATCAGACATCAGGTCATAACCCAAGCCCCAGGTCTAGATAGAAAAGCAACTCCTTTTTTTCTCTGTCCTAGGACCCACTGCATCAGCACTTGAACTGCTCATGTCAAGAGATTCTGAGGTTGTGAGAAACTGGGGACCCCCAGCATCCTTGTGCCTGATGTTAGGGCAGCAGAGGGTGTCAAGGAAGGCTGAAAAGCCAGTTGCCTAGCGCTCTGAAAGGTATTATTTTCCTTCCTTGAGTCCCAGCAGAGCAGCCAGGGCTGTGCTTGCAACTGAAATGACAGCTTTTCAGAAGCCACATCGTATTTATCCCTTAGGATAATCCCTGTCTGAGTTGCCCAGCTGCCTATGGCTACTGGCCAATAGTAAATGCTGAAAGGAGGACTATGATGAGAGCCTGTAAGCACTTGTCATTCATTCCTGTTATTCCCTGTATTTGGAGTCCTCCTTGATGTCCTCAGTAAACTTCAGCTTAAGGACAGGCTCTGAAATCATCTTTTTTTTCAGTGAAGCAACACAATTTGATGAACACCAGCAGTGTTAAAAGTGCTTAAAAGTCAGGTTTTGCTGGAAGTGCAGCAAATTAGAGGCAAAAGGGTGCTAAGCTGTTGCATGGCCTTGTGTGCCTGTAAAGGGTTGTGTGATTCTGAGTGCCTCACCCCAGCTGCTCTCTGGTGGCTCAGGTCCTGACTGAACCTCTAGCAGCTCCAGATCCTACCACTCCTGTGAGCAAGCCCTCAAGCAGCAAAGCTGCAGGCAGGCGAGAGCGAGAGTCCCAGAGGAGCACTTCCCAGCATGGGAAAATGTGCAAAAGAGAAATTTCTAAATGGAGCGCTTTCCTCCTATTAGGTTTTCGAATAACAGATGTTTCCCTCTGACATTTCACAAAACCTACTCTGTGAGGTTTTTGTTTCTTTCAAGACAGTTTCCACTTAGAAGAATCATATAAAATTGCCTACTGTTTAACACCTGTTTAGTATCAAGGCAAGTAGAAACTAATGAAGCCTGTCTGCGCTGGTGCTAAATGACCACTCTTTAAACATGTCACTTCCAGTTTCAGCTCTTGCTGTGCTGTGAGCCAGGACACTGCGGCATCTTTGATCTCAGATAGGGATGGGTGGGGGGAGTGTGTGTGCATAAGGATGCGTGCAGGGTGAGTTTACTGTACTGAGTGGTCTGCTATGCCAGTATGTGTCTGTAGCAGCAGTCAGTCAGTCAGAAGTTTTAGAGGAATTTCATAGTAGGTAATTATGATATAACTTTACTAAGCCTTGTCACTCACAACCTGTTTAGATCTTGGAATATATCGGCTAAAATACGATTAATGAAGTGGCATCTTATTTCTTTAATGATATAAATATACAGCATGTTAACTTGAAGGCTTTTGGCACAGCAAGCCTGCGAGTTTGTGGGTTATGCTGCAGGGAACAGAAAAACACTGTGCTTTCAAAATACAGTACTGGCATAAGAGCAAAATGACAGTGTAATTGCTATAGTCTACTTCACACTCTGCTCGTGCTTATTGATCCTTCCCAGTTCCATTTGACTTTTGCCTTTTTCCTTCTTTGTAACCAACTTTCACCCACTGTGATCTTCTGTTGCTGCTTCTTAGGTACCAATTTCTAAGGCAAAACATGTCAAAGCCTTTTTTTAAAACCCCATGTCTCAAGGGGATTTTTCTGCACCAAGGCAGTTTCAAAAAGCACCAGCACATAGGAAAAGATTAAACTCTTCTTTGAATAGTTCAGTGTTAGTAGTGCTTTTCTTTGGGTATGATCATTTGCTTTTGAAATTGTTGCATCCACAGCTCTACTACCTCTTGCCAAATGTGATCTTCATTCCCGAGGGTGGGGTTTGTGTATACGTAGGGGGTTCATGGTGTTAGATCATAGTCAATGCAAAATTTCATGGCTTTTGTATTGCCCTTATGCTGACACTTAACCATCTTCCTTTTATAAATCAGATAACAGGTGGTAGGATGCTCTGTGGTCTCTCTAGTAAGCCATTCTTCAAACCCTTCCAAAATGCTCAGAAGAAGCAGGGAGAGAGTTGCAAAAGTCTCACACCTTTCTGCATAAGACTTGTAATGTTAGGTTTGTCTTCAAATTCACCCTGTGTCTCGATACATCAGGAGACTGAAAAATGCAGACTTAAAATGCAGTGATGCTTTCCTAGGGTTGCCACTGAGCTCCAGTCTGCAAGCAGCTGTCATGTCTTGCTCAGCTGGGAGCTGAAGAACTTGGTCTGCTGCATACCTGCTCCCAAAGCACTTAGACAGTTCTCTGACAACCTGCCATGTCTAGACACAGTAAGGTGAGCTAAGGATAGCTTAAGATAAACTTCCATTTTCCTCTTCCCTTATTTGGACTTACAGCACAGTCTTAACTTTGTTAATTACTTTCTTTGGCTTGGCAGATTACTGTGAGCAGCACTGTGCAGGGATGACATTACAATATTAATCTCTCGGTGAAAGACCAATTTAGGCTTTATGTATTTTCTGAGATGTTCCCAACATCTGTTAACAATTTGGGCACAAATGTTCATTTTGTTTTGGCAGTGGGTACAGCCATGATTCCAATAGTCAATAAACTTGTGATGAGAAGGGAGGAGGCTGGAGACTCGCTGCCTGCCAGCCACTGAGGAAGCCCTAGCAGGTTGAGTTTTATTCCCCTCTGCTGCTCCTTCTTTGCAAGAACCTAAAGCCTAAGTGCTCAAAACATTTTGGGTGCTGCAGTGCCACTCCTTGGAGCACCTGGTCTTCAGCCATCTGTAATGTAAAGCCCTCGTTCAGCTCTGCTTTCCCTATGAGGGGCAGTGGTACCCATAGGAAAGGATAATCCAAAGGGGGTTGCGTGACTTGGCACTTAGGAGGTGTATTGCCCAGGGCCGTGGGTCCTGCCATTTGGGCGATTCCTTGCCCAGACTTTTTCCTGAGGTAGTCACAGAGGATGGGCTGGGAGAGAAAAGGCTTTTCTTTCCAGACCTGGCCAAATGAAGACAGAATGGCTCAGCACTCTGAAGCTTCTAGGAGTAAAACCAGTTGAAGTGGAGTTTGAATGATAATTTCCCCCATCCTGAGTGGCCACTATTGCTCCCCTGAGTTCTGGCCGATCCCAGGCCAGCAGTGTGGCTGCGCTGTCCCGTCAAGGTGTCCCAATCCTAGAGGAAGAGCACCGTGGTTATCTAGAGGAGGGATGAGGAGCAAGTGGAGGTGCTGGGCTGTGTGGGTTGTCATAAGGGATGACCGCTGTCCCTGCGGCTGTGGCCATCCCATGGTCAGTGGGTGGAGAGCATGCAGAGTGTAGGGGCCTCTGGTGCCTCCGAGCCAGGCAAGGGGCTGAACGCTGGGCTCATCCATGCTGCGTGAGTGCTCCGATGGCAAAGCTGGTGGAAGGCAGAGGGAGGGACCAGCAGTACTGATATTGCCATGAAGTGCGTGTTTGGTGGGAAAGGGGACTTTCCAACACTGATGTGTTTTCTGTAGGGTCTGAACTGAGCACAGAGCAAGCCTCCTAGATTGCATTTCTGAGGAGTAGCAGGTGAAGAGAGGGAATGCCAGATTTGGGTCTTCAGGTCAGATGATGCAAGGCTACACATTCAGTTTGGGACAGCCCGGGGTGTCGTGAAGTTCCACAAGGAGAAGTGCAAAATCCTGCACCTGAGGAGGAATGACTCCAGGCACCAGTATATGCTGGGAGCTACCCAGCTGGAAAGCAGCTTGACAGAAAAGGACCTGGGGGTCCTGGTAGTCACCAAGTTGAATGTGAGCCAGCAACATGCCCTTGTGGCAAAGAAGGCCAGTGGTGTCCTGGGCTGCATTAGAGAAAGCATTGCATCAGGTGGAGGGAGGTGAGCCTTGCCCTCTGCTCAGCACCAGTGAGGCCACTCCTGGAGTGCCGTGTCCAGTTCTGGGCTCCTCAGTACCAGACAGATATGGACATGCTGGAGAGAGTCCAATGAAGGGCCACAGAGATGATTAAGGGACTGGAGCATCTCTCCCATGAGGAAAGGCTGAGAGAGCTGGCACTGTTCAGCTTGATGAAGAGAAGGATTGGAAAGTGTGTGGTGTGTGGATCTTATCGGTGTATACAAATACCTGAAGGGAAGGTGCAAAGGGGATGGAGCCTTTTTTCAGTGGTGCCCCGCAACAGGACCAGAGGCAACGGGCACAGACTGAAACATGAGAAGTTCGCTCTGAACATCACAAAACACTCTTTCACTCTGAGGGTTGCAGAGTACAGGCACAGGTGGCCCAGGAGGTGGTGGAGTCTCCATCCTTGAAGATACTCAAATACCATCTCAACACAGTCCTGGGCAGCCTGCTCTAGGTGTCCCTGCTTGAGCATGGAGGGTGGGCCAGATGACCTCCAGAGTCAACCCTTTGGTGATTCTGTGATTCTGACTCTTGTTTCCAGTAGCACAAAGCTCCAGAGACCCTAAAGCCAGAGATGCCAGTGCCTCTGAGGGATGGTGGCACTGATTGCCTTTTCAGACCACAGGGCTCCTGTAACGCTTCTGTGGCTCTTCACTGACCCACTGCTGGAGTTACAGCTGTGGCAGGAAAGCTTTGCCATGGCCACTGATGTGGCTGGCGTTTCCAGAGCAGCTCAAATTAAATGTGCCAGCCTGGGGTTAGACACAGGGCAGACACTCAGGAATGTCCCTCTGCGTCTTGTGTGTTTCGCTGCAGCCTGTAATTTTTTGTTCCTTTCTAATTTTTGTATCGTGAAGAAAGCAAACTTGGACAATCTTGTTTCAATGCCCAGTTTGTTGTAAAAGATCAGGAATGTCAAGGCTGTGTAGCTGTAGTTGTTTGGAGGGCTGTAAACGGCCTAGAGGAATCTGCACTGGGTTAGAGGTTTGTCCTCTTTCTTCTTAGAGATTTTCCTTCTGCTCACTGTTGGAATTAAATAGAAAGAGAATAGGAAAGGAGGCTTGCTAGCAAGAAGCACAACAGGATATTTTTATCTTTGGAGGCTTTCTTCAGGTAACCTTGTGTCAACTGTGTAACATGTCTTCGTGTTGCTCACGGGCATCTCTTTACCTGGCCGGGCCAGCTCCTGCCTGCCACCCAGCACCTGGAGGCTGCGGCCCCGTAGCCAGCCGCTCCCCAGCTGCCTTTTGCCAGCTCTGCTCAACGTGCATGCGCTTGACATTTCAGATGACGGCTTTGGCAGAGTTTTGTGTATTTTGACCCTTTTTTGCAAGCCAGTTTCTGCAGCAGCTGTGGTCTCTGTAAGCTATAAAAGCAACACAGCACTCTTCCTGCACATCGGTGAGCTGTGACTGACGTCAGGATAAATGCAATCCTCCCATCATCAACCCATGAGTTGCAGGGTGGAGGGATTGGGTTGTTTGTTTTTGTTTTTTTTTTTTACTGAGCTGTCTTATTTGCAAAAACATTTCCTGAGTTACTCCCTCATCTTGTCTTGGAGATACATTTGTTTCCTGGTGTGGGTAATTTTGTTTTCTTTTCTTTTTCTTTTGCCTTGTTATTTTTATCCCTTGCATCAGTTTTACAAAGGTTTTAGCTGAGCCTGGTTTCCAGACTGCTCACAGGGAAAAACTGGCTTCTGCAGATGCTGTCTCTCACCCGTCTTGCCATTCCCTACCCCCAGCTTCAGCCTGCTGGGCTTATCTCCTTTTTACTCTGTATCCCAGTAATTTAATATTCTAGACAATCTATGATAGAGTCCAGTCAAGATGAAGTTATGCCAGTTACACAAGCTTTTTCTATAAAGACACCATCTTGCTCTTTTAAGCTACTCTGTTACTTGAACAAGTCTGTAAATCTCAGCAATGTGGTGTGGAGTCATAAATAATGAAACAATTATTTTGATGAACAATAAAGACACACCTCTGACAGTTTTGGTGACGTGAACATGTTGCTCGCAGAAGCCTTAATTTTTGCACACTTTAAATACAGTAAATATAGACTTCTCCAATGGCTCGGTTGCAGCTGGAATCTTTATCTTGTCTGTCTGCACAGCTTTGGGTAGGGCTGTTGATCCAAGCACTGAAATAAAGGGGACTCTAAAACGAAGGTTACTAAAATAACTTTTGTCCTTTGCCCCCCAGTGCTTGTGCCCCATGAGAGGAGGTTGTGGAAAGCTCAGTTAGGATCTCACTGCCCCTCAGCTGGAACATGTTCAATGCAAAGATATTTTAGCTGGCAAACTCCAGCCAGCGTTTATTCTCTGCGTGCAGTCTGAGAGTTTTCAGAAGCTCAAAAATTGTCCAAATTTGGTTAGCCTGTGTGGAGGTGACAGGAACATGAGGGTGATCTCTCAGCAGGTTTCTAAATTTCTGCCAGTGCTCCCTAACAAAGGATCTGTCACCTCAGGGTTTTCCCCTGAGCTCCTTCTGAGGCTTCTCGGGGCAGGTTTTGTGATGGCTTCCCCTCAAAGATTATGAACCAAACCAGAAATCCCACACAGAAAACCTTGCCAAAAAAATTCTGCTTTATATGGTTTTATAATCCACTGGAAAAATGGTCTTGTAGTAAAGAATTTTGGACAGCCTGAACTGTTCATTATTATAAATACCGAGATGTTTTGCAAAAGAGGTGTGGGGAGGTGAGCGATCCTTGCTGAAAGATGGGAAACAAAAAAATGGAGAGTGAGAAAAAGAAATGGAAGGAGTTTGAGAGAAATGAGAATTATTAAAAATAACTAAAGGTGAAGGCAAATCATAGCCTTTTCCATGTATGAAAAAAACCTCAAACCTTTGCCAGTGGTTGAGCTTGGATGAAACACCCCTGAACACCTCACCTGTGTCCCGCTCCCTGGTCCTGCAGCACACCCAGCTCGTGCCAGGCGCTGCAACATTAAAGCAGTATTTACCTCCTCTGGTGCAGAGCTCATTTTAAGCCTTGTATGTGAACAGAAGCTGCTTTCAACCACCTTCTAACCAGATAGTTGATCTTTGGCCCAAGCTGGGTACTTTCTTCTGTGCGGGTGAGCTGGGATGCAGGGAAGATGCTCTGTGTGTGAGACTTGAAAACACTTCACAAGCATGGTCTGTGTTTCTGGTACGCTCCTTTTTTCTTCCTTGCTCTTTTGGGTTCTCACGCCCAACAGCACACAGGTCTTACTTCCTCTTCTTCCCCTCCAAGCAAGCTGCTATTCTTTTGGAGTCTCATCAAATACCCCTGTTAAGACTGAGCAGAAGGTGGCAGGCAGTGCGTTGTGTTGCTGACTGGAGCGGAGGGAGCTACTTGGTCGAAGTATTTTCTGCCTGAAACAGTCCAAGCAGCACTAGTCAAGCCAGTGCTCATCCGTCCCAGACAGAAACCTCATCTGCTTGTCTCTGCACAGTGGCAGGGTGTCACCAGAGACCTCTGTTAAGGACAAAGAGGATCAGGAGCCTCAAGTGATCCTTTTCAAACTTAATGCAGCATTTAAATGAAATGCCTCCTCTAAGAACCACTTCATATTTCTGATCTGTGCTGACTCAAGGAGCTGATGCAGTACTTTATTTCAAGTAGGTCTGCTCTGTTAGTCTGCCTTTCAAATGCATCTTCCCTACAAAGATAAAAGATGCTAAGAAGTAGGTCTTACGGCTGCCTTTCAGACTCCGCTCTCTCCTGTATTAATCCAATAACATGTAGGATGATAGATGGGTTCTCAGGAGATGCCATACAAAATGTTCATTTTAAAACAAACAAAAAACATTCCAGTTTTCAAAATGAAACTGTTATAACTCACAGCACCTCTGGCCCCAGGAGCTCTAACAAGCCTAACTTCTGCGGAGATTTAAGACTAAACAGTGTTTAAATACAAACAGATGAGAGGTGCAAAATGTGGATCCAGATTGTGTGGCCACCCAGACTCGGGACTCGGGCTTGGGAGGGATTGAAAAATTAGGACAGGGTAGCTGCATTGACTTGCATGTGCCTGAAGCTGCTTTTTTTCCTTCCTGACTTTTAGGGACTTTAAAGTATACAAGATTTTTAAAATAATGCTTTTGGAGTTATCGTACTGTTTTATTAGCGAACCAGTTGGAATGGGTGGTGGTTGTTTATGACCTTAATGAATCCATACTTCAGGATGGGAGGACTGTATGTGAAACTTTGTTAAAATTTGCAAAGTGCCTTCTGCCCCTGAGTCCCCCGAGACAGTGATGTGACATGGGAGTGACAGCACAGCCTCACTGCTGACCAGGGACGGCAGAGGCAGGTGCAGAAGGTAACACCCATCTGGGAGCGAGCATCCCCGTGGGGCTGTTAGTGTGTTAGTGTCAGAGCTGAGGCTGCGCGCAAGGGGTGGCAGCTCCCATGTAACCAGCCCAACACCAACCTCTCAGCACCAGCCAAGGGCAACTTTTAAAAAATGCGGTATTGTCTGTGCGCTGCTTTTATGCACTTGCACATCGTCGTGTGCCGAAAGGAGAAAGGGGCAAATTTTTAAAACATTCTCTATTTTCCATGTTTGCTCTGGGAATGGACAAATATTTCACGTTAACTATGTTCTGCCAATTTTTGTCAGGAGAGCGTGGTCTCTGAATTGTAGAGAGCCTGTGAATTATAGTGGTAAACGCTGTATTGCTTTGACCTTTTGAAATGTCTCCGGCATGATTGGCTGCCTGTCCTCCCCTTCCCCCAGAGGTCAGGCAGGTTGTAAATATAGGCGAAATGGAATAGCCAGATAATCAAATTGAACCTATTTCACTGCAGTGCGGTGCAATTGCGGCGCAGTGAAATTCCATCAGCATCAGAGACTGCATTTCGAGTGCCACAGAAATCGCTTTGTAACTGTCCGCGCGACTTGAGGAGCAGTGTTTTACCATCTGTGACACTGTGGGCTTTGCATTTTTAAGCCTCTTCTAGCAAAAAAAAAAAAAAAAAAATCCCAAAGCCACATAAAAAAGAGGAAGGAATAGGTTGCCATTTAGAAAAAGCACATAATCTGAAAAAAATTACCTTGACATATAGGATGATTGATAAGTTTTATTTGCCTTGAGGTTTTCTTCCTTTAAAGACACTAAAACGATTCCTCTGCTCCAGAGCAGATAACAGAATTGCTTGCTGCATCACCTGAACTCACCTTCTTCAAAGAATGAGTACTTAAGTCGTTATTTTAGCAACAGCATTGAAGTACAGCGCATAAGCCATGGTACAAAAAGCGCATAACTCTAGCTATGCATGAGGGTGATGTTTAGGAGCAATATTCCTCTGACCATGCAAGATGAAAATCTGGACGTTGAAAGCAGTATAGATGATTTTTCAGCAGTGGGAGCCAAGCGCAGCGCTGTGCTTCTGTTGCTTGCAAGCCCAGCGATGCTAGCAGTGGGGTAGCAGGGCATAATTAATGTTTACTTATAATCAGCGTCTTTCTGTGCCAGCAATCATGGCAGACTGAAACTAAGCAGGGGAACCAGAAACCCTGCTGCTTTCAGCTGTCTGGAACAATAATTACACAGTGCCACGGCACCTCTGGGAGTCTGGCACCATTTATCCTCCCTGACTCCCGGCGTTGGTTACCTGCCACAGAGCAATCCCCAAAGCAACCAATCCTCAACATCATTTTCATACAAAAGGTGGAGAGAATGATAATGGCTATGCTATTGCTCTGCCTTCAGAAAGACGGGCTGATGGCTTAATTGAGGTTAAAATAAGCTCCAATCAGAGAGGTAAAAACTTAACAGGGCTACTTAATCTTATATAAATACAAGAGAGATACAAGTGCATGAGGAGAGAATAATAACTGACTCTGGTAAGGTTTCTATGGAGAATAATCATTAGCCAGGCAGTGAACAGATTGGACTGGGAGCAGGCTATTTAGCATTCATGCCCTGGTGGTAAAGGCTTTGAGCTGGAGGCTAATTTGAATTTTAGGATTGGGTTTAAAAAGAAAAAATAAAAGCCCCCTGTCAAGAGCAAAGCAATGCCATACTCATTTTTGCCCTAGACCATGCCAAAGAAAATTGACTGAATTTTACTCTGGGACCTAAGCACAGCATGTCTAATACAAGGGAGAAGTAATTGCAGGACAGAGAGGCGTCTAGATGCCTGGGGAGCAGGGATCTGCCCTGCACAGGACAGTCTCCCCTAGCCCTATTTGTATCCCACAGCTCCCCTGTACTTTTTGTAAGGGGGAGAAGGCAGCCCAGCCCACTTGCCATTCTTCAGCACCCCTGGGAACGCTACCAGAAAAATAAATGGAAAGAGAAATTATTTTTTTGCCTTACAGTTCCATTCTCAGCTAATTCTCTTTAAGAGCTTGAAACTAAAATACTTGTCTTTTGGCAAATCACTGGAAAGGTTTGGCAAAACTCGGGTGTTTTTATTTTTCAGGCTTGTAGGTTGTTGCTCATCTGTTTTGGTAAGTGAAATTAGATGTTAGATTTCAGAAGTATTTGAAAGCACTTCTTGCATGCAGCATCTTCAAATCCAAACTAAAATTTCAGCCCTTTTCTGCTCTGTTTGGTTTACCAGTGGCTTGCAGGAACTGTTTCTGTTACAATTACTTTCTTTTAAACAGACTATGTGCAAAACTGCAATGAGTAGCTGGAGATGTGCAGATCCTGCCAAAGTACTGTTTCTAGGCTCTGTTTTCATTAGTGTGTGTCCCAGAGATGAGGTGATGTCTCTCCTCCACCAGCAGCTCAGCTGACACAATCACATACCAGCTGCCGCAGGGATCTGGCCTCTGGATCTGTAGCTGGAGAAAGATAGTCAGGGACCTGTATGATACTGCTGATGGTATTTCAGAGTTTATTTACTTTAATGTAACTTGAGATCCCTTCTCTCCTGCTACTTTTTACTTATAGCGTAGTATTTGGTAAAGCATATCTTGTTACTGTACAATTTCAAAATCGTGTTACACCCACCATGAAAGACTGTGCAGTTTGCTGTGAGACTCTGCAAGAATTTCCTTAATATCTTTGCTTACACCTCCCTGTTTTCCCGGTCTCTAGTTGGAAGTCCTTCAGCTTATGTCCATCAAGAGATAAAAATAAACTGTGGGCTGCAGCTCGAGGTAGCTGGATGCTCCATTACTGTTGTGAAGTGCAAAAGTCCTGGGGAAAGCAATGAAAAATTACCTCTCTCCAGGCAATGAAAAATGTCAGGAGCCTCGTGGTCTCTGAGGCCTTAGCGGAGAATAATGATGCTGTGAACAGATTGCTGCGTGGCAGAGACCTTGCAGCACTCTCAAAGGGAAGACTATGAGATCCCTTTAAAAGGGAGATCAGAGCCCTTGCACAGCGTTTTTTGGGAGAAAGCAAGCAAGGATAAAAAGACCATATGCCCAGACCGGCTGGCTCCACTGAGGTGAGCGGTCCTGTGCCTTCCAGGACTACTTGCAGCCAGGAAAAGAAAGGATAAACATGGCTCGACAGATAATTGGATGGGTATTTTTAACAGACCAGGCTATAACCTTAATTTTGCTGGTAGCCAAGCTCTGCAAGACAGTCAAACAAATAGAAAAGGAGTGTGAGGTCTCAAGCAAGGAGCCGTCTTGGCCAAAATTTCCTTTTGGGTGGAAAAGCCACCCATTCCTGGGCTGGTGAGCATCCCCTGTCTTTTCCAAGGCAGTCTTCAGTCAAAGGATCCAGCCCACCATTGGCCCTGGCTGTGGCCCCCTGCTTGTGCCCAGAGCAGCAGGGCCATGCTATGGCGAGCTGCGGCCGTGCCAGGAGCCTCACCGCAGGTCGTCATGGCTGGCTTGTCGAGAAGCTGGGGCCCTCACGCCCTCGGGGAGCTGCGTCCAGGGTACCACTCCAGGAGCAGGATAAGAAGGGCAGATTTTTGCAGCTTGGTAGCATTCATGAGCGTGCAGAGCTGTGCAGAGGAGGGGTAACGAGGCCAATGACCAGGACCAAGGACAACCAGTATGATCAAGTCAAGGTAATTATGAAGCGATTTGTGCTTAATGGGTAACAGGGGCCAGAATTTGTTAGATATTTCACTTCCCTAGGAAGGAGTCTGACAGACCTGCATTCTTTGTCCCAGGAGGAGACAGCACTGTTCTGCCAGGTTGAACAGGAGTGGGGTTAAGGTTGCCAAAAGAGGACTAGAGTCCTCCTAATTATGTCTTCCCTGTCTTTTCAGCACTTGAACTATAAAAAGTGACTCTGTGCAGAAGTGTGAGGTGCTGCCTGCCCGTTTGGTGGGGAATAAGTCTTTGGGGGAGGGCAAAAACTTTGCCAGGGTTTGTTTGCAGGGCAGGTGGGAGGAAGCCCAGATGGTAGTATCAAAGGAGCAGTAACTCAATCACCGTGACTCCACCATCTGCTCTGCCCTGGGTTATAATTTCCAGTTCTTCCAACTTCACCCAGAGTTTTGTGGCTTGATTGGGGAACGCTTCATGTGAATAAAAAGAGAATCAGTGGCTCAGCTTTGCAGACCTGGAGCTATCTGCCAGGAAGGGGACTTGGGCATATCTTCCACACAGCGGTACGCTGTGGGGGAATCAGTACTAGCCCCCAAACTACCACTGCATGGCTTTACAATGTTTTCTTTTCAGGGTTTAAATCACAGCCTTTCAGTAGTGTTTCACAGCCTTTTCATAGGTGCCTGGAACAAAAGAAAAATTAGGCTTTGCCGTGTTCTTCCCGGTGATGCAGGTGCAGCACTGATCACCAGCTCAGGTGAAACAGTAATACAGAGGTACATGCTTTAATTTGTCAGACAAATCTGCTAGAATAAGCCAAATCTGCTACTACCTTATTTTTTCTTTAATCTTGTTCTTAATGCTCAGAGCCTTCATTTTTTGTACTTAATTATAGGATGCTGAGAACCTCTCCAAGTTAAATAATTCATTGTCACAACAAGCTTTGTCTTGAAAATGATAATCAAGCTAAATGTGTTTGGTGTTTCTGTCTCCAAAAACCTCTTCCAGCTGCCACAGCGTAACTAACAGCACCGTCCTTCAAGTGTGTTGGCTTTCATGCCGTGAGCAGAAATGTAATTCCAGCTTTTCCTTGTCTCCCTGGCGTGCAGCTGGTGGGGCAGCCTGGCTGACTCACAGAAGCTGCAGGTTGGGGCAGGACAAGGCACAGCTGCCCAGGGGTCACTGCGGGAGCCACAGTGGGATGTGTTCTGGCAGAAAGCAGGGGAGAGGAGCCCCAGGGCCTGCCCCAGTTTGTGGCACTGGCCCTAGCCAGGCTGCTCGCCAGGCTTTGCAATGTACTCTAGGGAGACAGCAGGAGGCTGGGCTGGGGCTGCTGCTTTTGGTGCCCGCTTCAGAAAGCAGTTCTTCCTCTTCCTTCTCCGAAGTCTGCATCTGGGGGTCGGCGCGGTCCCTTTGCAGAGCCCTGGTGACAGCCAGAGGGGCAGCTTGCTAGCGCTGCTTCAGGCTACATCACCCTTGCCCACAGCCCAGCCCTTGGAGCAGCACTTTTTACCAACACTCTGGTCCCTGATGCTTCAGCAAAGCTGTTGTTCGCACAGACAGCAAGAGTGGCAGTTACCTGGATGTTAATATTGCCCAAACCTGTCGTTCTAGAAAGGAACAAGTGCCTTGTTCCTCAAGGAACAAGGAACTAAACACCTCAGCTGCCTGGTCCTAGTGCAGCTGCCCATGATGGTTTTCACTTTCCTCCCTGCTACTTAATGCCATTTTGCCTTGCCAACACTTCTGTGTAAAATTTGAAGCACTTTGATATGTCATTCCTTAATCTGAGCTTTTGCTTCTCCCAAGGACATGCCCTTACAGATGTCAAGCAGACTGATTTGCACAACTTTCTCCCTCAAAACCCTACCAGGGCAGGCAGCAACCTCCAGCCTTAAGCCACTCTGCTATACCTAAAACGGGCATAGGTGCCGAAAATTGCTTCAGGAAGCAAAACATGCCTTGACTGCTGCATAGCCTCAGGGGTTGTAAGCTGTCAAGTCCAGGAGTGGCTGGAAATTGGGGATTCAGAGATGGATGGATTCAGGGACACCCATACCAGAGCTTGTTTCAGCTGACAGCGGGAGCTTCCAGCACACGCCGGAGGGGCTGAACAAGCCTATAAAGCAGTGGCTGGGGCTGGCCTGGAGGGTGGGTGTCAAAGGGTGAAGGGGAAGTGAAGAATATTCTGCAACCTATTTTTATTTAATAGGTGAGTGCTGAAGGCATCTCCTTGAGGGGGAGTGAACTCACACTTCCCTGTCCCATGCTTAAGCCAGCCAGCTGTGCAACGTCCAAGGAAAGATTAACAGGACTGAATTTGCTTAGTCTAGGGAAGGGAGAAGTGAGACGCAGTAACCTTTTATAGTTTCCTGGACTGCTATTGCGTGCATAGAGACACGGGAAAGCATTACAGACTGGGATAAAAGCAATGGATCAGGACAGAGTAAGGAAAAAGATTAAACTGCAGCAAGGGCTACTTAGATGTGCAAAAAGAAAAACTTCCAGAGTGGGATGAGAATTGCGTGCTATATAAGCCTGTCTGGGAGACTCTACCCTCTCCATCGGTGGAGGTCGTTAGGAACAGCCCGAACTGCTGCTGGGCCTGGGAGAAACACAGCTCTGTATCTCCCAGCCCTGGCTTCTGTCTCTGCAGTTGCCACCGGTGCCCCTGCCTATGGCCAAGGAGCGCTGCGCGCTGGCTGTGTCCGGGCAGGGATGGGCAGGAGCGCTGGGTGTGTGGCAGGCTCCCTGCTGCCTGTTGTGCCTGCTTTATCCCAGAGAGGCTTCCTTTGCTGGGCTGGGGGAGAGGCTGTGGTGCTGGGTGCCATGTCCCATGGCAGGCAGGTGCCGGAGGGGGCTGCCGGGCCCCATTCCTGCCCGGCTCTGCTACACAGTGGCAGAGTGGCAGTGACCAAGTGTTTACACCACCTGGCAGCTGCTCATGGCTTCGAGGATTTCTTTGCATCTGGTGTGAAGCATTTTAAAGAGGGAAGCCTTTGTGGCTGCAAGCACCGAACTCTTGTATTTCAGGCTGTGGTAAAGAAGGAGTCGCTTCAATAGGACTCTGTGGTCACTAGTGGGGACAGTGACAGTACCTGGTACTACTGCAGCCATCGCAGTCCCCAGGAATGCTCCAGCACAGCTGGGCTGCAAGTCCTGCCATGGGTGGCAGGACAGGTTTGCTTAACTGAGCAGCATTACTTTGGGAGAGAAATGGGAATCAGGCCTTGGCCAGGAGAAGTGCTTTCATTTGATATAGGGCATGAATGGCCAAGTAGGAACAAGGAAGCCAATGGCTAAATGGAAGGCTGCATGCCAACTTCATTCATAGATTGTTTAAAACCAGAGATGACCATTATATTTGTGCTGTCTGGCCTCCAACATGCTGCAAGCCTTAGCTCACGACCTTACAAATTAGAAAGACAGCAGTAAGGAAGGGAAGTCCCCACCCCGGGCTCGTATAGCACAGGCATTGCTTCTGCCATCCGAGACTGGTGCTGGCAAAATGGGATTTACCTTGCTAGCAACAGCACCACTCGATGTTTCGTTGCCTGCATCCTGCCCTCGTGTGCCCAGGCTTTCTTTTTATCTCAGGGATACAAAGAAAGCCCAGAATGCACTAGGACAACCACCTGGGGAGTTAGTTATGATTTTTAAGAGCTAATGATGTCACCCACTGTTCAATGTTTATAATAAACTGTCTTCTCCCCCTCTTAACTAAATTGTGTATGCACAGAGGAAGAAGCTGTACCCACGGACACCCTGAGCGTTTGGCTTGCTGCACAGAGCTGCTGTGCTCCATGAATAGGAAAGGTGGAGAGAAAGTTGGGTATTTTCATGCATGTGAATGCGGCAGGCTGGGGAGCCCATGCAAAAGGAGGGGCCAGGTATGGTCCTGGCCTATAGCCACAGTGTTCTAGTGCAAACTTGAAGGTTGTGCAGCCCTCTTGACAGCTGGCTCGCAGCTCAGCCTACACAGCGATAGGGATGGTGATTCACTGGTTCCATGGAATTACATTGCTCTCCCTTAGTCTCATGCCAAATACAATACCTAACGGCTTAGCTTATGTACACTTCTGCAATACAGAAGAGTGGGCGATCTGGGAAACAGGACTGGCATGCAGCCTGCTTTAACTATTACCTGGAAAGGACCAGGTTTTTATTCTTCTAGTGTGTTGTGGGGCTTTTTTTTTTTTTTGTTTACATCACCATTTAGCATTAACAGTGATGACTGCTTTTTAATGAAGTGTCTATGGCTGAGTGGCTGATGCCTCAGCCTCCGCAGGCAAAGCAGCGCTCTGGGCAGAGCACGGCACATTCCAGCAGCCGCGCTTCAGGCTGTTGTACAAATAAGGAAGCAAACGGTCCAAGTTGGATTGACTTTCAGTGCAGCAAGAACAGCAGGTGGGTGGATGCAGGAAAAAGGAGATTAATAGGAAAAGAAGTCTTACCTTTAAAACTTCAAAGAGAAAACTTAGAGCAGTACTAGTGTATCAGTAAGAACAGCGCTTCAGCTATAAACCAGCTATTTCATAGCAGGAAATACAGTGGCATCCTTTGTTGTACCTAATGCTTTAAAAGTGCCAGAGGAGAGGCTCTCCCTTTTGCATAACCCTGTCTCTGTTTTTCTTCACAGAAGCAAGCTGTGAAGGTGAGTGGGTCAGGCATGTGTCAGGGGCCTTGCCTAGGCCAGCACCCACAGGAGATGCACTTGCTCGGCCCCGGGGCAGAGCAGCCCTGCAGGACAGTTTGGCGGCAGCACAGTGCAGCAGAAGTGCCTGTGGACAAAGCGCTGCCCAGCCCAGGCTGATGGAAGAGGTTTTCTAGGAAAAAGGTGGCTTTCAGTTTGTTTGTAGGTTAGTTACCTCCTTTTACTGGAACAAGCTGCTAGGGAGGACGCTCATATGCAGAAAGCCAACAAGCCACCACAAGCTCAGCATCACCTTCTTGGTAAAGAAGAGGCAGAGACCACCAGCCCAACGGTGTCCAGGTAACGTGCTGCCAGCGGCTCAATTCCAGCCATCTGGTGGCAGTGCATGGTGAACTAGACAAGCTGACCAGTGTTTAACATTTATCTTCCAATGCTTCATGTAAAAAATGACAGCTTTTAATTATGGTATTTATTCTTCTAGAGGACAGCCATTTCTTTCACACCATGAATTGACAAACTATGCTGAGCAGACTTGTACCGTACATGCAAACCTAAATTGTTTGTGAAGATGGTTTAGCTTGGGGGTTTATATTTTTCTGTATATTCCCACTGGTCAGCTTCACACCTTTCTTCTGGTGGGCTCAGATTGTAAGACAGGGTTACCTGTGCTCTTCAGTTTCTGGTGCCACAAGGTTCAGACCTTGGATGGGGCACTTAGTGGCACCAGAATAATGCTGCCAAACTAAGAACAAGTTGATTTTTATATCGCACAGATGCTGGCTGTGCATTCACAATGACAATGAAGGAACGCAGTTCTTGACTCCCATTGGCCATTGGTGTCAAATGAACCTGGAACAAGCGCATCGCTGAGGAGCTGACACACAGAAGCTGCTCTAGAGACATCCAGAGAAAGGTGAGCACTGCCATTTTGCAACATCACTTGAACTCTACCTGTTTACAGAGCAACTTAGCCTGTCAAAATATACCCAGGCCTTGATCTGCATCGTATGAAGCAGAAAGAGAGAATAAAACCAAACCACTCTTGGCAGCCTTGGCTTTCTCCCAGGTCTCTGGCCTGGATTCCTACAGATAGACTTTCTGTGTTTCTTCACTATCTTGCTTGTCCATTACACCTGCTTGTCCGGCTGCCTTCAGTATTTTGCATTTACTTATTCCCACACTAAGGATCTGCCTCTCCCCAGCCAACTACATTTTCATGCAGTAAGCTGCAAGATGAGGTTCTATGAGAAACAAAGCTGATGCTATCCCTGCTCGCTCCACCTTGCAGTTCTGCGTTTGCTGAATGCAACACAGATCTCTTCTTTCGAAAGGAAGTAGTAGCTAAGCACACAAACTCCAATCCATTTGGGAAGTTGTAGGAAACACTAATATTAAAGCTGTCATTTAATTCTCAAGGCAGTAAAAAGGACCAAGAGGCCAAGTCGCCTCCAAATTTCTTTCATGTTGGTTTGTTACACATTGTGATCTTGTTTTACAAGTGCTCTGTTTACAAGAATGCAGGGGTGGGGGGTGGGGGGTGGTGGCAAGGGGAATGTTCATTTAAGTCCCACAATCACATAGGACTACTTTTGTAAAGGTCTGATCCAGTCCTACCAGCTGCTTGCCCACAAAACTTTGCAATTGTGGAGGCTAATTAAGATTCTTCAGAGGAGCTCTCCTCTCCCCGGCAGTTGCAGGCAGCCTCATTAGACATGCTGTGCCTCCCCCTTTGCCCAGCAGAATGCCCCACTGTGCTTGGTTTACGTTATGGCTTATGAATTAACCAATTGATTCTGAAAATATCATTACTGAAGGGCTAAATAAAGCTGTTCCCTTTAAGGGGGAAAAAAACTCAGGGCTCCACATAGCCATAAACTGATACTGCATTACCTACAAACTCCCTTCTCCCTCAGGCTGCGAGCAGGGGAGTCACTTGCCAGGATACAATGTGTTCGGTACAAAGGGAATTTATCATGGCTTTGGGAAAGTCTGGGCCAGGGCAGTAAGCGTGACCTACCCACTTGCATGCAGGAAGCTTTATTTACATGAAACTCATTAAAAAAAAAAATAAATCAGTTTACAAGAAATGACTCTGTATATTTCCCTTACCTCTTTTGTGTCCACTTCTCTCTCCAGCTTCAAATTGAGGAAAACTGTAACTGGCACGAATCAAGCACATCTGAGTGGTTTGGTACTAACACAGTGTAGCCAAACTACAGAGCCAAGCAGAGCTCTACTGCTGGAACAAAATTTCAACTGGCACTCATACAGAATATTGGACCTCCAGTATCTTTGACTGCTTACGGCTGCAAAAGCTTATACCCTGTCTTTAAATCTGTTTTAAACCAGAACCAAATCTGATTTAAAGCCCAAATTGAGGAATATATACATTTAATTATGTACCATCCAATACAAGTATATTTCTCCTGGTGTGTTTGCACAAAAAAATCTGGTTTTGATTTTTTAAAAGAAAGTGAACTGCAGGAACAAGAGACAAGGTATTTCAAGTACTGAAAAATCCTGACATACACAGTTTCAATTTGGTCACAACAAGTATACCATCAGCTTGGACGGCCTCCTCTTCCTGAATGCTTGGAGTGTTTAGCTACACCTCTTTCAATTGAAAAGAGCACTCTCCCCTCCCCAGACTACAGATGAGGACATTAAAAGATACAACTTCACTCCACAAAACCATACTACATACTGTAATAACAAAACGCTTTATTTTGGGGGAATACAAGGAAAAGTGTGACATCCTTATTATCAAATTGTTTTGAAAAGGCATTCTTTCTTTGAAAAACATAACACTCTTACAGAAAAGGTGACCTGTGGATAAGCCCTCTCATTTAGCAGTGGGAATCTTTTTTATTTTTACTGCTGAAGTTGGGATTTGAATAATCTACAGGAACAGACTTCAACTTTGTTGACATTTTCTAGTAGCTTTGGGCACACCTGCCACTCGGCACTGCTCCGGTTTGACAGCCTACCAGAAGGCTGACAACACAACACAGAGACGGAGCTTTCACAATTCTCACCCAGGTTGCTTCGCAAAAAACCACAAGACTTCACCATTACCACAAGACGACAGTGAGAAAGCCACAAGGTAACTCATCTTCTCTTTTATCTCTGAAGACTTTTCATGCAAGCCCTATGCTCGTGAAATTCTCATACCATTCATCTGATTACACCTCAGTACTCCACCAGACTTCCCCTTCGCTGTAAGCCAAAACTGTGTTGTGAAAGGTATACAACAGATCAAGGGCAAAACACAATTATTTCCCCAATGTATCTGCTTTCTGTACAGTAGGTTCCAAGTACGTTGGGATGTGTCAAAGATCACAAATTTATATCCACAAATTCCTTCTGCCATCTCTGAACCTTATGTTAGAATTTAAGTTGTTAAAGAAAGGGACCGGGAAGTCCCTAAAATTGTCAGGTTATAAAGTAAGCGTTTGTCTTTTAATCCAGCACAACAACTCTGCCACAAGTAGCATCCAGGCTAAGTGGTAAGATACATCAGTCTTGCTGTTTGAAGGGGGTTCATGTTGTCTGAAGCGGGAATGGCAAACTCTAAAAGAACTAACAGTTTTCTTTATTCAGGTTAGACAACAAATGTCAGATACAGCAGTTAGTCTAGAAAAATACATTTAAAAAAATCTTCAGCAGACCATGCTCCCTGTAACAAAATCTTTCAAAACCAATTTTACAAATTATTCTACATTAAAGTAAAAAGAAAATCTTAAATTTAGCATCATGGATTCCATCAAACATCTATCTATCAAAACATGAGTTTCACTATTTGCAGATGTTAGAATTCATAACACATTTTTCTAATGTATCCTGTACATATTAAATAACCTAAAAGGCTCCCCTTGTAGTGCATTAACAATTTAGCAAGCACACTCAGTATTTATCCAGTACCATTTGCATTACAGTTATTTGCCTGCAAATGTAATTAACATCTAAAAGTGCACACAGTTAGGTCCCCCCTCCCTCCCCATAACCTGTTTCCCTGCTGAAACCCAGACATCCACTGGAAACATTATGCTACTATAGCTAAGCTACTCATGATTAGAAATGTGTGACTAAAATGTTCTTAAACTATACAGGAACTGAATTATGTACAAGAATCAAAAGGACAGCCTGTATTTACATCAAGAAACTTTCACTACCACAGCATTTTATCAATAACTCCATACAGTGTTACAGTTGGTATTTACTTAGGATTTTAGCTTTAAATCAGTATAACACAAAACTTAGTTCAGGAAATACCCTGAAAAAATGGACATGTTTATTAAATATGACTTCAATTATGCTACAAGACTAATATCCATTGCTGGATATTCTTACAAGTTCAGTGTTTGAAATAGGGAGCTGTTCTATAAAGCAACTACGGTGTTCCAGAAAGGTTGCTGGGGAAAAAAAGGAATGAAAGAAAAGAAAAAGGGGGTGGAAAAAAAGGGAAAAGGATAGTAGATTTCAAGTGAAGAATTAGATTGGAATAACTAAACCAAACTGTTAGCAGAAGTTTAAGACAGTCACTGCACACAGAAACCCCTTGGAAAAGTGTCATACAGATCTGAGTATGTTGTAATACACAAGCTTAAGAAGTAACTTCACTGAATTTTTCCATACCAGTTGGTAGAACTTTTCCCTATGAAGCGGAATAATTTTAAGATCAAGTTCCAGATTATCCAGTTTGAGATTAATAGCTTCACTCTCCAAGAAATCCAGTGTATGAACCTATATTACATTTTTCCAATGCTACTTTAAAAAAGGCAAACTATAAACTTTTCAATTCACTTTTTACTTTGAACTTCTCAAAGAAATCCAAAGTGTTACCTTTAATTTGCATTAAAGTGGTCAAACATTCCTCCTGTTTCTCCCCCCTCCAAAAGTGCAAAAAACAAGTTGCTGCTTGGTCCACAAACATAATACATCATGTACAGCAAGAGATTTTCCTTCTGATGGAGTACTGTTGCCAACCCAGCACCTCCAGTTTCTATTCCAAGAAGAATGTCAGCGTCCAAAGATGGAATTCAATTCCAGTAGAATTAATTCTACAATCTGATTCTGGTATACTGTGTGGACTGCTATGTTACCAGTCTCTTTCTCTGGTTTTAATAAAGTTGGACCAAAAACTATTGCTATGCTTTGATAGGTCATTCGGTTCTTTTCTCCATTTTCTACAACTCTGAAAGAGAAAAAAAAAAAAAAAAAGCCACACAAAAAGAGACTTGTAAGTGTTACAGGATGAGGGGAAAAAGGCATAGCCCAAAGCAAATGACTATTCACAGTATTTATTTAACAAGTAGTCTTGTTATTAGGATATACAGCTGCTGTGATTCCCCTCTCTAGGGAAAGGTTTTGTTTTGAAAAGCTATTCCTGATCCTCGCACAATCCCTCAAACATAAGGACTTGGCAGTAAACATCACAGCTATGACACTACTCTGAAGTCTGTTTGGTGCTCTGCAAGCTTGTATAAATAGAGACTAATACATTGTTTTTATCAACTCCAATATAGGCAAGAAAAATACAGTGGGAACAATCACCTAGTACTTTTAATTGGATTATTTAGCTTTAACAGAGTATAAGCAATACAAAGCCTTTCCTTTACCAGCTACTTACCTCTTCAGGTGTCTAAAGAGTACCTGCATAGTGTCCTGATTTGGTTTTGGCAACTGTTTGATTAAATCTTTGACAGCATGGACGCGCTGCCTTGGTTCTTGTTCTGCAACAGGATGAGACAAAATTTCACCATTTTTGTTTAAAACTTTAGCATCAAATCTAACAGACTAGGAATAAAAGCGAACGTTTTGCAGTGCTAATACGAGATAAAATATCGCCACCTCCTGGCCGAACCGTGCATCACTGATGGGCAATTCTAGGTAAGCCTTACGGATATTCACAACCAAAACATTCTTTTTACTGCCCAAAATAATTAAGTGAATTGTACCTATTGAGCAGGCCTTACACAAAAAGCACATGCATGTTTTCCAGACTTACTAATTGCATTGACGAAGTCATTGAAGTGATTATAAGTGAACAGCGGCTCTGGCAACTCTCTGAAAAACATCTTCAGAGCTCCTGTGATGACATGTATATCTTCCCATTTACTGTCGTTCAAGTCTAGTTTCTCATCTGAGAGATAAAAATGAACGATTAACATTAGTAATTTGACTGTTAAAAGATTTTTTTATTCTTTCTTTAAAGAAATTTGACTACTCTTCTGTACTTACTGATTTTAAAGCACTAAGGACAGTTCCTCTGCTTCAGCCAGTTCTCTGCTGGGATACAGAGCTGCAGCAGTGTAAAGGGATGCAAAAACCTCAACCACTACCGAAAATGATGGTCCAACTCTGCCTACTGCACTACATGCAGCTCCCCAACACCAAGAGAATTTTCCAGAGGGGAACGGGAGCTGCTGCCATAACACAAAATTTACTGCTAGACCCTGTCAATCAGGAAATGAGGTGTCAGACTGTAGATGGCCACTGTCCTCTTCCCAGTTGCAAGCTACCTATTGATCCCAACTGAACAAAACACTAAGATACCAGCACGTGAAAGGATTTTATACACTGAGTATGGTGAAGAGGAGCTAAGCATCCCCATACTAAAAGGCAGTAGCAAATCTTGCTAAAATGCATTAACTTACAATTTTAATGCTATTGGAAGCTTAAAATGCTTACTGATTTTCCGTAAAGTATAAAGTTATTTTGTTTGAAATAATCCCCACCCACCCCATCCCAAATTCTTTTACCACCCCTTCTATAGAATTACGTTCTGGCAATGCCTCTATGTTCCAAATAAAGCCAAACTTCCAAGATGCTAGATTTTTCAAATTATGTATATTATACATTAGATTCTGCATTTCAAAGTCATTTTACTTTGAAAATGACAATCATTTCTCATTAAAGACTCCAGTTATGCATTAAGAGAAGTTTTTTCTGAGCTTTCTATGAACTTCCAACAATCTGAAAACATATGCAATTGTAATATAGTTGAAGGAAACTTACCATGATTGACTGCAAATCTTAGCTTCTGTATCACTGCAAGATTGCCACTAACTCTGTATAAGCCGTCAACATCTAGTCCTAAAACAAAGTGATAAATCGATTTTAATACTTAAAACATGTATGAGTTCTAAAATCATTAGGCTGCTTCTTTATAGGCCCACTCAGCAAAATTATAAACAAAAGAAACCCACCCTATAAAAAAGAACACTTGGTTAAAAAAAAAAAAGTTAAACTAGCTTTTTTTTTTTATGGGCAGGGCATATCAGAGGAGGTTTAGTTTCCTGACACAGGTTTGGTAGCGTTGAGCTCAAAGTAATTTCTACAACTTCCTACACAGAACAGTAATAATGAGGCAACAGCTCCAAGTTTCCCCAGTGATACTCAGTGTCTCATTTAAGATGCTCTTGGTGGGTAGGCAGGGAGTATATGGGAGTCTAGCATGCAAGAACCAAGTATTTTGTGGATGTTCAATTTTTTAATGTATGGTTAAGAAAAATCAAATCAAGTCATGCACAGCAAGCATCTCAAGTGACCAGGTCTGCATGGAGAAGGAATGATGTGCATGCAAACTCATCACTACCCAACAGCCTACAAAACTAAAACGAGTAGCCCTTGCCTTCACAGTATTGCACACTCAACCAGAAAACTGCCTCTGTGGTTGCTACTGCAGTTACTCAGAAGTGACTAGGATGTAAAGAATTTAATTGAAATGCCACTTGAATGCAGCATGTGAGTCAGTGCCATTGAGGGGGTGAGTGTTGCCAGAATACCTGCAAGTCCCTGTAGCTCCTCAAGGAGTTGTCTGATGCAACACAGCACAGTTACCAGCACCATCTGACATATCCCTTTTCCCCATAATCCACTAGTCATTCCTTTACAGAAAGAACTGATTTGAAGTGTATTGGCAGTAGGAAGAAGAGTTGGAGAAGTGGGAAAAGAAAAAATAAAAGCTGTTCACTTCTGTCAGCTTCCCCTCAGGTACTTAAAAAAGGAAAACTTCACCACTATCTTCACTGCAGTCCTGTCTTTAAAATAGAAAAGAAACGAAATAATAATAATAAAAATTAAAAAAAAAAAAAAAGGCAAAGTAACCCCCTTCTCACAAATTGCAGATCATAAAGTGAATAAAGCCTGCTGTTACAAGCAAGGTGGCAGTTTGTCAAACTAGAGTTTGGCAGCTATTTTGGAAGCAGTTGCTTTTCCCTTCCCAGGCCGTAAGATAGCAGCATTGAAAAAGAGGACTATGGGCTGCAACAAAACCCTAGATGAGGTTCCCATGGAAGATGCCTCACAATTCACATGTAGTATTCACCTGTAACACTTACCCTGATTCTCAAGAGAATGTTCTCAGATTAACAGACTGGTATATATTTGAATTATGATTATGGAGATTCCATAATCCCCCTTCAGTCATCTTTTCCAAGAGATAGAGCAATGACAACAGCAAGAAACAAGCAAGAAAACAAGCACAGACTACAGCCAAGTCAAGAGTCACAACCAATATACTTTCAACAAAAACGTGTAATGTCTTTTATATCAGACAAACCAGAAAATCACATGTAGCTTTCAAATGTATAATTTTCTAAGGTATTAGGTAGGAAAGACTTATTTTCAATGAAAGGAAACAAAAACTGAGTCAGGATGTGGACACTGATAATCTCCAGAATTGCATAAAACTTCACAGAGCAATCAGTGTAACTGGCTGAAGGGCACCAAACCGATAGACTTGTCTTCTAGCAGTCAACACATCCACAGAGCACGAACACAATTTTTTCTCAAGTTTGTTTCAAGGAAGTTTAAATATAAATGATTGTTAGCATGCTTAAATCTTCCAAAAATGCATGGTTGCATTTTGACGATCTCACTCTCAATCTGGAAAAAAACTTGATGGGCTGTGCTCTTCTAGTACTTCTTGTCATCCCTCTTTTCTTAGAGCCTTGTTACCAGGTGGCTGTCCAGCCTTCTCCTCAGCTTGAAATTTACTGAAGCAGATCAAATTCTCAGATATAAAATTTCCTCCCTTCTCCCCATTTTGGATCCCACCTACCTCCCCCCACTCTTCAAAACTCATTGCTAACTCCAGATAACAAGTTTCAGATTATTTTCCCCAAATAAATCTACAGCATTTTAAGGATTAAAACTTTCAAAATTAGATTGCGTGGTGAGCAAGAGAGATTCGGAAACAAAAAACTTCAACCATACCATGTTCCTCAACATGCTCAATGCACAGCTTCACGAACTTTGGCACCGTGCTGTTTTCTCTTTGACACAAGCTGGTGAGATTGGAACCAAACACTTGATCTGGAACCAAGTAAAGAAACTGATTTACAGTGGAACAGGACTCAAGTGACAGAACTAGTTCAGGTTAAAACAAACCTCTACAAAGGGCAAAGACTACTGGATACAATTGTCGCAGTATTAGAGTGAAAATAGGAGAGTTTTTGAGAAGAGCTCTCAGCAGCTCCCAGCAAGAAAAAGCACCAGTAAGAGTGTCAGCAGTCACATAATCATGAGTAAATAACTTTTGCTACTGAAATCATTTTAATCCATCAGGAGACACCTGTTAAAGTGATACAGACATTACTGTAATGAGAAATCTTGCAGATTTAAATGTACTGTTGTATTCCATTCCTGTTCTGAGTTCAAAGTACATTTATTGTAATCTATGTTAAAAATCTGAACAGAAATAATGAAGTGAAAGTTATTGGCATTGCTTAGGGGAAAAGCCTATAAAATTTCATCTTTCACTGCATCTACTGTTTAACCCAGCATTATGTATTAGTTCAGTGTAGAGCCTTTAATTTCTAACATGAATTTGTAAATGACAGAACTTTACATCACAGAGTTCTGAATGGATGCAAGTATGACTATGCATAGGCAACTTGGCTGCAAGGCTGGATTCTAAATACAGATATTTATGGGCAAAGGTAACTGAGTCCTGTTTTCAAAAACTGCACAATCCGGGGTGTGTGTGTGTGTGTGTTTTCCATCATAAACTGAAGCAAAAATTAAAATCAGCTTGGGTGGAGAACAGATTCTTGTAATGTCTCAGTGTATTTCAGCAACATGTTAACTCTTGTTCAGATTATGTTATCACCAAAATCTATCAGACCTGTTTCTATGACTTTCATCAAAGACGCCCAAAAAATGGGTGGTTTCCCCTGTTCAGAGGCATGAGCGAAACAGGGTCTTGAGATAGAGAAGCAAAGCTCACACTCTAAAAGGGAAGAAAGTTTGGGGTTTGTTTGTTGGTTGAGGTGGGTTTTTTTTGTACCTGTTAAATAAGTGGCTGTCTTTGCAGTATCGAGATCTTACTTCAGAGCTTATGCAAGAAAGAAACTTCTCTTGCATTTGCATCATGCATGGCATGCAGGCCATTTTTCATGTTTAGTAATTTAAGTAGATCCATTAACAACACTTGCATCTGATTACTGCTTTGGGAAATCCAAACAGCACACCAAACCAATTATGCAGTATGAAAACTGGCATATAATGGTATTATTAGCCATACATGTATAAGGCTGTTGACCCAAAACACCTCAGTCCTGCTGCTGCTACTCACACAGCCAGCTGTATAAGCAGAATCAGTAGCACGGGACTGAAAAAGCCCACAAAGTAGAAAGCCAGGCTAGCATGCAGCTGTAGCAGGTAAAGCAACGCTGATTAGGTAGCACAGGAAAATGCTAGCACGTAACAAACTGATTTGCCAGAATTGCCTCTGACTTTAACAATTTTCACATACACAGGAATCATATTTTTTACTCTCATCTTGAAGAAACTTTCATAATTTTTTTCCACATAATAAAAGTTTAGCAGTTACTTCTCCGCTTAGTGCATGCTGTTTCAAGTGCATTTTTTCTGGAAGTTTTCATTATTTTTTTCTGTTCATACTGAGTTTGCCAAATTTTTCTGTTACTAAGCTTGTTTTGTAGCAGCCACAAAAGTACACTGGGCTTTTAAATAAAGACTTGTGTATTTTTCATTCATACAGTAAATGTAACACTGTACAGTGCAGATCCAACTTTAAAAGTTCATACCATGCTTTTAAAGAAAAACAAACTCTTCATTCCTTAATGTCTTTATTAAAAATCCAATCATCAGCATGCATGTGTACAAATTAAACTTGGCTTAGCATTCACTGTTGCCAATGTCAGAAGTTACGTTACTGAGCCATGACATGAATACTAAGCTGTAAAGCAGAGCAAACGTCAAAGTCTGGGAATAATGCTTCTTATCCCAAACAAAAATTCCATAATTTACAGTTAAATTATATTTGCAGATACATAAGTATATCAAATGCTACATGCAACAGAAGCACACCTGTTAAAGTATGTAGTTAGGCAAATTACATTACGATTTGGTCTGACATTTGCCTACCCATATGCTATTTTGACCCTAGTAGAGTACCACCTACAAGTTCTGCTAAAGCATACAAATAAATAGTTTTACAGTGAGTACCAAGTCAATAGTTTACACAAACACATTAACTTAAACCTGTGCAAATACTGCTCTCTAAGTTTCTACAAGTGTGACAAATGGAAATCAGTTATTTCATAAGTTTGATTCAAGAACATCTGTAAGACTCAGTTTGTAACACATTAAAAAAAATTATACATTCAGAAAAGGTTAGGGAAAAAAAGATGTTTGTTAAGATTCCTTTAGCCTCATCCTGGTTTACCTTAGTATTTCATTTCTTACGAGATAGCACATGATTGTCTAGTTCCAGTCAGACTAGACACCCTTGTGAAACAGATGAGCATATACACTCAGATTTGCACCCAAAGGACTTTTCTTTCCCTTGTTGCAGAAATGATTACCAGCTATCTGAAGTTTCCAGCTCAAAACAGCAAACCAAACGGACTCTTTAGCTAAGAAGTAATCCAAGTCCAAAGAGGCCCCTGGGCCCTCAATTTTAACTGCAGTTTTGCCAGTAAACGAGCTGAAGGACAGAACATCCTCCATGAAGTTTAGTAGCCAGTAGTAGTGCTCAGAATGACAATCAATCACCAGTTCCACTACATCCACTATACATCCAAGACTTCTGTAAAACCAGCTATATACATGTGGTTTACTCTAAAAGTAGACCATTTTAACCCCATTTTACACGAACTACTAAATTCAGCTTTTCAAGCTATTTCCCTTGTTAAAAAGGTTCATTTACCCTTAATGTAGCCTTTTTCACGGACAGCTTGTAATGTAGGGCGCCGTGTAAGAAACTTCTTGAGCTTCGTTTTGGTCTTTTTCTGATCTGTGGAATCTATATTGCTAGGTGCTTTCACTGCTGGAAAGATAAATGTATTTAGCATGAATACCCACAGAACAAACTGCATTTATCTGCCAAGGAACCAAAATTTTTTTAAAAAAACAAAAGTTAAGCTCAAAACCACATAAAAAGCCTATTCAAATCTGCAAAACATCCACATTTTTTTCCTTAACTTTTTGGAACTCTTTGTACATAGCATTCATTTTTCAAGCCACGAAGAGACAACTCTGTCACAAAAAAACTTGTGTTGTCTGTGAAACTGAATGTTAGCTCACATACGGAATTAATGTGGAATTTTAAAAAAAACAGCTGTGTTTCAAAACCTGTCTTGCCTTTCATCAAGTTAACTATTTCGAAAAAAAGAAGTGCTTTCTTGCAAATTACATATAAAGCCTGGAATTAAAGGACCTGAAATAGTCCAGTAAATATATTTCTGTGCATAGTAAGACATTTCTGCAGCTAAAAGAAGTTTAGCTCCAAAAGTCTGAAGTTGCAATTAAAACTGTTTAGTTTCTCTGATTGAGCCAATATATCATTAGCAACTTAGCAAAATTCCAGTTTAATAGTGCAAGAATTTACAGATGCTGTATTCATAGATAAAACCCATGTAAAACAATTCTAAACAGTTTTGAACATGTAAAAGGACAAAAGGATTCTTATTCAAAACAATTTATAGAAGTCAGAGAAAAACCTAATTACTTCTGTGCATTTGACACCACCTTTCAAACAATCTACCACTGCCTATTTTCTCCTATTTTTCATGTGTCAGCAGGAGCTAGACACATTTGGTATTTTATTTTTTTTGTAAGTAAGATTAGTAAAACATGGAAGTAAATCTACCAATTTGCACCAAGATGCAGAATGAACTACATAAAAGCCTGTTTCCAAACTTGAGTAGTTTCATTTCTAGCTGCTCTTTTGAATTCTTTTCTATTTACAAATAACACTTTGAAGATGCAAAAAATTATAATTGGCATTGCTAAAATAAGTTAATGGAAAATTTTCAACTCACAACGAAGTTTCTTAGAGTCTTTATTCTCCTTCTCTTTTTCTTTGTCTTGTTTTTCCACCCCAGGGGAATCTGGTACATCCTCTTCTAATGCTTCATCAGGCTCTACTACCTATTAGAGTTAAGAAGATACACAGCGATCAGTTTACCAGTCCATAGAATATAGTATTAACAAACACATTTACTGTAGACAATTCTACAATATACATTTTTTTCCCTATAATAATATTCAGTTGGTTCTTTCCTGAACTCTACATACTAAAAATATATTCAGAAATGATACCATTCTCACTGGCAGACTGAATAAGTTTGAGAAACACCATTTAATCATAAGACCCAATAAGGTTTGCTGAACACTGAACGAAGTACAAACAGCCTTTCATGACGACACTTCATTACATCAACCAATAGATTTATTTTTTTTCCTTCAAATCCATTAGACAAACATCAGCTGTTTCACTGTTGCCTAGAATCGAGGTTGTATTATGGAACAAGCCTGATCTAATAACTTGGAAATTTCTGTATGTAAAGAAAAAAGAGCAGCTACATACTTCACAGATAGCTATGCCTGCAGGAGCAGAGAGACCAGCATCTGTACCTTACTCTGAGGAAGGTCTCATCACACTAGAACTAGCAACTCTGTCCTGGGGAAGAGATTCACAGCTACTATGACCATAAAGTTCCCAGAATTAAAAGTTTGCTACAGATCTGATGGATTTTTGTTCCAAAGCTTGAGTCCTCCGAATTATCAGGCAGTCTAAAAATGTACACTTTGAACGTTTTTCCTTTGTAATCTTAGGTCTCCTGGCTACCAGCAGTAATACCTCACTATTTCCTCCAGAGTGCTGATAAACTCTCCCTATTCCACCATTCACTTTCTCAACCTCACATGTAACACCTCACTCTCATCTCAGTCTTCCCATCTGCGTTTACATTTAAGTGAAGAAGTGGCCTCAGTTGCGTTCCATGGGGTGGACAGGAGAAGGGTATTGCTGAGTAACTGCCCTGCCTGGTTATTAAGGGTCATGTCATGAAATTTTATACCAGGAGACAGCAGAAGATAGAAGCCTTAACCATGAGCACTCAAAACCTAAACCATTCACACTAGCCTGCTGTGTTTGGGTGGAAAACACCATCAGAGCTAAGGGAAATGAAGGCCTCTGACACTCAGCAACCAGGCCTGTAACTATAAAATCTAAGAATACACGAGGTCAACTCGATATGAGATAAATATTTTCCTCACAATAGCTCCTCCAACCTCTTCTGAATTCAAAGATGCTAAATCTTGTTCAGCAACATCAAGACCAAATGCTTGATCACTTTTCTGTTGATTGAATAGTTGCTGTTATGCTGTCTGATAAGAGATAACAGTACTTTGCCAGGGCTTTTCATCTGCATTTTAGTCCAGCCTTGATAAGTGAACAGCAGTATCAAATGCTGATTAATGTATGTCATGAAGCACCCCCTTGGCCATCCTTCCCCCTTTACTCACTCTCTACCAAAACCTTTCAGGTCACTGAGACAGAACAAGTATTTGGCCACAGAAGGAAGCTCATTTTTGAGCTGGAGGTCAGTCCACATGTCCTGGTTCTTAATCCAGTGGACCATCCTTCTTCCTTTGCCACTATTAATTATATTTCACTTGTCACCAGCAGGAATTGCCATATCCTCAACCTCCTGCCTACACAAGAAAATCGGGAAGTGAAGATGTACATGAAGCACCAGGAGTCGTTACATGAATTATTTTACTAAATAACATTACCTTGAAAATAGAGCCTTCACAATTCAAACACATACCTGATTGTTGATGGTACAGTTAAGAACTTCATACCATTCATTAATAAAGCTGTCATTATCAGACTGAATTAAGAGCTCAGTTCCTTGGCGGGTTTTTAGCTTTAAAGAAATAAAACCAGATAGCATAAGAATTGATAAACACACTAGAATTCAGAAGTGAAATTACCTATATCAAATTAAACTTCTCCTGGACATAACTTTTAGATAATATATAGCCACTCAAGAACAATTACCAGGGTAAACAGTAAATAAGTCTACTTAAAAATATATCTCATTCAGACTTATTAAAAATGGACATTTCTTGCAGGTACTGAGACTTGTCTACATTTAAGCAGGAAGAAACATAGAAAACTCAAAGTTTTTGATTTTAAGTTTAGAAAAAATTCTTAAGTCATTAATCAAATTAGATATAATTCTGCATTTCAATAAAATAATTCACCTCAATAACGTTCTTTTTGCTGGATTTGTCCTTCGAGGCCCGGTGAATCAATGCCCCTTTGAGATCCACTGTAAATTCTGGCTTAGATTGATTGACACCAAACTTCTGAAAAAAAAAGGAACAATGGTGGCAAACTTCAAAACAAATTCCTAATAGGTACACAGCCTTGCAATCCTCTAAATACATTATTTACGGTCTATAAAAATTAACCCAAATACAGTACTTTGCCACAGATCAACAGGCATGAAACCATGAAAATAAAACCTGAACAAAATCCACACACAAAACACCCTTTAAGGGTGCCTATTAAAAGCTGCTCCGCTTAAAGCCCTTGAAATTGCCTAACTTTAAATGCCAACCAGATCCCAGCAGAGCTTTTTTTCTTATCACAAATGGTAGAAATCCATACAGCATTTGACTGTAGCTTGATATTAGTCAACAGTCCCAAGCTTTTTTTTTTTTAAAAAAAAAAAAAAAAAAAAAGAGAGACTAATAAGTAGCAGAACAAAAAACCCCTAAAACAACACACGAAAACCCACATTCTGTCAGTTAATCAATGGTTATATATAAATCCAAAAGTAGAATCAGAAATAGTGGCTTTCCTAGATAGGAATCACATCTCTCCTGCACTGAAAGAGTGCTTTCAGTTTTTACATTTTCATAGCGTATATATTTCATGTGTGTGCATTTATATATATAAATATACACACACACATCCAACAACGGTTTTCACCTTTTTTCCCGTTTTTCGGTAGTACTTCTTTTGCAATACTGGAAGCATATTCTTGCAAGTAAACAGAACTCAATTTCACTGTCTAGCTACTAAACAAAGAGCAAATAACTGATTAAAAAAAAAAAGCATTTAACCCACAAGTAACTCACCAAACAATCTGGAGGAAAACATCAGGGAGCTATTTTTACCTACTACTTTTACATTTAAACTAGGTATCACAATATTTTAAAACAAAGTACTTCTACTAGGGTTTCAACCTACACCACATAGCTTTGAAATATTCCTCAAGGAAACCAATTCAGTGACCCATACAAACAAAAAGCTCTGATTGTGAGTAAAATGCAAAAACAGAACAGGGAAAGCTGTAAGTCACTTGGTTGTAGCACAGAAATCTAATGTTGTAGTTCTAGGGGATGCTTGAAGCATCTGATCCATCAGAAAGGTTTTTTCTATTTCTTTAAAATATCTTTGATGTGCAAATGCAGCCTGGGGAACGTAAGCCCCAGGACAAGCTCCTTGCTGCAAACACAAGATTCCAGCCTGTACAAGAACAGCCATATAACCAAGGGGAGAAGAAACTGTTCAGAAAACAGAACTAATCTGCTGCTTCTAATTAAATTCCCAGCATGGATGTTAATTAATGCTAATTGTGTATTAGAAAGGCTGTTTACCACTGGAAAACCTCCCCGCCTTGAGTACTAACGGCAATTAACTGCTGAATGGAAAGTAGCATCTTAACTTCTTATTTTACCGAAGAAGTATTAGAATAGGGGAATATTTCTAATTTACCCAAGGCCAACTAGCACTTATAAAACAAAACGCCAACACCTTCCATCTTCTAACTTAATTCTCAGATACCTCATCCACAAACATTTCTTATTAATTACAGTAAAGCTTTTAAGAGTGCCTCTGCCTCAGCAGTGGAGTCCACAGGAACACTCTCTGGGCCACTATGGCTCCTGCAGCTGTGGCAGCTATGAGACAACCTGTTTAAGAGATTCACGTAACTGCTCCACGTACAACCAAAGTGCCCCAGCCACACACTTCTTGACAGCCCAGACCAATCCTGCTGCGTGTAGGGGGAAAGAAACCACGCAAAACAACCAATTCACAGAGTCTGGCACTGGACAGAGGAGGAGACTACTGCCAGAGTCCTCTGCAGGATTCATTCAAAACACCACCTAGATGATGCTGAAAAGCACAGGAGATGACCCGCTGCAGGTGAAATCAACAAATGACAACAAAAAAACCCCGTAACAGTCACTGCTGTTTGGACCAAAAGCAAAGTCCTTCATCCTTCAATCCATTAGCTTGCTGAACTCCCCACCTAACAGATCACAGTACTACCTCAAACACTTTTGCACTCTACCCATCTTTTTGGCCTGACTTTCTTCAGCACAGAACAAACCAAAAAGTAGAAGCTGAATTTCTCAGAGGGGAAAAAAAAGTCTTGCCCTGCTCCTTCACACAAGTAGTGTCCAGAAACTGCTGTGTGAGATCCAAGGATGAGGAAATCCATGCAAATAATCCAGCCTCTTTGCAAAGCTCCTCCAATATACCAATATACTATACAATCATCACAAGTTTAATTTCTTTATTCAAGGAAATTTTAAGTTTAGGATGCAGGCTCTCGCTGCCAAGGTTATTTTCTGCTCCTTGGTGTATGACAATGAGATGCCAGCAGCCGCTTCCCTCCTTGAAAGCTTCCAGGAGCAAGTCCTGTAAAGGGCTGCTCAGATGCCCCACGTACAAAGATTAGCTGAAGGTAATCAAACCATCCTGAAGCAAGTAGGTTCTGTTGAGAGCATTAAAATGAAAATCTTTCTCTTTATCTCTGCTGCCACCTAGATATAAAGTCTGCTTTCTTAGAATAGAGTGCACTACCAAGTCAGCACCAGTCAGGATAAATTCAGCTCTTACTGAGAAGACACCTTATTCTTATTGGATTTCTCTTCTGAGCTAGCTGGGAAGTTTGGAAAGGGCCGCAGTGTGAGACAGAAGTGGGGAGAGGTCTATACATGGTACTGCCAGCTGTCCTAGAGACACTTCTGACAGCTTTTTTTTTTGTTTGTTTGGGGGGGTGGGGGGGTGGAGTGGAGTGGAGAAAGAAAAGTAGAGTCATGGGATGTGCTTATGCTAGTTATATGGCAGAGAACACTTACACTTTTTGGAAAGAATCGGGGGAGTTGGGTTTTTTTTTTTTGCTTTAGACATAGTAGATGCTGTATAGCTTCAAGACTGCCTTGAAGGTGTGTGCTGACATCAATAAATAGAAAGCTTTTTCAGTCTTTTCAGGAGTTTTTTCCAAGCCCTGGAAGTCTCTGCAGGACAAGCCATGCAGTTTGTATAATGATATGTTCCAGCATTACTTTTTATGTCTTCAGCATATTTTTTTTTCCATGAAAGCTTTAGTTTGATTCTGATAACAATGCTGAGAAAGTGATATTAAAAACCAATTATATAACCACTCAAGCCTGTTTGTTTCTTCTGACATTAGTATCGTTACCTAAATTCCTCCTAATTCCAGCCTGAGCAACAAGCTATCATGTTAGCTACCAAATGTTTTATCAGTTTCTGATAAGCAGCACTTCTATACATGACTTAACTACAAATGCTTAAATTTTTATAGAGTACTACAAATTTTCATCAGCTTTATGTATGTGGCACATAGCCAGAACATCCTTGAGCTTTCTGCATTTCAGCTTTTTATGGATAAAATTTACATTTTTGAGTATTTCAATTATAGCTAGAATTAACCAACATGTACATCATTGTATCAAAGGCACCTTATAACATCCTGCATTAGTTGTGTTAGAAAGAATTATACATAAAATATCTGTTAAAAAACTGACCATATCATGCTGTTTATTAGTCAAGATACTAGTGGTTCAAGTAGTAGGCAAATTTGAGTTTATCGTTCTGGCACTGATGAATGAGATACTCTTTCTACTTTGTTCCATTAGAACAGTTACAGGTTTATTGCAATACACGTGTGTTAATTAGCACCTTGGATGACTCGGAAAACAGCAAACAGGATACACAAGGTGTTATATGAAGTGACAATACATAACCTTGGAAAAATTCAAATTTACTTTCAAGATTAGTGGCTAATAGCCTTACAGTAACAAGAAGCATGCAACAGGAACACATACAGCGACAGCTGAAACTTGGTCACAGTTTACATAGGTGACAGCAGGTCGACGACTGAGAGCATTTTTCCAAGAAGAAAGCAGTGAGAGCAGGAGCTCAGGAATTGAGCCCCCTTGGCAAAATGACTTGATGAGAAAAAGGAAGAAAAGTGATGAAGTCATAAAATAATGCACAAAAAAAAGAAGATATGGTTACATCAATCACTTGACGAATGCTCAACAAATATTCTTCTCATAAGAGAAAGAATTGTTATTATCATACGTCAAACTGTTAAGACTTGACTTCACCTTACTAAAATAGTGACATTGATCAAAGTTTGAGAGGTGAGGAGGAATTTTTAACACCCCCAAAAAAATATTTCCTACACAGTGCAAAAGGAGCATGTGGTGGGTATTTAAATACATATTTACAAAGCCAACTGCGAGTATGCAGGTGTACAACACAAAGTCCTTGAAACAGATTCTCCCTTAATATTTCCAGTTCTACTTTATTGTGTTCATGCTGTTGACATTGATTTTGCTGACTCTACTTCCAGTACTTGACAGTACACATACCTGACAGTGTCACACAGAAATATTGTGACTATGATACTTTTGCTCCACTTATATTATCATAAGAATTTATGCCTTTTCTTAACCCCCACCAAATGACTGTATGTGGAAGGTATAACACAACTTACTCTAGTATCCCTAAGCAATAAGCAGAGTTGCATGATTATCTTTTATGAGCAATTCATATGGGCACACATTCATTCATAATATTATCATACACTCCTAAGTAGTATCTTAGTTTAGCACTGTGTGTTTTAATGATATCAACATATAGTGAAAATATTTTTTTTTTTAATCTACAGCTACATTTGCATTAACAGCATTAGTAGCTGTAATTGAGGTTTTGGAACTTCATTAGTTACTCAGGCAAAATGTT
>JAVJGJ010000047.1:66491946-66519505 GCA_035590215.1 Microhierax caerulescens | reverse complement strand
TTCAGGCAAAATGTTTTACTTTCCAAACATGCATATTTATACCTATAGAACTAAATACTTTTTGGATCCTTAGCTGTAAAAGTAAATTGCAGAAGTCACTGAGTCCACTTCCTACCAGACAGCATAATTTACCTTATCTCATGCTATTAATCTTTATTCTTTTTCCTTCCCTTCTCTTTTCCTTCTGCTTGACCATCTTACCCAACTTTAGTGTTTCCATTCTCTTCTACTCTAAATGTGATTTATCCATCCTCACCCATTTTTTTCCAGCCATCCCTTCTACAGGAACAGAAGGGCAAAAAAAATATTTACAGCTCTGAAATGAACTCAATGCTTTAGAAAAGAATTGTCAATACCAATTTTCTACCCAAAAAGCAGCACATCAGAAGAAAGTGAGCCAAGCAGAAAGATCAGCAAAGCACAGAAAGATAGCACGTATCTTTGAGATGCAATTTGCTGGAATTCACATGATAATACACTGGAATAACGGAATACTGAACCTGACCTCTATTTAGTTATTATAGGAGATCCACACAGTTTAATGTCAGACCTCCAAAAGTAGGTAAGCAAACCACAGATAAAGAACTATTTCTATACCTATTAATGCAGGAATGCAGCTGGATAAATATAGCAAATTTAATTACAGTGCTAGTAAACTAGAGGTGATATAAAAATTGAATAATCAACATCTTCAATGTGATGTTTCTCTTTAGGTCTACATCAGACATTAAAATAGATACAAATACTTGTCATGCACTATGCAGATTTAAAACAAAATATGGTATCTAGCAAGGCAAAGACTAAGAGATAAGGCAACAATACTGTTCATTATTCAAATAGTCCAACACAACAAGCCGTGTCAGACTATTTTATTATATGTATCACATTCAAAGCTACCTTGTGTTTATGAAAAAATATCCAAGAACAGTAAAACAAACTGCTTAGACAAACACATTAGTTAGAAACATAAAAATACTTGGCGAGGAGCAAAAACTTCAAGCTTACAGGCAACTGAATAACTCTATCAGTTTCTCACATATGAAACATAAAGACGTTTCTGAAAAATACTAAGTACAGCTGGTTTTCTTCTCATTCTACACTATAACTGTTACATGAAACTATTTTTCTGCTAACTTACACAGTTACTTTTTCTAAATTATGCATGCATATTGTATTTAAGCCCTACAAATAAGAGGGCTTTAATTTATTGTGCTTTACATGATTAACATTTAAATGAGGATGGGGGTTGTTTCTGATCTTACCCAGCCAGTTCCACTTCCTTGGGTTTTAGTGAACAGCACTGATGAACCTTGTAACACTGCCCATGATGACATCCAATTCTTTCTGTAAATATTTGTAAACAAATATAAGAAATCTATTTTGAAAGTAGATATTTAAGCTGTTGATCACTGCTGCCCAGCTAACCTGTATGTTAATATACTTAGCCATATATAGTCATTGGTGTCATCAGTAAGTCCTAACTGCTATCATATTTGTAGAAAGGAATATATGTTAACTGTCCCCGACTAACCATCAAAGTCTAAATCAAACAAAGCTAATCAGTAGAGGAAGCAGTTCACCAGAAGAAACACCATACAACTATAATTTCAAAGGGGCTAATCTGAAACACTCAGCCTACTGTGTACTTAGTAGATGATGCCAAAGTACTGCATAATTCTGAAACTGATTGATCACATTAACTGGGTTGCAAGTGTCCCACATTTATGTAATAAACTCATTTACATTACCAAAAAATAGTTGATACACATCTAAAAAATGCAGAAAAAGAGCAAATGAGTTGTTCCAGCTGACTACTTGCTTTTATGCCTAAGTACCTGTCCTCCTGAGGTTAAAAAACACTAAGTCTTGACAAGTCCCGACAATCCGTTCCCATTGCCCAAACATGAATTATTATTCAACAGCTCTCAAAGTGATATGATGGCCACGTTGCATGTTTCTGTACAGTAGTGCAGTAATCCAGATCAATGGTTTCAACAGATGCAACATAAATGGGAGTCTGCTGTACCAGTAGCAGCTTATATAAGCCACTGTCCACCCCTTCCTACCAAGCTTTTAGGAGCATTTGGTCTGAGGAACCAAAATGGGGGTCAGATGTGCTGCCCAGCTGCATTGGACTAGGTCAGGGTGGCTTGAATATCAGCTGGGTGCTGACTTTAATACTCAGAAAAAGCATGCTTCATGTATCAGAAGTCCAGGAAACACTGAACTAGATGTAACATAGTATTAGACCTAAAAGATTAAATTAAAAAAAGTAAAAAGTAAACCTAAATTAAATCTGAGTATGTGCCACACTTATGCAGCTATTTAACACTGACTCTTTGCAAAACACCAAAAATGTTAGACAGCTTTATGTGATTACACATTATGATTTATAATGTAAATGCCTGCCTCTGAGGCACAGAAAGGAAGTTAGAAATTAGGTCATTCATCACCTACTGGGAGACCAACACTGGGCAACACATTGTGCTTCGAACCTTTCATGAGAGTAAAGAAAGAATTAGGAAGCACATGACATGTACGCTTGGAAATAAAAGGAGACAAAATGAAAGACTGAAAGCACCTCATATGAACTCTGTTCAACAAACAAGACAGGCTATAACCTATACAGATTTTCTATTAAATAAATAAATCCCATTTTATAAAGCTGTCTCATCAGTACACCTTCATGAAGTCACTGCCCTGGGTGGAGCCCTGGCTCTCTGAAATCCATTATCTTTAGCTCACTGGGAGAAACACATACTTTGCGTTAAGGAAACACTGTCCTAAAGGAAAACCTCTAAGGCAAATCCAGACAAAAAGAAAGAAACTGCAAAAACCTATATGCTGTCCTAATATCAAAGTCAGATACCTTACACAAACCCTTATGCACATGTAATTCTATAAGTCCAAGACTTACCGAACTTTCTTCCCATTTTCTGTAATTTTTGTCACATTCAATAACCCATACTTCTCTTGGCCCTGTAAGAGAGAGTAAGACATAACTAATATAAAAGAAAATCTGCTTTAATTGCCATCACAGCATTGAATTCAATCCCCAAAAATCAATTTCCATCAATAAACCACCTTTGCCCAGTATTATAAATTCAAGAAACTGTCGTTAAGTATACTTAAATATGCAGAGATCAGCAAAAATCAAGATTCCTCTGGGAAAGTACTCATCACCATTCAGAGGGTAAAAAGCTTTCCTTCAAGGCCGAGGTTCTTTGTACAAGCCAAACTAAGTCATCTGTAGTACTAGGCAGTGGAAATTTTAAACATAAATTTATAACTATTTGCGTAATAGCACATTTGTGTCCTTTACTAAAGAAGCAGATGGCTGACAAACAAACAACCTAAGTTCTCTCACAAAATTCTTCCATGTTATTTTAACGTAATTGCATATTTTAAATAAAACATGGTTGAAATGCATAAAAATATTAACATACTCATTTTAAAAACAGATGAGTGAAACATTTCTTTGATGTCCTATTTTTTCCTATCCCCAAGCAAAATATTAGAATTTTAAACTTAGTTAACGTCTTGTTGATGAGAATCATTTATATTGGTATGTACAAATTTGGAGATCAGTCAGTGAATACTGGAAAAAGAATACTGCTGAAGAAGGGTATTTGCAAGTTTCAAATATTTGGAGTGAATATTTATAGTTTCTCTGCAAAAATAATAAAATAGAAAGGAATGTTTGAAAAAATACACTAGGATAAAAGGAAACCCATCAATTTATACCTCTAGTGACTCTCAAGATGGGGTGACAAAGTCTACCATTTTCTCCTGTCACCCCAACTTTGCCCTACCAGTGAATGATGCTAAAGGAATGTTAAATTATTTTTTTAATCAATTCCTTTTCAGTGACAGCTTGTAACAGTTTCTAATTTAAGAACTAAGCTATTAGTTGAAACAATCAACTAGGGAAAGGATCCAAATTAGTTTTATTGTAACAAAAATGTCCTCAATTCTAGATCCAATGAAAAATAGAAGATACATTCCATCTTCTATCTCACATTTAAAGTGGACCATAACTACAGAATAAAATATCAAAGAATTTTTTTGCTGGAATACTGTAACATATTATACCATGTTGTTACACATGGTATAATGTGTGTGAACCTTAACAATTTTACCTACATGTTTCAAACACAGCACATAATATACAAAAAAAACCAAGTTTTCAATGATAATACTGTTTAGCTGGTGGTTTAGATGTTATTTCAGTTCAATGGTAGCTGCTACTCCTACTCAGTCTAGTATCTCCATTGGGCTAGAATGCTTCCCCAAACCCTGTTATATAAATTATTTTCCAAAAATATTCGTAATATTTAATAAAATTAATATATTAATATATAATTTAATATAATAGTGTTAATTGATATAATATTTTGATATTGATAAGGTGGTTTTAATAGAAGAAATCAGTCATTTCCAACCCACTCACCCACGCCACACCCCCCAAAAAACCCACACAACCAAAAACTAGCCCATTTTTCAGATCACTTGTATTTGTGATCAATGCGGACAACCGCTAACAGTCCTATGCATTGCACCCTTCTAACAAACCTTTGGCTTTAGTAAGTGGAACAGTCTGTCACCATTTTTCACAGGGACTGAGCAACCCATGGACACTTTCACAAATAAATTATGGTTTTGATAAATTACTCATGGTGGAACCAGTGGGAATGCTCCAAAGAATGATTATTCATAAGTATCACAATGCCCTACTTAGCAGCAACACTAGGGGGTACTAAAGTGAAAATTAATGCAATTGGGGAAAAGGAAGTAGAAAGCAAACATCAAAACATACAGAAATTCACTAGCTTTCTTTGTAATATTTAAATCCCAGGGCACAACCGAAGAAAATTCAGATATATTTTTTCTGTTATCTAATGCAGCAGTGAGTTCTACAAAATACAATTTTAATCATCCAAGGTCTGAGCCGTATTTGAAGAAGTTAGAATATATGCAGCAATAATTGCTTGTAAGGCTATCAACTATGCTTGCTTAATAAACAATGTTAATTTGATTATGGAAAACTCTTTTAAGAGTTGTAAGAATGGATTAGCATGAATAAACCAGAGAGCCATTCCTCTGCACGCAGAGTAAGAATGAAGCAGAAGTTGTGCCTTTAATGCCCTGAGCTACCTACTGAAATTGATCAAGGCACAAATTTCAATGCTACTGTAGAACAGTTCCAAAATAAAATAAAAATATTAAGACTTCATTTTTTATTTTTTTCCCCACTGTTTAAAAATCAATGATCAAATTTAAAATAAAAAACTGAAGCAAAAAATGTTAAACGTTCATAAAAAATTTAAGAAGTTAAGTCTTCTTCCCAGTAGTTATTCTACTAAATCAAAAAGACATGGTGTATTTATGCCTGCTCCTCTATGCCTCTTCAGAGAAACTGAAACACAAGTAAAAAAATGGAGATATCAAATATACAAACTATTACTGACTACTGACAGCAAGAGATTCTGTGGAGAGGGGGAGTTTATTTCTGCTTTTACATGCCAAGTTGCTAGATGAGAAGACATGACAGTTGGAGGAAGTAAACAGAGTTCTACATAATTTGACATAACTTCATTCCACTGTGTGTTTTTAACTTAATCTCCTATTGTCAAACTGTATTTAAACCAAAAGACATTTATATTTTTTCTGAAAGCACAGTTGGATGCAGTGCATTCCTTTTAAAATGTAAAATCTCCAAACAGTTTTATCCCATTATTTTTCTCAATAACAAGCAGGCTTACCCTCAATTCTCTAATCATAAATAGCCCAGTTTCTACAATATCTACTTATCTATTTAAACACTTCGCATACTGACTGTGGCTTGATGCTTTGGTGAAGAAGGAGAGGACTCATTTTCAGGAAAACTGGCCTTAGAAGCAGTTGATGATTCCTATAAAATTCAAATAGGCAACATGAGTTACTATCTTTCTTACAATTCCTTTTTTTTTTTTTTTAACCATGAAGATATTTTCTCTCTCTTTACATACACTCACACATTAAAAAAAAAAAAGGTACTTTTTTAAGCATTCATTGTCTTCTCAGATAGTCATAAACCTTCCTACTAAACAGTGGTCTAAGATTTACAGGCAACACTGAAACTGGGTTAATTAGCACATATCCATTCAAAAAAAAATGTTAATACATACTGTATTAGCTTAAAGCAAAGCATTCATCCTTATTAAGGGGCAGATTTTTTTTGTATGACATTGCTATCAAATTACAAAGTCCATTTATAACACTTAACTTATTACAGGGCACCATATAATAAATACCAAGATTTTAAAGAACAGATTATGTCTGTGCAGTTAGTAAGTATAGGATTAGTATACTAAGTTGTTCCACATGTAGAAAAGCATACTACAACTCTAATATTTTTGAGTCACAATCATTAATTTCCTTATAATCAAGCACTGAAAATTTCTAGATTCAGGGTTTTTTTTTAAACTAGACATTAACTACGAACCAAAAGAAAGTACTAAATCTCTGAAAACTAGATTGCCTATGTGGTACAAAAAAAAGGCACGTGCTTTTCCTCTGAAGTAATAACTGCTTTGCACAAATACCACCTGAAAATCTGGTAAGAATTTCAAACAGAAGAAAAACGTCACTTGTTCTCTGTTACTGTTAACACATTTCTCCCCCTCCCTATTTTTCATTCTCTTGAAAGCTCTCCCAAATTCAGTTTACTTTTCCAGCATTATATAACACTCTGCACACCCATGCTTTAAAATTCACTTGTGAATCTACCTACAGGAATGGCCCACTAGTTCTTTTAGTAGCATAGTAACAGAGAACATTAGCAATCCTAAGAACAGTCTAAATGTTCCATATTTTCAGATGTCGGGAGGGTGGGGTGGGGTGTGTGGGGATATGTTCAAATTAAGGAATTCAACACTGTACCTCCCAGGAAGGTATTTTTTCCTCTGTTTACCAAATATTTTAGCTAATGGCTATATACATGTGCCACAGCCAACAAACAGTTAACAAGTACATTTGATATCTTCGAATCTCACCAGCCATGGCAACTCATACTTTCACTCTGACAAACTCTTTTGACTGGCCTATTTTCATAGAATTGTGTTGTTTTTCCTGGAAAAAAAGAAATAAGGAAAATAAAAAGAAAATAGCTTCCCTAGGAGTTATCTGAAAAGCTAACTTGGAGTTGATGTTCCTATCCAGACAAATACTAGTTGTTTTAATTTTTGTTTCATTCTGAATTTAAGATAGCTTTCATAGACTAAGCAACTCTGGAACAAGAAACCCAGTATTTGTGGTTACAAACTACTCCCTTGCCACACGCTAATTTAAAGGAGAACATATAACAGTGTGCCTGCCAGTGGTAATAAAGCAGGTGCACCAAACAAATTCTGTCTTTCCACAAGACACTAGTTTATTGCTCCACTACACATTTTTAATTTTCTCAAAGCACAAACATTGTGCTTTATACAACTGTGTAGTCTCCTTACCATTAAAAAAACATGCTGCCTGCATGTTTTGAAGCTGTTAAAGGAACTTTAAGCTACTGATTTAGACTTATGTTTACAGACATATATACAGTTTCCTTTGGTTATTACACTAGGCATTTTTACACTTTCATGTTTGCTTCACTAGGTTTAAACATCTTAGTATTTGAAAATTGGTCTTGAAGGAAAGTAAACAGCTCCAGTTACTCAGTGTTTTACAAGAGCTTCTTCATTCAATGCAGCACTACATAAAAGTCACTCCAAAACAGAAGTAAATCTTACGCCAAACAATAATAGGCAAGTCTTCCTTTAAAAGCAAGGCCAAAATTTTTAAGCTATTTCAAATGGAACTGTTCATACCTGTGAAGTGTAAACTGCACATGAAGCTAGAAGTGTCCACTCAGCTTTGATTTATCAGGACTCCATCTAGGCTGTCTCTCATGCAGTGCCACAACACACTCAGTACAGGATGAGTATGGAGGGGAAAGGAGGAGTAGAGGGACCTCAGAATCATTCAAGCTCAACTGATGTGTGCAGGTGCAAAGTCTCCAGCCAAGCATGGTCCGCTGCCTCAACACCACATATGATATATTCTAAACTGACAGCTCAAAAGCTTAAGATCAAATCCAATAAATCCTATTCTGAGGAACTAAGTCAACTCATGACAACCCACTCTCCTACACTCCATTTCAACAGGGAAAGCCATTAAAATGTACCAGAAACAACAGCTCAAGCAAGTAGCATTCTGGGCAGCAGATCCCCTTTCATTCTAACTACTATGTTTTGCCCACTGAAGTTTGTCTTTGACATCTGTGATTACACAGGCCCACTTACAGGCTTTTCGCCATGCTCCCAAATCTACATTAATTTCATTTTTCCCCTGTTTCTTTAGAAAAAGAGAGCTTACAATGCCTCTGACATTGTAATCTGACATGCCTCTGACATGTCAATGCTGACACTTCATTCCGAGTAGCCTGTGCTAAGATTTCAGCATTACAAAGTATTTCAGTTCCCATGAATCTTGGTATATAGATAGACTGCCACGAAGTTACAGAAACCAGCAAGTCACCACCCTGCAATGCCCGTTTCCCATTTCAGTTCCTCTCTGCTCAGCTCACATCAACCTTCCTCACCCACAGGCAGAACGTCCCAGCACAAGCAGACAAAAATCAAACTGGACAATAATCAAACCAGAGAGACAGGCAGAGGGAGAGCAAGAGAGGTTTGTTGGCCTAAACAGCATCTGTTACTGTACAGCCCAAAACAGACTGTCGTGAACATCTCCTACGAATGGGCAGAGAACAGCTTTTGTTGTTACTGACCCGCAGCTCTTTTCTGACTAAACACCCAGCTCAGCTCTGGACACAACGAAAGCCAAGTGTTTTGGTACTTTCAGTGCCATCCACTGTCCTTCAGTAACAATATTACAACCTCTTCTGTAACTACATGCAGCTTCTCTTCTTTCCGTAAGATGTTAGTGGAGATCAATGTAACAGTCATTAAAGTGATAACTAAGTCCACTACGTAATACAAATACTTACATCTTTAAAGGTATAATTTTTACTTTAGCAAATGTGACCTATTCCAATTTTATGAATATTCCTGTTATTCTAATTTTATGAATATTCCTGTTATTTGTCTGCAATTTTTCAAGTGTATACTTCTACTTGGTTTTTCCTACAATTAAAACATTCAGGTGTGAAATATTACTATACATTACATTAGAACCTCACCTACATCCACACTTCTTGAATTCAAACCCTAATTACACTCCACAGCCTAAACTGAATTGGAAGATTCCCAGTTATAAGTAAAATGGCCGTACATGCCAAACCTTGAAGCAGCACTAGTTAAAACACTTCAATGATAACAAGGAAAAAGCTACTACTCAAAGTAACAGCAAAGTCACCAAACAGCCCTTGTTATCACTGAGTGTTATACATCATGACAACAGAATATAAGAAAAATGAAATTTCAGAAATTCATGCATACTCATTTCTGTTAGATTAAACACTTCAGAAACATATCAGAAACAGTTGGTATTCCAGCATGCTGTTTAACTTGCTCCTACCTTATCGTTGGTGTCCAACACAATTGTGCTGTGTCGCCATTTTGTTAAAACTATTGGTTCTTGTAGCCTCCTGTCCAGACTCCTACTCTTTATTATATCTCTCTGCTGCTGTGGTGAAGCATTATACTAAAGAAGAGAAAAATTATAAGTAGAATCTAATTCATGGAAGCAACACCTGAACATACCATTCATACAGCTTAACATTGCAAACTTTCAGATTCCTGATGCCACTCAAGGGTATGAAAATAGCCTTGGTTTTATTCTGCATTTAGTCCTCAGAACTGTCCTTTCTGCTGTAGTGGCAGTAACTAAGTCTGGCCTGTTGTGATAATACTCTCTACTGGCAGATAGATGTTTGCTTTCTTGTGCAACAGCCTACTGTTGGTTTTGCAACCAACCAGCATACTGAGAACTACGAAACAATTAGAATAATCACATATTTAAACACTCGCTCTTCATATTGTGCCAACAGTACCATACCACCTGTCCAGCTCTTGTGTAAAAAAAGGAAACCCTACCATCCTGCAGTAAGGCATTTAGATTAAGAGCTATGATTGCCTGGATATGATTCTCTTTGACCCAAAGGTTTGGGATGTCTAGGAGAGACACATGAGGAGGAGGACTTGCTTTTTCAGAACAATGACATCAAATTATTTATAAAAGGATTTGCTGGTGTGGAGTGTACATAAGCACAGAAAATAAACATTAAGCAGAAAATAATTTTAGGACTCAGCAGAGCTGTAACAGCCAAGAAAAGAATGGACCTATCATAACATAATTTTTTTAATAACTCAAAGAGGATCCCAAAGATGTACAGGCTGAGAAAGTGTGATGGTCATGAGGATCCAGCATTTAATTAGATCTCAGAATTGCAGCATACTTATCATTAGTAGCATTGCCATTTTAAATCATCACCACCAACACTGAGGAAGCATTACGAAGAATTACAAAAATATTTCGAAGTTTAATACTGAAAATACAAACAAGAAAAAAAACATCAATGTATGGTTTAAGTCTTTAAAATCTCATTCTTTCTGTTCAGCATTAGAAGACTAAAATCTACACATAGAAAGGAACATAAGGCAGCATTTGTAGAGTCATGTAAAGAACTAAAATCCACTGGGTAAGAAGTAAAACAGGAAAGACAAATGCCCTTTTTATTTAAAAGGGCTAAAGCAATAATTTTCACAAGCACACTGCATTCTACAGTTTTGCTACTGGTTCCTACTGTAAGGTTGGAGTCTCAGGTGTTCAAAGACAGAATAACCTATACCTACCTACACACACCAGAAAAGTATGGCAAGGTTTAACCTAAATAACATAAATGCTAAATTTAAGCTGAATTGCATAACACAGTTACACTTATTGCCCAAATGAAGAACAAGCATTACTACTGGCATGGCAGACACTATGCTTGTGTTACCTTTGTATTTTGCTATGAATGGAGTTAATGCTCCAATAAGTCAATAGATGCTTAAAAGGTAAACAACTTTGGTGTTTCATTTAATTATTTGAGTATGCACAAGAGTAGTAAAATATTCCCAGGTGAATGGATCTTGCAGTACTAAGAATAAAATTTCATAGTTCATGTACAGACAGAAACGTATTGGTTGCCACTGTAGAAATTATATTCTGAGATTGCACTGACTTTGTATTGTGTTCAGCCCAGTTACACTCAAATGACAATTGCTTCCTTGCAATGGTGAAGGTTTAAGCGACTTTCAGTTTGTCCCCTTGTTAAATCAAAAGCTGAACCATCATTCATGCTGCAGGGAATAAGGATAAGTGGATAAGGAAATATCCACTCTGCAGATGCTCCTACAACTCAAACTGTGCCAGCAAGCCAAGCAATATGCAGCAGAATTGCCTGCCCATATTATAACTAAAAACCTAAACAATTTTCAGTGATACTATGTCTAAGTCACAGAAGGTCACCACAAACAGCATTCCTTGCAGCAGTTCTAACATTTAAGTGGACAATTCAAATATATTCTTGCTATGAAACAGAACCATTTATTTCAGAAATAGATTTACACTTCAGTGACACTGGTGAATGTTATTTATGGAAATCCTCCATGCACTTTCCATTTGAGTAACTTGGGGAATTTAAGTTCAAACAGTCAAAGACTTAAAGTAACTTAATTTGAATTTAAGTCTACATTAAGGGTTAGGATATGGGCATGAGCCTAATTACAGGTGACCTATATTCAAAAAGTGCCTTTGACACCATCACAAGCCATCACAAGTTAACCAATCTTAACAGACAACTCTGCCTTGAAGGAGACAAGACCTGTAATAATGAAGTAACACAAAGTTTTACAAAAAACATTTAACAAGAAAGCAAAGCAACAGTGTATGGAGCACATTAAAAAAGTACTGCTAACAACTCAGCAACACTGAGCTACAGGCATCTCAGCAGCTTAAAGAATTTGCATTGGTGATACAAACAGTGTTAGTAAACTGACTCTTTAAAGGGAACATTTGACATTTTTGCCCCATTTTCTTACAATAGAGGTGTCAAGTAAACATTTCTCCCTCAGATGTTTGGGGTGGGTTTTTTGTTTTACTGTTTGTTTTATTTATTACAAAGAGTAGAACACACTACTAAGGGAGAAAGAAAAAGTTTACGTATTTCTGGGCTCAAGACAAGCCTCCATTTTTAAAACAAATCGACTGATCTGTGATACCCAAAGACAGTCACAGTGAGAGACGGACACTGTTTCAGACTGCATTATCCAACTGCACTAGCCATCCTCTAGACCAGCCAGAGTCCCCTGGCTACAGAGTAGTAGCCAGAGCTACTAGCCTAGCCAGGTCAGATGCCACCAGCCCTGCTAACCTTTGGTCTGCCCTCACCCAACCTTCTTCAAAAAACCTTGCAGAACAGTTTCAGGTCAGATTCACTTATTGACACTCTACAGGACTCCCACCTGTGGAGCTGTTGCCTCTCACATAAGCATTTACAATGATATTTCCCACTGTTTATGATCAACAATAAGCAACTAGGTTGGGCTCTCTTTCTCTCATGCAAAAATCTTTTACCTAACTCTAAGCAGCTTTTCAATACCTAAACCTCGGTGTAATCTTGAAGACAGAGATTAGGCAAGAGCCACACACTGCAATAAAACTGGCCCATTCCAGACTGCACATTGCCTGGTAGGATGATCTCTGCTACACCACATGCCTGAACAGCAGCACCCCAAGGTGCGATGTCATTTTCTTAACCTTTTATTCTAAACCTTTTGACAATGTAGCACACAATTCCAAGTATACACACTGCTGCTCCTTGAAAATCCTTCACAAACTCAGACTTGTCCCATTACATTAACCCCTCAAGCGTATCACCTCAGTTTGTTCCCCATTTCATTGGGACCATCTCCTATCAGGAGGGGAGGACATGAGCAAGCTGCTCATACTCTGACTGTGTGCACCAAGTAACGCAGACTTATTATAACAGCTCTTGGCGTAAGGTAAGGATGCCGATGGTGTAAATTTAGGTCACACAAGGTTATTTTCATTGCCGAATTTGTTCAGTGCTTTCACCAGCTACTTAAAAGGTTTCTTTGGCTTGGTATAAAATTTTCTGACCCTCTCAACTGGCTGAGTAATTTATATTTAATTTTAACCTGATAAATGGCATGGCTCAAGGCTCTGTCCTAGCCTAATTGTGACTGAAATAAACGTAACACCTCCAAGTTATTCGTAGCAGTTGGCCCCATTCTTGTGGGGATGACACAGATATGTCAGCTTTAAGAAACAGAAACAAAGTTTCTTCCTGGTTTGCATTAACATCCTTAGCCAGATTGAAGGAACTGCATGGGAAAGAGAGGGAAGCAAAAAGTAGTAAAGACCAGAAGTAATCATCCTACTCTACCTTCTTGTAATCAGAGATCAAAACAGAGCATTTAAAAACATTCCGACATCCTAGTACCATTTAGCATCTTAATACTCTACCATGTCACTTGCAGTTGTCCCAACAGACTATCTGAAATTGAAGAGGTTTTTTTTTAAAGAAATTTTTAATGTTGTCTCGGAACAAAACCATCTCATCTTTAGTGCTACTGCTGTCGTTGGCTTTAAATAAACTTTTTTGGTGCTGTGGTAGTCATATAACCTATGTTACAGCTTTCGCTTTACTCATCAACTAAATTAGTAACACATTTTTCTTAGGCCTACATACATAAAAGAATAATTGTTGTCTTTAAGGATTTCATTCCTTCTTTCTCTAGGGAATGATGATTCCTCATTCTCTGACATAAGACATCCGGATGGCAGCAGTTGGAGGCAGCAGCCACAGCAAAGGAACAGAACCTACACAAAACAAGGAGACCATCGGGCCAAGCAGCTCTATGAACTGTAGAAGTGACTAAAAGACACCTCTGGATAACCCACTTTGTCCACTTTGCTGCGTTGGACGTCCACTGCTTCACCTTCCACCTCTCAGGATCCTATGACTGCTGAACTTTGAAGAGCTCCAAGCCAGCACCGACTGCCACAGGTCCTGCTGCTTGCCCAAACAAAAACTGGAGGCACTTTCTCCCCTCATCTTATTTGGGAGCAGGGGACGGGGGTGGGAACCACCAAACACCAGGACAAATAAGGAAGACCAGACCATGCCTCTTGAGTATAAATATACACATTAAAGAGACAGAAGAACAAAATCTGCCTGCCTTGTCATACTTATCTCAGGTTTGTCATATCACTTGTGCTTTTGTCCTTAAAATCCATCTGGATCCTCACATCAGCTGAGACTCAACTGCTGCCAAGCAATCCCAAGTTTTATGACAAGACTGTGGTGATGATCTACTACTACTACTGATACTGTTTAGTATATTGACTTACAGTAGATATGAATGCCAACACACACAGTATGTTACCTCAAAACAAGAGCACAACTCAGAACAAGACAAATTTACCATAGGACAACCAGGCCCTATTTGCATGTTCTCGTCTTTATTTTCTTCCATTATCTGACTGCATGATACCTTCCTGATAGTACCTGCATCACGTTTTATTTAAATTTTTCAGATTGCATGCTCTGTTTGACAGCATTCGGGTCTCCAGCAAGAGAAATCATTCACCTGAGTATCAGAAATGAGGCCCCTGAGCTCATACTCGACATTGGCAGTGCACAGAGTGAGTTAACAGGCTGCTGGTCTATCAACACTGCCAAAATCGAAGCTCCTCTACCTAGTGCTTCTTCTGTGGATACAGTGAGGGGACCTAATGATGCAGGAACTTCTGAGAAGAAAAACTGTAACGACAGCACCACAGTCTGTAAATATTTACACCAAAACTACTAGTTCACCCCAGAGGCTTATAGTACACACATTTTCTTTCAAAGTCTACTCTTGGATGAGAGCGCTTTGCCAGCAGATGGCCAAGCATCACGCTTATGCCAGATACCAGCCTAGGAAGACATTTTAAAAATCTGAGACCGCTACTATAATTTTTATTAGGTTGTCCTCTCTACCTCCCCTTTGAGCTATTTATTCAATGTTTATTACATAGTTTTCTTCACTTTTGTCATTTTGATAATTACCTTTTTTAATCTTCAGAAGTTAGAGTGTTCTTGTTCCCGAGATCAATTTAATACTTTCCCCACCTTAATGCAGATTTCTCATTTGATTACTTTAATTATAATACTCGTATTTCATTCACTACACAGGAAATAAACATTTTATCATAGTAATCTACACAGGAATTAACTTCTATTTGTAGGTGTATATCTTTTTTTTTTTTTTTTTTTTTTAAGCTAATTGGGAAGAGCCAACAACTGAATGCAGCAGAATGCATATGCATGGGAGGAAACTCAAAGTCTTCTGCAAGATGTAGTACAACTTATAGTTAAAGATTATTATCCATTTTAAAGAATAATTCAGCATGTTCTTCCCTTCACTGCAAAAAGCTAGGTCACACTCGTTGTGAGCCTTAATGGACTTTTCAGCAGTTGTCAAAGCTACTCCATCTGAGACACCTGCCAGAGGCATTCAGCTATTCCTAGATGTTATTTAAATATACATGACTAGAGGGCTTTCTATGAGACTGCCTGAACTAATTTGTTCTGTAATGCCCCTCTTCCCCAACATATACCCTCACAATTTTTAAACACATGTACAAGAATACTGTAAATGTGAACATGCTCAGGAATAACACTTCCAGTTAATGCTGTAACAGTGAAGATTTTTATAGTATTAGCTCAGCTGATACACTATTTCAAAAAACCTCTGGATGATTTTTAGTTCTAACAAAGTCCAGACTATTAAGAACCATTTAACAAAAGATTATCTTCTTTTTCTGGTTTAACAGCACTACATGACCATGCTATCCATCACTCCATTTCACAATAGATTTTGGAAGGCAATATTTGAACTAAACACACTGGAGAAAAACTGACCAAGAGTGGAGTTTCCTTTTCCTAGCAATGTAATTTAACTTCATTTAAGCAAGAGCAACAATGTTGAAGTCTTTCTGTTGTTTTCTCCCACCACTCATGGAAGTTTTCAACACAGGTTATTTTTCTTCAAAGCAGTTCTGTGGTCTGTGTTGCCTTTCCAATTCATTTGTTCCTCAGCAGTTCTGGAACCAGCTTCAGTAAGATTTGAGAGACTAAACTTCAATCACACTTAATTACAAGTGTAACATCTCTGCTGTACGTTCTTCAGATATATAGTTACATAAATTAGATAAATCTTTTGCTAAAATATTTAACCTGCTCCTCAGCATTTGGAGTTAAAGAAAAGGGTTTCTGGAAACAGAGACTCTTGGATCGTGAATCCAAGAGTCAATTGATCATTTACTTCTGTTAACCTTGTATTTGCTGCCACTCAAAATTTACTAGTTTCAAGAAGGAATTAAATAAAGAGTACATTCTGTCCAAATGGCTCATTAGAATAATTTTCAAGGAAAATCTGTAACGTCACTTGTGAAAATTGTGTTTCATATAAACAAGAACAAAAGCATATTAGATCACAAACTCTGAAACAGAGGCTATATTTTATTCTGTAGGTGGCTATTAATATGACAGAGCTCAGATGTTTGTTTAGAACCACTAGAATATCATGCACTAATACATAAATACTGACCCCCAACCCTTTATGCTAATATGCCTCACACAACAGTTCTGGATTATCTCTGTGACTTACTGTAGTTGGATTAAAGCCAACTTAATTTGCTGTTTAGTTCAAATCCAAATCCAAACCTAATCTATTTTTGTAGAAAGCAACATCTTCACATTCTAAGTTTTCTGCATTGCAGAAGTCAGAGTGAAACACCCAAGATATTATTCCCCAAAAGGAACTTTAATTATACATACTGAGCTAACAACTGCTTCTGGTAAAACCTGATCTAGCAGATTTTCAGACTTCTAATTAATCTAATTACTAATTAATAGCTAATTAGCTTTTTAAACCAATAGTTACAGATTGTATTGTTAAGTTTATGTATGTTACAAAGTTTAAGTTAGCACATCAGACCAACATACAAGAATTCACAAAGGTAACTATTTTACTGACATAACAAAACAGTCCAGTATATAGCTTTATTCATAAATGTAAATGTCAACATTTTCTCATAAATATTATGAAAGCACTACCTATTAAGGTTGCTCCTTTCTAAGTGGAAGTAACTTAGGATACTGATTTTTTTGACTGATGAAACAATAATTGAGAAACATGCTCTTTCATATACTTATGCATACAATTCTGTATGGATTTTTTTTTTTTTTATGGTCACCTTACTATGTAGAATTGAATAAACATCCTAATAGAAGGAAAGATGTATACAACTACATCACTGTGACAAACGTCCTACAGTTTTTCAAAGTGAAAATGAGAATTAAAATAGTAATAGGTACGTCCTCAGATTATCAACTGTCCCTAGCTCGTCACTTTCCTCCAAATTCCTATTTTCATTACAAAATTAATAAACACCAGAACACACTTCTGGTGAAACTGTGTCACCCTCAAACGTACCACAAAACTCTGCTGAAACTTCTGTTTTTATATATATATATATACACACACCTGTCTGTATAAGCATGTTGGAGAGTACTAAAATAAGACTAAGATTTCTCAGAAATATTTGCAGTTAAAAAATGCTTTTTTCCTATAGAGATTTTCATCACAGCAAAATCACAGATACTGTTCTGCAGCCTTGCATATAAAGCTCAGTTCAGCAAAGGTACAAGATCATCTTTGACATCTGAATAGTCACATACATCCATTTTTCATGTCCTTGAGTACATTTTTTTCTCTTCACAATCAGAAATTCCACAAAAAATCAAGAAATAACGAAGTGCAATATGTAATTCTTTTTGCTGTGAATAAAACCCATTAAATGCCTCACAGAACATTTATTGAGGAGGAGGAGAGAGCCCCAAGTTGTCAAAATTTCTTTTTTAAGTAACTCACCTTAGGTAACTCCCATTCTGATCGAGAACCATCAGCACTGTAGTAGTATGGTCTACCTTGTTCATCTGCATGTTTTATCCACTGTAGAAAGAAAAGCGATGATAGGAAATGTAATCAGTGTGACAGCTGTAACATAGTAATTCTCTGATATTTGGAATTTAAAGTTAATTTTTAATAAAGTGCCGTTCACTTCAGCAGTGAGTAGTGCACAAGCTCCATTAACCAACCAAGGTTAGTTAGCAATGAGAACAACACAGAACAACATTCCTGAATTGGGTGCACTAGTATTTTTTCCTTCTGTAACTCGAAAATAGTCCTGCAGTACCACACAAGAGATTGTGATAAACAGGTATTTCTGAAGATGGCACATCTCACTCTCACCAACACTATGGTGTCAGTTTAAGGAGGCACAATCTTTGCATCTGATCTGCATAAGGATTTTATACACAGAATTGCAGAATTGGACAAAAAGTCCAATCAGTAACTGCTGACAATTTAAGAGATAATTGAACTTGTTGAACAACTCCACTTCTAAAACATCAACAGGAACATGAAATGCAGTTCATAAAATAAATCATTAATAAGATAATATAATTTCTGTAACCTCTATAAGCAACTTTCACAATCAAAGAGGTAAAGTTATGACAACAGTGACTAGTTATCTAGAAAGGAAAGAACTGTAATGAGCAAAAGATCACACAAAAAACTGCTCAGAAACACTCACAGCAAGGCTCTTTGGTCAAGCATGTTTCACAAGATTGCCTTCCAATAAACTGTTTGTGATAGAAAACAGTGTTTCCTATCAATCCCAGTGCAATTTAAAAAAAAAAAAGTTTGCATATTTGCCAAAACATAGGTATGTGCTCTACAGATGTTTAGCAGAAAGAGATTAAGCACGATAAAATTCCAAGACTGCATAAAACTCAGTTATTTAAAAATTTCTTTCAAAAAAGAAAACACTTGCATACATCAACTGAAGAAGAGATGGTGCTATATGACAAAACCCCTACTATTTCAATTAATACTTTTTGAAATTAAAAAAAACCAAAATGCAACTTCAGTGAACAATCATAAAAATTGACTGCTTTAAAATATAAACACTGTCATTTATCCTACATAGAACTTTTTATAACATGCCCAGATTCACAGTCATCAGTAGCAATTAGATAATTAGAACAGAACATAAATCTGCTGATACAGCTGTAGTTTAAGAAGTTTGTCTACATCTGAAAGCTGTACTAAAATCCCTAGTGAAGGAAAGAATGAAACCAGTAAAGCAGCGTTATTTTCAGTTCAAAACCATCCTAACTGGAAGGCCTATGTAGACAAGAACAGTTCTTGAGATATAGTAAGAAAACCAGTATATTGGTACGAAGCTCATTCCTAAAGTCTAGCCGAGAGGATGGGGGAGAGCAGGACTTAAAAAAACATTATACACTATACGTTTATTTTATATAATCTGATACACAACTGGAAATAAAAAAACTTTTTCTAAATAGTAAAGAACACATAAAAAAAGAAGTCAGTTCACTTGCTGAAGTTTCATGCATATTTAAAAACCAAAAGGAGATACTGCTGAGATATGCGTTTCGCTTCTAGAAATGAAATCTACATTTCTGACAGTGAATTAGTGAAAAAGATTCAGAACATGTGATGAGAAGAAGGAAAAAGTACCTTTTCATTAGTATAGTCATTGGTATATAAGGTTTGACCATGTTCATCCAACTCTTCTGACCAACCCTTTGGAGGAGAACCATACTGACTATCTGACTGGCTGTAACAAGAACTGTGGTCGTTTTCTTCTGATGAAAGATGCTACAAGTAGTCAGAAACATACAAGGCAGTTTTGAGAATGAAAGCGCTTTAAAATCGGAAAGATCAAAGATTATTTGACTAGAAAGAGTAGTAATAAGGTCAGGGAGTTCACACTTTTATATCTTACCTCAGAGAAGAGAAAGATGTATTTTTACAGTACAAAAATGCTTGATAATTGCTAGGCAATTCAAAGTATTTTCAGAATAACTGTTTATATTGATGCAATTTTTTTTTTTAATTCTACTACACCAGATTTCAGCTACTCAGACTTAAACTTCAACTTTTTTGCTAATCTAAATTTCATTCCCACAAATTTACATTATTAAACAATGAAGAGAATTAACTTTAGTAATCTGCATTGACGCAAAAAAAACTTGGGAAACCTGCTACCTTGGTTTTCTGGCAACATTCCAACTGTTATACCTAAAGCCTTTTCTCCTCAAATAACATCTGGAAATACAACAAACATTAAGGACATCTTGAAACTCCAATTGCACCTTGGTAGGTCCCAGCACTTTACAGTACTTGTGCAATAGATCCTAAAACATTAGGTATTTCCACTCTCCTCCTTCCAGCTCTGAGGCGTGTGAATGAGCAATGCAAAAGCAAGGCTTTCTACCAAGCACCACGTAGCTGAGGCGTAAGATTATTTTCCAGAGGTGGAAGTGATTTATAATGTAAGGAATAAGTTTGACATGTAAAGTATAAAAAAGATTTTGCACACGCAGTTTCTATTCCCTCGTGCACCTTGTTCACCTCCTTGCTAACTTACTGCAGTATTATTCAAAGCATCCTTTCTGTGCTTCAAAAAAAGAAAATCTTCCTGTATTCATCTCCCACAACAATATCTCTATGGCACATTCTCCTGAGGAATTCAGTGCAGATTTTCTTTCATGCTATGTTGGAACCTCAGCTAGCAGGAGGCGTAACACTTAAAAAGGGAACACATCCTGCTATTCAAAAATTACAACAGTTAAATACTGACTAACGCTCAGTAACATAAATACAAGCATTTTGAGGAAAACCATAAAGCAGGAGAAAGGGAGAATTCCAGTTTTAAACTCGAAAAAAACTCTCCTGAAAACCTGAATCTTACCAAAAAAGATCCAGGTATCAGAAATTTACCAGTTTTTACAGTCATTTGTTTTAGAAACTAAATATCTTCAGCAACATTTCCAAATGATTATTACATAGGGGTTTGGCATTACTTTTCTGAGTACTTTACCACTTACGTGCAAACTCCCTACACTGACATGAACCAGCTTCCCAAGCACAACCCATGGGAAATTTTCAGGTCATTAATAAAGCAACACAAAAAAAAATTTTAAGCGTCCTGTACAGCCTGCAGAATGTGAGCATGTAAACTATGGATTAAACAATGCTACGTCTCTTGCATGTGGAGTAACATGAAATTCTGAAGTGCCAATTTCTAAACACTAGCTGCAGGGTGGGGTGGGAAAAAGTAGTCTTCAGTCCCATTTTTACACTTGAAGTATTAAGACTGAAGAGTTGATAAGAGTGCTATTAGCTCCATTTAAAGTACTATTGTAAGACAGCTATATTGTAAACACATATTTCAGTTTACATTATGTTTCAATGGTTAAATATTAAGTGCATTGACATATGTTCAAACTAGTAGACTTTGGACATCTCTATTATTACTATTAACAAAAATTATGACTGAACATCATAATGCATGTATATGTCTCTTTCAAGCAACTCCTGATACTGAAGAAACACTGTACACAAGTAAAACTAATCAGAAGAGTTAAAAATTACATTCTCCTAGAAAAACCACCGTTGTTCAGCAAGAATGACTATTACATTCTATCTGTAAAGCACATATAATGTAAAGTATATATAATAATAGCCTTGAGGCTTAACTAATCTCACATACCTTTGCAGACCTAAATTTAAACAAAATTCCCAAGTTGTTGCAAAGTTTACCAAGCCAAGGCGTTCTTTGTTCCTCAGCCAGTAGGAACAACTGCTAAAGCTGCACCAACATGGGTTAGAGAACACCAGCCAAACCACTTTCAGCAACTTTTAACTTTGAACACTTTTTCGGTATTAACTGCCTATATGCTTTTTATGTATCACCCGTGCTTTTTCTGAGTCCCATCCCTAATTATACTATACCATATTTAAATAAAGCCACTTTAGCAGACAGCTGCCCAACCTTATGCCTTGTACGAACTCTGCTGTGACACTAAAGGGAATTACAGCAAAAGTCCCCCACATCATTACCTCCACTATCTTTACATGGAAAATTCTTGAAGGCACAGATTAATTCATCACCATGCATTTAATAAGAAAAGGAACTGTTAAAGTCTCTTCTATCATTTAACTAGTCCCGTTTTGTAAGTTACTACTACTTCTAAAAATCAAAATAGTAAGAAAGATTACAGACTAAAGAAGCTAACATCCCTTTATTGCCCTTTGTTTATACCGAAACAAAAAGCACGGAACAAAACTGCATCTTGGCCACGTTTTAAATGTGGTTTTCAATTTAAATGAGATCCTATTGTTTTTTCTACAGCTTTCTGGTTAAAATTTTGGTCTCTACTTCACATTATGGTCTATTAGCTAGATATTAGAGATTTGCTTCTCTCAGATATAGTGAACATCTCATTCCTTTTATAGTCCACCCACCTTAATTAAATCACTTCACTACCTGGCAGATATTTCCCAGATACCGTTAAGCACTCCTTCCTCAAATACATACACCTCTAATCAAATATATCTGTAATTCTAAAAGATCTTACGTGCTTTCCTAGAGGCCCTGTTGATAGGACTTCATTGCTTCCCCCAAAAAATCCAGATAGCTGTTATAACCTACAACTGCTTTCTTTGTGCCATACCTGCTACCAACTTCTTTACCAATTAGGTACAGTTGTACTCCTTTCTAACAATCCAACAAAATACAATTTCCTAATCACAAAGTTCTAAGATCAACTATAAACTATTTCATGTTCTAATATATTGCACATGTAATATATGATCATTCACAATTCTCATTTCTACATCACCCTGCCATTTTGCTACCTAATACAATACAAGCTCCTCCAAGGACAAATCGGTGAAGATATAACCAGCATTTAACCTTCCTGAACATGCACTTTTATCACTAAATCTGAAGGGAATGAGCAAACTTAGACTAGTGTGTAAAAACCAACTTAACTTCATTATAATAAATCTGGGTTTACTAATTATTTAGACATTTGCTTTAAGTCTTCATAATCAAGACAAAATCTGGGATATCCTGTATTTTACTGTAATTTAATCTCAGATCTCAGCCTTTAAGTATTTTGGTTTAAGTACTCAGGTCATAAACAAAAAGGTAAACATGAACAGCAGAGTGCAAAGTACACTCCCAAATGCAGAACAGAAAAGAAAGGGAGGGAGGGGAAAAGAATTAAAAAAAACAGCTTCAAAATCAACACATGATTGCTGGAAAGTACATTGATATGACCTTGCAACATATGTCTCCCTAGACTCAAACTTTGATAACCCAGTCAGAGAAGACAAAAATTACTTAAGGAACCTGTGCTACTGGAAATAAAAACTTGTGGCTAGCTAAAAATTAATCAATACATGCATCATCCATTGGTCTTACAAAGACTTGGCATGCAACTAACTGAAGTCCAACCTGGGACACCTCAAATATCAAACACAGAAGAATTGAGCTGAATTAAGTTATGAACAATAAATAAAAAAAAAAAAAAAAAAATCAAGCTTTCTGAACATGCAGCCATGTGTTAAAGTTGTGGCACAGAGGTCTGAGTAAGAGTCAGAGGGGATCATTTGCAGATGGGGAGGGAGAAAAGAATTATTGGAAGTCCTTCCATGACAAGAAGGAAGAATGACAACAACAAAAAACTAGTTACACGTACTATAAGGAAAGTTACTACTAAAAAAACCCAATCGTCTTCTCCAGACTAAAAACTGAGTTATCCAGCAAAAGGACAGCCAGTGATGAATTAATAGACCATCGTCAGAGATACCAAAGTGAGAGCCACAAACATTTCACCAGTTTGCCTGTTGCTGCCACTAACCTGTGGCAAGAAAATTTGGCTGTTTAAATGCTTCTGGATGTCACGGCTGCCATAAATACCACTGCCAAAGACAATGAAAGCGTCACTTTTTCCTTTCCCTCCTGTTTCTGGCACTACCGTCCCACAGGTAGACTTCTACAACAGGGTGTTCCAGCAACATAAATTTTTTGAGCAGTCCACAATTAAATTTTAAAACTAAACATTGTAATAGGCTTACAAGGAAATCCACCTGAACCATGCATATTTGAAAAGGGTACACAGAAGTGGAGTGTAGAAGATTTCTTGATAAATATTTGCTTTTTCTTTCAATCAGGAAACTGATGACCCTAAGTACTGTTTGAACACAAGAGCACTATTTTAAGCATATTTAAATAGTAATACCCATCTCCCAACTATTCCCTTGCTTTTTCTGAACTACTGCTGTTTAGATACACACACCCCGCTGTGACTCTCCCTAGCAGCTGGCTGCACAGAATATGCACCTCAAAAATTAGCCCAAATTCATCCTTTAACATAAATAACTCCACAGTAAGCTTCAGCTCTCTTAAGCAGGGTCAGTGGCAAAGCCTTGCCAAAAGGTTTTACAACAAAAGCAAAAGGTTCAAATAATAATAAAAGTCCACTGATCTATGCAAAGAATATGTTTATGGCCTGAACATAATCTAGCTCCTACAGCTAATTGCTAAAAGCTGAGATGGATTTCCTCCCCCCTTCAGCATCTGCTGCCCTTGCACCTGGACACCTGGCTGGGCAGAGCTTCTAGCACAGTAATTTTAATATTACCTTCTGTCGTCGAGAATATCATTCACAGAGTTAAGAAAAGTATTTTCTCAAAGTTAACATAATTTGACAACAAAATATAGCTCCTTTAACTACCCTTTGTCCTAGTTTGTTCTACAGCTATCCAAAGTAGGAATAATTGACAAATGTGTAAATTCGAATCACTTAAGCAAATGGTTAAATAAAATGCTGCAACAAGTTATTCAGCTAAATTTGCTTTTTATACTCACTATGATTATTCCACCTCTTTAAGAACTAAATAAAATTTGAGTTTGGTCACATGTGCCCCTTTTAAAAAAAATACATTTAAAAAGCACCATAGAACAGATAGAATTATTAATAGTATGTATAAATCTAAGCATGAAATAATAAATATTTTCATTTGATAGAAGCTTCAATTATGTATTTTTAATGTGGGTAGAAAGTGCTGTGGAACTCCGCTAAGGCTGGTTTGGACTCTGGAACTCTGGAGATCACTGCATCCATCGTAACCTCTAATTCCTCTCTAATAATTCCTCTCTAAGAAAATATTTTCCTCTGTAAAAAACACATTTCATACTTAAATTTACTGCCATAGCATTCATCAAACAGTAGCAGACACCTGTATATTCCCTGCCTTTGTTTTACTGTGGATTTAACTGATACTGATAAAAATAACTAATTCCCCTTGCCTTTTTCAACACATTCCCACAAACACTGCTTCTAGAAGCACTGTCACACTCCCTCCTCCTTTCCCCCCCCTTCTCCCTCAGAAATACGCCAAATACACTGGGAAAGAGAATGCACTCCGTGGCAAGAGAAGTTACAGTGGTTGTCTTATTCTATCTTCATTTATTAGTTTCAAAGTATGTTTGTTTTCCTTCAAATGAAAAACTGCAATACCTGCTGAGGGACTCTAAGGCATTTTTACAACATATTACTCTTGTATACAGTCCATGTACACATACTTGTACACAAAAGGGGCTGAAGAGCTAAATTGTTTACTACTTCATACCACAACACATAACCAAAAAGACCAATGAAGACACTCCTTGACACTTCAAACTCAGCGGTACCAAATTCCACAGCAGAACAGCATTCATATGTATTACAATCTCATTGCTTGTGATCTCAGAAGGAACTACCTCATGATCTGCATGGCTCTGGGAATCCCCTTTATTAATGCTTGCATCTCGGGCCCACCGTGGAGGTTTCCAGGTTCGCTCCTGTGATCCTCTGTTGTAGTAATAACAGCGTCCTGTCGTATCTCTATGGGTTTCCCATTCCCCATTTATTTGGACCGGAGCACTTGTAGGTAGTGGTGGAAGTGCAGACTGAGATATTTTCAGTTCTTGTAAATTAGCATAAACTGGTGAATCAGGCCTCCCTTGGCTTGGTGGAGTAGTTGGCTATTGAGAGAAGAAATGTATTGTTAAAGAGCAAATGCATTTTAGAATGCTCCCTTACAAATCAGAATATATTACAGCAGAAAACAAACCAACAGACTCCCTTTTTTTTTGTTAAACACAAAAGCACAAAGGACAGCCACAAGATGCTGGGGCATGAAAATACTAGACTGTTAACAATAAGATAGATATCATAAGCTATAGTTATTTAACACTGAAACAATTTTTCAGCATTTCTCCAGATGACAGCTGATAATTAAGTCTTACAGTGAATTTGAAATACACTGGAATCATCATCATCAGAATTATATGCTTGCCTTGTTGAAAAACAGCTTTACAGTTCAAGTATTGGTCAGGAACTGTAAGTAATGTGATCTTGTTCAAGACCAAACATAGCATTTCTGAGATGCACTTATGAGGCAAAGATGGTTCCCCTACCTTTCCCCCTCATGCTATACAGATGACTGTGAACGTAAAGTGGCACCTTTATCTTCTCAGCAAGATCTAAACAGACAATTCAGTGGGAAAGATGAGTACAGTGTTGTGACTAAGAAACTCTGGAAAACACCTGGACAGTTTACCTGTACACCTTTCCAAACAGAAGCTATTATCACCTAAGTTTGTTCATATACATGCACACAAGTAGAACAACAAATATCTAATGAAAACAAAACACTAAGGAAAATTTCTCATTAATAAATAGTTTGCTAACATGAAGGTGAGCAGAAACATGGTTAAAAGCACTCACTGAAACCATGAGTACTTTCAAATAAGCCACTAAAGTGTTTAGGAGAGAAACACACTTTGAGATGTTCCATTTTCAAAGTACAATAAAAGTATGCAAAGCACACAATGCAGAATATAACAGCATGTGTTTTCACAAGAGTTGTGATTATGAGATTGTGAAAGCAGTTTGTTATTAAACTAAATTAAATTCTTAAAGTACAAGAAAAGTATACAAAGCACACCATGAAGAATATAAGAGCATGTGTTTTCATGAAAGCTATGATTATGCGACTGTGAAAGCAGTTTGTTATTAAACTGAATTGAATAGTTTCCTGGTAATGCACTGCCATCTCTGTATTTATACACACATTATTTAGGCACTCTAAAAGGAAGGAACTATATAATTTATATCATCCCATCCCCTTGCTTGGTTTTAATTCAGAAGCTTTGCTGCAGGCAAGTCCTTGTGCTTCTTGTCGCATATTTCACAAAAAAAAAAAAAACCATATTGCATTACATAAAAGATCTTTTATAATATCCTTTTAAACATTGAAATCATAAGCTGCTAATCTAGGCCACATCTAATCATAAATTATCACGGTTTGCTCAGGCGAGACAGCATACCATACCGCACAATCAGATACAAACTGATTGCACCATACCAAAAACCAAATACGGGCAATATCCATGATCAAAAGGGGAAACAGCTAGAGAGGAACTTAATGAGATTAAAACAAGTACAGACTTGTTTTGTGCACCTTCAGAAGAGAAAACACAGCTTACTAGATATAGCAAGTACGGTATGTTCAAGGCAAACCACAAGGCGGGGGGG
>JAVJGJ010000047.1:66478996-66491938 GCA_035590215.1 Microhierax caerulescens | reverse complement strand
AAAATCGCAGCACTGACAAAAATCAGAGCACCAAAACTAATTAGTATCCTCCTCTACCTAATTCAGAAGGTAAATAGGTTAAAAAAACTTGATAGTAAAAGACTTTTTCTACTATCCAAGTGTTTCCCTCCCCCTGTGGGTTTTTTGTTTGTTTGGGTTTTTTGTTTGTTTGTTGGGTTTTTTGTTTTGTTTGGGTGGGGTGGGTGGGTTTTGTTTGGTTGGTTTTTAGGCAGAGGGTAGAACGGCTGCCTCCAGTAGAGTTGCTCTTGAGAGCACTAACAGCATGAAGAAGCTACCATGAAGGAAGCATCACCCCACTGTCTTCAGGGATTAACCTCAATTCCCTGGGTTGCTGGGAGAGTAACCTTGCGGTCTCCCCATTCAAAAATCACAGTTTCTGCATTCGTTCCCCAAACCAGCCTGAAGAGCTGCACTTCCCACGTAAACCGTCCTGCCATTAAGCCACCAGGGCTTGTCATTTGAAGCAACAACGTACCTGCACCAGGGAATGCACAAACCATCAGGTTCTTCCTCTATTTCAAGGAAGTGGCAAGCGCGGCACCATTGAGCACCCGGGCTGCCGCAGTGGGAGGCCAGCGGCTTGCACAACACTCCCATCCTCCTAAAACTGCTCTTCCACACAGGATGATAAGGCTTTGCTGTCTGGTCTACACTTGCCCATTGCTTTTTTTGTTTTAAATAAGACAATGAAGTGTCATTATTAAAATAACATGTTTAATAATTTATATTATTATATTAAATAGAAAGCCCACGACACAGAATGCTTGATACAGTTTTTAAAAGATCTTCTCGAGCAACACATAGGAATATGGCACTGAGTTTTCACACTGGTATTTCAGCATGATAACCAGAGCAACTCCTGAGACAATGTACTGCCACATATCTCAGGCAGCATGCTAGTTAAGTTTAAAATGATGATGCTAGTTAAGTTTAAAATGATGCTAGTTAAGTTTAAAACATGATATGAAAGCATAAGGAGTGGTTTTCTTCTGAATGCTTAGTACTTCCAAACTCAATATACTGATTTCTGGTTTTCAAGGGAAAGCCAGAACCCTCGTCTGAACAACCAAGGTGACCACTAACTGCCCTGCCAACCAAGCCCCCAGCTACTTTCATTCCCTGTTTCTCTCCTGACAGATTTTTCAGGAAGAATTGCAAGATTTCTGAAAGGCCCCTGTAAGTCACTGCTTTCAGCTAAACATAAAAAAATGCAAAGCTATCAGTTTAACTACAACACATAGCTTAGCTCATATGTAAGTCTTTGAGGGATACAACCTTCTTACCAGGAACTACTTTAAATAACCACGTAGCATACAATAATACTTCCTCATACCTCAAGCCACGCAGTGAGGCGTGGTGGTGTGTCTACAATAATGCTCAGTTCAACAGCACCCAACTTATCAAGGCTGATTTTGCGAAGAATCTCTCATGTGTTGAGAAAAACAGCTTTTAGAAAGCCTAGTTTCCCGAAATTAATTTTAGTGTACTTTCTACACCCGTGTGGGCAGGAAGGTCGAGAGTCCTGCGGAGTCGGGTCCCGCTAGATGTCCCTGCAGAGCTCCCGTGCCCTGCACCCTCACCCTTTCATTTCAGTTCGAGACTGTTCTGAGTTCAAGACTGTTCTACAAAAACCTTCACAGTTTCAAGCCAAAAAAACATTAATTTAACTGTATTCCTTTCATTTCCCATACCCACTACTCGTTACCCAATAGACAAAGCATTACCTAGATCAAAATAGTTTCTGACCACTTCCATGGCTGCTTTCCCAAAACCAGATGTAGACAGTAAAGGGAAACAAACATATCCTGAACACTATAAACAGCTCTGTATGTACATGGGAACTTCCAGATACAACTTCACTGATGAGCTTCATTTTTGCACTGAATCTCCAAAAACTCATAAACATGGAATTAAATCTACCACAAGACACAACTTTTCTCGCTATCAGAATCACAAGAACACGTCCTTCAAACATGTCCATGCACACACAAAAATGCCTTATACTCAAAACATTTCAACATTCATTTGCTATTTGATATGGATTTCAGACTTTTTCATGTTGCTTTCTCCTGTTAAGGACTTTTGCTAGAAAAGCGATACAGAAAAATTAGAAAGCAGAAATACCCCTATTATGCTACAGCTTAAATGAAAATTGTACAGCCTTTTAAGCACCATGACAACTTTATGAATACAAGGGCCTCTCCTTGAGTTCAGTAATTCTCTGCATTTTAATAGTTTAGAAATTTGCCATATTTAAGTTCAGTCTTGGAGAAGTCTGCTAGCACTAAATCCTTACAAACTGATAAGGAAGAGTTTCATGCAGGCAGGACAAAGTTTCCATGATCAACACACAACATTTTTCAAATAGGGACTGTACACACAGCTTTCTCAGGACATAGTTTTAATACGGATACAGTAGGAAGTTGATACGTGCCTTTAAATAAAGCAACCGGTTAATCATTCATGAATGAACAGTCAACATTCTCAACAAGGGCCACAGATAGCTATCAGGCCTCTCTGAACACTTGAACTCGGTGCAATGAAAAGCAAACTTGCTATACTTCACAAGGTACTTTTCATTACCAAAATGCATATCAGCTTCTCAGATGATACCTTGAATTGTAATGTTACCTTATACAAATGGCTTTATTCAGATGACAGTCTTTGTTTAAGCATCATTTACACAAACTTTTTTTTAAAAAAAAAAGGTTCAGTGCACTCCAACAGGGTAAGACTGCAGTTTTGGGAGACCTAAGGACTACAGATCTCTTCCCTACCCACCACCTAAAAACGCTTTTGGTTTATTTTCATGCAAGGAGATCACACTTCATCCAGGATGCCAGCAATTAAAAGACAGAGTTTCCTTGAAACTGACAATTACCTTCTTCCTTTTACAGCACTTAAATCCAAGTCAGAAACTTCTAGAACATAAACAACTGCTTTAAGAATGACTGCAATACTAGCCTGCAAAACATGACCTACCACACATGATTTTCCATCCTTTACAAATATGTTGTTTTAGTTGTTGTGCCTTAGTTTGCAGCTTTTCTTAGTGTTATAAACTTGAAATTAAAAGCTTTTGTTTCAGTAGCAGCAGATTCTGAAACTAGGTGCTAAAAAATGAAAAAAAAAAAGAAAATATTAAAGAAAGGAAAAGCAAATCTTAATACACTTTATGAAGTTACAAGCAACAGGTTGTCCATACTCATGTGAAAGAACAGCATTACACAGAAGGAAAACACAGGAATACTGGCTCTTTGCAGCAGCAAGCTGAAGAAAGGACAGGCACATCCCACAGCATCCCGAGACAGGGAACGAAGGATGCCAGTTCCCTCAACAACCGAGCTTCTTGCCAAAGAATTGCTACTGTCCTTTTAGGAAGGCCTGGAACTTCAATACCAGCTTTATTCAACAGGAATGATATAAAAGAAATCTCAAAAACACCACAGTTTCATTTTCACGAAGTGACAGCTTCAACTGGAATAATTAGCTCATCTCCTCCTTCCTCTTTCTGCTCATGGTTTATGTTTTCACAAACACATTCCAGACCCTACTTTCTTTCTAACATATTCAGGCACACTTAAAACTTAACTGTAATACCCAAAAATTCACAAGGGAGATTATTCAGCAAGTACTCTACTACCTCAGAGATGAAGATAGCAAACTAATTTAACAAGTCAAATTGAAATGGGAACCTAAACAATCTTTAAGCACTAACTGCTTTCAACCTTAACTGGATAATTCACTTTAAGGAACACATAAAAAGAAGACAAATACTGTAAGCCAGTTAATAGCTGACTATAAATTTCAGACAAGCTATAGTAGTACAAGTATTATTTAACTACATTTAAGTTCTCATGTTCAGTTGACTTGCCATTATGAAATGTTAAGCAAGATGTACGACATTGCAAAGCAATGAAGAATTAACATCAACCTATACAAATCATTCAAATGTATTTGCCTAGTAAAGGCCATTCAACAGTTAGAAGTTTAAAATGTCCCATTTAAATATCAAGCAGGTATGCTCAAAGTGATTTTTTTAAATGACTAGCCAATAACTTCCCATTAGACTGAAAACAGTAAAATAAAGCATCTGATTTACTTTTGCTATTTTATCTTTTGGTCCATTATGCATTCTATTTACACTGAATTACAGGCTGAGCTATTACTTTCTCCTTTTTCTGGATATATTAACATAAAATTCTTTTTAATATAAATACATCTACTAATATTTTGTTTTATGAAACAGTCTTAGTACATAGGATATTGTGTTCTGCCAGATTATGCTTGTGTTATTTCAGCCATTTAAATTCCCTTCTGCTTTATTTCTCCCACAACACACCCCAAAAAAAAAAAAACCAAAACCAAAACCAAACCAAAAACAAAAAAACAAACCAACAAACACCAAAAAAAAACCCCAAACCTCAAAGTTGCCAAAAATAAAGATTTATCTGGTGATAGTGTAACACTTCATCAATTCAAAAAATAAAAATCTAGATACATAGCAAGAAGCCTCTAAAAAAATACAATCCCTTTTCTGAGTAGCCCAAAAGGAGTGACAAGTTATTTACATACTTATCAAGGTAGCGATTCATCAAATTGCACTGCCAGAATCCTGCAGCACAGAAAGCCTGCAGGTGGCTGCTTCTGTCACATCCACAAGCACTTACCAACAGAAGTGGAAAGCGGCTGCATCAGGAGGGCTCTCTGGGGTGCGTGGTCTGCTACAAAGGGGAGCAGCTGGCTGTGTCTCCAAGTACCAGCAACAACGCTCCTAGCTCATTCATCATAAGAGACTGATCAAATAAAATTGATGGAAAACCATTTTTTCCTGTACACTATACAAACTTCCCATTCACATTTTTTAGTGCTCATGACCATCTTAGTGAGCAAACTTAATACATTTGAACTTAGGAGGTTTATAGTAATAAAAGAAAGTATATAATCAATCAAAGGATTGAAACAGTGATGTCAAATATTTTAAAAAATGGAAATATGATCTTACAATGGGATCCTTTGTAAAACATGCACAAAGATGACAGTGTTTACCGTACTTGTACTTCGCCACTTGCACAATCTAGCTTCTCCCTTTCATAAAAAGGCTTTTGTCCAAGGATATAGACAAAGCTGCTTTTCCTATAGTCGAAAATTTAAATACCATATGAAACACTTTACTTCATACATGCTTACACAGCGAGCTTACTCCAATTAGGAAAGAGCAGCCAAATTTAACAATGTTGAAGTCAGTCAGTAAATTGCCTTCACTACTTTTTTACCCTGCCCACTATATAAAACACTGACACTTTCAACAGACATAATGTAGTATCTGCTACCTATTTCAGAAGTTTAGCCAGCATCTTGAACAACCTGGACATGCCATGCAGTAGTAGGTTGACACATTTATTTTTCCTCCGCCTTTATGGAAGTTGTATCAAGTTCAATAATTCTAGTACAAACACCAAGTCTATTCTGTATTTTAGTTTAACTGCTGTCATTTCTGGCCTGCTGGGGAACCCACAGTACACGTTTGAATACAGATTTGTGAAGAATAAAGCTGCTGGGAATGATTTGTGATATGTCTTAAGGATTATTTCTCATAAAAACTAAGACAGTACACTAAGAAAACACCAGAAAAGCCTAGCTTGCTTTCTCCAGTGGAAAACTGTCCTGTAATATGCTAATAGCTATTGCTTTTCAGAAGGGCAGTACCACAAGAGCACAAGGTCTTTTAGAAGTGTTACAGAAGAATAACTTCTTAAGAGTTTCAGAAGTGCTGAAGAGCCCTCACTTAACATGCCATTTACTGTTTTAACTGATTTAATGTATAACTGTACGTTTCATTTGTCTCAGAGTTCAAGGTATTTTTTAAGACAGATTATTAACATCTTCATGGAGCACTTCTATGTTGTTTATTCTATGAAATATAGTTGGTGGGGTAGAATGGTCTTATTTGAACTCATAATAGCATGAAGGTCAAGAAAAAGTTTCCATCAGCTTAAGTCACTTCAAACTGAATAGCAATTTTTTTCTACACTTTACATTTTCAAAAGTACAAATCGCATTGCATTTAAATGTACTTTTGAGGGTCCGGTGCTTACACAAAGCAGTGTAAACCTGGGTACCCATGGAAAGTGCAGATGGGAAAGTAAACATCACCTCTTATAAGATTCCCAAGTTACTCAAAAGTTACTTAAGTTGTATTACTGGGCAAGCTCAAAAGCCTAAAAGATAGCTTGAGTACCATTTGATCAAACAGAATGAAATCTAACTGCCACCATTTAAGTTACCAAAAACCCATGACTCAATAGAAAAAAAACCCTGTAATATCCTACTATTTGAAAGGGAAGGAAAAACCCAGCCATTAACAATTTAGAAGTTAGATATCTGTATATTAATGCCTCTCCAAATATTAAGTTTAAAAAAAAAAAAAAGGAGAGAAAAGAAAGATTTGCAAGAAAAAGTTCTAAACCACAGCAGTCATCATATCTGTCAGAAAGGGTATTTAATTCCAAACACTTGACAAGAAAATGCAGAACTCCCACACAATTTACAGCTGTTGTCCTTTTACTCTGCTGTAAAAGCAGATTTCACTTGTGTCAAACTCTGCTTAGCTAAATGTTGCTTGTGGCAGCAAATTCTGCATTTGTTATGCTAGTATTTCTCTGTTAGGTGTTACAATAATTTCAAAATTTCTTCAGCTTATAAACTGCAACACTTAGAAGCTTTTAATAGCATATGCAGCTGCAGAACATCGCCAGTATTCAAACAATAAGAACAATGCTAATTTATCAGCACACTTAGTGGTAGACTAGAAATATGTTATGTGAATAAATTAAGGCAGCAAACCCCAGTAAATAAGACAGCTAACTGGCCTAGGAAGCAACCACGACATAGTATGAAATCCCATTGTCTTGCCTTACTAATACATTAACAAGAGTATATTCTGTCATGCAACCAGTAGGCTCTATCCTTTTGCGAACACACAGGCAGCTGCTATCCTCCACATTTGCTTCTCAGAGCTTTCTCCGTTTATTATGTGCAACTACTATTCCCAAGGTGCTGCACTACTCATGCGCCTCAAATCTGCGGTGGGCAGTTTCCTTGATGAGAATGTCCCACTTGAGAATAAACAGGCAAACCCTTCAGAAAACTTCTACTATGGCTATTTACATTAACTTTCATAAACATGGTATTAAAAACCCGAGAAACAAGTTTCAATACTGCCCAATTTATAAACTGAGAGCAATATCTAGAAAGTATGTTCTAAGGATCTTGAGACTGACTACACATTTTCAAAAGACATGATTTGAAGAACCACATTTTACATACTATCGTGCTAGCTCTACACCTCTACAAGCCAAAAATCAAATTATACACCCAAGTCTAGAAAAATTGTAACTAAACCTGTTCATCAAGCAATTTATTCACTTTTAAGAGAAAACAGACCTAGGTTAGGGAAATAGTAACGGTTATATTCTGAGATTCATAAGCCTGTATACACAAAGTCCTGATAATTTCTTAATGTCATGCAAATTTTTCAACAGCTATCCTTTTTAATACATCAGAATATCTATTATTAAAAAAAAAAAAAACAAAAAACTTTTTTGCTCTTTTTACTTTTGGAAAAAAATGGTTTGATCATCTTGGCAGAAAGGGAAACCAAGAGAAAAGTAATTTGATGTTTTAAATAAGTCAGTTACCCTAAATCCCCATGCACACAAACACAGAATTTCCTTTGTGCAGAAAGGCAGAAGCCACACTGATGCTTCTCCTTCTACCAAAAGGTTCAGCAAATGCCTTTACTAATCCAGTTCATGTCACCACATTCATAAAGCACACACAGTTCAAAGGACTCAGTCAACTCAATGTTTAGAAAACAAGAAAAAACCCCACAAATTTATTTTAGAAAATAAAATACTATTGATAAAGTTTTAAGATATACCTATGATGGTTTACTGGCCACCCACTACCACAAAGTGCAAACCCACCTCCCTTCCCCTCTGCCCCTGTGATACTGATGTGCAGCAAACAGATTGAAGAAACTGGAATGACAGTAAATTAACCCTATACTGACTTTAAGAAACAGAGAACAAACAAACATAAAAACATATTTAGACTCTTAAGGTGTTTGCAAGTCACTCACTGCAAGGTCAGTCAGATATGCTTTTGAAGTGTCTAACTTAGACAGAAGAGCAGGACCTTCTCTTTCAGGATCTTGTTGGTTCTTAAGGAGATTTAGCTGCACCATTAAACCCCAAAGGTGGCTAGGAGAAGGAATTCTCATAAAACATCCAAACCAGAATCAGTTAGAGACAATAATAAATAGTTGTCTGTTAGCCAGGGGTTTGGGGACACACGACACGAACCAAACCCTGGCTCAATTTAAGAAAAAGTTACTTATGTATGGAGAGAAGCAAGGTGTAAAGAATGAAACCTTGCACCAGCCTGATTAGGAAAATAGAAATTTCCTTGGAGGTTTAAGTGCAGGTTAGTCAGCAACTTTCAATAGCACTTTGGGTGTTCTTCCTTCTGTCCCTATGCAGTGAGGAAAAACCATGCTGGGGTTCTCTATTTTTATTACTCTCACAAGGTTTTGTATAGCTTCACAGATTTGTAACCCTCATCCTGAAAGGCAGCATATTAACATCTGAAGTTAGAAACAAATGGAGCAAGTTATTAAAAATGTACAGTAAGAAGCTGTTTTGTTGTATCAGTATGCACAACTGAAATGCTGGGCTTAAGCCCTTTTTTTTACCTAAGGAAAATCAACAGCCTATAAGAATGAGCAATATAGTACCATAGTGATTGGAACATTAAAGAACATACCTGAAGCAGAAGAGTTCTCATGCTAAAAGAAAGTCATACCCCAAGTTGCTTAGACAAAGAATAATGAAGATTTTAAGCTGAATAAGGACAGCTCTTCCTGTCACCTCAGAGTACAGAACACAGTAGTAGAATGAAAGGTAAGAGTAAAGAGAAATATAAATTTTGCTTACTAGCTTGGAGTGAAAAAAAATTACCTTTGAAGAAAGTGGTTTGATAGTATTTTGAGAAAAACTAACATAAAATGTAACACATGCAATACTTTATATACACTATATGAAATCAAACATTTCCTTCAGAGCCATCCAAGCCCTTCCAACCACAGGAAGAAAGGATATCGTACTGATGGCCAATTCACCTACAAAAAACCTTGATGATAAACTTTACTCATTATGACTATTTCAGGACACAGGTAAACCAAGGTTAAATGCAAAATAACCACATAAAGGAACTTGGCTGTTGCACAGACTAGGGTGAGTTGCCCACTTACCAGTGAGGCACTCACCAGTTCTGGCAATGCAAAAGGTCTTGGTCTGTCTGCACTGACAAACACAAGAAAGTGCCTATCGCTCTGCATCTAATGTATTACCTTACAGAATCAGAAAAAGGGATGTTTATCCCAAAGCTGTCATCAAATGAGATGGAATAGAAAGTGTACTGAGGCAAAGGACTAATGCATAGCAGTCCAGCATAGCTAAAATCTGTCAATTTTTATTTTGTTTTTCTTTAAGAAAGGTAGGAACAGTACATTGTTCAGTGTACTTATAGTCACTTCCTGCAAAATTAGAAAAACATTACTAATAGTAGTTTTTAGTAGAAAAAAACTGGGTCAGGTATGGTGGGCATATCATAATCAATTGAAGCAAGATGCTGTATCTTCCTCCTCTGAAACATCCAGGATAAATCAATACTTAAAGTAAGTTACAACCCAGAAGAGTTATAAAACATTTAGAAACATAGTAATAAGGAAAAGGGAGACTTTCCCCACTCAAACAAAAAAAAAAAAAAAAAAAAAAAAAGAAACCAAAACACTCAACAACCCCGCACCCACACCCGCAAAAAAAAAAAAAAAAAAAAAAAAAAAGCAAGCATAAAGCAAAACACCACCAAAAAAACCCCCAACATACCAAAAACATGGATAAAGCAAGAAGTTTCCACCAAATCTAGTCAAGCTTCCGATTTCAGACATTCCCACATACCCAAGAGATGAGTTTTGGAGAATCAAGCTTCTCCATTTTCAGAAAAATAAGGACATGTCCCCATTCACTCTGTTACATCAACACCAGAGTGGCTCCTGTCCTGTTCACTGAGGTGGTTAACCCAAAGAAGTTAGTAAGATGCAAAACAAACCAGACAGAAAAATACATACAATGCTATACTTTATGGGATTAATACATAGACTTTTCAGAGCATGTAAGTTCAACAACAGACAAATCCACTTCTGTGTTCAAAGACAATCATAAAGGGAGTGAAATAATCTCTATTAAGAAGCTTTCCAGCACAGAATTTAAATCACCTGAAGTAGTTAGCATTCTGAAACATGCCAGACAAATGGAAACACCTGTGCTTCAATTATTTTTCCTTCACTATGAATTTTCACTTCACAGTTCTCAGAAGTGGAGCTGGTATATCAACTCCCAGGTACAATTGAGGGGTGTGTGTCTGTGTGTGTCTGTGTGTGTCTGTGTGTGTGTGTAAACACAAAACCAAACATACCCACCCCCAAAAAAAAACCCACAGAAAAAAGCCAACTAAGTAAAACCCCAACAAACACCCAAAACGTTACCAGTTAGATTGCAAACACCACATGTTTAATGAAGGGCAGTTTTACCCAGACCTGCAGCCATTTCCCCATGGTTTGCTTTCACAGCTGCAGCGCTGACAGGAACTTCAGGTCATTTGTCTTCCCTGAGAAGTTGCAAATAAGCAAATGATGAAACATGCTACATTTTGTAATATAAAGCAGAGGTCTTGCAAACTAAGTGAACTAGGCTTTGGGGCTTTTTTGCTTGGCATTTTTAAGCTTCTGAGTAGCTGCAGTGCAATCACTTCAATACTTATCTGTTCAGAAGCAGCTAGTTGTAATAGCTGTTGTTCAATAGTTCAAATACAATTTCAATGTGGCCATTAAGATAAAAAAAAATTCTGTGGATTGTACACTAAAGTAATTGAGGAAGAACCACAACATAGCATCAGTGCATACAGCCTATAGTATGTCATCGTAGCTTAAATAAAAGAACTGGTGAAGGGACTAAGGCAGTGTCCCATGGTCTAGAAACTTACTTTTTAAAAAAGAAAACTGTATGCCAGAATATTCAAAGATTAATTACGAATGGGTTCCTCAACAATGGACTAAGCCTATCCCCAAAAGCTCAGCACAGCCATCTACCTTCAAAAGCCAAAACTAAATCAGAGTATCTTCCAACAATCTTCCTTAAACAGAATTTAAAAGTTTCATACAGACAATTACTGTGTGATGTTCACTGGTATGTGTTACAAAAGAGGCATCAGAACAGGTTCTAATGATCCCTTATGTCCTACATGAACTGCCAAGCAATTCAAGTTAAAATTAAATTAAATAAGTTAAAATAAAATTAAAATAAATCAAACCTTAACATTCAACTGAAAATTACAACATGGGGAAAAAAACATATACAAAACGCTGGAAGTACCTCCCTGCCAGGCTAGCATGACTGCTGTTGAATAGGTAGCCATCTGGATTAGTGGTCAAGCACCATGAGAATCAAGAGGTTATGGGCCCACTCGATAGAAAAGCTACCCAATTTTAAGTACGAAAGAATCAGAGTCTCATCAAGCTTTCAGTAATCAAATTAAAAAATACCATTTTTCTGATTCCTTAGATCTAGTTAATAGGAAGGACCTCCACTTTAGTACTTCCAACTGGTACGAAAAAAACAAGGGAAGGTTAAACAGCACAGCACATCAGCTAAATTCCCTATAAAGTAACATATTTCAGGACATTTTTTTTTTTTTAAGCACTCATTTTAGGGAGGTATACAGAGGTGCAACATTTACAGATTGGACTGGTAATTAACATGGTCAACAGAAATATTTCCTCTGTTCCACTGTAACTTTTTCTATAAGTTTCAGTATAACTAAGAGTATGAAGTCACTGTAATTATGCCTGACTGCGATACCTTTGAGTTCTTCAATAACTTCAAAAAGAAAACAAAAAAGCCTGCCACCTAACATTTGACATCCTAAAGCAAAATTTCTCACTTAAAGGCTTGGGACTTTAACATAAAATGCTATTTATGTATTTATATTTATGTTCAACATTAAATGGTTTGCTGTTAAAGCAAATGTGGAAGTAACAAGACACACACACACACAAAGAAAAATTCTTATTCCAGCTTTCTGTGCTGATTTCATTCCTTCAGATAAGCACCAACAGCTAAACCTAACCAAATGTTTTACAGCAATCCCCCTGCTTGTTTGCATGTCCTTCTCAAACAAGGTTTTCATGGGGTGAAAGACCTCTTATGAAGAACTGCAACAAAGAGGCACAGCCTGCCAGAAAGGAAGGCTCAAGTATTTTGATATTTCAAGTGCAGGCTCCATCTCCAAATGCCTGCTGTCACAGTTAGATCAATCCAGACCAGGTCTGCTAAAGATGCACTAAAGATAAAGGTGGCATCTGGTCTTCCCACGTATGGTAGTACAATCAAACTAGACATTCTGACTATGAGCAACGCTGCTGGATTAAGACTGTAAAAGCCTCTCCCGAAGTCTGGCTCCAGGAGTGAGATAAGACTCTCAGATATAAGAGAGAAATGAAGGAATACAGCTGTAAAGGGAACTAGTCCCTGCAGTAAAAAGGAAGCTGTATTCTTCACCACATCCCTGCTCACCACACAAACCGCCCGTGCAGTCTGTCCAGTACCAAGGTGCGAGGTGGGGGAGCACAGTGACCCTCCCCACTTCTTCCATGATTATAAGGCAAATTCACAATTTATTAATTGTGGTAAAACTGACGTAATTTAATTGGTTTCTGCCATGCAACACCATTCTTCACTGCTGACAGCTAAAAATGGAAATCTACCCAAACCCTAGATATCAGAGAACCATGCTGATTTA
>JAVJGJ010000047.1:66460062-66478896 GCA_035590215.1 Microhierax caerulescens | reverse complement strand
CCTGGCTCATTATCAGTAAAATGAAGAAGTTAAACTGCCATTAAAATAAAAATGAACACTGCCACTACAGCAAAAGGCAGAGAGGAAAAAGACAGTTATCTGGCATTAGCCCTCCCTGAAGCTTACAGCTGACGGTCTGGAGTGAGGGGCCACACAAACACCCTGTGCACTGCATATCCCAGATTACAAAGCCTGTCCTAAAATACTGGGGTTGAAGGTAATTTAAAATACATTTTAAAAATCTCACAAGAGTGGGTTGTTTGGTTTTGTTGGGTTTTTTGACTGAAGAAAGATTTACAAAGTCTTGTGACAAATATAGAACTTTGACAAAATTAAAACAGTACATTAAAATGGACTAATTATACAACAAAATGCTTTTATTTTCAGGAATCTATTTTATGTTACACATCAGAATTTAAAATTATGTGAAACATTGTCATGTAAGAAAACTTTCATTAGGAAAAGTCACAAATTGGTTACCAGCGCTTAAGTGCACAGGAATGCATTTATGGTACTCTTGTTATACAGTGTGAGGGAGTTCAGAAAATGCTGTCAAACTTCATTAAGAGCAATGGTACACTACTTAAAAATTACTAAAACATCCCAGGCTTTTTTGACTATCCCATGCAATAAAGCAAACCTATTAGCAGTACGTTATAGCTGAGACGGCAAGAATTTGCTAATAGTTTCATGCTGATTAAGCAACATGCAGTGAAGTGGTGCCCTGCCACTCATGGCAAACATGGCCCTCCCCCACGCTGCTGAATTATAATTCCGTGCTCAGCATTCAGCGGATCAGCTGGAGCCACCAGCCTTTAGAGAACATTCTCATTGAAACTACAAGTATAATAAAGTATTGCAGCACTATCTGCCAAGCTGCTGAAAAAAAAAAATGCTTTTAAGGACATGTATGCATTAAAAACCTCTACGCTAAAGTATATAGCAAAGCTCAACTCGTAAAGCTGTTCTTGAAAGCTGACAGACAGCAGCCTGTTCAGCTGCAGAAAACACTGGGTGAATGGAAACTGAACTTTCTGGGAGCCTCCAAGAAAACTAACATACTAAAGGTAAAGGGCGTGTTATTTTTCTCCTATGGTCATCAGCAAATGATTCACCTTTAGAGGTCTGTTGTATTTCTTTGATGCTTTAGCTAAAGCAGAGCATCACAAACAAGCAGCATTTAAAGCATTACTATTACTGGAAAAACAATTAATTTGCCATGAATAAAGCAGGCAATAAAAATAAGTGTATTTAAAATTACTGTATACAAAACAACTTTGCCATTAATTTTTATGCTGTCTTCTAGGGACCCTTTCCACCGAGCTTGTATAGAAAGGTGTATTATGGCAACTTCAGGCATTGTAGGAGCTCCAGATTCCAGGTCCCACAACGGTCTATAAAGTAACAGTGTTAAAAGCTGATCGAGACAGCTTTCTGCAACACCGCTGTCAATAGAGCTTATTCCGCTTAATGACTGTTAAGAGTCTGCTGTTCAGTCACATCTAGTACAACAGCTATTTTGAAAATACAAAGCTTATTGAGAAATTTTAAATACCTGAATAAGCTTTAGGCTAACATTACTCCCAGTGCTTTCATCTTCACAAGAGCAGCAATTGAGTAAATAGGTTGATTAGCTGTATCTTCTAAACAATCTTCTAAACACTTACTGGAAGTATTAATAGCTGTGCTTTTGAGATTGCCATTGAAATGGAGGATTAGAGGAGAGCACACAATCTGGCATGGGGACAGTACAGCAATCATAACAAAACCTACCAGGAAGCCTCAAGGATGAGCCTTGCAGCCATCACTCCTCTCCAAGAAACTCATTCACTCATTCGAGTGACAGCAGAGTTTAGCAGTTTAACATCTTCCTAAGAAAACTCATGCAATACTTTACATTTTAGCATACAGAATCATGTATATTGAGCAGAAGCTGAAGTTTTATGCCACCTTTCATCAAGGCAGTACGATGGACATTATTCTCATACCAAATCCAAAACACAACACTGTGCCAGCTACCAAGAGGAAAATTAACTCTACCCCTGCTGAAACCAGGACATACTGGCGTACCATAACAAAATGGATCTGGTAGTAGCAAGAAGTTAAAATATCCATTTTTTTAAAAAAAAAAAAGTCACTCTTGTCATAAAGCATGTCATTACTGAGATACTTAGCAAAATAAGTTAATATTAAAGATCCCCCAACTTGAAAAGGATTTGGAACAAGAAGCTGGTTTATATGGTTTTGATAGGTTGTTTCCATAGGCTTCTTTCACCACTCCTCAAGCATCACTGAAACTTACAAATGATACAGAAGTCATTTTCACACACTATTCATCATTTTCCACATACTGAAACATAATTTCAACTAATAAGTAACCTTTTAAATGGTTGAATTAAAATTAGACGTTAAGCTCCCACTTTTTCATTTAGCTCATTATTAAAATAGAGTATCTAGACCATCCTTATTTTAACATCATGATTCATTTTCACCTGGCAGGTTTCAACCAACAGTGAACAGATTAGACATCCCTGTCTTTAAAAACCACCCGTCCCTGTACTGGATTATCCTTTACTAAATCTGCATTCAGATCCAGTATCCTCTCACATGTTTACTGTGTAACGCTGAATATAATTAGTGGGTTCCACGACAGACAGCAAGATTTCGCACAAGGTGCAAGACAAAGTCACTGTACAACAACAACGAGCACAGACTACAATTTAATTTTCAAATGAGCCTCTGGTATTTTAGGAGACTGCATTCCTTTGACATCCTTACTGTCTCCCAGTACATTGGAATAGGACATTCACTAGCCTGCATGAAGCAAACAAACCTTAAGGCAAAAAGCAAAAGAGGGAAAAAAATGTTTGGCATTAAAATGAGCATTTCTTGGTTTTCCAATACTTTAGATGTGTTTTGTGCTTAAAATCCTGCTGTCCAGGAAAAATGCTTCTGATTTTGGCACTTATGGAAATTAAGTTCACAGCTCCACTGGAAAAGCATTTTGAAATTAAATTCCTATTACAAGCTGGGCTCTTAACAGGACCAGAAGCTGCCAGTTTACATACTGTCACCTCCAGTCTACGTACCTACTCATCTGTTTGGTTTGCATGTTAAAGTTTCCAAATAAACCATAAGAAATCCCACATTTATTAGCATCCACCATTTATATTGGAGGGGAGAGAGATATGAAGAATTAAGACAAAATAGAACAACTCCTTCTAAGTTCAGAAGATGCTGCCTCCACAATATACATGCTTGAGCACGCTATCAGAACTTTGAAATTTTGTTAGGGCTGCTTGAACCCCCTCAAAGTCATGTATTTTAATGACTTAAGACAAAAAATATCTAATATTAGATAATGTATAATATTTTTTTCTGGCAATGAAGAATAAAATAGAAAGTCAAGTCTCAGGCAGACAAGACATACACACAACAGTTTAAGTCAAGACACTGGTTTAAAATGACACCTTAAAAGTTATAATAGGATGAACAAAGAAAGCGTTAGTAGTTGGCATATTTATATAAGAGTTATTTCACAATTTGAGCAAAATAGGAGTTGTTACTTTAGTAGCTGTTTAAGACCACACAAAAAAAAAACCCTGTAATTAAGCCATAGTGCTTCCAATATATTTTTTTAATTCTCAACTTTTAACTGAGCTAGAATAGGCTATAATCACTTTAATTTTAACTTGACGATTCTGTTTTGCAAAAGCGTACCATAGGATATTTTTTAGAAATATGTCCAACCCAGTGTGCCTAACTTCATGAAGCTACAAGATTTAAGATCACTTCCGATGTTTGGGGTTTTTTTCATGCTAAAGGCAAGTACACAGTTGTACTATTAAAGACCATCTCCAAATCCCACATATACTCAATGATAGACTACATGTACTGCTTACACCAGAACTAAGCAAAGCAATAAAATTCTCATGGAAATCTCAACCAGGTTGCATCTTTTTGCCCCCCTACAACTAAAAATACACATATTTGTCCTTTGACTGTGTTTCTAGTCTGTTTTTATCTACTTGCAGACAGTTTGTTGGCAGCCAGTTTCAGGGCAGAAAGCATGAAACACTCGGCCATGCATTTCTGCACTCTTTCTTCCCCTTTATTTTCCTTACACTAGCAAGAATTTCTTTCATTTTTAAGAACAGCTATTTCTGCAATTCAGTATCCGAGTAACTTTAACGTGTCTTAATGTTGAAACACAACATTAAGTCTGCAACTACCACTTTGATAAGATTATACATTAAACCAGTAATTTTTTTTTTTTAGATGACAATTAAGAAAATATAAAAAGATTTAGTATTTCTGTAATTTTATTTACTTTGCAACAATTCTGAGACTGCACTCAAGCCCAGATCTAACCATACCAATGTCAACACAGAAGCCTGGTCCTCAGTGCTCAAATCACAGTTTAACACAGTATCTGGTGAAGCAAAGCAGCAGTTTATGGACAGACAGTAAGGAGGCACTGCGAGAAGATGAAGTGGGAGAAGAAGGATAAGCGCATGGAATTCCTGAGATCAGCTAAGGACATGGTATTTAAATACAGCCCTTCAAGCTAGAGTAAAAAACCTTCCTCAGAAAATCAACTGCAAAGAAATAAATTGTCAGTGTAACATCATCTTTCCCCACAGTGAGCTCTCTATGGTTTTCTTAATAAACAGCACGGCAATGACAAGCAGCAGCTAGAAAGCACTCTGGCTTACAACCTTCATGAATTCTGTATGGGGTATCACACCGTAAGTTTGGACAAAATATGCTGAGGCTCTAGATCTTTAAAAAGCAAGAAAATAAGAATAGGAGAGTTTAGAGAGAGATTTTAGCAAAGCACTTGGGATTTTTTTCTGTTTCCTTAAAAGACACACACACACAAACAAACAAAAAAAAAAAAAAGTACTAGCACACAGTCAAGTTTTGCTCAACTAATGGTTACAATAGCAACTTACGAAGGAGGAAAAAGCAAAACAGGATGCAATACAGTTTTTACACATACAGGTAACCAAAGAGTAAACAAACTTAAAAGAAAAATTTGTGCCTTGGTGCATCACAACCTACAACCTGCCATAGGAACAAGTGTTCTCAAACTTGGGAAGAGAAGGAACTGAGACAGACCTCTCCTCATGAGAAAGCATGGAAGAATAATAAGAAAAAAAAAATATATGAAGTTTCACTTCCCTCACTGTAAATGTCCCCTTTTCTCAGGCACTCACATGAAGAACAGTACCCATCAGACTGGCAAAGGCAAGAGGAAGGTAAGCAAATAAAACTGAAGGCTGTAGCTTGTTTCTGCAAAGACTGCAGTGGATAACCGATTAGGCTCTGCCACAGACACAAGAGTGAGGGGCTGAGCTCAGTCAGTGAACAGCAACAACCAGAATCAGAAGGACGACGCTGCATGAGCTGGGCCACCGGTAGGGCCACGCTGTCTCTTCTCCCAGAGCTCAGGCTCCAGCTCCCTGCCTAAAGCAAGGCAGTCACAGAGCCTGGCTGTGAAAAGCATGCCTGGGAGGAAGCAAGGAAATCCTCTGGCACAGCTTGTGGGCATGAGCATTAAGGAATAACACACATTATGGTATGAAAATTACAGAGCCTTACGGCAGCATACAGATGCCACTAAAAGTTGATGCAGCATCTGGGAGGAGGATAAGCACAACGGCACAGCCGGACTGAAAAAAAAAAAAAAAAAAAAAAAAAAAGGGAGGGGACACAGTACAGGACCGATATTGATGAGTACATCTCATTAAGTTTTTGAAAGTTTAGAGTTGGTATTTGTACTACAAGGTGCCAATCAAGATCAAAGTGCTATCAAGAAACAGAACAGTGGCCCCTGATTTTTTTATATCTTTACATATATAGGATATGTGTATATACATACATACAGGGGACTATGATGTGCATGCACCTAAAGCACAAGGCAGTTACACATGACGGCCAACTATTAGCTCTTTGCATTGGATGCAGATAACCAGGAATTGATATGGATAGTGCGACCATGTTGACAGATCAGGGGCAGGAGGGTATTATCATCCTTACTCAGTTTCAACAGGGAAAGCAGCCAAATCAAAGTCACTCAAGAACTTTGTATTTAGTGTTGAAACACCTTACTGCAGGATAAAGCTTCTTCTAAATACTTAAAGAACAAATAATGGTTATGTGCAACATGGTATAAAGTTTTTGTTGTAGCATAAATAATTTCTAAACAATATCCTGACAATCTATCAAGCTCTCTAGAAAAAACTGTATATACACTATTAGATAAGTTGAATGACCAGATGAGAGTCCAGAAAGTTAACAGTATTTTTATTTTTATCAGACATAGTATTTTACTAGAACATTTCTTTACATTAGCACATTTGTTGCAGCAGTCCCATCACATCAGTGACACTAAAAAGGCAGTATGTCCTCCAGTCCATCAAATTTGCAGACTTTGCCCTAGGCTACTTATGACTATTCAAGTTGCAATGAAGGAGTATGTATGGGCTATTGACATACTGCTCAAGACAGCCACTCCATCTCAGTGCTGTACTGGCAATAAGTATTTGTAGAGCAGAAAAGTGATTCAACTGTACTATAATCAGTGAAAGCAAGAGAAAGATGGCCACACTAGACACTGCCAGAAAACATACGTGAAGCTCTGCTCTCCAGCACCGCACTGAAATAGAACACAGGGGAACAACTTAACTGAACCGGATGATCCATCCAGAAACCCCGGGCAAACCATTAAAAAGGGAACAATTAGAACTATGTTAGTTAAATTCATAAAGTAATATATGATTTCAGATTTAAGATAAGAGCTATTAAGTTCTAATCATGAGTTTGATCAGAAACAGAGTTGAAGCCAAATAAAGTAACATCAAAACCCAACATAAGCAATAAGCTCAATTCCTTCAGACAGCTCCTCAACTTCTAGCTTTCATTTACAGAAGTGTTTTATCAGAGAACTACAATTAATTGAAATACAGACTCCAAACCTCTGCTAGCCTTCAGAGCACCATTGTACACAAACTCTTAGTCTCTACCAAAAGAGTTTACAAAAGAAAACACAGGACAAGCAGATAAAACTGTTGAAAGAAGAGAAAAAATATGAAAATTAAGGCTGCTTTACTTCTCAGCATTCTCTCAGCCATTTCAGTATCAATAATTACCATACCAACTTAAAAATCAGGAGTCTTCTGTATGCAGTACTAAAGAGGCACCCACTAGCATGTAAGGTTTTTGCAAAGCCTTCACACATGAACTATTCTGTGTCTGTGTTCATAGTTTTCACCTCTTCTACGCTATTTTCAGCACTATTATCTCCTTTAAAAGATGGGAAAGACCATCAACTGCACACTATTTAAAATACAGAAATACCATGAAGTTAGAGTGCTACATTTTTGTTTTGCTCAGTTTCCTACTACTGACATCCCCTATGTTTGATTGCTTCTCTGCATTAACTTAGCACTTTCATAAAACAATATACTAAAAAGTTACTTTCCCAAGAACTAGCTCAGAAGCCATGTTAAAATAGAATAAATTCAAAATTGATAAGTGTAATCTAATCCTATGCTGCCCAATTACTCACCATCACAAAGAAAAAATCTTCAATTCTTACTATCCTGAAAGACTGTTTTGTCCAACAGTGTTGTCCTTTAGCATTAGAACAAACTCCACATAAGGGCAAAACTCGTTTCTCTCTATCGCTTTTAAATCAAGCATAACTGGCAAGGCACGTCAGAGAAATATCAGCTGTTTGGGTACTAGATACGCATAGATTTTACTTTCCTTTTTTTTAAGCACAAATGTCTATTATTCCAGAGAGAGCTGCCTAAAAAAAAAAAAAAAAAAGTGTTCTGCATTTTATTCTACCGAGTCATACGTTCCCTACCGTTTTGTCACACTGCTGTGAAACAAATGATACTTTCTTTAGAATTCTACGAAATAACAGCACATTTATTCCATAAGCAAGCACTGCAATATTAGCCAACTGCCTAGATAGTAACTAGGTAGAGGCATACCAAATGCAGTTGTTTATATTCAGTTAAGTGCAAGAACAAGATATGATCAAATACTCTCAAACAGGGTTTTGTTTACTACAAAGCAATTTAAGTTTGTTCTGTGTCTGGAGGTTCCCAACTTAAAACTGACAGAAGCACTGCCAATTGAGAACAAGCAAGTCCCTGGTATCTCCAGCTACCTTCATTTAAGGCAGCAGTCAGACAAAACACCCCTTCCTTGTCCTAGGGCTGCTTTTCTATTGAAGCATTTACTCCACCATCCATTAAGATTCTGCTGTCACCCCTGCTGAGGGTGGTATTTTGAACTACTTAAAAAGAAAATGCAGGTGAGACAGCTGGCACCAAAACTCATATTGCACACTAGAAACTACACTTATCTAGATGAAAAAAGAAAAATCAATTCCGTATTATGATTTATTCCTTAAGCACTGCAGCTTGAGATTCATTTTAGCTAGCAAGCAGTTCTATCAGGATGAAAGGCACAGGTTTATTAATAAAGTTGATGAAGTAGAACTTCCAAGGCATCATTTTCTGCATGAAATTAAGGTAAGTAGGGGTGAAAAATCAAAAGATGGTATTGGCAATTGCAGAATTTTGAGTGTTCTAGATGTTTGTTTCAATTCTGAAAGCACAAACCGAAACTGCATGTACCAACTCAGCTAAGCATTCAAACACCAGTATTAGAACAAGCCAGTAAACTAAAACTAACTTGTCCCCCACATCACGTTTTTTTGATAATTGCCTTACATAAATTATACTTGTGTTTGTTGTGGCTTTTTTATTTTTCCAAAGGTCAATCTGATTTGCAGCAGAGATGTTCAGAGGAGCATACAGGCTGCAGACAGTGTCAGTGGAACACAGTGCCCTCTCATTCTAGGGCACTTAAATCCAGAATTACTTGGACCAAGAGGGACAAGTATCTCCTAGCTGACTTCCATATTAAAAATACTGAGACAGGGCTGATCACAAACAGCACCACTGTGAAGTCAAACTATCCAGACCTGATGTCACTGGGGAGAGGCAAGGGGGGGGGGGACAAAAAAGAAAAAAAAAAAATCACACAAAAAAAAAACCAGGAAAAGGACTTCTTAAAGGTTCTAAACAGATCACATTGAGCTACTGATGTAACCTGGAAAACACTACAAGTTGTTCACAAAGTTCTAGCAGCAGTTACTGGAATTAAAAACCTGTTTTCATATTTTACAAAATTCCTTAAATATATAAATATAAAGCTTTTAGTTCCCTGCCATTCAAAGCTATTCTTCATCTCATAATGGGCATATTTCCACATCTAAGATCATTAGAATACAAACACTTATTTTAAGGAGTTGAGATTAAAAAGATGGTACTTAAAACAGATTTCAAAATATACATGCCACCATGAAATCTGCAAACATGCTCAATTTCTTTAAGGAACATGCTCCTGTATATAGTGTGCTTCCTTCCTACTGACAAATTATTTATTCCTTGGACAAATGAATTCAATAAAAAATAGCATGAAATTTCTTACAATAGAAGCAAATTAATTCTCAGCCCCACAAAACCAGTAACAGCCATTTTAGAGGTTTAATGTTTGACCAACAAAGTCTAACGCTAATGCCTTGCCACCAGTCTTTCAACTAAGTGGCAAAGTCAAGAATACTAAGATTTCCAGAAGACGTCTCACATCTTCTAGAAGAAATACACAAAATTTTGTTTTCTCAATTTAAAAAAAAAAAAAAAAGAGTTACAACAATCCCACAGAAACCGCAGAGGTAAGACAAAAAGATCTCTTTGCAAGATCTTTACTACTCAGAATAATCAAAGCAAAACAGCCATCCTAGTGATAATCCCCTTTAGTGCTTCACAGTTTATGCAATAGTCAATTACTAAAGAGGATGAAAGACAGAACTATCTTTGCAAATAGGTCACTGTCTATATTTATAATGATTAAAACCAGCCTGCTGCTAAAAGTAACTTTTAATAAGCATTGAAATTAACATTAAGACAGTGCACATATTTTACTCTTAAATATATTCCCTGTCTCCTATGACAGAAGGGGAAGTAGCACTCATCAGAAAGTTACTGCATGTAGGTTACGTATTAGCATTACTGAAAGCAGATTTTAATTTCTGTCTGTAACTTTATTCCAAAGTATCATCATTAAAGATAACACCATTCTTGAAATGGTATCTGAACTTATCCAACTCTCTCCCTGTCTCTACCCCTACCCTCTCTAAAGTCTGTTAGCAGATTTTTACCTGCAAACACTGCCCAAAGCTCCTTTTCAAGAACACTTTTAATGTCTTCAACTTCTCTTTTTTGCTCAGGCATGCCCAAACACATTTTTTTCTTCAGCAAAACTACTCGGGGTTCTACTGCACACTACTGGGATCTCCCATCTGCTGCTTTCAAGTATTGTCCATTTTCTTCTGCTATAGAATTCTCCTCTTCCAAAATTTTCCTTTTTTCCCCCATCTCTGGCCTCTCTGAGGAGTATTTTCTGCCCTCTCTGTGGGATCACAACATCACAACTGATACCGTTTTCCTAAAATTTTACTGACTTTTACTAATTCTCACAGCTTCAAGTGCCACCACCGCATCAGTGACTCTTACGCCCAGCTATGCACTCCTGAACCATTTCATTCAATTCCAATTCTACCTGCAGTTACTGTCTCCACCAGAGATTTAAATACGGTTAAATTGGAGCTTGTTTACCCTCAAGCCCTACTTCCTCTAATTACCTCCAGCCTTCCTACAGTTCAAGTCCATAAACTAACATCTGATTCTAACAATGCCTTATGCACCAGAGTTGCACCCAATAGTTGGAATTTCTTTGCATAGTGTCACAAATATTTACTACCCAGTCATGGTCTTTCTCTTGACCAGAACATTTGCTTACATCTTCATCAGCAAATTCTTCTGCTCACACTGTCGCCCCTCTATCCTTCATTTCACGTAATAGTTCAACTGCTTAAAAAAAATATCCTTCCTTTATGCAGTACTTTGGAGACTCTGGATCTTCCAGTATTTCCACAGCCAGCAAGCCTATGAGCTCAAGACTGTATAGCTGCAGAACCTGCACTTCATTACTGGAAAGGAGAAGGATAACCTTCAGAGAATAATGTAGCCACCTCTTAGAAGAATCTCTTAACAGAAGTATTCCTCTGCAACTTGTACATTTGTACTCAGGATAGCAAAAACACACTGAAGGTTGGGCTAGGGCTTAATACTAGTATCACCTCAACACACCCCAAAGATCACCTAGGCAAAGGTATTATTACAAAGGTCATTCTAGCTTCTAATCTTACAAATTTAAGAGCAAACACCTGTATCTTAGACTTTATTATAATGTAGACTGCACAAAAATGAACTCCACAGCAGGCAGGGGAGGGAGAACCACAGTCAGTCTTGTGAAGTGAAATCCTGTTTGTGCGTGAAAGCTGGGAACTTGATGTTCTCACTACAGACTAAGAGCTATAAAAACAGCTTTCTGAGCCATTAATTTCTGCACAGCTGATTTCTACTAAACAATGCTCATTATTGAAAGAATTTAAAAAAAACTGTGAGGCTGTTCCTGTGAGAAGGCTGGCATTCTGGGTATCTAGACTGAGCTAACAGTGGCATCAGTGCTACTATTGCTATAATCCCTATGGCTACTAAATGTCAAATATTTTCATTGTATTTAAAGAGCTTGTGATGGCGCACAACGAGGTTAAGTTACTTCACAGTTTTAAAATACAACAACTGCAAGGTACAGTTGGCATCTGCACTCCTCTTGTCACCCAAGACCACAACAATGGCAAGTTCTTCAGTAGTACGAATCAGAAACTGCCATGCTTTTTCCACAGCCAAAATTTAGCATTTTTAGGATTTGTAATTATTAAACGCTGTGAAAGCTCCCATTCTTCAGACCTTCCATAACCCAGTGAAGTCTACAAGTATGTGCACAGCTGCCCCACTCAAATCCAAATTTATAAATAGGTTGTAGCATGGAATCAAGTATATTTGGAATGATGGCTAGGTGAAAAAAAGGTGAAAAGACTAACAGTCACTGTAGTGGAATGAAGCTGGGTTAATTAGCATTGATAATATACAACTGTGGCTTGCCTTCAGGGGCAGCGGGTTGGTCGATGTAGATAAGGTGCAGCTGTGGCTGGTTAAGTGGTTGAGAGCCAGTGAAGAGAGAGCAGGAGAGGAAGTAGAGAGAGAGGAAGAAGCGAGAGAGCATGCCCTGAGTGAGGAGAGATGAGAAGGCAGCAGAGGGACTGTATGAAGAGTGCACCAGTATGAGACTGTAAAAGACCTTGTTGCAGCTGGCTAGTTTGGAGAGTGCTGCGACAAGTCACAAAGTCCAGTAGAAACTGAGCAGCAGGCCACATTTTTCTTAGTGACAAAAGACATTCAAGTTACATTAATTTAATGTACTTTAGAGAAGATACATCAAACTATAGTCAACGTACAGTATAAGGAAGTGTCTTAACATACAATGTAAACTTTAGTGTGGTAAACTATTTAAAGTAGGATATACCTTCTAAACATGTTTCTAAAATATGTATTAATTATCTTTCCAAGTTTTAAGTGGCTCATATCAACTACACTGAGCTAGGACACTGCTTTAAAGAAAGTGCAGGAAAGCGGTACAATCTTCATGCTGCACAAGCAAGAAATTAAAAAAAAAAAAAAAATCAGTAACTCATTACTGGGGGGGGGGTGACAACAACAGGGGAAGGGTTACAATAAAACTGCCATAAAAGATACAAATATTAGAAGCATGAAGTCCCACAACTGAAGAAACTCTGCATTTCAAAATAAGGCCAAGAATAGAGTAAGATATTGGAAAAACTACTGATTCTAAGTATTTCAGTAAATGTGTGTGTATACACATACACAAGTTCATACAGTTCAAGACTACATAATCACCCAATCAATCCTGTCTGTATCTTTAAGATCTTCCCACGCTCACTCATTAACTAAGCAGCTTTGTCTTAATTGTGTCGTATTAGCAAAGTACCAATTCACAGCTTTCTGTGATAAGATTTTTATTTTTAAAGTTTGCATCAACTTTCATTTGAACATCACTTTCGGTACTCTGAATACATGCTGGCAAGCAGGACATACTATAACAATCAGTTTGTACCCAAGCAATAACAGTTTCACACTACAGAGTAAGAAATTTCAAGACTAGGGAGCCTTTTTTTTAACCTTAGAATTATTTTTAAATAATTTAACATCTCCCTACAGAAAGATGGGGGGCTGAGGTGGGGGAGTTATCTATATACATACATAATTATATGTATGTACATGTACATAATTGGTTCAAGAACAAACCTGGATTACAGTAGACTAATAAACTTGGTTACCCGTACCAGAAGTGACCTGATTATCTAAGTCAGAGTGATAATCTTTTGTTGGGGGCGGGGGAGTCCTGTTAAAAAAAAAAAATTAAAAATGAGAGAAACCACTTTACTAAGGAAAAAGGCAATCAATGCTCAGTTTTAGTCTGAAGTGGGAGTACATCATTCCTGAGATTCTTCCATACTAATTAACAAACTCACATGTTTTAAATTTTAATCCATAGCAAAGTTGTAAGGAGCAGAATTGGCAAGGCTGACTCATTACAAGAGTCTACAAATAAAATAATCAAGCCAGCAATTAAACTCCATATAAATCTTGAGGGTTCCATTTTAAACTATTAAACGCACTAGTACACCAACTCTCATACTATCTATACACATACTTGGGAAAAGCTGACAGTAACTAGCACTATTATTTCAACAAGCCAAGTGAAGTGTTACTGCAGTAGGCTTCCTTCCTCTGGAAGAAAATACAACACATTCAGTGTCATCTCAAAACAATCTTAATGAAGAACAAACAAAACAGAACATTTCTGTAATGTTCAATCACAGGCTAACGTAAATGGAATTAATCCCCAAAGCCAAGTATTTCTGCAAGGAATAAAGCTATACACATCAACTCTTTATATTTCAATAACCAGTTCATGCCGATAGGACATTTTTACTTAAACAATCTGAATTAATCAGGAACAAATCTCAAAGCAGTAGCAAGCAATTATGGCAATAAGGAAATTAGAAAAAAAAAAACTAAAAAAAAACCAACAAAAAACACACACAGACCCCTAACAGGGGCCAGTTTTTTTAGCTTACCTGCACTTGTTCTGTGGAGCTACTACTGAGTTCATCTCCAGACTCAGAATCCTGGTGAACCTTTTCTGAGCCTTCTCCTGCTGAATCACAAGATTGTTCATGTAAAAAGCTTGTCTTCTCTATTTCTAAGAACTCTGGACATGGGAAGTGACCCATGGAAATGGTTCTATACTGATTGGAAACCTTGGGAGACTGCAACTCATTGTTAAGTTTTCCATTGTTTTGGGTAAGGTCCAGACTCAAACCAAGAGTTTGACCAGGGCTGTTGTTTGGTCCCAGATTTTGGTTGGCATCTCGAACTAAGCAAGACACTTGAACTGGAGAAGATTTTCCAAAACTAGAAAGCTCTGGTGACTTATTCACATTTTCTGTCGATCTCTGTAATCCATGTGTCAACTTCAAAGCATTATTTGGCAGCATGCTTGCCTGTTTAACAGGTGGCATCAGGGCTTTTCGTGGTATTTCCTTCACATACTGTGCTGGCACATAAAAAGGTTTGGAATTTTCGTCTCTTTTGACTTGCCACCAATCATCATTAGTCTTTTTCACTAAGATGTATTTCTCTCCTTGTTTAATCACAATTTTCTTGTCCTTTGCCTCATACTCATAGTCGTACTCCACTTCAATGTACAATTGTCCTGGAAGGATCTTCCCACCTTTATCAGCCATTTCTATTTGAAGAGATTTCACCTTTTCAGGCAAAAGGTAAGCCACATTCTGTTTCAGAAGTGCTAGTTTCCTGTTGATAATCAGACCTGTAAGAAAAAAATATATGTAATAAAGTGATTGTTTAAAAGCACTTCAGAGGAAAATAATTTCAAAAATACCCCTGCCTATACAATTTATGTCAATCTCAGACTAATTAATTGATGGAAACACGCAAGACTCTCAAGATATCTTTCACAGTGATAAAGCAGAAAGTCAGTAGAACAACTTAGTCACTGATTTAATTCTCCTATTCACACATGCCTCCTGCTATCAAGTGGCTCATTAAGCCTGTTGTTTCTATTACTAAATAATGTTGATTGATCATTGGGGGCTTGCTGAGGGAACCAGTTTGAGTCAATCCCTTGCTTACACACAGACTTAATTTCTTCATAGAACTGTGTTACTACACCAATTTTAATAAAAATATTCAAAAGGGGAGTATTATTTGCTTATTTTGATTCCTCTTTCACTTCAAGAGTCCCTTCAGAGTGCTTAAAACTCCTTACAAAATCCCTGAAATCTTACTCCAACGCTACACCCCAGTCATCAGATTTAACACGGGCTGGCAATCCTTGAACCACGTGCCTGCTAACCTTCACCTAACTGGAGGAAGAGATGACTGGGAGCTATGTGACCCACACTGTCCAAAGCTGCAGATCATGTTGCCTGTGCATCTATCCGTTGTTTATAAGACAGGTGGTATAATTACTTTATTATTTATTTATTTAAATATAATTGAAATATAGAATTTCATCTATGACCACGGTAGTATTACATTAAATGATTCAATGTTTCCAAGATACTTTGGTTTCAGTGGTTTAAATTCTGCATACTTACTTTGCTCTTAAGGGAGCTTTTTGTGGTATTTACCTTTTTACAGAAAGTCTGATCTAAACAAAAGTTTAAAGCAGGGGCCCTCAAACTATGGCCCACGGGCCAGATATGGCCCCCCAGGGTCCTCAATCCACCCCCCCAGTATTTACAGAACCCCCGCGCACCCCCAGCCGGGGGTTGGCGAGGGGAAACCAAGCAGCCGCAGATGACTGCCTGCCACTTCATCCGCGAGCCAGCCCCCTGTTTAAAAAGCTTGAGGACCCCTGGTTTAAAGGCTAAAACAGAAAACACAAACAAGAAACCCAACAATAATGAAACAGGACTACAAAACAAAAATGGATAACAAATGAAAGGATAATACACAAAAATTTTGAAAAGGACTTTCAGCTGTTTATAATCCAGACAACCACCGTTGTATCCACACCCATCAACTACAAGTCCTTTCTAAACATGTAGCGTCAGTCTCAATTCATGAGTGGATAACCATCAGTCTTGCCAACTTAGACTGAACATAACATAGTAAATTAACATAAAAGGTAAGATTTCTTAATCTTGAAAATCAAAGCAGGTAAGTAAAGGGGAAGATCTCCAGCATTCAAATAGAATGTAGGAGAATTCAAGTAACATGCTGCCACGTTTAATCTTACAAAGATTAAACAAATACATATTTTTGGAATACGTGTTTCCCAAATGAGAAGAAATACACAGAAACTTGCAGCTCTGCAAGTTAAGACTTTGCGATAAGATTTGTAGCATCTAGGACTTCTGGGAGAACTGAAGCAGACATGCCCAAGAGTTCTTCAATTTTTCTTTCACCATTTCTGCTATTTGGTCTAAGCCTTGTGGGAAAAAAAAAAAAAATCAACACATTTCCCACATAACTGTAAAAAAGAAGCTAAAAAGCTCAAGCACGAAGCCATACGGAAGTGCCCATCTTTAAACTGTGTCCTTCTCTCTCCCACAGTCCATCTTCTCTTACTTCCAGGAACCATTTCCTATGGGTAACTTGAGAGCTACCACCATCTGCAAGACTTCAAATGGAATTACAAATTCAGACTTAAAATTTTATCGAGAACTTGGTAGAAGTATGTTACCACATTCAACAAAGCTGACAGAAGGAACACAAAGCAGTACAGAAGAATACTAGTATTCTGGTGTTTACTATAAAATGGTACATTGAAATTCACAGCATTATAGTCTATTTAGAGCCTTGGTACAAAAACTTGTTTACCTGCTGTTCTACATAAACAGGTACTTTTAAATGCAACTCTGCATTTGGCTAGCAAGGGTAGCAGAAGATAAACAAATTGCAGCCATTCCCACTCTTTTCCTAGTTCGGGAAGCTCTGCCATACAAACGTTATTTTTTTCCTTGTTACTAATCCCGACTCCCCTGAACACTTCTTCAAAGCTGCTAACCCCTTCCACAGCTTCAAGGTCATCTACCAGAAAAATGTGTTTGAGTTAGTCTACCTCTATGGTCTGCTACCTTGGAAGGTAAAATGTAGGATGAGGAGCCATTCACATTGTTTTTCCTTCTCCCACACAGAAACAAAACAAACAAAAAAACAACAACAACAAAAAAACACCAACACCATAAGTCTGTAGTTGCCTATAGGGCTACCAAGTGTTTAAAAGCTTGGGGTTTTCATTTCTCTTTGGTCAATGCCATGTAACTACTTATTGGGACACACATTTATTTTTCAAGACAGGTAGGTTCAATAAGTTGCATAAAACACTCCAGAATTTTAAGAAATACAAGTCAAGGAAAATACAGTAGCTACAAAAATAGCTCTACACACTTTTGAAGTCAGTTTTGCAGCCTCATCCCTTTAAAAAAAAACAAACCAACAAAACAAAACAAAAAACCAAAAACCATCACCCAACAAAAATAAGTAGCACAATTTTTGTTCTTTCATCCAAGCTGGAAATATCAAGTCAGTAACAAACATCTGGTAATGTTGAACATACAAACAAAAAGAGACAGGCTGTATTCCATGTTTGGCCAGAATACTAGAACAGTTTTATAAACAGATCACATCATCAGGATCAAGCAAGGCTCTGATTCTCCGTCTCAATGGAGAGAAGCAAGAGATACCTACAGTACAGGTGAGAAATCCTTCTCAGTAAGTTTAACAAATATCAACCTGAACCCTGTAGGTCTGCAAACAACTACCATTGCCTGGATTTCACAGATCCAAATACATTTTTTTAATGCAGCTGTTGTGCCACAGAAAGTAGACTGCCCACCCCCTGCATGCAGCCCAGGGAGGGCTAATTGCAATGTCCTTTCAAGGGTCCAACACCTATCCGTCTCACAGAACTCGAGTTAAAGAGCCATGGAATCCTTGGCCAAACCTCTACTCTAACAGGCTTAGAATAATTCAGATGTGAATACAGTACTGACTTTTGGAGCGCCAACTTCACTCTGCTACTAGTCAACAACTGAAGCAATATGGCAGATCAGACCTTGTAACCTCACTGCATTATTTTTTTTCTTTACTATTACCTGTAATGCTGGATGGCACCCAGTTTAGTAAAGAAGGTTGAAAAACCCCAATTAGAGGACGATAAGCATGAGAAATTATTTACTTCCACAGAGGACATCTGTAAGCTTTAACACCTTAAATAATGTGGCAATACCCAAGTAAGAGATTAATAACAACCACTGGCCCCAATAACAAAGACCTAAGAAGACTTATTCAACCAAAACGCAGGCTCAGGCCACACTGTTCTCCCGATGAAGAAAAACCAGATTGCTACAGAGTAACTAGTTTGAGGTGGGCTACCTGCCCCCGTGGCAACACATCCCACCGCTGCAGGGAGCACTCCTGCTGCCCCGGAGGGGACACCCGCGGCTGGGTGCAGCAGCCCAGCACCTGCCACCCTCGGGAAGAGGGTCTGCCCCTGGATACCCCATTTCCGACGGGAACCGTTCCCACCTCTTACTCAGCAGCTAAGGCTGAGTAAGGCTGGCAGCCTCCAGTGTTTGTGGCGGTCAGCTCCTCCCCCTCCTCCCCCCCTGCCCTGCCCCGGGGGGGTGGGGGGGAACGTCGCATCGAGGGGGGGCTCTTGCACACAAATATTTGCCTCTAGCTAGATTTTAGGGGCACCCACACAAAACGAGGCGTGTTGCAATCA
>JAVJGJ010000047.1:66440343-66457411 GCA_035590215.1 Microhierax caerulescens | reverse complement strand
GACGCAGCTCCCGGTGCGGGGCGGCTGAGCGCACGGGTGACCCCCGGTACCGCCCGCCGGGCTCGTTCTCTGCTAAAGCAACCCGGGGCCACTGCGCGGGCGAGAACCGCCCCGAGCCCCGTGGCAGAGCCGGTGCTTGGGCCTCTCTGTCGGTAGCAAAGAGAACAGACGGAAAACAGGAGCTACAGCCCTTCCTCACTGCAACCGGGGGTCACTGGTAACGAACAAGCACCGGCCTTACACAGTCTGACCAAAGAGAAATAACAAGAAATAGCCCTATCCAGTTATTCCCAGTTAACTTGCTTGGCACCTCTTACTACGCTGGTAAAAGTTGTCAAACATCCAGTTTGGGAATACTTATGTGACCTTCACAGCCTTTTCAAATTGTAAGGAATCTTATCTTTGTCTTTCAAAAAATAATGATATCCAGTCCCCGTGGCTGCAGAGACAACCTTGAGAGCGTGAACTGGCTGTAGCGGATACGGTGCTATCTGAGCGAATCTGCAAACATCCTGCAACAACAGCACCAAGATGCATAAACCCTCTGCCTTCTATTAATTTAATCAAGGCTAATGTCGGCCGTAGTTTTCTTTGATTATTGTAACACAGAGAAGGAGGAAGGAGATTGCAAAGTCCTGGAAAGGTGGGGAAGAATGGGTTTGCCAAAGCGAAAGGTGATGAGAAGAGACCTGAGGAGCGCAAGCAGGAGCAAGAGAGCAAAAAGGTAGAAACAGCATCAATAGGTACAACTGAACATGTGGGCACATTTTCATATTGAACATTATTTCCAATACCAATATTTCCTTGATGCCCTGTATCAGGTGTATGTGACAACATGGAAGACAAGTAGTAAACACTGCAAATACCTCAAAGCTTTGCTTCTGTGTGGCTTAGCCTGAATGCTTGTGAAAACGTCCCCTTGTCACCAAGGACCATCTGACATGGGGCTGCCTGTCCACAAGATGTCATTATTAAAATCTTGTTGATAATGTAAGGTTGATACCACTGTCACACCTACCTTTTTCAGCAGTTATTCACAGAGTCTGGAAAAACAGACTAGAGGCTTGTATTTCTTAGATTGTAAGGGAAACAACATCTTGTATGCAGATGTCCATTATTTATCATTAAAAGGTAAAAGAGACATGTTAACAGGACAGTAGGTTTGTATTCATACTTACTTTTTTGTAAATCATGTGAAAAAGATACAGTCATTTGGGTTTTGGTGTTCAGTTGGATGTTTTTGTCCAATGGGATTCTATCTGTATGCCCAGTTCTGTGGTGGAAAATAATATACTTGAGACACTTGCGTATTTCGGAGCAAGCTGGCTGTATTTTACCTACTGACATGGCTGAGGTATACATGAAAGCATCTCAAAAATCATAGTAACCACGTTGTAATTATCCTTCGGTGCTGCCGAGGCCTCACTAGAATGCTGCAGGATATGACATTAGTGATTCAGACTGAGGCACTCTTCCCTCTGAGTCAGTGTTGAACCAATGGTCCCACATAATATCAACATGCATAACAGAGCAGAAGGTGCCAGAAGATACGTAATTTGGAGTCCCTGCCCAAGTGCAGTCATGAAAGATTCCACATTACAAATAAATTGTCCAGCTCAAGTTCCAGTTTTAGCATCTGTGGCATACTCTGCCTGTGATTTCTGTATCTAAGAGCTAGAGTTCACAACCTTTACTCACTGTGATTTGTTTTTCCTGGAGATGTAGGGTGGCTGTCATACTGACACCTTAGATGGGACTATATGTATGTGTTAGGTGGAAGATCCAGTACACAGGATCCAATACCTCACAAATCTCAGACTGGAAGAACTGCCAGCTACAATTGCTTTATGTACTATACATGAGCTATGGTAGAAACGAGAGGATTCTTCACTCATGTGTCTATTGCGTTCTGAATGTTTTCTATCATAATCACACACAAAGACATCCGTCTCTATCTTTCTAAATTGATTCCTTATGAAAAGCCGGCATTTGAATTGTGTCTGTTCATCCTGTTACACCAAACTTTCAAACCCTTTGTTTGCCAAAAGGGAGTTGTCTCGAAGGTAATTCAGCTCTCATAATTTTTTTTTTTTTGAAAGCAGGTAGCCGTATAGCACTGCAGGAGAAGCCACATAAGGAAGTGGCATGCTAAATGCCTCAATTGTGGAGAAAAAGTTGACCCAACACTTAAAATCTATCATAAAACACTAATTCATAGAAAACAAGTTTCATAGTTCTGAAAATCCAGTCTTGGAAAGATCCATTTTTGGTGTTTGAATTGCACATAGAAAGGATGCTTTCTCTCTTCAAAGTTCTGAAACACCAGGGTCATGTGTATAAAAGTCTGAGCTCATTAAATTTGAAGGACAAATGCCCATTTTACTTTTTTGCTAATTTTTTTTCTGAGTCCTCTATTTCAGATCTTTGCAAGTTCAGCTGTCCATTATTTTATGCCTCAGTCACAGTAATTCTAGATGCGCGTCATGTTTTAATGAATTTGAAATGCGTATCTGAGGTTGGATGTTGCTGTCCTGTTCTCAGAATGCCAGGACTGATATTAGGTAACCAACAGAAATGCGCTGCTTAAAACACGGCTGGTGTTAAATCCCGGTTGTTTATTCATTGGCTGCCACCCCCCACCCCTTACCAAACAGACTAATCTCATGAACTATGTTGATTCCTTCTTTTGGAAATGCCTGAGAAGGCAAATACAGAATGTTTTATCACACCTAACAGGCAGATACTGCAGATATCCACCTTGCTCATCTTGCTGTTTCCTTGGATTTTCACGCCCTTTTTCAGACTTTTTCTCTGTGTTTGGTCTTATAACCTCAGTATTGATATGCTCTAGAGAAACTATTCTGAATTTAAACGAATAAATGCACTTAACTAAGCAAACAGTTCTGATAGAGAATATTTTATTTTACTTCAAATACTACTTATAAACTGTATTTTATAAAATGTTGCAACTTGCCTGATACAAAGCGCATCACCTGGGGCATCTTCCTGCCTGCTCTGCTCCTACTCTCACTTTTTTGACAGCTTCTAGCCTCTCACCTCTATCTAAAAATACTTTACCGCCTACACATATACACACAATCAGTTCCTCCTTTCTCTTCTTTCTCACTGCTACAAAAGCACTTTTTAACAAAGTGCAGATACTGTGGGCTTTTTGCATGAATTTGTCAATTTACTCCCCATCTCCTGACTCCGCTAACAGATGAGACACTTTGATTTATATAACTGTGCATTATAAGGAAAGTAAACTGAAAAACGGATAATGAAAGAATATAGAAGAAGGAACCCATATTTCTCAGAAGTTCAGTGAAGAACTTTCACTATGGTGCTACAAAGGAATGTTCTCTGCCCTAAAGAGGAACTTTTATCCACAGTTCAGAGATGATTTGTTTTACTGTGAAAAATCAGGGAGGAATTTGTAGGATTTTTCTATTTTGCCAGCAGATTATTTTTGTAAATCATGTTAGCCAGACTGGGCTGTGGTCAGCACATGCTTTTTCACTTTGCTCTGTTCATTTGCCACATGGTCATTGTGGTGTCCAGTATTTGTATCTCTCTCTGAGATCATACAGTGGTAGCTGTCACAGAAATCCAGATGTGCCTATTGCTTGTATTAGCAGTCTCAGATTGCATGTAAAGAACAATTTTTTACAACTCTCTGATTGTCAGTGTTGCTAAAGAACAAAGTGAGATCTGTTTTGGCCAAACCGATCCTTTAATTCTGCTCTTGCCAAGACCATGCTCACCTTACCTGTGACGGTAAACTATTCATCGCTTTTCTCTTCTTGAGCATAGTATTCCAAACTGTATCACTTCGATGTGGAACATGAAAATACACCTCTGAGTCACAGCACAGAATTAGCAGTGGAGGAAGGTATTGAATAATTTTCTGACAGAATTGCTAAAGCAGACAATGGGTGGAGGACATTTCTTTGTGCTACCTTGACTTAAGACCTTTGCCTAAGCTAAATCTTCATCAGCTGTGCACACCTAGTCATGTCTTGATCTAGCCACCATTTGAACTAACAGGCAAAACATACAAAAGGCACAATTAATCCTTCAAATAGTAATATCTCTTTCATGGAATAAACCTGTAATGAAAGGAATGGATATTCAAAAAGCACAATGTAAATGTCCATTTATACCTTGGAGAATTAAGAGTCCTGCACCAGTGTCTTTAATGTCTAAAAGTAGCTTATTTTTTGTCTAATGAAAAGGAAGGAATTGTGTTTATGAACCAGTGATAAGCAAAATCAAAAGAAATACACAGATATTACATAGCTGTGCAAAAAGAATTAAATAAACCCTTGTGTGTTAAATGTTTTATTTGTATTGAAGTTCATTTTGTTATACTGTGCAAAGTTCAGGCTTAGAGAAGATACATGAGGGAGTTTCTAGTTCCCTAAATCACTTAAGTTCAGAATTCACTCCAGTTCAAGAGCCCAGCATGGTTCAGTGAGCAACTAATTAGCTCTGCTAATCCCATGCAACCTCAGAGACTTCTCAAGGTCCAGTAACATCCAGTGGACAGTCAAAGTGAAGTTCTGTGAGGTTGTCCAGTTTATGCTGAATGCTCTTTCTGAGATACAGTGGAGATTGATAGACTGGATGTGATTCATCTCAGCTTAACAGAGATAGCTAAAAGTCAGGGGAGAGGTTCGTCCTGCCAAAATTTTCAGGGTATCTATTGGTATGTTTCTACATCAAAGGTAGATGCCTAAGCTCCCTGGAAAATCACTGGAGTTGTATTTGTTACAGTCAAAAGAGTCTAGAGAATAATTCATCTCCTCTTAAAGCAGGTACCCATATGTGAGCATAACAATTACACTCTGGAGTCTGTTGAAGTAATTAAACTGTGGAAATCATTGCTGCTGGAACTGGTGAATGCCAAAAGTTTTCAGGTTCAAAAAGTATTAGACAAACTAATGAGGAAAAATTGATGACTTAGAATTTTAATTTTCAGCTGCCTGAAGTGAATTTAATCCTATCTATCCTCAGAAAAATAGACATGGATGTGTGGTATTTCTCAGAAGTTTTTTCTCTGAAATATTTTGTTCTGTAAGCATGACACTTTCTCTTAAAGATGTTGCTTTGTCACCATAGGGTTGGTTTTGAAGAAAACAGAGAGTACAAACCTGATGGAAGAGGTTTCACTCTATGGATCCCAGTGATTAAAAAAAAAATACTTCATCTAGTAACTGTGATATTTAACTCAGTAAACATTCTTGCAAATCACAGTCTCAGGCTATGGCTGTGCTGATAAACAAATGGGGCCACCCACCATGTTAAATCGTTAGCATGCTCCCTGGTATGGTTTTGGCTCATGCTTTTGGCTGAACTGAATCTCTCCATGTCCAAGCAGTTTATGAATTAGCTCAGACCAGAGACTGTTCCCATCAGGCACTTTGGATGCATCCACTCTGGTTTTGAGGGTGACAGAGGGCAGCTGATGGATGCTGCCAGTTTGCCAGGGCCAGAGAGCAGTCTTAGCCTGTTTTATTTACTAGTACAGGCACAGCTTTAGTGTCCAGGGCTGTCTACATGACTAGGCAAGCTGCTGCTGCATGAAATACTGTATGTGCAGGGTGGCTTTCCTATTTGAGCTGTGATAGATGTGAGTTGGAAATGAGGAGGTGCTTTCTACCCATAATACAAATAAGAACTAGAATAGACAGTAGTAGCAAGGGTAAAAAATACACTTTTTTATCATTCATCATGGAAGGGACTATTTGAAATATGTAAACAGTGCACTCCATCTTCTGTGAGGTCCCTAACCATTTCCATATTCTCGTATTCAGTTGAACATAACAAAGGTTAAGAGGGATTTTGATTTCCCTCTGTAAATATTTCAGGGGAAACACCAACAGAAGCTTTTCTCTCTAAGAAAAATGGATGCAAATTGGCTTTCTTTTTTTCTTTTCTTTTTTCTTTTTTCTTTTTTTCTTTTTTCTTTTTCTTTTTATTTTTAAGCCTCTTGTCATCAGGAGGATGGAGATTTTTTATGGCTTCAGAAGGAGCACTAATATAAAGAAAAAATCTTAACTCATTTCAAGATGCTGTTAGATCCATTTAGAGAAAAGATGTGACTTGGTTGCTTATGTCAAAGGAAGAAGGATTTGAAGGTCCCTGAATTCTCTATGGCTGTGCCTATACCAGTGAGTTAAATATGCCTAAGCATCTCTCAGACAGTGAGGGCAACTGGCCCAGAAGGGCCCACAACCATAGGGCTCTTAATCTTCAAAATCTGGTGTTCACATCTAGACTACCTATTGGGAAAGGTCTCATCACAGGACATGTGTGGGATATGGCAAGCTAGCCTCTGACCAAAGCCATGGGAAGGACGGTTCTAAGAATTTCACAGTATAGATGATTGGGTACCAGTGCCTGTGACCATGTTTAATTTACTAACACAGGTGCCACCTTTTATTCTTCCATCTCCAGTTCATCTATTCCATTATAGCCCCTGCACCAACTCTTCTCCAATTCTGCTTCATGAAAGAGAAGACAAACCTTCCGTGCCAATAGCTGCTGCAGAAAGAGTCAGGTTATGACACTTCCATGACATGCTGTGTTTCTTTCTTTCAGTTCTGTGTTTTACTTCTGACAAAAAAAGTTATTTCAAGTCCGTGTGGGCTGGTATGAAGGAAACTATGTGCTGGCTCAGAGTTCTTAGTAATTTCAGCATATCATAGCCATTCCCAAGGAGTCACTGGAGTTCATGGACCAAACCTTCCAATTCTGTTGCTCCTTCTTCAAATAGAGATATCTTCAGGAATCCAAGTCCACATTTTGCCTTATGTTTGCTTTCCTGCAAGTTTCTCTGCTGGTCTTCCTTGTGCTTTCTTTTCTTTCTCCCTAATTGTTTTTCATTGGAAAAGGAACAGAAACCCTTACAAAGTATTTCATTGCTCTAAGGCTGGCATAGCAATAATGTTGTAGGACACAGTCAATACTGCCATTAGTCCTGTTGTCTCAGCTGCTTCTAGCCAGAAATGAGTCATTCATTTTTCACTAGAGAGCAAACCGTGGGAGAAACTCCTGAGAAGGGGATTAGCTGGGTCTTCGTTATTTGTATGTGTTTTTTAAATAGTAAAATCAATGTGTCATTAGAAAGAATGGAAATCTGTCGTATTTTGGCTGGACCAGCACAGATTTACACACCAAGCTGATGTGAAGGATCCTCTGGAACGTTTCGGGTAGATCACAGCTTGACTGTACAATTGCTCCTTTATAAAGAAAGGGGGGAAAGAAAGACCATGTTAGCTGCAACGCTGCGTTGCACCTCTCCACCACAGCTGTTGTGTGGTGCCTTTTCCCCCAGTCTCAGCCATTCCCTATGCTGGCACTCCCTAAAGCGTCAGTGGAAACTTCTCGCCTGTATCACTGTCATTAAGCTAGTCCCCAAACTTCCTTGTTTTCATCAAAACCATTGATTTGTGTAATCACATACTTCATTTGAAAAGTCAGCTTTCAATTTAATAAATATGAAAACTTTTAGTGAAAATGTTGATGGCAAACATAAACAATTTTGGAAGGGGGAGAGGCTTATATCTCTTTTGAAGCCCATGAAATAAAAATATGTCTAGTATATGGACATTTTAGCCAGTTCTAGTTAGCTCACACCCTAATTAGATAGTCTAGAAGCTGCATACTAGGTCATGACTTTAGTAGTATGTAATACGTATGCTCCATCCGCTGTTTACATAACTGAGGTCATGATCTCTTCCTGCAGAGTGGGAAGAAATATGGTGCAGCACCTGTCTGCCCTAACGACAGAGTGAGGCTGTGTAGGATGCTGGTTTCGGTCAGGATGAAACTATGTCCTGGAAGGGAGGAGCCCCATAGCTGTTGCTAACAGCTGAGCCAAGACAAAAGCTGTTAAAGCCAAGGTGGGTTCACAAGGAAGAAGTAGCAGAGCTGTAAGTACCTATTATACTACTGATAAAAGAATACCTAGAAGGTGCTTCCAATTATGAAATAATAACTATACCTTAGGGATGAATAAACTCCAAAGCCAAGTGAGAGGTGTTCATTGGCTCAGAGTTTTGTTATCATTATATTTGCAATTAATGAAAAGGGAGGGAGAGTTCTCAGGCTTCCTGCTGAGATAAAAAAAACAAGGAGGGGGGGAGGGGGAGGGGGAACAAAATTAAAAACAGGCCCTGACTTGGGTCAAAACAAATTTAAATGTGAGAGTTTTTATAACAAAACAAAGACCTTGTAGTTTAGTTCAAATGAAGCAGAAACTGGATTTAAAATCATGTTTACCATCTCTTCCAGATTAGCATCGTAACCGTGAGACAGTCACTCTAAAGTGGGCCACCTTCAGTCCCTCTGGTTGGCACGGTTCTGGTGTGTGGAAAATATATGAGCAGTCATTTCAACAAAGGACATGAATGCTTCTCAGCCTGGAGCACTCCTCCAGGATGGAAGATATCTGAAGCTCAGTCCCTCTGCCAGTGAAGATTTAATTATTAATGCTAAGTGGAACAGCAGCAACAGGATTGCAGGCACCCCAGAATATTTAATGTTGTGGCAGATAGTGAAGAAGGACTGAAAAAGAGGTGGTGGAGGGGGCTTAAATCCCCTGAAGCATACACTGAACCTGCGTCTTTCACACTGAGAATGAATGTTCAAAGAGAGGCGGCCCCCTCCCCCAGCTCCGTGATGGGAATACAGTGACATTGCTTTTCCTTTGCTCTCCCTAGGCAGCATCGTTCAGATGAATTCAGATCAAATCTATGAAGTTTCCGAATGAATGAGACCTTATTTGTTGTGATTTTACTATTCACTGGGAAATACATCATCCATTCCTACTCTTGTTTAATGGAAATTGTTTAGGGCATTATTAACCCCAGGTTATCACTAAGAAAACACAGTATCTATAGGCATCTTGTCTCTTGGTCAGAAAATGAAGTGCAAGGTGGTTACTTCTGAGCAGGTCTCTCAAACTGCAGGTTTTTGTGCCCATCCATCTGGCACTGAGTTAAATGCTAGAGCTCACCTCCCTGCGTTAGCTTTGTCATAACAGAACAGCAAAATAATCACAGAGCTGGAAATCTGGACCACATAGTCCATGCATGCCACAAACTGATTGTCTCATTAGGTGCTGAACACACAACAATTCAAAAATAAGCATGAAACAGGTTGCTGCTGTGAAGGCTGAGAAACTGTCATACCAGCAGAAGTTAAAACAGGTTTGCTGATATAGTGGAAGGTAGATAAATAAACATTACTAAATTTTAAAAGATACAGGTCTTCAACTATTGCTCTTGCAGTTACATTATTACTGGGATCTCAATCACATACCCACCCAAAACAATTATATTCCTCAACCCTTTTAATTTGCTTCTTGGAAAGCGGCAAGGGAGACATAAAAATGGAAGAATTGCCTTTTCTTTCAGCATTTTTCTGCATGTTTTATGAGTGGGCATTACCCATTCTTCCCACTTTATTATGCCTTTTTTTAGGAACTTGGAAAGGTTTATCTCTGGAAGAGACCAGTACAAGGGAACACTTGTATAAGAAAAAATAGAACATCATGGTAAGGAGAAAGCAGATCGAAAGTTTCTAAGTGTGCTCTTTCATTTAAAAAAAAAAAAAAACAAAACCAAACCAAAAAAGAACATTCAGTGATACTAAAATGTTACAAAGTAGAAACTGAGAAAGGTTTTCACACAAACTAGAACATGGAACTTGTTGCCAAAGTCTTTCTCCGAGGCCAAGACCCTAGAGAGGTGAGAAAACAAAAGGAGCTTTGCGCAGGTAGCTGTGGAACAGCTTTGGTTCTAAATGCTCAGGTTTTGCAGCATAGACCAGCCTTTTGTGCCTCCCCCTGGTGAATAAGAAACCAGGACATGTTGCCTCGTTTGCTATTCCTCCAGAAGAGCTTGATTTTTTCGACTTTCAGAGATGGGATGTTGGCACAAACAGACCTCTGAGCTGAGAGCATGGGTCTATATTTAAGTTTAGCCTATAAGAATTTTGAGGTGTTTAATCTTGACAGATGTAGGGTGTAAGTTTATCAAGTAAAATCATCACTTCTAGACACAAAATTGCTTGATTCCTAAGGAAACATGCTTTATAGACTCCAGGTTACCCAACCTGTGTTGTTCTCTCCTGTTCCTTTGTTTACTCCGGAGGAACACAAGAAAGTTAAACAGGTTTCCATTTCCTGTGACAAAAGCCAACCCCACGCAAATTTGATGGTTTGCAAAGTGAGCAGGATGATTAACAGTGAATCACAAGAGAGAAATTCCTCCAAAGTATTTTCAGGAGCTATGAAACAGCTGTTTACAAGATAGTACCAGGATTTTGTCCCGGTCTTTTTAAAGATGCATCCTATGTGCCCACCACTCTTTGCAATATTATAGGCAACAGTTATTTTTAGGTCATGCCTCAGTCACGCCTTGGCATCCCATGTGTGACCAGCCACATCACCTGACAGGTGGCAGGACAAGTAGCTGGGTCACCTTTGAGCCCTAAGGCCAAGATCAGTGAATAAAACCACATTTCCACCACTGGAAAACTTAAAACAAAGGGAATGTGCAACCTGTCTCTCTTCTTTATTTAAAATCTTTCCCCCCCCCAAGCAATTATAGATGAATTATGCACTCTTCCCCTCTCCTGTGTAAGCACTTTCTAGCTGGCTAGATTTTAGTAATCTATTATTCATTGGCTTGCTCTCTCTTCCCTGCTTTCCCCCTCTCTCCCCACCGCCAGGATCTGGCAGGGCTGCTGGGGAGGCTCCTGTCCCACCAGTGCCCAGGCCCCCACTCCTCCCGCTCACCCACTATGGGTTATTGCCATCTGCTGGAAAACCAGGGTGGACTGCCAGAGAAACTCATCCCCATTCCTGGAAGTCAGGCCCCTTAAACTGGGCGGCTGAGCTGTGAGCTGGGGCTTGCTGCAGCACAAGGGGCATCTCGGGGGCCACTGGGGGAACAAGTTGCCCCCAAGGCTCTGGGTGAACCCCAAAGCAACCGCCATGCAGCAGCCACAGGATTATTACGCAGAACTAGGCTGTCACACAGCTGGTAGGCTTCCTTTTAAATACAGATCTTTTCAGGTCATTTCATTAGGTATACAAGAAGACTTTCTTTTCCCAAAGGTTAGTTAATCCTAAACACAAGTGAGAAGAATCATATTTAAAATTCCCCTAAGCAAGCAGGTATTTTAGGAACAGTAAGACCTTCCACATCTTACAAAACCAAAAAACCTACTCTGGAAATAGGGATGCATTCTGATTCCAGGAGCTCCTGAGCCTTTCTGCAGCCTCTGACTGACCACCTAATGGTCCTGCTGAGCAAAACGTGGGCAAAGAAATCTACTGTACTTTGTAGGATGCCAGGCAGGTGACTATCAATATGCACATTTAAAAGAAGCTCTTATGCTTTTGTATCATGTGTCATTATGTTGAAGCTCAACTGCTATCACTGTCAAAGGGAAATTAATGTCTTAATGGGAGATGAAATGACAACTCTGATCTGATGTGTTACCTTTTATTCCTGACTGTACATTGCAGTCATTTAATACCCTCCAGACAGGTGCTTTTCTAGAAGTATACAGATTACTTTTTATAGTTCTAAATCTTCTTTTACTTCTTTACTTACAACTTCAAATAACTTTTTAATTGGCTTGTCAGATAGCAAAAGGCCAAGTAAGGTACTCAAGAGGGTAATAATCTTGACCAAGGAAAATACGATGTAGAGGGGAGACAATTACGTTCACTAGACAAGCCTATGATGTATCATAAAGATTTAGTACATATTATAGATAAAATTGCAAAACAATTCCAAATAATACCTTAAAAGAGGACAGATCTGAGAATTGAAACACTTGCTCTGGAATATTTTTTAATTAAAACCATATATTTCATTATCTTCATTATAGTATCCTGAATATTTGGCTTGGTGTGAGTGCTGGGAAGTTTAGCAAAAATGCTAGACAAAAGGCAGTGTTCAGATTAGCTTCCTGGGCTGAGGAAATCTGACAGTCATTTATCTGCAGATAGATTGTAGTCTGACAAAATGATATGCTGATGACTCTTTATTTTCTGTAAATTCTGCAATTTTTCGTTCTGTGATTGCACAGAAAGAAGACAAATGACCTTGTTAAAATCAATGCTCCCCAAAGTAAAAGAAGCCTTTGATTTGGTCAAGATCTTATTATCTAGCACTTACATGTGAAGGCTGTTGAAACTTTATATTGATTTTTGAGCATCAGAAAGAGAAACAAGAAATGAATCTGCAGAGGCTGCAGGGCCTTCTCACACCGGGCTTTTGTCACATGCATTTCATTCACGGATTTATTCTTGTTAATTGACCATAAGATGCAGATTATTATTTTATCATGCACCTACATGCTGGAAAGTATGTAACAAGGGAAGTACTCAGTTGTTCACATTTACAATCCATACTGCCATAGTAATAGATATAAGAGTAAAAAAGTGGCTTCTGTGCTGAAGAATTAGTACTAGAGAAAAGAAGTGGTACACAGAGAGAAGAAGGTGGCATGGGAACTAGGCAGCCTTGCTGCTGCAACCCCCGTGTGTGACAAAAAACCCATGGCACAGTGCTCAGAGCTGCGGGAGGGCACAACCTTCCCGCTCCCCTCTTCCCCTCAGGGAATCTAGAGCTCTGGGCACCACAAAAAATACTGCAGTTGAATGGCAGCATTGCTCTTACTGCTTGATTTGGGGGACCCTTCACTAGAGCGTTTTATTGACTTTTAGCAAGAATTAATCAACCGATGTACCAATAGCACACCAAGCCTGTCCTGCTGGTGGTCCATTTAGAGGTATGATTTAAATATTTTTTTTTTAGTTACTGGTTTTAGAAATGCTTTAGGGTAGGAGGTAGAGGAATGTAATTGGTGTAGCTGATTCTCACAATTTTGTGTTCATTTGATTTAAGGGCTGGCTTGGCTGATGCAGGACTGTGATATCAGGGCTGTGCACAGGCAGGTTTCTCCCTCTCTCTCTGCCCACAGGGTGCCTTCCTTGGTCCCACTTACCTTGTAAAGGAGTCATTCTGTCCTCCCACATGATGCCTAGGGCTGGGGGGCATGGTGGGTGCCCTTCAAGCCTCTTTCCAAACCCTAGGGATATCCCAGATGGAACCTGCCCATAAACCAGTGCAGGGGGTCCTCAAACCCACTGCCCCATGCTGCCTACACCTAGGAGGGGCTGAGAGAAAGGCTTGGCCAGGGAGGACTGGGGACACCAGAGGAGGCTCAGCTGGGACCGGTTTCCCTGTGAGGAAGGGGAATCAGCAGATGAAGCTGGTGGTCAGCATCTGTCAGGGGTTTCTCTGCTTCTAACCCAGGACACCACACAAGTTTCTATTCACTCTTCAACACACAAGCCTTAGCAGCACAACGCTGCTGTAGGACACGGGTTTAAAACAGTGAAGATCTTTTGTTTACAGGTTTCCATTTCAAAACATGGAAGGTTTTATATAGCAGGGTAGAGATTTTTCTGTCAAGTCTAATCCAGGCCAATGCCATGCCGTAATCCCCTAATTATACTATGCCGTAGGATCAGTGTCTCTAATCCCTAATTATATCTTTGCTTGGAAAATATTTTGTCTCACTTCTGTCTCTTCCACATGGTCTCCACCTGCTGCTAGTAGTAATTAACAGGTAGATCCCAGCAGTTTCTTAGAAGGAAATAGCAAATTCTCCCCCAAAAGTATTTCAGTCATCCCAAAACTGTTCATAAATTTGACACAAATAGTTATTTCTAGGGGAAAACAAACAAACAAACAAACAAAAACACGATTAATTGTTGGTGACAATTCTGCCCACTGTGAAGGGGGGATTCTGCAGGATGCTTTTGGCTTTGCTCACTCAGAGGCTCTTCCAGTCTCACCACTGAAAAACACTCACCCCTAGGCATTGGAGACTTACATCTGCTCCAAAGGAAACCTCATCCATTAGGGAGTATTTAGCCAGTGAGCAGTGATTACCCAGCTATTCAGGAGAGCATCCCCGAACAAGACACGATTTATTGCTCAATTGGACAAAATTGCAACGTTTTGACATCCTGACATCCTTGTCATTCACCCAGCACAACGGGGGCACAGCTGCTTTCTGAGGGAGGACTTGTAAGCCTGGTGCTGGCTGGCATTGTCTTCTCCAGCTTGTCTCGGTGCCCCTCTCTCCTTTCTCCTAACAAAGGCTTTTATTCACATGATTTCCTGGAAACCTGCTGGGTAGGAGAAGAAGAGCCAGAGGAACAACTGTCTCTCCCAAGGCATTTGTCCCCCAAATATATGGCTGTCTCCAATGCCTCTGGGCCAGCCCACTCCAGGGAACTCTCCACTGACCCAAATGGTAGATGTGGGTTTAAATTTCAATTTTTTTGCCATCCTTTCCACCTGCTGTGTGTGGTACTATTGGTGAAGGATAAATTTGGTATGTAGGAATAAACCTGTGTATGGATCATCCCCTTATTTCTGTCTTTATAAATGCAAGAAAAAAAAATTTTTGCTTAGGGTCAGATGGGATGTTTTATGTGAACAATGTTTTTTTAACCTGAAATAAACACCTGCAAATTTTCCATACTGCTCATTTGGATCTTTGTTTCTTTTATTAACATTTTGGTTCAGCTGCTGAACTGAAAAAAAAAAAAAGAGTTCATAATGTTGGGATGGGGCTGACTCCCTGTTCAGAATAATAATGGCAGTTGGTTCAGTGTAGGCGTTGGTTTAGTGACCTGTGGAAAGTCTGCAGTGAAAACAATACTTGGTACTTCTTGAGTCATGTACAACTTCCACAAAATGAAAGAAATCTGGCCCTACCACTGTAGCAACTCGTAGAAGCCACTTGATAATACTGCATCAGGATTCAGAGATTTAATAACAATTACGTGAAAAAGATGCAGAATTAAATTAATCTCACGTTATTCAAAGTGGGAGCAGTAAATATTGTAAGAGAACCATTAAGGAGCGGAAGGTTAAAAATGCTGATCCAGCAGTACCAGAAGGGCTTGGGGGCAGGCTTCAAAGCAGCGTTTAGTTCAAAATGCTTTAGGAAAAACAGTAACAGGCCATGAAGGCTTTGGGGTATACAGGTGGGAAGCCTTTGGTGAAAGAACAAGTTTGCTTTCTTGAAAATCAAAAAGAAAGAGCAGAAGTGGTGCTAATGAAGAAACTGGGGAGCTCACTGTCCCCCTCCCTCTCCTCCCTCTGGCGGGGATGGGGTGCTGTGCTGTCTACACCAGTGCTGAGCTCCCTCTTTTATTAAGTACTTCAGCATATTAAAAGCAGAATGATTTTAAACTTCAGGTTCAGTGTTCAGTAGGCAGATAGTCTGGCCCATCCCTGCATTTGGGGGGTTGGAGGTGACCATGAAATTGCCCCAACATTCACCATGACTGAGAAAACGCAAACACTGAGAAATCCCAGGTTAGGTCCCCATAGCAAACACACCTGGCAATGCCTCTGTCATCCTGGAAGCCTTTGATGGGACCAATGGTGGCATCAGCCAGGCAGAGCTGTCTTTCGGCATGTTTTTTGCAATGGCAAATGTTATTGGTAGACAACTCATAAGTTTAGTCATTGCAAAGGTGTCTCAGCCCCAGGACAGGTATGTTAGATGTAGAACGATGAAGGTAGGATACCCACGGACAAGCTGCATCACCCGGTGGTTTCAGTGGACAGCACTGCTGAGCTGCGGGCAGTTCTGTTCACACATCTCCAATGGTGTGAGCAAGTCTGACATCTGTTCCCCAAACTGGCAGGTAAGGTGGCAGGTAAGGGCTGCTGGCATTTGTAAAACTGGTGCGTTTGCCTCTGAGAGCAACAAACCATGATTTTGTGACGCTCTCAGGATCTGAGCCCCTCTGGCACAGCAGAGTGTGAGACCTGTGGCGCTCTCCGTGCTCCGTGTTTGTAGGACAGGTGAGGAGGTCTCTTCCCAGGTGCCGTCAGGGAGAGACCCTCACCGTCAGCCTTGTGTGTGCAGTACTCCCGTAACCTGGTGGTGACTGTGGTGGAGGGAAGTGCTGCTCAGGCACTGCTGTCACTGTGCCCCTGCTTTCGATGGGTTGGCGGGTTGGAGCCCTGGGCTGCCTGTTGCACATCGACTCTCTGCTCTCTGTGGAAGGCAGGAAGGTCACAATGGGAGGAGGGGGCTCTTGGAGTTTGAATTGGAGGAGACTTCAAGCAAAGAAAGATGAACTGGAGGACCTTCAGTATTCACTGATTGTGGGGTTTTTTTAGGGAGAGAGCTGGCTTTCATCTGGGCTCAGGGTTACTTTAATCACCCAGAGATGTGCTTCAAGAAAAAGGAACTGCCATCTCTTGGGGGCTGGGTTGCAGCAGTTACTGTGAGATGCAGACAGTCCCTCCACGTGATACTGCACAATGGATTAATACAGCTCAGGACTATTTGTACAAGCTGAGCAGGATTTTCAGCACAGCAATTGCCCTAAAACTCTGGAATTCCTAATTGCCAACACAAGCCTCTCATTGCATGACTGATATTCGGTATGTGACACAGCATTAATTGTGCATTTCAGTTTGCAAATTGCAACTAATTACTGTTGTCCTGACAAGTGCTTCTATACTTCCTCCTGTTCGCACACACAGGGTTGGTAGGAATACATCAGAGATTTGATCTGTCTAAGCCAGTCTTTCAAGAAGTATAAAATTGCAATGAATCTTAGGCCAGTAACGCCAGCAAAAGGCCAAGGGCCAGCTGGAGGTACATCCCCATGTCACGGTGTGAGAGTGACATTCATACATGCTTTTGTTAGGTTGGAAGAGTGGATTTTGATGCCCTGACTTGTTAACCTTGCACCTTTCCTTGGCATCACACCCAGCTTGGAGGTTTATTTAGTGAAATATGACTATGAATAATAGTCTTCCAAAAAAGCTAATGTCATAATTTTTTAAGAGAAACGGAAGCAGAGACTCCTTCCAGGAAGGAGCGTGGTGGTGGCTGCGTGCCCACGCCTGCCACAGGGCAGCTTGGAGGCGGCCAGGCGCCTGGGGGCCGGCAGCACGTTCCACTGAGTCACCCCACCTTGGAGCACCCCGCTGCCAGG
>JAVJGJ010000047.1:66390335-66440243 GCA_035590215.1 Microhierax caerulescens | reverse complement strand
CAGCACGTTCCACTGAGTCTCCCCACCTTGGAGCACCCCGCTGCCAGGGGCTCCTCCCTGCTGAACACCTCCTCCTGCACACCGCCTCCCACAGCTCCCGAGTTACCAAACCGTCGTGCAATTAAGGTGATGGCTCTTGCACAGGTGATGCTCCGGACACCGTCTCAAACAGCCAGAAGCACTCAAACAATGCCTGCAAAGCAAATGCAGTGTCTCTAAGCGCCTATGCCAAGTCTGGTGCATGCCTGTTTTGCGACGGGAACGGCAACGTGTGCCACAGCCTCGCTACCCGAGACCTGAACCTCTCATTTAGTCTAAACATGCCCATGGCTGCCCGTGGCATCTGTCAACATCCTGATTCAGGTTCATGCTATAGCTGCTGCTCACAGCCACCAAGGACATGAGTCACGGGGGAGTGGGTGAGCACGCTGGCTCCCTTCAAAGCACAATGCCCTTTCCTGAGGTTTGGAGGTTGCTTTTTATTTCTTTTAATATTCCCTTTCATGTGGCCAAAGGCCTGCCCTCCTTCGCAAGGGGAGAAAGGGAGGGCCAGGACACAGCTCAGCTAGCTCAGCTGAATCATACAGAGGCGGGATGTTGTGTGAATGAATCTGTTCGAGAGCAGTTTGAGAGGCAGACTAAGAGCAAGGTGCTTTAGTCTGAACACAGCTCTAGTACCCCATCCCTTCCATCAGCATCTTAGTTATTACTTAATGCCTAATTAATAACAGATGTTCTACTTCTGTTGCTAACATACTATGAGACTTTCAGAAAGTCATTCTGTACCCCCATGTGTGATCTTTACACAGAAAAGAAGTCTGACCTCTGTGAAGTGTTTCGTAAGCCAAGAGCGATATAAACGTGTTTCCCTCAGGAGCTATTTTCTCTGTCTCAAGCAAGACTTTCCCAATATTTGTTTGTCTGCTTTTCATTTTAAAAATATAGTTTAAAATGTTTAGTGGTAAGAAGTGCCATTATAGAAACAAACTGTACAAAGTCTCCAACATGTGACACCCTGGGGTAATCTCACTGACCGTATTGCACACGCATTAGCACACACATCAAATGAAAAAAACATTTTAGAGGGGAACATATTCCACGTCACTCCCCCACAAGAATACTTCAGAGGGTATAAGAGACTTGCAGCTGTTCGGAAAGTATTAGTGTCATTGCAGAGTGAATCAATATTCAGTGACATATCTTCTTCCAAGCAGATCAGAGTACAAGATCTTCCACTTTGTTGGTGCTCTGGGTATGCTTGTGCAGAAAGAGAGGTGGCAGCATGCAGCTTCCTACCACCATCTCCCCTGGTGCACCGATGCTACCTGACAGCAAGACACCTGCACTGCCACCTGTCCCCTGGAACAAGCAGCAGGTATGTTGCTGCTGCCAGCTATGGGAGTATGACCAGCCACAGCATTAGGATGACACGCTGCATTGTCAGAGCACTGTGTGCTGCTTAGCGAGTGCTCACTGGGCTGAGTGGAGTGGGCAGCAAGTTCACAGCAAGTAGCCCACACCCTGGACTGTTGCCAACTCAGGTTCTGCCTTGCAAGCAGCTGTATTAAATAGGATGTGAGCTTTGCTGACACTTAGTGCCAGGCCCAGTCTGCACCAAGTTGGCTTATGCAGCTAATGCCCCGCTGGGGCAGGGTAGCTGCTCCCTTCCCATCAGCCAGAGGGATGCTCAGCCACAGCTGCTCTGCTCCCTGGAGTGGGAGGAACTCTGACCACAGCCTCCCTGAGCACTGCTAGGGCTGCTGCTGACCTCAGGCTGCGTGGGTTGGGGCTGCATGCACAGCGGAGAGTGGCCCTGCCTAACCCCACACTCATGGTGTAAACTGAATTAGGTCATTTCATCTGGAGAGCACCCACAAGGCTGTCTCTGTATCAAAGGATCAGCAGAACATAACTGTCTCAAGGAATAAGAAATCCAAACATACACACACATGCACACATTCACACACATGTATATATATATACTTATGTATTTATATATAAATATATATACCTGAACAAATACTGCATACATTGTGCAATGCTGTGAGCAACCTGAGGTATTTGGTGTATTAGACAGCAGTCAGCTTCTGTCTGACTTTAATGAGTATTTGTTAATGCATGTGCATTAAATGAATGCTGACTGAGCCAAATACAAATGATCGTATCAGTAAGATATGCAGAAGATAAACCCAACTTCCCAGCTAAATGCATTGCCCTGCTCTCCTCTACCTGGCATTTTCAGACTCCAAGCCTAGGAAGCAATCCTGCTACAACCATCACACATGACTAGCTGTAAACACAGACTAGAGTCACAGGGATTGTTTAGGCTGCAATAGCACCCTGTGATACTTAACATTTCGGTTAGCATTCATAATATCCCAATTACACAGCACACACAGAAGAGGTAGGTACCTACCCACAAGATGAAAAACCAGTGCAGGGAGCACAACATGCCCCAGGCAGCTGCTGGAATAACTGTCAGGGAGGGTAAAGCCCAGCCCTGGTCCCCACGATTAAACACTTCTTTGCAAATATTCCTAATCCCATCTTTTAAAAATAGGGTATGTTTTTCAGCTCTTTGAAGGCATATAGGAAGTGGGAGTAGGAAATCCTCTCTGTAGATCCATACATGAATCATGACTTTTTATTTTGGTTCATTTAAGTGCTGGGTTTGGTTTTCATTGCTGCTACTTTCACCCACTGGCTTAGTGGTTAAAAGAGTCAGCTAAAATGTGGTCCAACCCCTTCCTCCACCCAAGGGCAGTGGCAGGCTCTCACTATCCTCTTGGCTCCACCTGCAGTAGTTCTCCCTTTTTTTGTACAGAGTCCATAAATATTTCTTGGGCCAAGTCACAGTGAGTCTCTGGCCTAGAGGCAGAAAAGCTCTTTCCCATCCTCACTCCTGTAATTATTGAATACCAAATGGTGAAACGTTCCCTGACACCAAGACTTCCTAATCTGGGTGTAAGAGGGGTCGGCACTTCCCCTCTCCTGGCTGCAGTGGCCTAGGAGGTGGCAGACATGTAGGGACTTTGATGACTTCAGGTGTGGGAAAGCAGGATGTAACAGAACTAGATCCTTACAGGGGCAGGGCAGGGCGCTGTGAGTACACCTACATGTTGGGTTATGATGTCTGAGGCTCCTCTTAGATGTGTGTGGTGGTGTATAATCTGCACTGCTGTAAAGATATAACAGGAATTAAACTAAAAAGTGATCTCAATCTTTTCTAAAATATCTGAGGTTGGTATACGTTCAGAACTTCCCAGTGGACACTGAATTTTCTGTTGATGATCCCGCCATGATGCTGCCTACTGCTACTAGCAGCACCAGGCAAACTACTCCAGCTCTGCTCTGTAGAGGCCCTAGCTATGCTAACACAATAAAATATTTGCTTAAGGTGAAAGGCTTTTCCTGGAAAATGTAGAGGCAGGAGAAGAAGTAAAATGGAGGAAAGAAAAGCTCTATACACCTGTATCCCTTCCCAGACCAATACAACACCCACTACTTTGAAAAGAAGCCCCCTTGACTTTCCCACGATCACATGAGGCATTTTGCCTTTGAAATTCTCTCCAGGCACATCGGTTTTGTCTGCTCTTACAGATGTACCTTACTTTTCCATTTCTGCTCTCACCACATAAAATTGCAAACCCTTCACAGTGACACACTTGACCGGCTGAACTCGAAGCAAAGCATCATGGAGCCCATCCTTAACCGCACAGCAGACTGGTCCTTCCTGCTGACGTTTTACCCACCGCCTCATCTCCCCAATTTTCTAGGCATTAAAGCAGAGAGGGACCTGCCCCAGCAGGGAGGTGCACTTCAACCAGCAGAAACCGATAACGGCAGAAGTATTTTGCTGCGTCAAATGCACCATAGCTATGTATTTTCCTGATGGTTATCTTCTTTCCTGGGGTGCTGTAAGGGTGCAGCACAGGGAAATCGTGTTTCACAAAGTCAGTGCCAACCCACGCCAACTTACCCTTTTATTCAGCGGCAACAAGGTCTTAGCATCTCTTCCAGCATCTCCTCCAGCAGCCAGCCCTTGGTATTACCCGCAGTGAAACGGAGGCACAATTCACTCTCTGCTGCTGTCAGGGATGGGCGGCTCGTCTTTTCTCTCCCCTCCCTGTGCCTTGCATTCCCATTTTCCCCCGGGCTCTGGAGGAACAATCCTTGCCTTGTTCCCGCTCAGTGACCTGGCGCTGGGATTAACACGCATGAGCGGCTGCATCATCTGCACAGGGAAAAAATGCTGGGGCTTGGGCTGGGCGTAAGTGGCCGGGGCAAAGGCAAAATAAAGCATTTGCCCCAGCCACTTAGGCCTGGCCACAGCCATCTGCTGGGGTGCATGGAGATTAAACATAACCCAGGAAAGATGTTCCAAAAAAACCCCTGACCCACCCTGGTTTTTGAGCAAAATGAAGCAGCTGATCTATGAGGTTTCTTGGGTGGAAGTGGCATCTGCAGGGAAAGCCTCGCGTTGCATTTTTGGTGGAGCTGCAGGGAGGAGGACTGCACAGGAGGGGGTCAAATAGGTGATATTTGCAGCAACAAAGCCCCTGGGTAACTTGCCCTTCAGCTGTAAGCTTGATTTCAATAATAGTAATAAATGCAGGCCTTTGTGGGGTGCTGCCAAGAACCTCAGCCCTGCCTGAGGCTGAGTGCCACAGGGAGACCTCCCATGCCAGGAGTGGGACTCAGAGAACACAAATGCCAACTGGGGGAACATGTCAAGGCTGCTGAAGCCTTTTGCACTTCATCTCCAACTGTGGAGCTGATGGGAACAGTTTCCAGCCCTTGCCTGGGGAGCAGCCGGGAGCCCAAGGGAAGAAGCCTGCCCTTCGCTCTCTGTGATTTTCTCAGGGCTGTGCTCTCCAGCACTTCCAAAGGGCTATTTTTTTCAGCTTCTGAGGAGGTGATGTCCTGGTTTGAATCTTGAGAAATTTTTTAGAAATACTCTTTATACCCATATGCAGTTTCTTGCAGACTTGAAAAAGGCAGGCAGCTGCAGCTAGATCTGACTTTCTGCCCTGGCTGGAGGCTGAGGGAAGTTCTCCGCTTGTCTTGTGGAAAGCCCCAAGGGAAGGCAAAGGAGGCAACAGCATCCACCCACTGCTTCATTTGACTGTTACAGCACCACCATTTTCAAGCGCTAGCAGGATGCCACAGGATGAAGAAACACTGCCCCAAATGTCTTCAGAGCCAAACATTGGAGCTGGAAGCAGAGGGAAGAGCCATCCCACAACACAGGCCAGGTTACCTGCAGGTCCCCTGGTTCAGAGGTGACTTGTGCCTGAGTAGACATACCTGAGAAAATCTCTGAGAACAACTCGGTGGTGCTGACCTCACAGGGTTCTTTAGGCATCAGCGTGCGCTTACAGAAAGTTATAATTTCAGTCTATGTCATTTCACCTTAACCCTTAGGCACATTTCAGGAGCACCTCTTGCTCCCAAGAGCTGGAGCAAGCCCTACTGCCATGGGCAGTGTTTGAGACCTCTGCCTGGCTGGGTAGCAGAGGGAGGGATACGTGCACTGTGGTGCCACTTCTCCGGGGTCTCTGCCCTCAGCCTGCCCGTGATGCCTGCAGCCTGGCAGAGGATGGGAGCAATGCACAACCAGCAAAAAGGACTCTTGAGATACCATGTGCTTTATTCTCTTTCATGAGCTTCCACAGCAGATGTATCTGTCAAAAAGATTTTGTTCCTATTGATTATTTTCTCTATAAAATTAGAAAATTCAGAATTGGTTACAGAAAAAAAAGGTTATTAGCTGCTCAGTAATTTAAATTATCTGCTCCCCTTTACTCCATTTTTTGTGGAGTTATGTTGACATTTTTTAAAAAAAAAAGTTCTGTTGCTATAGCTACCAAGATGAGCTTTCAGCCATGAGATTATGATCAATAAAACATGCCAGATGTGGCTCCAAGAACTTTCATTAATAAAAAACCCAAGTGTGATGAAAATCTTTAGAATAATTCTAGGGGACATAAACAAGATGCTTTTAAATAACTAATCTGATGAGAAGAAGAATGCAACTAGCACCCCTTAGATTTTGTCCCAAGCACTAACTGAAGCATTGCTCTCACTGAGAACACATGCAGCAAAATAGCCTTTCAGAAACATGCAGCACGTACAGCAGAGTGCAAGAGAAAGGGGAACCCTCTGTTCTAAGAGGCTGCCTCTGGTCTGTTGCTGCCAGCCCTTCCCCTCCAGCAGAACTGCTGATGTGCAGAACAAAACTCTGGGGCAAGTCATAATAATGAAGGCTGGATTCCCTTGCAAAATGTCTTCTTCTTTGCAAGTTGTCTCAAAGAGCTCAGTATCTTGTTTCCTCTAGATTATTCACTCATATGTATTATAAATTCAAAAGAAAGACCCATTTACTGCTGGGCCTAATGGAGGCCCACTAGCTATGCACCCAGCGGGAGGGGGCAAAAGTAGCAGAGGAGAAGCAGAGAGAGGAGCCTCAGAACTAGGTCTTGCCTGAGGGCCAGCAGCTCCCTTCCCAGCAGCACGGCAGGGTGCTGAAGGGCTCTGGTCATCCTTCAGGTTTTAATGGCCCTAAGATGCTCTCTGCTGTGGAGTTTCCAAACACCTCTGGGTCTGGTTCTCTACAGCCTTGCCTTATCCTAGATTGCAAACCAAAGAACACAGCAGAGCCAAACTCTACCGTTTGCCAGGCTGGCAGCCTGATCTCTACCAGCCTCATCAAAAAAGCAAAGAACCAAGAGTCCTCTTCTTCATCTCCATGCATACTCATGCTCCTGAACTCAGGTGTGGATGCAGTTCTCCTCCCCTGACAGCTCCTGCACAGGTTCCAGTTAGAGCTGGATGAAGAGCAGAAGGAAAATATTTGTTAAAACTAACTCATGCTTTTATGCTTATTTTTATGTGGCTATGGTTTTATGCATATTCTCTCACTTCCCAATTCCCAGGTCATTTTCACCAGTGTGTCTCCAGGTTATGAAACTCACTCCAAGCTATGTGGATACTTCGAGTCCAATTCAAACATTCTGTATCTCTGATGAGCCCATAACAGGCGAGGTACTTGTTTGCTGCCATATTGTCATTGAATTATCCTGCACTGGAACTAGATGCCACTGTTTGTCACCATGGGAATGAAACATTAATTTAATGCTATCAGCATTTATTAGAGAGCAAGCCCATTGTACAGGCTGCCAAGGGAAACTGACAGTCCTCTACAATAATGACTGTGTTGAGGAAAAAATCCATTTCTCATCAGGAATGACTCTTCCCGCCTCTCTCGTGCTTCTCAAGTGTCTGTGGAACAATGGAGACAAGTCAGCTGGAAATGAGAGAAAAATACAAGGATGTCTCAAAGCTTCACCTACGAGTGGATTTGCTAGTGATTCACCCACTGCACAGGTCCGACTTTCTGCATCTTACATTGCTATTTTCCAGTTCAAATAAAGAAGTCAAGTTTTGTGACATTTCCAAATTATTTTCCTGGGAAAGGAATTGTTTAAATAAAGAGTGGAAGATGCCTAGGAGAGTATTTTAGTACTTATTCAGAAATGTAATATGCAGCTTTTCACCATATTTTGATGTTGAGGTTTAATTCTTTGCAGCTCTGTGGGATGGAAGAGTTTTACAGTCACTGCTCATATGTCACGATACAAAAAGACACACACAGGATCTGCTCCGGGTGCATTTCTCCATGGCAAACAGCACTTGTTCTGCATGATGGCAGTAGAGCTAGTTGGGTATTTAGCATAAGTATGAACCCTACAGGTTTTCTTTAAGTGACTTTATAAAGGTCGCACGTCAGGGGAGTCCACCGTGATACCACACCTGAAGAAAGTCCACAGGGTTTGTCCCCACAGGCGGGTGGATGCATCGGGACAGGCTGGGAGCCGGGGTGCCGCGCAGCAGCCCTGCAGCAAAGGACATGGAGGTTCTGGGGAACGCCAGGCTCCGGGTGAGGAGCCCCCCAGCGAGGGGCCGAGAAGGCAGGAGCTGCCTCAGGGAAGGGGGCAGCACGCCCGGGGGAGCTGGTATTTCAATGTACTCCGTGCCGAGGAGGCCAAAACCAGCTTTTCTGTTTTCTGATGAATTGTCCCCTCTGAAATCGTGGATGGGGGTGAGGTTTGTGGAAGGGGAATGACCTGTACAAAAAACATGCAGACGTTTAAAGGAAGAAAAACAGCTGGGAACTTGAAGAAAATGAGTAAAGCCTCAGCCCTCAGACTGAGCTACCGCCTGACTGCTGGCCGGTGAATGTGAGGAACCTCCCTCTGCGGGGGAGAGTGGCCCAGGAACGCCAGCGGGCAGCAGGGACGCGCAGGACCCCCGCCAGCCGCGGATCACCCGCCCGGCCGCTGGCGGCCATTTGCGGCCGGCGGGGAGCGTCAGCCCCCGCCCGCTCAGAGCGCGGCCCGCGGGCCCCTGGCGCCCCCTCGCGGCGCCGGTCGCCAGCTTCGGCTCCCGCAGGGGCCCACCCGGCTGCCGCGTCGGGATGCGAGACCCGTAACAGAAGCCCAAGGCGAGGGAGAGCGCAGGGAACTGACGGCCAGTCAGCCGCAGCGACCGGATCCCGGGACCTGCGGTTCGCCCGGGGCAGCCCTGCCCTTTCTCTCACACCCGCGGGGTTACAGGCACGGGAGGGGCGGCTTGGGGCAGCGCAGTCAGGCCGCTGGTGACCCGCTGGTGACAGCTGACATCGCAGCCCCAGCCGGGAAGCTCTGGGTTTGCTGCCCCGAGCTGTGGCAAGCGCGGCTCACACCTCATCGTGACCCTGGTGGTCTTTTCCTGGGCAGCCAGAAGGACCTCAGCAATGGCAGAGAAAGAACTCTTCATTTCCTGTTGTAAACTGAACTTCGGACCTAGGAAGTGTCACACACCAAACTGGCAACTTTTATTACTGTGTTTCTGCCCCGCGAGGCCCTGCGCTTCAGCTCCTCTCCTGTTCCAGGGCCCTGTGTCCCGCGGCCTCACGGTTTGAGAGAAAAACAGATCTGTAGGAGCAGGAAAACAAATTTATTTCAGGAAAAGCAGGCAACTGCTCCCTTCCCCCAGCACACGGACTCTCACACACGCTGGGGTCCCAAGGTGGGCAGGGGGGAGCCCTCCAGCCCCCGGGGAAAGGTGGCAGGGTCTGCAGTGGGGCTCCTGCGTGACCGCTTGCAAGGAAAGGGGCCTCTGCAAAACAACCCACCAGGACGTGGAAAACCTGACAAAGGGACAAGGCACAGCCCTGAAAGCACATACGAAAGGATACCCTTTCCCAAAGAAGCTTCCCTTTTCCATCAGCAGCAAGAAGGGGAGTCACCCTGCTGCAGTCCCCACTGCAAGCCAGGCCATAGAAGCCACAGAGGGCCACTGGGCTGCTGCACATGGCTGGCACTGAAAGCAGAAAGGGCTTGCAGTAAGCTGTGGTTGAAACAAGCTTTACTGGACAGAAGACTAAGATCTCTCATGGTTTCTGCCAAAGGGTATTTCTTGCAGTAAAAGCACTTAAAGTATCACTTACACTCTTTCAGGCAAAGACCAGCAGTGAATACTCTGCAAATATCTGCTTGTTAATAGAATGCCAAGTGCCCTGTCGTGACAGTGCAACACCCCAGGGGCTGATCGGAACTAGACGTGTTGATGGAGGCAGTAAGCAGGCAGGGTAACACCGGCATTTACACTTTGCTGAGCTAACTTACTTTTTAACACACTTTTTAATGCTGCTGCTGACAAAAGCCAAATCAAGCATCCACTGGAACAGCAAGTGGCTTTGCAGGGATCTCCAATACGGTGTTACCAGGTGTGAAGTGTATTTGTCTCCAACTGCAGGAGACAATGTGAGTCGATTTACAGGACAGGGCCTCCCAGGTATTTGTTACTCACAACAGACGCTGTGGAAATAGCTCTGCAAAATACACACCTGGGGGCATCTCCAAGTCATTTCCACACCCAGTTCTGTGGATTTAGGAATGCAGAGAATGTGGGTTGTGCTGCTCTCCTTACTTGCTGGAGGTAGGTACAACACTTCCCTTGGCACCTTAGGTGAAGACAGTGATTTAGCTCTGTTCCACAATACCAGTATGCCTACAACAGACCCTTCAGCGACTATGCTGCTGAAACATGCACCTGCAAGGCATGTGGGCTGCAGATATGCCACACCACGCTATGCAATACCCCTTTCTTCCCTCTCTATAGTCATTAACCTCTTATTTTCCTTTTCAAAGGCGATTAGGCTAATTATGCTCTATTACAATAGTCTCGTTGGCATGTATTTTTCTTCTTTTCTTTTGCATTATATTTTTCTTCTTCAGGTAACTCTTCTCCCAGTTATGCTGGGTAGCCTAGCTAACCAATAATATCCTCTGCACCTTCAACTTTCATAATGAAACACAAGAAAGAGTTGGCAGATCAAATTACTCTCCCTTCCCAGTCTCACTGCACTTGTCATTCCCCCCAGCAAGGATTGGTCAAAGATAAAAAGATGAACAGTTCAGGAAGATTCATCAGCTCAGAACTCCACAGACAGAAATTCTGACATACCCATCAGTCTTCATTAATCATCTTTCAGACATGTTTTCTGTGTCATTTAGTGAGGTTATGCTACATATTGACGTTTTGCACATAGCACGTGAACTATAGTGATGTATTTTGACACTTCCCAAATTGGTGTTTCGAATTCCCAGCCCATTCGAGAGGGAAGCCACCCCCAGCCAGGCAACAGAACTGTCATGGTTTAACCCCAGTCGGCAACTAAGTACCACGCAGCAGCTCACTCACTCCCCCTGCCCCGGCAGGATGGGGAGGAGAATTGGGAATCGAGGGTTGAGATAAGAACAATATAATAATTGAAATAATATAAAACTTAAAAAAGAAAAAGAAGAAAAAAATGAGAGAAGAGGGGAGGAAAAAAATCCAAAGGGAAGGGGGAAAAAAACCCTAAGTGATGCACAGCAGAATTGCTCACCACCAGCTGACCGATGCCCAGCCAGTCCCCGAGCAGCAGCCGGCTGGCCCGGCCAACTCCCCCCAGTTTATGTACACAGCATGACATCCTACGGTATGGAATATCCCTTTGGCTAGTTCGGGTCACCTGTCCTGGCCGTGTCCCTTCCCAGCTCTTGTGCCCCTCCATCCCTCTCGCTGGCAGGGCCTGAAGAACTGAGAAGTCCTTGACCATACAAACACTACCCAGCAACAACTGAAAACACCAGTGCGCTATCAGCATTGTTCTCACACCAATCCAAAACACAGCACTGTACTAGCTGCTGAACAGAAAAAATAACTATCCCAGACAAAACCAGGACAAGAACAAATTTGTTCTGTCAATGAATTCCTTAGCAGTTTGTGGGTTATCACTTCAGGTAACTGCGTTTTTTCCTTTTCAGAGATGTAATAATATTTTTTCTTCATTTCAGAAGTAATTTCAGGTCATGCCATTGTTCGTAAGAAACTTCAGAGTGAAATTTACTTTCCTTTTTGAGCATCCCTTAGTCCTTGTCTGTAATTAAAAGGGCTTGAGTTAGTCATCCCCTAGTAGAGATACTGATCTATTAAAAACCAAGCATTTCACTAGTGTGACTGGGACATCTTCCATTAATAAGATAAACTATGAAATATTTTATATCAATTAGCTCATTATTGAGCAGTTTTACAGATCAGATGCCATTTCTTCCTCCTGAGATCTTTTCTTTTACATAACTATTGGCAGATTAAATATAGACCTCCTTTATGCCTTTTGAATATACATTTATATATCAAAGCTCTATAAATTTAGCTAAATCTTTTTCTGAGAAAATTATTCAGAAGACAATTGCAGTCTCAAATAACTAGATTGCTCCTTAAAAAACACCAGTTCAATAGAACTGAGGAAAAGTAGAAACAATGTTAGATTACTGTGAAAGGAAAATGAGTCCTGAAAAAAAAAGAGCTCTACAAAAGTCTAGGTGGCACAGAAATGTTGGAAAGGGATTAGTCTCTCTCAAACAAGAATGAGGAGTCATCAAGTCAGCAGAAGCCAAGTTGAAAAAAAAAAAAAAACAAAAAAAAAAAAGAGGCTCATGATAAGCCATGGGAATTCCTTTTCAACTGAAACCAAGACAAGTTCACATGGATTCCATAGACGACTGTCCATGCATGTGGACAAAATGGAGAACTTTGAGCATCACCATAAGGACAACTGGCACCATACTCAGGAAAAGCCCAAGCTGACATGTCTAGAGAAGACTACCGAGAGGAATCATCACACTTGACTGATTTTCTAGGCAACTCATGTATCTGGCATCTCTCACCCATTCTTTGTGCATCCCAAAACAGGCAAATGCATTATCATCTCAGAAAATCTTTGAAATTGGACTTTTAAGTTGCTCAGGAACCAAATACAAATGCACATCACATGCCCAAACCCTGATCGGGTTCTACGCTGTTTAACTTCAAAGAACAAGCATGGAATTTAAGTGCATCTATGCTTCCTTGGTTGCCAGTAGGCCTGAATTCAGGCAAATCTCCTCTAGTTCTTTAATTTCCTTCTGTTCCTGGAAAGAAGCAAGCACAGCTGTCTGTAACACGACTTCAGCTTACTCTAAAATGCAACCATTTAAAAAAACCAACCCAACCAACACCAAAACCTTTGATGAAAAGGATGTAGCAATAATCTTACATATTGAACTGCCAATAGCTTAAGGAGAGGAGGGTTGGGTGTGTTGGTAAGGGTTTGGGGGTTTGTTCTACAGGTCTGTCTGTTGAAGAGCAGCTGAATACTAAGAGAGATCAGTGTTCTGGAAGCAGAACAGCTGCTTTGAGCGAAAGAAACCTCTCTTTTAAGAGAAAGGATTGTCCCCATACCCTATGCCAAGGGAGAATTCTTTCAAGTGTGTCTCTTACTATATCCAAGTTAGATAGGGTGGAAGTTGATGTTTAGAAAAAACCCATACACAACCAATAGAAGCCATTACAAATGGCTATTAAGTTGGCATTTTTATGAACTATAGGAGTGTATGCCTTTAGGAGAGGTCAAAGTAATCCCACAGTTAATTTGAAGGGGTTCAAATTCCAATATACCATGACTGCAATAAATTTCTGAACATTTCCACAGCCATCAGCTGTTGGGGTTTTTTTTGTTCTTTTTTTTTTGTTTGTGGTTTTTTGTTTGTTTGTGTGTCTTTTCTATAGTGAACAGCCTTTTGAAGACTAAGACATTTATATTTGTGTGGGGGAAAGCTTACTTGTATTAACAAACACTGGAATAAGAAGTTACAGACATCAGATGATCACGATTTACACAGATAGCTAGGTATGAAACCTATCAAGTGAGAAGTATTATATAATGACACTTTAACAAACAGGTGTAGAGACTGAATAAATGCATGAAGTTCAAAGATTTTTCTTCTCTTTATTTAAACACAAATACATTTACAGCATGCAGGTAAGTTAAAACTATATGGCATCTTCCCCAAACCAATTGTTTTAATGCATCTTAAGTGTACTGAAGTTAAATCGTGTTCCACAGGTAGACTTGTCCTCATGTCAAATTTAGTTACACACAGTAGTGAGTCGGCATTTAAGTTATGTAAATAATTTAGTTGTTCACCAGAAATAAATACTATTTCACTGTGTTCCTATCCTAAACCATCTTTTTAAAAATATGATTTAGAGGAACATAAAAGAAAGAACCATTCAAAGACTGCAAGCTGAAACAGCAGTGTTGAACATTCCCCATATAGACTGAGTATTTTAATTTACAAAAAACAGTAATTGTCCTGACTGGCTGACCTAAGACAGCCAAACCAGACAGCAAAAAAAACTGATGTTTTTTTTTGTTTGTTTGTTTATTTTTGTCTTTTTTACATTTTAAAGAGGCAGGTCTTGGTAAACTTCATAAAAGGTTTAAAATAAAAAAAAAGTTTAAATATAAAAAGGTGATGTACACTGAGCTATAGGCTAGTTACCATTTATTTTATTTTTTTATAAACACAGCAATTTTCAGCACCAAGCCCCATGATAATTACCTACAGGAACAAAACCCCCATTCACAGGCATGAGAAAAAAATCCTGCTTCATTTGAATGCATTTTAATGAAAGTGGGTTTTTTTGTTTTTATGATTGCATATTAACAAACGAAGGTCTGAAAACCTGTAGTTAATGTTGAGAAAGACAACGGACAGTGCTGCTTCCATTATGAGAAAATTCATTCAAAGTTCACTGTTCCTTAATTTTTCTTTCCTCAGTATGCTATCTTTAATCATGCTGTAAAATAACTGCAAGTTTGGAGTGTCTGGCAGCCTTAATGAACAGAAGAGTCTTAAAAGCTGAAAACTCCAAAATAGTGAGATTTTTGCCTGATACACTCAACCTTTAAAAATCAAACTATTAAAAATTCAGACTACTGTAGATATAGAAAAAAGTGGTTCAAGGTCTAAAATCTGACTACACTCCATCATAATATAAATATTTTGTCTATTTATAAAAGTTGAAAGTGATCTGCTGTCTGAACAGTCACTGAGTTTCTACTGTTTCCACAATAACTGATGAATACCCAGAAAAAAAAAAAAAAAAAATCAAGCCAGCACACAAAGTGGTACCAACTGCATATGGAAAGCTCACTGAATTCTTTCAGTAATATTAAGTTCCTTCTCTCTCGAAGACCTGGTAACTAATTACTATCCAGAAGGCTGTTCTAAAAATTATAGTGGCTAAACCCTATGAATAAGTTAGGCAAATTATACTATAAAATTTAAAAACCCAGATTCAGCTCAGTGGTAGTACTGAAACTCAAAACCAAAAGAAACCCCATGTTTCATTTTGTTAGCCACTTTACAGGACTTTATTGCAAAGAGAAGAAAAATAGTCAACAACTACTACTTTGAACATTTCATATAGCTACTTACAAATGGATTACAAATACAATTCAGGGTAGCACTTTATTTTTTATTTTTAAACGCATGTCTCTGGGATTTCCAGATACACAAGTTTTAAAAAGTTGTATCCTTTATTACTGCATCCGAATTCATTGACCAGTTGCTGAAAAAAATTTTTAATTGCAAGTTAAAATTTTAGACAACGATTCCAGTACTGTATATGTAGTGGAATATAAAGTTAAATTTTAGATTGTGCTCATTTCACTATTATAAAATAGCGAAAGTGAACCATCACAGATACAGACAAATGGATAGACAGGCTCATCAGAATGAAGCAGAATGTTTTCACTCCACCAGACTGTACTGTGTATAGAATCAGGAACAGGACAGATGGGATAATCCATTGCCAAAGTATTTTTTGTAAACTTAGGTTTACTCTTATTACTGTACAATATTTAATTCTAAATTACCCGGATAAACGGGTATTTAATCAGATAACAGTTAAACAGCCTTGTTCATATTGAACTCTTTAGTTCTGTGGTGTAGCAATTGCCGTGCCTTATGGCAGTTGTCATAAGCACACTTCAGTATTCTTACACTGTACAAATAAATTTAGTTCCAATGCTCTAATGTAGCATTCCAAAAGAAAACTGTAGAGTAGAGTGCCATTCTAACTCAATGGGACATGTAGTGTGAAGTGATAAAAAAATGAAAGTATACTTAAACACTGTTGCACATTCCCTAAGACAGTATGATGTACACAAATTAAGCTAGAAAATTTTAACTAAGATTTTCTCAACGTACATTCAGCTTGGCACAGTGCGGACTAAATTTAAGACATGAAAGACAAACTGCGTAATGAGCAGAGCTACACTTTAAGTAACATGTCATTTTTCAAGACACCAAAATTGCACTCTTTTGGTTTTTTTTGGGAATCAGTTAGCAGAATTTGTAGAAGGGGAAGAGCTGTACAGGCCAGGTATAATTTATACATTTTCAAAAAATAATCCTACAGTCCCCAAAGGGAGAGATTTCGTCATGGAATGACTCCTCTACACAATATCCAATCCTCTTCATGCTGCATTTACTTTTCAGCAACTGTAAATGAGAAGAACAACAAGAGTTAAGTGCTTGTACCTCATAAGCCAAAAAAGCCAAGTTGTTAATGTTTACAGTATTCACCATTTACATAGCCTTTAAGAGTCCAATTCTTAGACTACTCAGGCAAGTGCTAATAAAACATCTACTCCAGAATAAGAAACTACACAAACACAATACAACAGCTGGTAACTGTCTGTTACCATCAACTTTACAGCATGATAAGGCAACCAAAATTGGACACCCAGTCAGTTTAACAAAGTAAACATTACGAAGATAAAGCAATTATAACCCAACTCCATTTCCCATGACTGTTGTTACTTTTCCAGACCACTGAGAATTGTCTGGATGCCCCCAGCAGCTGCTGCAAAGTTTTGACTTTGCTGTTTTGGGAAGATGAAATGTGAATGAAGAGATCACTTGGCATTAATCATCCCAAAAAAGTTTGATTTGCAGAAAGAAATAACAATTTACCACCTCTGTATTTCTTTAACGTTTCCAGAATAATTTGTTAAATGGTGGTCTTCAAACGTAAAACACTACATCGTGTTCCTACTGTACCAAAAGTTCTTCTCTAACCTGAAGTTCAGATGTTAAGTATCTGTGTTAATCCTCAAAAAAAGTGTAACAGACATTACTACAGAGAAAAATGATACCGTCTACCTGAGTATTCACAGATTTATATTTAATAGTAAAATAAAGTTGTAAAAAGTTTTGTTCCTTTACTTCCATAAGGGACATGTTCTTCCAAAAAAAAGACAGGAAAGTTGAAATAAATTACAACCACTCTCCTGCCTTTAAGCATTAAACTCTGCTTGGTTCTACAGCAATAGGTAACATGCTGACAGAAGAATTGCACAAAAGCTTTACAAATGCTTAAGGGACTCTGTAAGCATATTATGTGGGAGTTTCTTGGTTTGTTTGTTACAAAAGTGTTCTAGCCAGCACTTAGCAATTTTCCACTCCTTCATAATTTATCTACGTATAGTCCAAAAATCAAAGTACTAAGTCTCCTATTTGAACTCCCTAGGACCAACAGTAAAACCTTTTCTCCAAAGCAAGGTGCAAGCTCAAAATTTAGTGATTTATTCCTGATTATACCAACTATTATAAATACTTCTAAATAAGTATAAGATTAAATAGTCTCCCTTCAGTCAGAATTCTAGGCAGCATCATAGCATGTGCAAAGTCATGCTAAAGTAGGCATCTAAAATAAATTGGGTCAATCATACCTTGAAATGTCTCTACATTGGCCAGCTGATCTAGACTGCCTCTGTGGTCAGAGTAGCTATCTGAAGATTAATTTCACCACAGTAACACAATCAAGAATCCACGAATTGCCAGCTCCTTAGTCATTCAAGGCAAATGTTATTCGAAGTTAAAGTACCTTCAACTTCAACCTTTTATTTACTAAGAGACAATACTGAACAGAACCAGGTACCCTAACTAGTACTACAGCCTGATTTTCTCTAAATTGGAGAGAAAGCTTTGAAAAGTCAGTCAGCTAATAAAAAGAAACAAATGGAAACATTTGATGTAAGCTGCTCTGGAGCCCTTCAGAGAAAAAGGGCCCAGGATTCAAGCACCACACAATCATTTTAGGAGTACTTTCAGACTGAAGATGCTGATAACCTTAGCTAAGGGAATGCCTAGAAGACATTTATACCAACACTCAAAAGCGAAGACTACAACAGAGAATGCAGGAAACCATTATTATTAGGTGACCAACAGACCAACTAACAACACAGACTTTAATTAAAGAGAGATGTGATTCTGTGAGCAATTTAAGTACCATATAGCTGTAATTAATTAGGAGATTAGAGACATGTTCAAGTAAGTGGACATATTAATTTCAATTACTGGAACTGTATTTAGGTAGGCTAACATTTTATTTTTTTACCTGATGAAGACATTAATTCTTCCATTAAATACTTTAAAATTATTGATACATGAAGCAGTGTGCAAACGTAGTAAGAAGGCAAGTAAACAACATGTAAGAACAGGGTCATTTTTTGTTTCATTACCAAATGTTTTCTGAAGAACACCATATTTAAAAAGAATTCAAACTGTTCACTCCTTTCCCAAACAGTAGCTATTGGCTGTGACTGGGAACTATCTCCAACCGATTGTTTTCACATTTTGTTCTACTCCAGTACAACTCCAGAACTACCATTTCAGAGCAAACACTAGTTGTTACAATAAAAACAGCAGCAGCCTTAGTCAGATGTACATGTAGTACTGTTCCTCTAACTATAAAATTCTGTAAAAAAAATACAGGTCAGATTTATTCCAGTGATTTTATACCACAGAATGAACTGTAATCAAACTAATACAAAGCGGTTTAATCACACCTTTAAAAAAAAATAATACTCTTACAAAACAGACTTACACTTTGTCTTGCCGTCCTCCACCTCCACGTACTGCAACTGGCTGGCTGTTTTGAGTGAACACACCGCCACCACGAATTGCATTTGGATGAGTTGGAGAAGCTGCTGGATGCTGGCCAGGACGGATAGGCTTAGCTGCATGAAAAGAAACATGCTTTACAAATATATATACATCACAATTTTACCTTTGATTATTCAAATTTACTAATGCTTTATGTTACAGTAGCTCAAATGTAATAATCAAGATTGAATGCACTTTGAATAAGAAAAGAAGTTTAGGAGATGGTATTCCAAGATCCAACAGATTAGTGTCAACTATAAAATGCCCTTAAAAATACACAAGGTTTTGCTTTTATCATTCCTATTAGAATTAAAGCTAGCAAAGCTTTTGATAATATATGTGAAGATAACTATTATCTCTCCCACCTAATGTACTTCCCTGTAAGCATCCCATTTCTTGGCTACAAGAACTCCAATAAGACACATCACTAGACAAAGTTCCACAAGGGTTGTGTTCCTGTAAGGAATCATTATACCCTGCTGTATTTCCTACATCTACTTGATTGATAAGCCCCTAGTTACTCTGCTCTGCAAAGTGGTTCTGCGTACCTATTACTTTACAGGTAACACTGCTTTATCAATTTCTTACCACCATATAGAAATAAAACTTTCTCTGTTACTGAATTAAAAAAAAAGCAGTTTTGACCCGTAATTCACAGGTTGCATGCACTTTGATAAACTATACTTTCAATCAGTTTTGCACTAGCTCGTAACAGGACATGTGCAACAGTATGACTTTACAAAGTTCTGTAACAGTAAACAAGCATTTAAAGTTCCAGCTGGTAAGAGTGGATATAAAGTACCTACAGACAGCAACTGCATCAGAGAAACACGTCTCAATTTCTGCCTCACAGGAAGCTGATCTCCAGTAAGACATGAGTAGGCTCATCTAGACATTTAAGTGCAAGAGGTTTTATACCTGTGGTAAGCTCACTAGAATGTTCTGTTTGTCTTCTTTGAGATCATGTGAGAGAAAAGGTAAGACTTAGGAAAGCACCTGTCTTCAAGCTGCTACTTGAAGTGACCAAGAAAAAATTTGTAACTTTATTCTGCAACAGCTCTTTGCAGACCTACAGAATATGAGCAAAATTCAACTGCAATGCTTATTTTAGTTTCATTAGCGTTTAACAGAAGTGTATAGATTACTGAACAAGAAGTAACTATGTAATAGGCACAGTTAAGTCCTCCGCAGGTCACACACCCTCTAGGCCCTTGGCACTTGACAGGATAATGGCAGGTGAAGGACCAAGGGAATAACACTGTCTTCCCACCACACAGCAAGAAGCAATACCAGCTACTGCAAATTTCCAGTTTTTCCATTCTTTTTGCCTAGGGAGGGCTATGGAGTTCTGTATGTTTTGGAACAAAGAACTGAAGAGGTAATTAGGGATCTCAGGATGTTAGTTGTGGGTTTCTGTCTGCCCCTTTTCCCACAAGATCAAGGGACAGCAAGATGATTTTGTTGTTGTTTAAGGTGATGGCTTAAATCTGTCTCCTTGCTTTGGAATATCTACTTAGTCTTAGAAATTGGAGTGATGTTACAGACTTAAGACTTGCAATCAGTGTACTGTTTTGTTCTAGGAAATGGAATACACATTCAGGCTAGAATTCTAGGATGGTAAGCCTTTTCCAGCATGTACAAAAATCCAGCTACCAGGAAAAGACCCTTTTAAAATACATAAAAAACACCCCAAACAACCATGCACAACCCACACACAATTACAGTCTATAACCCAAAATATAACTTATGGTAGAAAATATATCAAGTTCACGCATGCAGTTCCAACTAGGGTTGAAAAACGCATGCATGCACAAAGATCAAAAATATCAGGAGACAGACAATGCTTTAGGGGGCAAGGGATTCTTTACTAACCAATTTGTGCAGAATGTCCTCTTCTGGCCATATTCTTGGATCTTACTGCTTCCTTTATACGATCTACTTCCTGCTGATACCGTTTGCGATCACGAGAAGCATTTTCTTTGGCTTCCTTCAGCGCAGACTCCAAAGCTTTGACTCTTTCAGCTGTAGCTCTAAGTCTTTTCTCCAGTTTAGGAAGTTCACAGCGAAGATCTGCATTATCACGTACCAGCTACAAACCCAGAAACAATTATTATTTTCTTGGTAGCTCTCTTCATAGGAAGAGCTAACAAAAATACCCTCCTGCCCCTAAGCAGGCAAAACAGTAGGGCTACTATATTATCTTTGCTTAAGCTTTTAGCAAATCTAATAATTCATCAGTAAGATTGTAATTTGAAAGTCAGTCATGTGGAAGAACAGGCTACTCAACATAAGCACTTTGGTCTATATACTTCTTCCGTCAAAAACAGGCAAGCATCCTTTAAACTTAATTCTAACCCTAAACACTAACTTAGACCTTCTTCAGTTTAAATGCAGCTGTTTCATTACACATCCTCACATACTGAGAACAGTTACTAATTTACTTTACAGGAAAACTTTTGTTTTATATCGAGACACACTCAAGATGTAGAAGTATTTAATTATAAAAGTGATTTTACACCCAACACGCATTTAGTCACGTCTATAATAATGCACCTTAAGTAGTCTGTTTTTAATTAGAACTTGAAATAGAGCCTCGTTGTACCTGCTTGTGAACCTTTGTAAGCTGTTCAAGATTATTCTCAAGGAAGGAAATCTTCTGCTTTTGTGCAGCGCTGCCTCCTGTATCATCCGAGTCAATCTCAGCACTCTGCAGTAACAAAGGCATGGGGAGGGAATGGAAGGCTGAGCACAAATCTGAACTCATGCATTAAGATCAAGCCAGAAAAATCACACTGCATAAAGATAGTTCCTCATTTAGTTCTAAACTGAAATTTATGTAGCATTCTCAGAAACACCATGTTTTGCTACAGCACCACATTACCTTTTTCACTCTAGTAGCCAGATCTTGAACAAACAGCTTCCGAAGATTGTGAAGAGTCTGAAGTTCTTTTGCCTACAGTTAAGGACAATTAAAAACCAAAAAATTAACAAAAAAAAAATCCGAAAGGGGAAAAAAAAAAGCAAGTATTGACATTTGCTTTGGAATATACTCTTATCTTACCACAGTCTCTTCCAAACCCTTTAAGTCTTGCCTTGCTTGTTCCCGTCTGTCCTGCATAACCCTAAAAGAGATTAAATTAACCCTGAAACATTCGAGCAAAATTGGAAATTTTAATGTTTTAGGAGACTGAAGTGATAAATGCTGCATGGTACAAATGAAAAATGTCTTCCAGCTGAAGTCCTCAATTAAGGATGTAGCCAACAGATGACATCACACTCAGAAATCCACATGGGGTGGAAGTGGGAGGAGGAAGAGAGGGAAGTACTTTTAAAATTGAAAAAATACAAACAAGTATGTTCACATACATAAATTATAAGTTTCTAAAATAGGTGAAGAAAGACTATCAGAGTCAAGTCCAAGATGAATACTTTGGGAGATCCTACCTTACAAATGTTCTAGCTCTAAGCAGCTGAGATGGTAAGTATCATGTGGCAGATTAAGGGTTTTTTCTTTATTTTGTTCTACCACTTCACCACTCTGCTCATCTGCCAAAGCTAGCATCATAAACAGTGATCTCAGTTCACAGGAATATACCCTCACGATTATCACCCTACAGAGATTCTGTCTTCCAATTTAATGTGGAAGTGTTTACTGCACTGCTAATGTTCTTTCTCAAAATTATAAGGCTGTGCAACTACTAAGATGACAGGATACAGGAAAGAAATGTGGGCTTTTCTTTTTATGACTCTAAAGTTGGAACAGGAAGGCCAGGGACTGCATGAAAATGAAGTGTTTCTACTTAGTAGCCAAAAAGCTGCTCTTCCTCTTGAAATCTCTCTTCACTTGGCCAGTTCCACTACTAAATAATTAAACATTTGAGGTAATAAAATATTCTAAAGAATATCTCAGCATCCTATCCATTTTCCAGACCTGGAAAAGTAATTCCAGGTATCTTATATAACTAAGTTTATAAAAAACAAGTTAATAATCTGCATTTTCTGGCCTGCCATTTGCCATGTACATTTATGACATACAGTATATAATATAAACTGTATATATTATAGTATATAATAACTGGATTCAAAAAGGCTGGGGGAGGACACAGAATACCAAACTAATTTTGAATGCTTCTGTGCAAGCCTTTTGAAGAGGAAAGTTTCTAATATAGCACATGCCTTCAACTGATCAATGCTTTATATAGTTTAGCTTGTAAACTGAAATAAGGAGTAATAATGTGGTATGTATATCAAATCTTACAAGACAAGAAAGCCTACTGTAACTTTCATAACCATTGTGACATAAATAAATTACAATAAGATGGATTAGTAAGACCAGAGTACTGTTAAAATCTTAGCCACTTAAAACAACACTGTATTTCACAGTAAGGCTAAAAGAAAAAAAAAAAAAAAAGTGTTGCTTATTGGATATCAGTACAGACCAGTCGGGTCCCTTCTATTATTTCAAATTCTATGATAAAAACTTGAAAGCCACTGCATGTTTTCAAACGTCGCCAAACATGCACTTTTGAAGTTTTAAGTATTAAGTACTTTTTAAACTTCTGTAAAGATAAATTCATATATACCAGAAAGGGGTCGCTACTATATTCTAGAAACATTTCCAGGAGATTACAGTCAGATTTCTAGAAGCTGAGAACTGGTTTTCAGCTTGACCCTTGGATACGTACCTGCAAGCAGAATTCAGTTCTAATTTTTGCATTAACTTTTCAGTCTCTAATTCACTAGTATACTGTACTTAGTTACTCAATGAAGTATGCAGCTCTTTAATCTCAAGAATAAGCCAGTTAGAACCATGCAACTAGTTAAATCACACAAGAACAAAAAAACCTAGGGTAAAGGAACTGTTATAAGCCTCTTCCAGTCTTAAAGCATGCAATACCTAGCTGCAAATTGGAAAGTTAATCACTCCAACCCATAACATTAACAAAGGAAAAGTTGTGTCCACATCATTTTACTTCCAATTTTAAATATTAAGGCAGTGCAAAGGTAAAAAAAATTGTCAAGTTCGAGAAGGCTCTGGAGTCTCTCTAACAGGCATATACAATGAGAGCCACTTCATCATATTAGGTCATTAGTTTTTAAAATGCAAGTGTTCCCACACACATTTGTTTAATACACCATTATAACTTACGTAAGTTCATGCAGTTTTCTACTTTTTTCCTGATCAGTCGCTTTTAACTTCTCATGCTCAACTCTAAGACGTTCCTGTTCAAGCATCATCTTCTGGTTTTGGCTGAACACAGAAAGCAAATATTATATGAACTGAACCTGTCAAACACAACATTCAGTAAAGCAACACAAGTTAGAAAGACACTGCTAGAGGAAACCCTTGCCACTTCTTTCCCACCACGCTGTTTCTGTACTCGCATGGTCCAGAGCCATTTGGCATTACTAAAATAATGACAACTACGTACTCTTGAAGTTCAGTGATAAGTTTCTCCTTCGCATCAACTTCATCTCTTAGGCTACTGATTTGTTTCTGATGCGTCTCACGATGGCTCTGAATTTGCTGTTCCACAGCTTGCTATTAGAAAAAACAGTATCTATTACATTTCAAGCAGTTACCATACTTTACTTTGTTGTTGTTGTGTTAGTTTTTTGTTTTAAACAATGAAATTAACTTACCTTGACTTCATTTGCAGTTTGAACCTTATTCAAGTGCTCTTTCTCCATCTCATGGACTTTTTCTAGTAGATATAGAGGAAAGAAAACACATTTCAACCAGGTAAACAGGCGAATACAGCAAAGATGGAGTTAATTCCACCTTCCCGTCCCAGCACCTAAAAATCTGGAAGGAATCCCATCCCACCACAAAGATCAAATAAATCAGTATCATCTTTAAATTAATGCTATCCATATCAGTTGTTTGCTGTTTGAAACATGTTCTCCCATTGATTAATTCTACATGTTCAGTAGCAAAAAGCCATTCTATAGCTCTGCCCTTCAATCTAAATAGAACAATTCCCTGTTTGGCACTATGTATTTAAAATGGTGGTGGCTGGGGTGTAGGGAGGCAGCTCCTACCCTGTGCTCGAAGTTGAACTAATTCTTCATTAAGGGAATCCACAGACTCTTCCAGTTGTCTCTTTTTCTGTTCCACGTTCTGAAGATATTCAGTCAACGACTTGATCTTGGCTTCATGCTTGTAGAATGAAAAGATTCATTTACTTTAGAACTAGGTATCGCAGAATTACATCTGCATAAACAGTTTATACTTATTTTTAAAACAAGTAACCTGATCTCAAAACAAAAATGGTGCCAACTAAACTAAGAAGAATATGACTACTCAGGTAGACCTGTAATGTAGCTTGTAAGACAATGTCTTTATTCTGGATTGGAATTAAATACATTTTTGGGCTGGGAGAAGAGATGTTTTGAATGTTAAATACTATCAGAGGCAAGAGAGGCCTACTGTATTTAGAAGGCTGCACTGAACTATGCATCTCAAAAAAACAAGGGACCACCTGTATGTAAAAGAAAATATAGAAAAATTAAATTGCATATGTAGATCACAATTTTCAGAAGTGTTAGAAGTCACGTTACTGACCTTTTCTAACAATCGCATTAACATGTCCTTTCTTGCATTACAAGTACATCTAATGTGCTATGCAAGCCTACCGTAATTTTATTGTGCTATTGCTACCTTTCCCAACTTCCATCTTGCTGCATTAGTAGGCAGAGTGCTCACTAGCCACTGCTTCAGTAAGACTTGTACTTGTAAATGTTCCTGTGATGGAGAACATATGGACCCCACTATTTAATACAAGTGCTAAAAAATACATTATCAGGCTACAGATATATTGCAGAAACTCTAACATCCTGTCACAAAATTACACAGAAGCATCAAAACTGAAGAGAGCAGTGAGTATACAGCTGAGTCTTGTGGCTGTTCGCTCACAAATGTACTTTGTTAGGTGTCAAAAACTGCAACTTTTCTTCCACCCAGCAGGTTAATGAATTCAAAAGAACATTTAGGAATACACTGTAAAGAAACATTTACCTGTGAGATACGGAGCTGGCAGGCAGCCAACTCCTTTTCGTTTTCTTCCATTTTCTTATTGCTTTCAGCTTGTGTGCCTTCTAACTGTTTGCAACGTTTTACCATTGTTTTTACTTCTGATTTCATTTTACTAATGTACAGTCTCGCAACCGTGAATTCTTCATCTATCATGCCAGTTCCCTCAGGCTGCTGAAAAGTGTGGAATGAACATTTAGACAGCTCAGATAATGAAACAGACTTAAAGGTGAGCTGGAGCAACTTTTTTGAAGTTTTCCTATTGGTTATTTAGAAGTTTTTACAAAGAACTTATTACAAAGGTAATGAGTCCCTTGAAGAAGGAAATACAGTTCAATATAGATTTCTAATACTGCTCACATTCTTGTCCTACAGTGATCGTCCAGATTTATCTTTTCAGTTCCTCATCCATTTTTAATATAAGTATCTCCCTGATTGGCACTATAGGTCAGCATTAAATCTTGAAGACTATGCTGTTGATTACGACCACCTCAAATAGAAGTTTAACAGTATGAATGAATACGCTGCCTCTGAGAAAAAAAAAATTAAAAAATCATACCTGCTTTTCCTTGTCTTTGAAGAATCAAATTCTATTTGGGACCTGATTAAGTCACAGTATAACAACTTGGGCATAAGCTTATCCATTGCTTAATACACATAAGGCTTCCTCTAGTGGTTATTTTTACCATACTAAGAAAACTGACTCCACCTATCCACAATGTATGTACGCAATACATGGCATTAAAAATCCTTACCTTGACATCATTATTTCCTACTGCAATTCCTATCTCTGCAAGATCTTTTAGCAAGGAGGCCATCATTTCTGTTGCTCGTTTCTTCTGATGGTTGGTCATTTCTTTAAGTTTCTGAAGCTCTGCATCTATACTGGCTAGAGTGACCTATAATAAAAGAAGTTAAATTAAAAAAAAACCAACCCAACAAAAAAAAAAACCAACCCCAAACCAACCCACTCTTATTTTTAGAACTAGTTTCATACTATTTATTTACGTATAGCAACATGTGGTTACCTACTGAAATGTCCCATTTTTATGTCTAAAACCAGATTGCTTTATGGTATATTCACATAGGTTGACAGTAAAAATTTAGAAGTCCTAGAGTGACAGCACTTCTTCTGAAAGATACGTAAAATACTGAGGACAGAGGCCTTCAGCTCACAGAATATAATCTTATAACTCTGCCACAAAACTCAGGTTAACATCGTTAAACAGCATTTGAGTTATATACAGTTAAATATTGCAGAGAACTGCATTTATAGGAAAGAGGTACACAGACAGCAAGTCCAACACTTGTCACCATAGTTTGGTAAAGGAAAGGAATTTCAGCTTTGCCTGCAGAGCTTTTAACTCTTTCCTACTTGCAAATGAAAAAATGGCACCCAGTTCCAAGAGTTCCTAAGCACTAAACTTATTCTAGAGCAGTTTTTCAGCTAGTTTGAGCTGCTGTGGTTGGTAATGGGTGCAGCTCAGCAGCCTGCATACTCAAAAGTTGTCTGCTTTTTGTTCTCCAGTTTTTAAAAAAATGCCTGAAGTTCTATAGCAGAAAAGTTTGAGCCAGCAATGCCACAGAGCGGTGGCTGCATGGGTTAGCTGTGACAGACTGAGAACACGGAAACATCTTACATTTTACAACATCTCAGAACAGTTGTTGCCTTCTTGTGGATCAAGTTACTCATGACACTCAATGCATGTTAGTCAAGTGATTCTAGATATTGTAACTATCTATAAAATGGAAAACAATGCAAACAAAAAAACCCAAAAAACCAGAAAAAACCCAAACCACACACCTTCAGAATCACACACGTATAGCTAGCCTGTTTCACAAAATTTTAAATGTTGCTCATGATAGGAAGACCAGAAATGATCTGACTTCCAGCTGACCTTCAAGTGCTGTAAATTATCAATAAAGATTACTCAGCTTAGAATACTTAGAAATTTAAAGAGAAGTTTTGTGATCTTGTGAACATTAGCTTTAATTCCAGTCTTCTACCTAGTCAAATCTTAATAACTGAAAATTGAAAGCCACATTCACTAGAAGACCCAGACCCACTGAATTTTCATCTTCAACAACAGAGAATAACGTGATTTGTGCCATCACATACTCTGTGTGCAATGCCAGCAGGCATGCTGATCCTTTCCAGTACTTAGAATTTTAGGATAGTGAGTAGACTATTAACTGTTTAAAACTGATTGAATCTACCAAATAACTGGCTACCAAAATGGTCAGTCAAGTAAGAAACTGTTAAGGGGGTTTATGGCATTCATTCTTTGGGACTGACGTTGCATCTGTATTTCAACCAGGGTAATCTTTTGGAGTATGTCCTCAGTGTTCAGGACTACTCCTTTCAGAAAGTAAAATAAACTGCTTATTTTTGAAAGCATCAAGATAAGTTATTTTATGTGCCATAAACATAGCATGCAAATACACATTCCTGTGAAGAAAAGCTGTAGCATGCTCACCGCAATTTCAAGACTGGAAGGAGCTGATTAAGTGAGGACTACCCCTACTGCACCAGAATGAGAAACAAAACTCAGTCAGATCACCAACAGGCAATGAAAATATTAACTTCTGACATCTAAGATTTTTCTGAATACTCTTCAGGTAGTAAAATGCCACAGGCACTAAGAAGAAGAGAGCTATAAAGGTCAATGTTCACTGTGCGTTCTTCTGAAAATTACTGGTTTTAGAAAATCATCCTCTGCTAAAACTCAAAAGTTTCAGACAAGACTCCCATTTTCCCTTGTGAAAAAAACTTTAAATGACTTCAAGCAAGAAGAGGTAAGGCAATAAGTTATATTGAAGACTGTCATTAATTTCTTATCCCAATTTCATACCGATTTTTGATTGAGTTCATCACTAAGCAATTCATATTCCTTTGCCTTATCTTCTACTTCCTGAGACTTCTGATCATAATTGACAGCTAATTCTTCGAGAGCTTGTAACACCTCTTTCACTTCCTCCTTAGAAGCATCATTTTCAGCCTGAAGGCGATTCAACTCTGCCTGCAGGTTGTCTTGGTCCCGCCTAGTCGATGCTAGAAGCTGCAACATTGATAAGAGATTTATTCAAAATTACAACAACATATAATCATCAAGAAAATTCCATGTATAAGCTGAATCTTATTAATGCTTCTAGCTACTACACTAGCTTATGTCTACTTTTTTAGTGTCTATCATCATGCAGCAAGGATGGCAAGTACGGGTACAGTGAGAGTATAATGCACAATAAATTTATCATCTATATGTATAGTTCTTTAGCTTTTAAAGTATTTGCAAAATGGAAGTAATTACAAATCAAGACACATAAGGACAGCAACTGGAAATACACACTGAATATTGCAAAGTCTCAAAAAAGCCACTGAACACTACTCACAAGTCTGAAATTGTCAACAGGCTAGGAACTATACTTCCAGCATCTTAACCCTGTTGGCTGCTTAAGAATAACTAGACAAACTACACAGTTGCTAAAGAAGCAGATTTATTTAAGTAAGATTAAACAGCAGCTCCAACTTCCTGAGTACTCAACCCATTTCCTTCTTCCCATGTACAGAAAGATTATTATTTTTTTAATCGTTGTGCTATACAGAATAATTTTTTCTACTATCTTGGCTAAATTAAATTAACAGTGTTATTATTAATAGGTATCTTCCCCATTTAATTGAACTACATCAGTGGCAACGTGCATAAAAATCATTTGAATATTATAGCAAGCATATGAAGTAACACACAGATACTGCCTTTTTCATTATGGGCCTTTACATTTTCCTCCCCCCCCTTCTCTCTCTGTAGAGCAACTGACCAGAAGTAAACCTCAAAAGAGATTCCTTACAGTAAATTGAGATATCTTTAGTTTTGACAAACTGCTAACTTTGCATGTGGAAAACAACTGCTGATGTCTTTGATAAAATATTTTGACTCCTTCAATCTTCATGGATACTTAAGGTTCAAATAACAATGCTTTAGGTTTAGCCATTAGTACAGTGTAAAATGGGAGGAATGAATATGCAGAGCATTTAGATAAGGAATTAAAGAGAATTATCATACAGTATTAAGCCATCATTCTGCTCCTTGGTCCTAAACTGTAACCTATTCAGAACATCTGCAATTTCTTTAAAGGAAAGAAACAGAAATACAATAAAGATGCAAGAGCAAAACTCACCTCTTCCTGATCCAACATTTGTGTTTTCAGTTTTTCTACTAGTTGGCTCTGCTGATTAATTTCTTCATCCTGCAGTTGAAGTGAGACTGTGTTCAGTAAACTGACAAATACCACTAAGAAAAAATCATCTAAGAGACAGTAGATGTTAGGCATCTAACTTTTCCATATTCTTAGACAATTACACAACTGAAAGCAATAAATAATCACTTTGATTTCACTGACTGATCCATTAGGCTCTTAACCTGGCACATATATGTAAACCACCATGCTTCAAAGACAAAACTCTTCTAGTGCACTTTTGCAAGTCTTCTCCAAGTTGTTCTAACTTCCAAAAAACAACTAGAGATTTAATTAAAATATTTTTTCCCCTCTCCAAACTTAGTACGACTGCTTAAATTCAAAATTGTGCCAAAATAAAATATGCATGACAGAAGGAAAAAACTGCTGTCTTCAATTCACTAATTTTCCTGCTTTCTCTTTATTTTACTTTTTCCTGGTACAGCATTATTCCAAACAATTGGTTAGGAATGTTTTACTCCCAGAAAGCAGAAATAACATTCAAGATTCTCATTAATTTTTCCTTCCTAACTTTCATTTTTATCTTTTTTCCCTATATACTGATACATTAGCTTTCAGGACATTTTTTAGTAGTTTCAGCAAAGGAGGGAGAGCAACTATGAAAGGATACTCTCTTAGCACCAGATAAGGCAGTTTTGGTTTACGTTAATCAGAGTTTCAGTATTAGAGTAGGCACACCTAGCAAATACTTCAGCAAGCTGTACTAACAAATGAAGACTGGCACATTAAATATTACATAATATAGTTCAATATAATTTCCAAGAGGTCTCGGATTAAGTAAGAACAGCATACCTTGTCATCCAGTTGTTTGTACAGTTTGGCAATTTCTTCCTCACATTTTCTTCTCTCAGCATCAGTGAAATTCCCAGTTACTCCAATCGTGGTAGCTGGTTTATCATTAACAACAGTAATATCCTTGTCCACTGCAAAAGCTTCTAAGTTGGCCTTCTCCTTGTCAAACTGTTCATCAACTGGTACAGTCTCCCCTTAAAGAAAAGGATAATACTTAGTTTTAGTACAGTGAGCCATGAAGCGTTTTCCACAGTTAGCCCTGAGAAGTATCACATATTCTTCACTAGCAGTACTGCTCCACGGTTAATCAGCAATTGAGTTCACATGATTACGTGGCAAAAAAAATGACCACTAGATCATTCAAGCTATCTCTTGCTTACTGCAGAACATTGCATTTCACCCAGTTACTCAGCTATGAGCTACATACCCCACATCAAACCATATCTTCTAGAAAGGCGCCTAACTTACCCTGAAGGCAGGAAATCCTTTATTTTCCCTTGGCAGTCTGTTTTGCTAGGTAGCCATACTCACTTCTAAATTGTTTTGCTTCAATTTTTTTCAGTTACACTTTTATCCTTTTTTCTGATGAGAACACTTTACTAACTTCACATACAAAAAATACCACACGCTAATCAGGCCACTTCTCTAGTAAACTAAACTAAATTCCTTCACATCTTATTACAAAACGTTTTATGCAGTTCTTGGAAGGTATGGGCTCTTTTCAACACTCCAATATCTTGTGTCAATATTCTGGAAGAACTATACTTAACATTTCAGGTGTGGCCTCATATCATCTCTACAAAAAGATTACCCACCCTCCCACCCCCACCCTACTAAACTTAAAGTGAGCTATTTTTTCAGATCTACATCAGGATGTGGTACATATGTCTACAGTATTTCAAAATCATCTTCTATAACTGCCAAATTCCAGAATACATCTGTATGTCCTACATTCCTTCTTTCCTGAATTTATTTTCCATATTTAACTTGCATTTTGCGAGACTTCAACTGATAAGAAGTTAATTATTCAGGAATAAAGAATGGACACATATTCTGTACTGTCAGCAATTTCGGGCTTTGGGTGGTTTTTTGCCTATTAATATGTTTGAGTTTTAAACAAAAACAAGATCTTGTGATATTGATTAGAATTAGAGAACCAAACCAGAGGAAATATATTGCTCAGTTTCTGCATTTACAATTAACACATTCTATTTTGGGGGAGAAAAAATGGTATGTAACTCTAGCTCTGCTAGTAAACCAAATGTTAAAAGACTAACATCAACACACTTTCAGACATTTTTGCCATTATTGTGATTATTAAAAGCTATTCCAGCTGCAATACAGCAAAAAACAGTAAGTTCCAATGTTGACTTAATATCCTAGCTTTAATATTATTACTGTCTTACACAGTGCTCTTATTTATTTTTGGTATCCTGAAGACTAATTCTGTTGTCTTACCTAAAGTTTGCAGAACAAACAAAAAAAATTGCTTCTCACCATTTCGCCATCTGTTGAGTTCATTTTCTAGCCACTGTATGGTGTTACGCAGAGTCTTGTTTTTCTCTTTTTCCTTCTCATACTTTTTCTTCCACTGTTCTGCAGTGAGCTCCACATTGACACAGACTGTATTCTTAATGGTCTTTGCTCTGCATAGAAAAGATCAGAGAGCTCTGAAACCTAATTTTTAAATACAGGAATTAAAGGCTATTAAATAAAATTTCTACATCTCACTGGTGAAAGTGTAAACATTCCCACCTCTTCCAAAAGCTTATTTCCACTCTCTGACAACTTACTATTCTTTCAATTGGATTGATACAACTGTTAATGGACAGAGCAATACAATAAACTCTGGAAAGGCTAAAAAAGAAAATCAATCTTAAGCTGGGTGAGTTGGAAAAATTCAGCTGCATACTTTCACCTGAAAAAATTTAAGTCGGGACAGTAGTGCACAGCTTTGAATGAAGGACAGTATTCACCACACCTAGCAAACATTTCTCCAATGGAGAGCATAATATTTTTGGGTTGTACGCCATCCAGCTTATTTAAGAAATAGCTCGTTTCAACCTAAAAATCCAGATACTAGATCTCCATTAACCAAAAAGATGTTACAAGTTCAGATGTGACTGTCTACACTGGGTGAGATTCACCCAACTCAAAGACATTAGCTTTGGAGAAGAAACTACAGGCATGAATAATATATGCTAATGAAGTTAGTGTATAGGTTTTACTTTAGTCCCATACCTCACCTCAGTAATTTTTTCTGTATAGTCTTCTACTACCAAATACCCAACCCAAAGATTAGAACAGGAAAAAAACACGATAGTAATTAGAAAGATCCATCCTTCCCACCCTATTATGAAGCACCTTTCCACAAAATCTTATTGCAGCTGATTACTACAAAAAGGCACATGCTTTTCTACTAAGTTACATGATATTTATCTAGCCTTCAGTTACTATAGCTGAGGGTTTCAGCATAAATTTAACATCCCTAGAAGGCTGAATTAATAGACCAGACTAATTATGGTGGCTGACATAGAAGTGCACTCTTAACTCCTGAAGAAGACAAGAACATGAGGCAGTGCAACTACAGAGCTACAGCTGGAAAACACTTCCCAATAGGTCATTCAAGACGTACTAAGAGGAAAGGAAAAGACATCCTAGACTCTAAAAGGAGACCAATTGCAGAACGCAGTCATTACTCCACACCTATGAACTACCCATATTCTGCAAGATTTTTAAGAAAACTGGTCTACTTTCCATAATAAAAAACTTATCTGAAAAGATCAGTAGAAAACTATCTTTTTGCACTACCGTGGAAGAGATATGCTAACATAGAAGGCCAGATGTACTAAGTAAACTGCTGACAGCTTTTGTAACGTGCTCCAGTAAACTAAGTGATTAAATCTAGCTGTCAGGAACTAGAGTATTACAATGAAGCATTAATAGTAGATTGGTAAAGAAGAGATACATAACAAAATAACAAATTTGAAATGTGTACTTATTACAAATGACACAGGAATTTAGAAGTACAAACTCAAATGTTACTGGAATGCTAGGTACAGGAAACAGACGAGAAGGTGTAATTCAACATGCTATCAAAGAAAGTGTGGCAGAGAACAGGCTCCCCAGGCAAATGAAGGATTCAGCTTAACAGGGGAGAACTCTTTCCTCCCTCCTTCTACTTTAGGGAAGAAATAAAATAAATAATAATAATAATAATAATAATAAAAAAGAGTAGTATTGATTACCCTCCAAGACTATAAATTAAACCACGTTTCAAACCAAATGATAGACTGTCCTCCTGGAAATACAGAGTCTTTAGGATCATGCCCAGTTTATGGATTTTTATATAATGAGGTAAGATAGATCACAACACTGAGCCATACATGCACTGAAAAATTATAGAAAAGTAAATATTTTAACTAATTTGGTTCATGAATCTTAACAGGGTACTTATTTCTCAGTCTGCATTTATTTCTGAGCATAGTAAGAGCAAAATATTAACTCATTTACTCACCTTTGGCCAAACAGAAGAGTAGACTTCGTTTCAGATTCATTGTATGAAGATGGAGAACAGCAAATAACAATAGTGGTTCTGCAATTACCCCCTAGTGAATCTTGAAGGATTCTAGTCATTTTGCTATCACGATATGGAACATAAGTCTACCAAGAAAACAGTTAATTGAATCAGTCACGGTTTTTCAGACATTAATTTGTTGAAGTAAGAGTTATGCTTTTGCTAGGTATAAGCTTCATTAGAAAGACATTAAATTCTAATTGTAATTAATAAATTGTAAGACTGAACACACATGGGATGGCATAAAATTGTGCTTCTATGTTTGGTAAGTGTTAGAGCACAAGAAAATTTTCAGTATGATGTCTAGGTCCCCCAACACTGAATGTAACTATTAATTATCAGTGTCGACACAGTAAGAGAGTAATGGCCACTTGCAATGCATTGATGCAACTGGTTAGTTTCAAAGACTCCATCATATCACTGAGATCAGTACAGAATTTCTGCATAATATCATGTTCAGAGATGCAAGCTTTTAACCTTGAAGTATAAAACCACAAAAAGAGAATACTTACACTGCTTTCAGCCAAAGCCGAGATGACATTTCCAAGAGCAGACAAAGACTTGTTGATGTTCTTGGCTTCATCCAGCACTGCACCCTCTGCTCCAGTTTTACTAACCTATACAGTATTTCAGCAAATTACTAAACGCATCTTCAAAAAATATCTTCCACATTTAATACAAAACTTCAGTAATTTTTCTGCTTTTAAGTCAGTCTCCTTGACTTTATAAGGTACTCATAAGCAAGCTGGATTAGAATAAGCAGACTCCTCCTCAGACCTTTTCCCCCAATTCACCATCAATTTTTCATTCAAAACCCAGTGTTGGAAAATGTTTCTAATTTTTTAAACCTCAAGTGAGTATTTTCCTTGTGAAATACACCTTTTCATAGAAGATGACTTCTGTCAGATAAACAACTTCAAAAGTTGTTTGAAGTTTGATAAAAAGTTTTAATTCCTTAAACACCATACACCACCACTACTCCCTCTGGAAAACATAGCAGAGAGTCTTTATTAGCAAGAATTTGTGAGAACAGATTTCAGAAGATGAATATGACCTACTTGAGTGCTCCAGGAACTTAAGCAGATTATCAGCAGAAATGTGAAAAAAAGTCTGCCCTGCCACCATTCTATTCACCTTAGCTCTTCTGCTGCAAGGGCAGAATTTGACTTAGTTCTGTAAACCTCCTTTACTATTCTCACCAAGCTGTGATCGTGAATACAACTAAGCAATTCTATTTGCCTATGTTTAAAACCAACCCGAGACAAGGCATCAGAAAGCCTCAAGCAATTAAAAAAGACTGGGAAATGCATGAAAGCTAAGTTTGAAATAAACCAGTGAAAGGAACAAACTACAGAGAAAGGAGACTTGCAACCCAGCCCTTTCCTTTAACTTTGTTCTCACTGCAATGCTTCCAGTTTCATTTTAATTTAAAAAACAAAACAAAAAACCCAAACCAAAACAACCCATCATCACTAAGAAACATTTCTGAATAAACACAGTATCAGAGACAAGGCCATCAAACAATGACATGAGGAAAGACAAGAGCAAGCTGGAGACAAAGATGGGTATAAACCCAGAACTCTTTATTCCAGTATCTGGCTAGCCAACACACCTGGTACATATTTTTGCGCTCTCAGATACAGAGATTGAAGTCTAGCTTATTTCCCCACCTATTTCATATTTACAAACCCACACTGTAGAAATGCAGGTCAGCTTAAAGAGGTAATATGGAATAGCCAACCCAGATTAGGATTCCAAAACCACATTCAAAGGCAAATTTAAAATGCTTCAGAGATGACAGGTGAACAACTAGTATTGCATTAATGTAAAATATTTGACTGTAAAGAATAACAGGAGTTTTCCAGAGCAGAAAGAGAAATTTAGAATTACCTTTTCACTACCTGCCAAGTCCACAAGGTAAAGTTTTCCACTTAGTTTCTGTTCTGTTTGAGTATTCTCTTGTTTTACATTAATAAGAAAAATACTATGACTTCTGGAGCTGTGTTCATTCATATCTATAATCCAAAACATAAACTGTCAAAAACATTTGTACAACCAAACCAACTTAACAAAACAGTATCTTCACACTGTGACATGACAGATCTAAAGCTAATGAAACTGTATAAACTCTCAATGACTATAAAACTACAAGCAGTAAAATCAATAGTATTGTCTAACCGAGTAACAAAGACCCAGTTTCCCTTAGGCATCTATTAATACCACATAAGCTTACTATTAAGATTTGCTAGCCTGTCAACTATGGATTTCACACATTTAGTTTACTTTATTAGCACAGAAAGCACATTTACATTCTGATACCAGAACATACTCTTTTTTGTATTTACAACGTAACATATTTTATCCTTTTGTGCAAATTTGAATAAATGGCCATCACCTTTCAGTCCTTGCTTGTTGAAATACCTACTGCCCTCTCTGCTGTGAAACATGCAGAGTAAACAAGACTTAATGAATTTAAATAATTATTTTAATTAATAATTAAATTAACAAAATTTAAGCTGACTGTAATCTGAATGAGAACACCTGCCTGTTTCTTCCTTTTAACCATAAATCCCTCACAGGCCTAAAAGGACCGGCTTATTGATGCCAGAGAAGCAGCTCAACATAGAATATCCTCCTACCCAAATTTCTGCTGTTTCTCTGTTACTTGGTCTGGTTCCCCACTTCAGAACCTTACTACCTAGGAGCAATGAAGTGAAAGTGCAGGACTGAGTCATTCCTTAACAGGAACATTGTATTATTATTTTCAATCCTTAAACAAAGGATTGAGAAGAAAATATTTTATTTTCTTAATGACGGTATATTCTTTCTCTTCCTAAATGAAGAACTAGACACAGGAAGACTGTGAAACTCACCCTCAAACTGGCTTTCGGAGATTTCTGACAGTCACTTCAGTCGCTAAGAACTGAAGCGTTCTTTTTTTTATTATTTTAAAATTTTTTTAAACCCTCTATCATTTCCTGATCCTGCTTCTTGTGGGAATTTGGAGACCTACAACATGGCTTTTTGCAACTCAGTTGTATGCCACAGGGCAAAAAGCTTGGGACATTGGAATGCTGCTTAAATCTGCAGCATGTCTGAATATGTATCCTGAACAGCTTTTCTTAGAATATGCAAGAGATTGGCCAAACTGTAGACAGCCACAGTGCCTCACTAAAAGAGATTCATAGGCTAATCGAAACAAATTCCACAAATTTGGGATTCTGTACTACTAACACAGAACTATACCTTTTTCCTCAATGATTCAGAGCTCCTCACTGATCACTTACTTCCTCCTTTCAATCAGAGTCAAAGTAACATCTCACAAGAAATGAATTTAAATACTTGTTTCTGAAACACATGCTGAAAGAGCTTATGCTAGATCCTTTCTAAAACCTGAATTATTTAGCTGACTATTTTTGCCTTCCCTACTTTTTGAGGCATACCACAAGCAAATTGATAAATCACTAAAGAGAGACAAAAAGATAATACTTACTTGTAACTGCTACATGTCTGTTTGATTTTCCTTCATCTATAGTATCCATAACTTCTTCCGGACTACATACAAAACGCTCTGTGCAACCCTTTAAAAAAAAACAAAACAAAAAACACAAAAGAAAGGCAAAACACCACACCAACAAGCCAGAAGTAAATAACGTACACTAGAGGAGCACAAGATGAAGATGTATCAGATTGATGCTCACCTTTACATAGGGAACTCTATTTTTGTCCTCATGAACAGAAAGATTGGTCTTTGAAACTGGAAGAGAAAAAGATCTAAAGCTAAGGTATGTGTGATTTTTTTGCAAAATGGACATGTTGCACACAGCTCATTCAAGTCATAGATGTTATTTCTCAGCAACACTTTCTAAGACATTTAATATACACGAAACAACCACTACTGCAGCTTTAGTAATATGATATAGATTAGTTCCATGGTTTTCCATTTTCTTATCACGTATATGTTATTAGCATACTGCGTAACTATCTTAGTATCATGGTAAGGCTTTTGGTTTTTTAATATCACTCTGCAGAACAAATTTTCTGTGTTCAATATAAATAAAAGACTTACCATCCAAAAGGTCCCTTATTTTATCCAAGTATATTTCAAAATATGACACCTAGAAGCGGGAAGAGGAATAAAGATACAGCATCAGAAAGCAAAAATAATTGTCTTTTTGATCAGAAGGATCCAGCGTGATTATTATGACCTCTCACATAATCCACAACTAGCTCAACTCCTTAAGGCTGAACTAAAATACACCTTTAAGAAGTAACTATTTTGATCAAAAGCTTCAAACACTATCAGCAGTGCCAGAGGTTATCAGGATAGCTACCATCAATGTTTAATGAAACAAGATTAAAGTGTTAACGTAATTCTTTAAGAAGAGTCAGTTACTTCAAAAATAACTCATGTTTAGATTTTTCCAAGTTACAGGCATTTGAAACTGATACAGAACATCCATTTCACCATAGAATACTTCCAGTGTTAATACAAATTAAATATATAACAATGAAGAAAAGTTTACCTTAATATGAAACTCAAGATTCTCATCCATAGAGTAAATATAATTAAAAATATCTTGCACTATTCTTGGAATAATACCCATTCCATCTGGGTCATGAAGCTTCCCCTTATTAGAAGTAGATAAAATAAAATGAGACATTCATACTGAGTCCAACATCACAAACAGTATCCAAAGGCAAAACAAACAGTTAACGGAGAAATTAGTTTTAAATTTTTTTTTTTTAAGTTTTAAAAGGTAAGTTTTAAAAGCACTTACTTTATCTGTAAAGGGTATTGATCATCCATTTAGCCCCAGCATTTGCCGAGTGAAAAGAACAATAATCTCCCAATAATCTCCCAAACCACTAAAATTCAAAATGTACTAATAACATGATTCTTGTGTTTCCCATCCCACTACTGAGGCCTGAAAAAATACAGTTACTGCCATTTTCCATACTAAAAAAGCATTCTGTCACAATGTCACAATAGAAAGGGAAAGAAAATTAAAATTGCAAGATGAAAACAAGCAGACATCTTATTTCTAGAAAGAAAACGGTATTACGATGAAAAGAGATGACAGTGACATTAAGAGGAAAATTTTAAGATTTCTTACTTCCATAGTGTGTGTCTTCCCAGACGATGTTTGCCCATAAGCAAATATTGTACCATTGTATCCCTCAAGTACATCTAAAGGGAAAGAGTATTTTCATTAGGGTTCACTTCCTTCTCCTAAAGGAAAGTCAAATGAAATGGAATGCATGCAGGCAGTTCCTAAAATGTTCAGCAAGTTACATCATTCAGTGTTTGAGAACTCTGTGCTAGAGTTGGGGGGAGGGAAAGTGTTCCCTACCTCTCCGAATGCATTAAGTCATCATTGACTACATTTTAGAAGTTTACTATATTAGAAGCGCCTGTTTCTTCAAACAGAAAAATCAGGACTTCAGAGTCAGGAACAAAACTGAAATTGATCCAGCTGCCAAGCTGACCAGATAATGTTTGATAACTTGGAAGAAGAAACCATACACTAGAACTGTGTAATACTTTCTACCTTCAGGAAAGCTTAATTGTCCAATGGTGACGAGAATGGGCTATGTCGGAAGTTTTAAGCATCTTTGGCCAGAAGCTTATATTTCAAATTAAGAATGAACCAACCCAAAGTTTTAGATTGAGGGGTAAGGGGCGGGTGGGTTGGTTTGTTTACAAGTCTGTCACTATAGAACCACACACAGTAAGCAAACTTTTCCAAAAACAAGCACGAGATACTCCAAATAAGGAAGTCTTTGCCACCCCATTATACTAGTAATCCACTTGTACTACCACTAGAGCTCATTTGCCATCTGACATGGCACAACCTAGAAACGCCACACAGGGAAACAGAAACCAGATTTTTAGATGGAGGAAAGGGCTGCATTGCAATTCTTGGTTAATTCCAGTTTCTAACTAAACCTGATTACTATTTTACTCATTAAAGGGTTAAATACTTGCACCTACATGGATTTCCACAGCAATTAACTTCTCTAATGATCAAACCCCCCCTACATTTACCCAATCTTCTCTGGTCACTCGTAGTTGATATTCAAGGGGTTTCTGACAAGACTTTGTTAAAGTTGGGTCAATTAGACCTTACTGCTGATCTCCTCAAGAAATTTATCAATTTTATTTTCAGCAAACTAGCTAAGTGCTTACTACAGCTTACTGTGGCATAACCTTCTTTGTTGTAAGACTTGATTTTTCTGAAGTTACTAGGCCAATTCTGACAATTCAAGTTTGGAGAAGCTGTACACGCTGACATGCACAGCAATAACTCATATTTAAAATTTTAATTATGATGCTAAAAAACCCTACACAATAAAAAAATATCTGTCTTAAATTGGGTATTAAATAAACAAGCTTAAAACATCTGTAGCATACACATGACTTCACAAGTTTCCTTTCCTCTTATATTCCTCCAAGTGAACTTATGTAGGATGTTTTCACCAATAAATTTGAGGGTGGGAAAATCCCAAACAAATAAACCTACATATGAAAAGTTTTTTTGATTAATTTCTGACAAATTGTTTTAAAAAATGTTTTACAGGGAACTACAAAAGCCCCAAAGCATTACAGGTAAATATTATCAAATGTTGCCATCAACTAAAACAGTAGATTAAGCAATGACTTAAGTTATCAGCTCAATTACGAGATGATTTTATAGAGATGTGATCCACATTGGCTCTTACTTAACATTCAGAAGATAAAAGAGAGCAACAGAAGTATCAGTTTTCAACATTGAAATCCATACAAATACAAGACATTTCCTTGTGGTTAAAATTGCTGTTCCACCTTACCTTTGACAATCTTTTTAGCACAATCATTGTATACTTGTTCTTGTGATGTGTTTGACTGGAATACACGGTCAAATATATATGGCTTGGACTGGGGGGAAAAAAACAAAAACACAGAAGAGCTATTAAATAAACCAGATGCTGGAAGCAGAACTGGAAAGTGTTTGTTCTTATGGTTTAGAAGTAGCCTATACTGTCTCAGCCCAATCTTTTGTTTTATTTTAAGCACTTTAAGATTGTAGCAAGGAAATCGGCTTATATAGTGTTGCATAAATCTTCACATGCTTGCCTACAAGTAAGGCCTTGAATTAAGTGTATTTAGTTTCAAAGTACCATCTAAATAGTTCTCCAAAACTACTCTGCCACATGACCTCAATTTACTTGATTTACAAGGTAAGCCAATGCCTAGTCTGTACATCCGAGAACCCCTTATTCTCATTTACTCTGGTAAACCCAAATTGTTAAAAACAGCTTGTACCACACCACACAGAATATCTGTCTTGGTAATATTTGCTGGAAACCTCAAACCAAAAAGAAACATTCAGATCACCTATAGTCAGCACAAGAACTATTTCCCCATACATGACAGCCTTAAAATCAAGCACCATAAGCAGAAGAAAAAGGTCAGTTTGGAGGAAGGGAACCTTTCACAAAAGACTCATTTTGGAAGACACTGTAAGAGGAAGTTCTGATACAGCTTTTTGAAAGGAATGTTGGCTTTTGCTTTGTTTTAAAGAAGAGATTTTCATAATGCAGTTCTAGCAGCTGACAATCCATTACGACATTAACAATTCTGCTCATCTTACGAAGTCCAAATTTTTGTAGCATTTTCAGAGCTTGATTTAGTATGCAGCCTAACAGCTAGGCAAAATTTACAAGGGACCAGGTCGGTTACAGTTGCTAAACTCACTGCAACTGTTAAGTGCTCCATTTTGCCTAAATTTAATTCACTATCAGCCTCCCGCCAGGGATATTCTGGAACTGCCTCCCTGGCAAAGAAACCAGTATAACTTCCACCTTCAGTCCACCCACCCCATTCCCTTTCCCAGACTTTCATTTGTCTTTTAATAACACCAAACAAAGCTTTTCAGATTCAATGCATATCTATCTGCTGAGAAGGCTCGAATGCAGGTGGATAAGCTCCCTCTTGGAAAAAATAATTACAGCATTCACTGTGTAAATACACTCAAGAAACCACAAGGCAGAAACTAACCCTAAGGTGCTGAAGTTTGTCAGAACACTTGTTTCACAGCGGGGAAATCACAAGCCTTCTCTATTACTCATTTTAGCTTCAAATACACCTCAAATTCCTATGTTCTGCAAGTTAGAATTGAGGCCATTACATACACCAGAAGACAACTAACAAGTTCAAGTAACCCTGAGGTAAGAAAATGGAGACTGAGAACATGTTACATAAAAAAGTCACTGTAGAAAAGATAACACTAGTATACATTTTCTTTCTCACTAGAAGCTGTGGTTTCTGAAAGCCTCCAACTTCAAAAATATCAATCAGCTACACTACACACTGCAAGCCATCTACATAACAAAACGTTTTTCAGGTAAGTTTCATGCTCAAGTGCAAATTCATATGCACTGATTTTGGAGGATCATATTTAATATTACACAATGGAAAAATATAGCGAGAAAAGTGTGTTCAACATCACTGCAAACAACCTGCACAGCATCAGCAATCTGTGTGTTTGTACTTGTACGATTTAAACTCTCCTCCAAATTATTGCTTAGAAAAAAAAAATGTAGATGACAAGTATTCTAATGAAATTGATTTTAGAAGAATTAGAGAAAGTTCCTGGATATGATCTTCTGACAGTCCAAGCAGCAACTGTTAACAACACCCACTATTTCTCACAGATTCCAACATATCTGATCTTTGCTGTTCCCAACAGAGCATGACAGCTATAAGAACAGAAAAGTACATTAAAATGCAAACATTATTTTGCATAGTGTATGTGTTTGAATGTATATACATACATTACTGTGCATTTATGTATTACTACAGAATACTTCTGATGCTAAACAGTATTTTTTTATTTTACTTCAAAGAAATTCAACTTAAAAAAAATAAATTAGGCCTAGTATTCAGTACAGGAAGATACCTTGTTGAGAAAGAACCACAGGTACAACCTGCACTAGTCTGCAATCACTCCACAATTTACAGGTATCTGCAGCAGGTTCTGAGAAAACTTTCCTTCTCTAAGTTTTAAAACAGCATTTAGAGTGGTTTGAGGGTTTTTTTTCTTCGTCTGGGTTGCTTTTTTAATTCTGCTAAGCAAAGGTTGACTGAATTGAACTATTCTTTATCTGTGTTACAGGAAAATTATGTTTACTAATTCGAGTAATCCACAGACATGGAATACTTTTAGACTATCTACTCTCCAATTGCCATTTAAATGTCTTCATAAGAGAACAGAGCCAAATTACAGTATCTCATAATTAGTCTCTTTTGCTCTACAAAACGTTGATATAAAGAATAGTATATATAAAAAATGTAAGAATAAAAAACCAAGCTGCAGGAACTTCACTTGGACAGTAATACTTGTAACTGATCTTGTTTATTAATACAGTGAAAGCTGCTAGGCACATGACAAATTCCAATTTCCCTCAAGTTAACAACTGCTACCAACATACCCACAAAATTTCATAAGTCTGGCCAAAAGAATCCTCCCAAGGTGTCCTGCTTATACAACTTGTCACTTCTCCATCCCCTGCAGGTGGAAAGTGGAGTATTTGTTTACATGCCCTCAGCATTATATCTTCCTAGGTGAAGCCACAATTCAACTTCAAAGTGCTCAAAAATCCAATTACATATTTCCCTCCCCTCCCAGGTCACAGTACATTCATCACACCTATGGAAATCTACATTAGAGGCAAGCCCCTGTGCCATCATCACTGAATCAGCATCTAACCAAGTAGGTTTACCCAAGCAGGTTCCAGGATAATTATGTATTAAGAATACAAGTTCCTCCCACTCAGCATGGTTTCACATCTTTGACATCTGCAATGCTATGTCTTACCACTTCTCTTTAAAAGTCTGCTTTCTGCTGTAAACAAAGCTAAAACAGTATTACACAGATTACCCTGCCCTAGAAAGCCTCCTCATTACCTTTAAGAGATTAATCAAGAAAGATTAGAGTGTCAGATATTTTTTCCTATACCAGATGCTTTTCTTCCCCAAATAGTAAACATTCAGATACGTTATGAAAACACAAAAAGCCCAAGCAACATTACCACATGGTGTCTACAACAGCAGTAGCAGCATCATCACTACTGCAATATGATGCTGCTTTGACATACTCCAGAAGTTTCAGGAAGTGTTGCTCAAATCCTAATAAAAATTTAACACATACAACATATAAGCAACACAAAATATCAAGCAAACAAGCAGAGCTTCTGACTTTCTCTCTCCAAACAGGGAGAACTGAACATTTGTTCTGCCAGTCATTAACCACAAGACAACTCCAGCTCCCGTAGTTGCTTGTACTGAAGGGATGTGGTCCCACAGCAAAAGCTTTGCAAGCACTCTCACAGCCCTCAGAAAAGTACACCTGCCAACATGATTTAGCAGTAGTTAAACTGAAGCTTAATAAGGGGTTTATGTTAAAGTACACAGTTCTGCAGTTAACTTCAAGACTAGTTACCCATTACCCTTTTATAAAAGGATGCTCAACCAGTCCAAATTATACGAAATTTGGAGCATGCATGAGTTTCTTTGGAAAAGTTAAGTTTTTGTCAGTACCTTCAACAAGGACTACACAAAAACCTGCAATCACAACCAGACCAAAATCTTAACCTGAAGTATTTCTTGGACTTTTCAGTTATCTCCACAGAAATAATTTTTTAAACATTTTATCATTGTAACTTTCTGTAAACTACACAATTAGTTATTCATAGGGTTTACAGAATCCGAGAACCATTTACATTGGAAAAGACCTTTCAGATCATCAAGACAGACTGTTAACCCAGGGCTGCCAAGTCCACCACTAAACCATGTCCCTAAGCACCACATGAACATGTTATTTAAACACCTCCAGGGATGGCAATTCCACCACCTCCCTGGGCAATCTGTTCCAATGCTTGACCACCCTTTCAGTGAAGACATTTTTCGTATTATCCAATCTAAACCTCCCCTGATGCAACCTGAAGCTGGTTCCTCTTGCCCTATCACTTGTAACCTGGAAGAAAAGACCAATCCCCACCTGCCTATAAACTCCTTTCAAGTAGTTGTAGACACCAATAAGGTCTCCCTTGAATCTCCTTTTCTCCAGAATAAACTACCCCAGTTCCCATAGCTGCCCCTCATAAGACTTGTGCTCTAGACCCTTCACCAGCTTTGCGGCCCTTCTCTGGACACAATCCAGTACCTCAATGTCTTGTGTGCAGTGAGGAGCTCCAAACTAAACACAGGATTTGAGCTGCGGCCTCACCAGTACCCAGTACAGGGGGACAATCACTTCCCCTGTCCTGCTGGCCACACTATTTCTGATACAGGAAATTCAAGATTACTAGAGTTCAATCTATTTTTTATGCATTATTATCTGAAGCCAAGTCAGTAGCAAAAATTTACTTGAAAAATCAGTAGTGTTTTTTGATATCACAATTTACCCAGATGCTCTTTATTGTTTTTTGCTAGAATGAACAGTTAAAACAAAGTTATACCCACCCATGGTTAGCTTATTCTCAGTGAGAGGTTGAAGTAATGGGCTTACCTTTCCTTTTAGTTCTGCATCTTCATTAAAGAACATTATTTCAATTAGCATAAAATTGTTAAAAGAAAAATCCCACACTGAATAATTTCTGGAAAGTATGATGTCAAATACCTGACTCAGTTCATCCTATTACTAAGCTAAGGTATTCTTGCTTTGACACACCTAACGGAGTCCAACACTGTGACTGAGTGAAGAGGCACTGTTCCAAATTAGCATTTTATTTTTAGGATAAGGGAAAAGGATTTTCTTCTTGTCCCAGCTTTACACATACAAAACTACAACTGAATCAGAACAGTTAGTAGATCTCAGCTCTTTCTGCCCTATCTTTCTTATTTCTGCACAAATATTGCAACTCAAACATCAACTTCTACAGCAGTTATTTACTGTTACAGGAGGACTAAACCAGGTATTTTTAAAAAACTGTGACTAGAAACTTGATTTCCAGTACCAACACAGGGAGGCATTTTGGAACAAGAGTTTCAGCCAAGCTTTGCTTTAGTAAAATGTGTTTTCTAAAGAAAAAAGCAAGTGCTGCTGGCATAAAAATGGTAATTGAATTTCAGAACAAACTATGAGATAAGTGAGGTGTTTCTAAGCAAGCAGTACAGTAGCCAGGGAGTATCAATGTCCCTTTACACATTATTGCAAGTTATAATATTTGCTTTCTGTTAAATCATCATACCAGCATCACCTGGAAAAGACATTGATTATCCACCAATTCATGGAATGAAGTAAAAAAAAAAAATAATGTAGGGACCAACATTGAAAGAATACTATTGTTTCAGCTACAGATTGCAATTTCTAATTTGTGTTTAAAGTTGCACTGTAGGCATGAAGCATTTTTATTCGTGTGTTTCTAATTAAACAGTGCTTTCCTTCATATTACCAAATAATTTAAAAAATATTTAAAGAATGCATCTTGCTTCCTGCATTTACAGTCTAGCACAGACTTTCTTTTAGCAATGCACATTTCTTTTTGAATGATCACCACCAAAAGCTGCAGTAATAGCAATTGATCTTGATTCTAATGTAACTTAAACCTAGCTTTGTTCTCATCTACTATCCAATACTAGTTTGAAAAATAATAAAAAAGGTAAATGTCTCAACCTCTTTCCAGGATCACATGGGTTACATCTTACATACAAAAAAAAATAGTCTAAACAAATAGAAAAATACAGGTAGGTAGCCACAATTCTTTCTTAAAAGCCATAGAAATAAGGAATATACTATGTTCGTTACTAGAAACATTTGGACAACAGTGTGATACTGCGCATTTGTGTGACTGCCCATAACACCTCACCACTTGAGTCATTTGACAGTACTATTTTCAGTTTAGGCTTCAGTCCTAAATCCTTGTCACTGTATATAGTAATGTATCTTATCTTTTGGACAGTTTTAAGAGGTGCACGCATAGGCAGTATAGATATGTTATGCAGAACTATAAAGCTACTCAGTTGCAAGCAGTGTTACATTTTTAAGAAGAAAGGAAATAATCATCTCTCTTACAAGCTTGCTATTCCTCCGTTTCATCTTACTCAGAAGCCTGAAATCCATGAGCAAACTGCTGTCAATTTTTGCACACAGGTACATTTATGATGTTTAACATAACAGCCATATACTCATAATAAGTCACTTATCTGTTTCAAGGAAACCCTCATATCCAATTAACAGGAAGAGCCAGTAGAAAAAAAAGTATTTAATAGCATATTAAAATGGAAAGAAGTCCCCTTTAATTAATAATTTAAAAGCTTTTTGCTAGTTAAAATAGTTTTGTCCTGTGGAAGGACAGTATTTCAAAGTCTGCTCTTTAAAATAGTCCAAGACCATATATCCCCTCAAATTGCTGTTAAGACACTAGCTGCAATTACAAATATTTTATCTAAACCAAATCAGAATGACTCACTTGTCCCTGAAAGTCAACCATGTCAGTAATTACATAGGAGCTACAAAAAGAAGGGAGGATAGATAGCCCAGAGATGACAGGCAAGTCATCTCTCCTCAAGGAAGGAGGAGGGTTTTATTACAGTCACTGATTTCCCTCCCCACCCTTCTCCACAGAGAAGTCTGCAGTCCAGTATGAGCTCTGTTTCCACCACCTCCTAGTTTTCATCTCTTATCTACATCACCAGCAACTCCCATGTATTATTAAAGAAGCCTTCACTGTTTCAGTGTGAACCTAGACACACACAAAAGGTGCAAGTCATTTAGGCAGCTGAGAAAGCTGCTACAAAAAAAACCCCAAAAAAACAAAGTGGCTCAACTACTGTTGTACAGGCAGCCAGTATGACATGTAGGAGTAAGGACAGAAATCAAACAGCTGAAAGTAACCAGACATACCCTTATTGAGGAATGTTTTTAGAAACTGTTTCACAAGAAGGACTGTTTCTGTTACTATCCTCCTTTGGACAATTCTACACCACCAACACACACAAGGTGGCTGGCTAGAGCCTCAGGTTGGAAGGACCATAACCTTTTAAAAACTCAGTCGGCTTGTTAAAAAAAAAAATAAATAAAAAATTAAAAAAAGTTAAAGTAATTGTCTCCACCACTCAGAGATTTAAGTCATACCTTTGAGAATACTGATCTTGTCATATATATACCATTATAAAAACAAAATCACAGAGTATCTATTAAGTTTTTGTGAAACACAACACAAATACTGTCACTGCTACCCAATCTAATAATCTTGGGGGGCATTTTTCCCCCAAAGCCAGACACAGCAAGTCCTGGACCTAGAATCACCAAAGGATTTTTTGTTGTCACTTTTACCAATGCAGAAAACACTAAAGTACAGCTGTAACACTAAATTACAGCACAGCCTCAAGTAGAAAGCTCCATGTGATCCCCTCAGGAGCATGCCATCAGATTTCTACTCTGACACAGTACCACCTTAGCCCAATTTATCTTTTAGATATATTTAAAGCGTACTTAGGGAGTGTTTAAACAACATAAGTGGGTTTTTTTTAAGACCAGAACTACTGAAAGAACATGTGGAAAATTTATTTCTAAGAAGTCAGAAAACATGCAGGTTTCTAAACTTAATTATAGATTTTAAACAGAATATGTAGTGTCACAATGAATGGGTATTCACTGATGTAAATAAGATCATTTGTCCTAATTAAATTTTCAATTTTCCAGGTTTGGTTCCTTACTCTGAGAAGTTTACCTGTACAACCTCAGGAAGAAGAGATGTACTCCAAGATAATAACTTGCCAGCTGAAACAAACCCAAATTACCTCATTTCACAAGCATGCTATCATTCTTGTAGCTCCACACTCATGGAATTCCATATTTTATTGACAGATTCGGTTGAATATTAACAGACTAGAAGACTAGCATTTACTAAGTCATACTAAAAAAAGTTTTTATTATTCTCCTCCTCCAACTTCAGATACTGTGCAAAAAAGCTATTACTGGTAGCCTCAAGAAACAGAACATAAAAATCAAAATTTGAAGACAGATAATAACTGACATCTAAGCTACTTTCAGCAACGCAGAACCAGCACTGTCCCTAGTGAGAAGTATTTACATGAAAACACAAATTAAAAGTTAGCAAAAATAAAACAAACATTGGGCATGAAGTGTGTTTGTACAATACCAACCAAACCAGGCAATAAACTACTGTACTTTTATTTTATAGCCCGGTTCCACTTTGTAGCTAAATACAACATACTGAACAAAAAGGAAAGGATTATCTTTTTCCCTGTAACATACAGATTGTTTTGAACAGGTCTTATACTTCACAAGGTGACTTCAGTTAATACACATTTACAAACATTTAACAAGCCAAATAGTCTGTTTATTCTGACCAAAAAAAAAAAAAAAAAAAAAGTTATTAGTCAAAGACTGATTTACAGATCACAAGCACCAATGAACTGGAGCCTGCACTGTTCTGCGTTCTCTTCCCCCAAAACTCTCTATAGACAATTACATCGATGGCAGCTCCAATGGCTGCATTTTGAGCACTTATTTAGCGGTCAAACTCATCACGGTCCCCACGGCCAGGGACAGCCTAGCCGGGGGACACACTGCAGGACTCGGTGTTACTCTCCACCTCGTAATTCACGCGTTTTCTGTGGGCATACCGAAGCGTGCCCTGTGGCTCGGGCTCGGCAGTGAAACCTCACGCTACGCCCCAAGTCGCAGCCTTTCGCTAGAGCCTTTGTCAAGGGTTTCCCGACCTGCCCCCACCGGCGCGTCCCCACAACCCCACCGCCCGCCGCTCGGGGACCTCTGCCCCCGCCAGCTCCCTTCGCTCCACCCGGCCCGCATCCAGGCGGGCGACCACCGCTCCGCCTGCCCCCCTCCCCGTCCCCCTCCCCATCCCCATCC
>JAVJGJ010000047.1:66353486-66389437 GCA_035590215.1 Microhierax caerulescens | reverse complement strand
ATCTGGAAAAGCATATGTTTGCACTCTGTGCCCCTTCCCTCAGGGGGCAGGGGTGGCCGAGGGGGCGCGGCTCGGGGGGGCGGGGCTCCCCGAGGGGGCGGGAGGGAGGTGCGGCGGGGGCTGCGGAGCGCCGCCTCCCACCTTCCGACCGCCGCACCTGGTGTGGGCCCTCGCACCCCTTTCGCATGGGGCGGAACGGCTTTACGGCCTCACGGTCAGAGTGAGCCCCGGCCGCGGTGCTGCAAGGAGGGACGAGACCCTGCCTAGCGCCCCGGCGGGGAGCGGGCGAGCAGCGCTTCGCCCCTGCCGGGCGGGGGCCCACCGCCTCAGACCGGCGCAGCGGTCCCGCCGCGGCGGTGAGGGGGCCGCGCCCGGGCAGGGCAATTCTGGTCCAGAGCCTAGTGTGAGCGCGCCTCAAACCTGAGAGGCCGGGCGCGAAGTACTGGCTTAAAGCATGCCGTTGAGATAGAAACCTCCGATTTTTCGTTCGGGTTTGGGTTTGCTTTGCTTTTCCTGGCTCAGAGAGTTAAAAGAGGCAAAACCCCACTTCTGTGAGGTGCTTGCAGGTGTCAGGGAACTGTCAGTATTTTCTAAAGTGCCTCTGAACCATGTTGCCTCTGTGTCTTATGGAGCTGGGAAGCAGATGGTATTCTTGGGGCGAGCGGGGATCAGGGTGTGCTGCAGCGTTTGCTGTCACCTCCAGTGACGGAGTCTTTCACCACCTTTTTATCCCAATTTAGAAAGAGTGCCCACTATTTTTTTTTATTATTTATTTTTTTGTAGCTTAGTTTATTGCAAGTTTATTTATTACAGGGGGCTCTAATTCTAGTATATTAAAACTTTGGGATGGTATCTAGACAAAAAAAAATCAGGTAAACTGTTCAGATCAGAGATCCTCAAGAGTCTCACAAGTTTACAACTGTACCTCTTAATGTTCAGGTACAAACTTTCAAATTGGAACGAGGTTCAATCTTGCAACTTGGCTAAATTAAATCTGCTTCCTGACAGAAATCACAATTTGTACTGGAAATTTTTCAAATAGCCTTGAAGTTCCTAAAAAAAAAAATAATAAAATGAGCCTTTCTCTTAAATTAGTAAATCAGAATGACTCAGAATAGCAATGTCCTTCCCTTAAATTCCCTTCATTTAAAAGGGGGAAAAGACTGAATTTTAACAGGGACCATCTGAAGTCGGGTATCCTCCGTTTTCAAGACCCTTCTGTTTAGGGATTTCAGTGTTGTGGTTTCACTTAGGTCTTCACTTAGGTGAACACTGCTTCAAAGCTACTCCACATGGCAGAAGAATTACCTAATAATCTAGCTTCATCTACAGCTTCTTTTCATACAGTAATACAAAAAATATTTTTCCATGTAGTTTATCTTATGAGGTAAGCCAAGTCTTCTAAATCATGTTCATGTTATAACAAGTTTATTTTTCCGCTGTGATTAAAAATTTTGCAGGATTGTGCTGTCTTATCCTTTTTTGTTGAGCAGCAACAATTACACCTCCCCACCTATTTCCACCAGTGTGTGTGGAAATAGTTGTCTGGTAAAGCCAAGATACATACTCGGTCTTCAGAAGGTGCAGTGCTGCTCTACAAGATCTAGTGTATGAGATACATAGACATGTGTCTCCAGTTCTTTTTGTCTGTGTTTTCAATGAAGTGTTTTAAACATAATTGTTATTAGCCTTTAAGTGTCAGAAAACTTATTTTTCTTGATTGCTATTTTAGAAAATATTAATTTACATTGCAGTCAGCAAGATATGTTAACACATCCAAATCTATTTCTGGGATTATTCACAAGCTAATGACTAGGAATATTCTTACATAGCTGCTAGATTTGGATCCTCACAGATTCACTGTGACAGGAAGTTACTACATTTATGAAAGGTATGTAAAATATTTACTACTTTTCAAATTAATTTGTTTTCATACATGAGGAGAAAAAAATGTTAGCTGCAAAATGAACAACTTCATGGTTATTACTCCCAGAAGTATGTTTCAGCTGCTGAGACATATTTGCTCAAATCTATTTTAAGAAACTTCTAGTTCTCATCCATAAGCAAAGGGGGTGTATTATTAGCTATGTTTGCTGACATATAGTACCCAATGTAAGAACATCTCAGCAAAGGAAGAAACCTCATAATGACATGATTCTCAAGAAAATAGGTGCTGGGGCTTGTGTACCTTTTCAGTGTTTCAAGTAGCAGACACTTCACAAAGACAATATAGACACATGCATAGGTAATTACTTATTTTAACTGTGTTGAAACAAAAAAATGTCAGCATGTGTGAACTATGTAGAAGAAACTGCCCGCTTCAAAGCTGTTGGTTCTGTGCAAACTCATAGGAGAACTGACTGATGGTATCTCATACTGGCTGTGGGAGCCCTTACTAAATGAGCTCTGCTGAACTGAACATGCATGCTCTCATATCTGTCTCAGGCATTCTGTCACAAAGCTTCTCTGATGTGCTATTCAAAATAGCAACCGTTCTTTCACATAACCTACTTAAAGTCTGACACAACGATGCAGCGTGCTCAAAGAGGGCAGTATGTTACTTCTATTGGCACTAGCATATGTCAAAATGGCAGTCTTGAGGACTTGGCGTTTAAAAGTGTGGTATCACTTTCTTGGAAACAGGGCAGAGACCAAACATGCTGGTAACTTTCCCATTTTGTCACAATTACGGAATGCTCCTTCTTTGCTAACTGGAAATCTATTTACTGTCATCTATATTGTTATGTAATGTACATAGCATACTTTTTCATCATTTAGGGCAAAAGACTGTTTAAAAGTTACTGTTGTAATAAGAAAGAACGATATATCAGTTGTCATAAAAAGTTAATCTTCCTGTTTGGTGTTTAAGCCTAGGATGACCATATAAATCAAATATGTTTTCTTTATCTGACAGTTTGGTAAAGTTTCTCAATAAAGATCAATGTGTTTTATTAAAAGTAATTTATCTAACAAATTTGTCTTTGTTAGTTCACTAACCATGTTTCTTCCAATTTATGGTCTGTGCAATAAACCTCTAGAAATTCTTTTATGATCTACAGCTCCTTTAGATCTCCAGTCTTTCCCAGCAATAAAAGCATATTAAGCAAAGGGAATTAGCAAACCTGAGCCTTACAGTGAAGCTATATCTGAATAATGATGTAATTAACCATCACAATTGTCCAGCAGAGTAAAAGTGATCTTGATTTTTTCTTAAAAGAATATTACATATTTGAATAAATATTTAAACCAGGTGCTTGTGGAGAAGCAAATTAAAGCTGCTTCCTTCTGCCCTTTAAAGAATTAAATTCAGATATTCACCCATTGACAATACTTGTTGACATTCAGCATTCCTAATGCAAACACAAGTGCTCTTCTCATTTTAATTTGCAATGTGTTGGGAAAATACAGCACACAACTTCTGAGGATTTCAGGTGCATTCCATGTCAAATTTATTCCTAATTTGAAAGTCCATTTGTGGGACAAAAGAGTGATTAATCTACCAGAAATGGTGTACCTCAAACAAAATGATTAAAAGTAACAAAATGTTATGGTTCAGACAGCTTATTCAAATATATTTTAAAGTTTCTTTACCAACAAGACTGTCAATCTTGTCAATCAAGACCAATCAACAGCTGGTCAACTCAGCTTGAGGAACTCAATAACATTGAGATTAGCAGGTTGGTGGATGGAGTTTAGTGGTCTAAGATACTATTGGAGTCCAACTAGATTATCTGATGCTGTCATTCAGTTAAAAAATTCTTCTTTTCACTCCAACAAAAACAGTATGATGTGGAATGTGTCTCCTGGACTAATCAAGTTTGGGATTTTATGTGAAGCAGAAGGAAGGCTGAAACACACCTTGAGGACGCATCTGCTGATACACATTAACAACTTCTTGACAAAAATATGAGTAATTCTAAAAATTAGTTTCATTTTTACTGTTTTAACTGGAAATGCAGAAAACCCAGAAAACCCTCTAGTTTGTTCCCAATCACTAAGGTCGTATTTAATTTTTTCTGTGAGACTAATTAAAAGCAAAAGCAAGCTCTGGGAATAATATCACCTTTTAGATATTTTATTTCAGCTAATTTGTGCAAATTCTTGCAAACATTTTGTCAGCTTACTACCTAAAACATTGACTCTGAATTCTCTTTGAAGAAGGAACACACATTTGGACATTGTTTATGTTTTTAACCATTAAAAACATCTGGCATCTGTTTTCTGAAACATCCCATCATAAATTCCTATTCTCAGTGACTTTTCATTGTCTATAACTCTTACTAAACTCACCACTAGATTGTATCTTAGCTTGCTGGGTGCTTGCCTGAAACAGCTTTTTTATAGTTAGGGCAAAAATAGTTATTTTGAAGAGAGGAATTAGGCATGCATTGTTTGCCATTGTTGCTAAAGGAAAACTCCAATAAATGTTTCATGTGGGAGTTACAGCTGAGAATCCAAGGATCAAAATTTGGTGGAGAAACCCATGTCAGGGCTCTGCTTTTCATTATCTACAACTGCTTGAGACTGACCTTGAGGGAAAAAAACCCTCATATAAACATATTATTTAGAGTCCTGCTGAAGCTTTTACTAGCAGTAAAAACTCCATCCCATTACAGCTACTGTCTGTGACTAATGTATCACTAAACAAATGAACTTGCTCCATGTCTAGGCAACAGGGGTTTAGCAAGCTTTCCTTTTGCGCTCTGTCTGATCTCGGAGCTAGAGCTGAAGGCCAGAAGCCTGCCATTCTTGAATTCAAGAAGAAGGATGTTTTATTCACAGGAGTGAAGAAAAGTAGTTGCGATAGAAGACACAACTCAGAAGAGCCAACTCTGGGGACATAAAAGAACCAGGCAGAAAAGCCTGTGATTGCTGCAGGAGCTCCTTTAGCATCAAGAATGAGATCTAAGATCCCTCACTTTCTACTGTCAGCGAACAGATGTGGAACCCGTCAGCAGTGCAGGGGAAATTTGCACACACAGGAGGTCACCACCCTTTACCTACCACATGCTTTGTTAGTGAACAGGGCAGGGGAAATGGACCTACAGTGCAGTCATAAGAGTGTCTGTGTGGCTAACTGAGGTACTCCAGAAGAGTAGGTTGGCTTAGGTGCTGCAGAAGAAAATTGGTGCCAGTATGGTGTAATATAGAGACATTTCCAGGCTTTTTAAAAGACAAATTATGCACTCGACAAACTTCGGAAGAATTAGTGTCCAGATGTTTAAAAAGGACACAAAATTGTTCTTGGCTGATCCAAGCATAAAGATAGGGTATTGATAGGAGTGGTGGTCTCACAATAGCCTGGCTTCCAACCACCGATGGCTATGAACATCATTACTTTGCATCTCAGGTTGCATCCAGAAATGACAAGAAATCCCACTGAGATGATCATTCTGCCACATAGCTGGTGGTAAAACTAGTGTTGTAGGAAGCAGAGACTACATCCTTACCTGAGGTGCAAAATGGAAGTCAGCCTTAACTGCTTAACTCCAGTGTATTCAGAATGCAACATTTTCCTTTGTCCCTATTTTAGGGGTGTGTGGGTGTGTGTTTGGTTTCAATATTGTTATCTCTTCTTCTTCACTGCAGGATTGCTTTTCTGAAAGAGCATATCCCAGTAACCTTGCCTGGAAGTAGCAAAAGTGTGGATAAAAGATTTACATTTGAAAACATAGCCCTAGTTGTTTCTTCACTTGTAAATGGCAAAAAAATGTAGGGGACACAAGTTACATTATGAACTTTATGATCCAAAGATTTTGCATCCTTTAAAGTATTACTCACAGCTCCTCATTGGTGTGATGTATAGATCACTTTATTAATCTAAGTGCTTTTATGTGCCAAAACCCACCACTCTAATATAGTCGAGGATAGGTCACAGCTAATTTCTCTTCCTTGAGACCCCAGACTCAGAGAAAGGGGAGAGTAGAAAGTATGTTGAATGATAAGGAAACATCAAGCTACGTATTATGATCATGGTATGTATTATCTTTCAAAATACATCATTGTCATATAGCTTGTGTACTTTAAAGCACATCACAGTGTCTCCAGTGATCTTGTATAGCTGGTTATAAGGGTGTCAGAAATTGTATGCACTGTCGCATCTTGAGTGTGAAGGAAAAAATTCCTTTGTCTTTTTTTTTTTTTTCTTTCTTTTTTTTTTTGAGAGAGAGAGAGTGAGAGAGAGCTTTCTTGAGATTGTGCAGGTGATTCAGCAAGGTCTCAAGGTCTTATTTTCAGTGAATCAAAAAAACGTTTGATGGACCTTACAGAATCTTCTCTGACACTTTTGCCTCCATTGTGATTAGGAGTAGTTCATCAGGCACTTGCAAAAAAAAAAAAATATGTCTAAATTCATGTGTTTTTCTGAATTTGAATTTACAGGTATCAAGGAATAAAAAAACCCCTGAAAGCAGCAGTTCAAACCCCACCTTTTCATATGTTTCTTCAAAATCTAAAGCTCAAATGATATTAGTATTTGAGAAGGTCTCGTTGATTTCTTAAGGAAGGACCTAAAAATCTTGCTTGAGCAGAGCTAGTATCTTGCCTTCCTTCTTGTTTATTAATTCTTGCGGCTAACTGGCCAAGCTTGTCACACTTCTGTCAGCCAATGGAAATTAAAGACAGAATCAGTTTAAGATGTATAGGTTTGCCTCCCACTGATACTGTTCAAAAAATTATACCAGTCTAGATCTTATTGCCCAGTTCATGTATCAAAAAACATTGGGGTCTGTGACGGTTGAAGGAAATGGTGTTTTTTACACTTGCTACACACACAAAGTGATTGTAAAAAATCCCTATTTATTTTTTAAGTATCATTCTGTTTAGAAAGATGACCATACACAACTTTTTACTCGGCAGATTTGAAACATGCTTATACTCAAGATCATGTCTGAAATCTATTGGCAAAAGTATGTTTTATGAGTCTTTACAAGCTCTGCAGAAGTAATGCCAGAGGAGAGGTATCCAAACCTTTTCCAAGTTCTTTTATAAATTATCTAATCTCAATTCTGATATTTATTGTCAGTGACAACACATGAGATATGCAGAACAGAGCTGGCTTTTTTCAGGTTATATGATGAAGAAACGTCTCTGGCAATGGTAAGCAAATCATGCATGGGAGATGAGAGGCCGGGACAACTGTGCTTCAAAATCAACCTTTTATATTAAGTTCCTGCTGACTTCACATAGACTCACCACCCTGACTTCTAATCTTCCCATAAACGGAGGTGTGCCTTGCATGCAGAAGAGTTAAGAGTCTTCATTTACTTGCGAGCTGCCCTGAGTGAAGGGAGTGGTGTGTGGGGGTGTGTGCGCGGGGGTGTGCATGCATGCACATGTATTTGTCATAGTGCAATTCATACCATTTTCTCTGTCTCCTCAGAGCCATATTTTCATCAAGCTCCTTTACAGGATTGCTTGATTGTCCACAGGATGTAGTAGAGAGGTTTCTTCAGCTTTTCGTGATGTTTGGTAAAAGTTTTTCTCTTTTTTTTTAATCTGGATGTTTGCCAGATCTTACGACATGGAGTTACTATGTGGGAAAGCAGCAGTTCTTGATGGTTATTCAGAAGGTTTGGTGCCAAAGTGCTGATTTAGCACCTAAGGAGTGGCTGAGTAAAGAAAAGAAAATCAGGTAAGGGATGAAACAGGTACTAATCACTTTCTGGCAACATCTAAAGAGTTTTTGTCATCCTAAGTAAACTTCCATCACATTCATATTTCATTCATGCAGGTGGTCAGTTTTCAGCTTTTGTATAGCCCTACCCTGTCTATCCAGCCCTGTAATGGATTTTCCTGATGTATTTGTTGTTTTCCCAATGTCCAACAGTCATCTGAAGTGGTTCAAAAAAAGTGTAGCTACTAATATAACTTTTCTCACCCCTTGCTTTAATTATATTTAATTCTCTTTTCCTTAAGTACCTTCACAGCATAAAAGATCATTCTTTTTGTGTTCCATGATTTGTATGACTTTGCCACTGTTTGTTTATCTGTCTTTGCCTCTGCTCATGTCTTTCTTGTCCTCTTTTGTCTGGTAGTGATGACAGGATACAGTTTTTCTCTTTCTCCCAGCATTGACACAATGCTTTCTACTGCATTACTCCAGCTATCAAATAATCTGGAAGAATCACTTCTGTCATGATGCCTACCAAAATGGTGAATAATATGGGCAAAGACATAAGAACAATGAAAACAATTTATGAAACCCCTTTTATTTCTGATATTAAGAAGACATGGATTCATCTTCAAAGCTATTAAACTTTTTGACTGTGGCACTTCTTCTTCACTAGACATTGACAAACTTCTTGTTTTCCTAATTGTTTGGAGAACATTATAAAGCATTGCCAGAAAAAGTGAAAAAATTGAATAGTGGAACTGAAATTGCCTTTGTGATTCCTATGCCTCTTAAATAATTGTGTTCTGATTTGCCCATATGTACCTTTTTCAGAAACAATAGTATCATCATTCCTGGTACAAGGAATGCTTCCTTCTTTGGTTACAGCTGTGAAGACAGGGTTTGTACTTCGATGGAAAAGTAAGGAAATGCTTTCCTCAGTTGGTACAGTCTCCATTTTTTGAATCTCCCAAAAGCATTGGACTTGCCACCAATTAAAAGGGAAGGAAACATGATAAAGTTTTCAATGAGGTTTATGTCCTTTAAAATGGGAAACAGTGCTCCTTGCGGTAGCTGGAACTTAAATACCATAACATGAGCAAAATTAGAATTTTCTATATGCCCTTTGTGCTGTCAGAGCATTTAACAGGCAGCACTCATGGGTGATAGATCTCTCAATTCCTCTGAATATGGTTCAGTAATGTGGGATTAAGGGTTTACCTTGAAGACTAGGTGAGGGGTAGGATAGAAGAGGGTTGGGAGCTGAAACACACAGTTCATTGGCTGTTGCAATTTGGCAGATCAGCCTGTAAAAGGTTATTAAAGCCACTGTAGATTTGGAGCCTTGTGTGGCCTTTAGTTCCTCTTATCTCATCCACTGGACCTCTACCCAGTCATGGCTCAGCAGGATAGTCTGCTCGGACCTTGTGCTGTCACACTGAGATCACTAGAGGTATCCAAGCTAGCTACTGTTTGCATACTTGAGATATTATATATATAATATGCATACTCAAAATATGCAGTGTAGCACAGATGAGCACTGGTTTTGTAGCCTGTTCAGAAATTAAATTCTTACAGTGAGAATTTCATTTGCATAAGGTGTATCATGGTTTGTTTCTTCCAGTATTGATATCTTGTGTTGGTATTAGCTCCCAAGGGGATGAAGAAGTAACTTGATACAGGCAAATTCAAAATGTTTGGAAAAAACTTAGATACCACTTTGATGGGAAATACTTTCACTTATCATAATTAGTGAAATACTTTTAAAATAACTTGTAAAATAGCTTTATAGATAGACTTTAAAGCTCTTCAGAATATTTTCTAAAGTGAAGATCTATTTGAAAGTAATTGAGTTAATGTTAAACTTTTAGTTTGAGACATCAACAGTCCTTGTATGCTTCAGGCCTAGTTCATGTTGTTCTTAACACTGGTCAGAGTTAACAGCCTTGTAACACAACCCAGTATGGACATCAGGGTCCTTTTTCAAGTGTTTTCCCTGGAACAGACCCTTCTATGTTTCTGTTATAAAATTCCATCTTTGTTTATCTTTTAATTGTAAGCCTTATCAACATCTTTTTTACTTCTAAGTCAATAATATCGGTGGGGTTTGTTTTCAACAGCTTAATTCCCCGTGTTTTCAGACATATCGCTAACAGCATTAGCAATATGCTGAAGTAATTTTAGTGCAGAAAATTTCCATTTCTATTGTTATGTGCATTTGTCATTATTCAAAAGTAAATAATCTGAATTTATTTACTTTGTAAATATACTATCAGTATTTTATGTGTGATATTCAAATCATACGTGTATTTCTCACTGTTGATAGAATTAAGTACTGGTGATCGAGTATCCAGAGCAGACATAATTCCCCAAATTAATTTAAAAATGGAGAGGAAAGAATACGTCTTTGATCCCTTCACAATTTCTGGAAATCTTCCTGCTCTAACATTATCAGCATCTCATGGTTCACAGCAGCATAGTTGAGTACCAGACCTAGTATGCTTTGAAAAAAATTGTGCATATGTGTGTTGCATTTAATTGAGGATTTGCAAGGTTAATTGTATCAGTCTTTTATGCATGAATTGACTATCTGGAGCAGCTGTCCTTTCTGTCAAAGGAGTATAGATTACACTGATTACATATACATCAGTCCTACTTTCATTTCTGGAAGGTACAGCCTGGTCTACAGGACCAGATATGTAACGAATGTTAGAATGTACAGAAGAAAAACATAAGGGTTAACTCACAAGTTCATGTTGTTTTAATAGAAAAAAATGCATTAGATTGCTGTTGTATTCCCCATGGCTAGATTTCTCTGGGAAAAGATAGACAACAATGGTACATTGTTATAAGAAACTCAAAGTGTTTTAAGCTGGGGATTCATAAGTTTATAGATGGGGGATCACAAAACAAGATAAGAATGACTCTGAGGTTAGAATTAAAGCTTGAGATAACTGTTCTTTTTTATCCAATTTATTAGTAGGGCTGGTACCCAAATGCATGTTAGAGAGGACATTCTGCATGTTTGCAAGCTTTTAGCCTCCTATTACAGGACTTGTGTTGCTTAGCTATCAGAGTTGGGTAGGGGGGATGGGCTTTAGTGCTTTGTGAGATACACTGCTGTCGTGTCTGGTGTTAGAAGTTCTTGAAACATCTTAGGATCTTTTGGTCAATTTACTTCCAATTCTTACTACTGTGAGGCTATCAGGAAATGATCACTCCTGCTTTCTTCTTAGGGTATGCCAGAGGTACAGCTTTCTGTCCTTTTTCTCTGTGTCTCAGGTCTACAGGCAATCAGGAATAGTGTGCGCTTTGAGGTATGGGGTTGTTCATGGAGTAGCTGTATAGCTCTTTTAAGACTGAATATCTGTTGCAGTGGGTTTTGGATTGCCTGGGACATCATTCAGGTACCCAAATAGTCTTTTTCAATCCTCTGTGGCTATGTTTTAGACTGCTAAGATCTGAATCCAGATAATGAGAAGCAGTGCTTGTAAGCTTGAAAGGTTGAACTGCTTAGGACCCTTCTTCCTTGGCCAAATAAAAGATTTATTGAGAAATCCCAACTGAGCGTTTTGTGGATGTTGAATGTGTAACGAGAGGTGGCTTTTGCTCTGAGTATGAAGTACATTTTTGTTTTCTCCTATTTGCATGTAGGTGTGGGAAGTGGCACAGCTCTTTCTCTGGGAGGCAGGCATTCCCTGTCTTCCTTGTACTGCACAGCTCAACAACATGACTATGGACAGATTAAAAAAAGGCAAGTCCTAGTATGCTGGTTGCATCTGTTTAGAGCTAACTGGAAAATCCAATGTTGTATAAATCCTTGTTAATATCACTGAGGGCTTTATGCGATATACAAGATTGTAGAGGAAATCCTTTCAGAAAATCTCATGTGTTAATGAAGGTATAGCAGTTCTGATGTATAGAAATTTTTTACTTTAAATAGCATTTCTGTTCTGAGAAAAAAATGTGAACATGACAGATTTTTACTAAGAAAATCCATTTCTTTGTAGGTTTTTGTCTGCACACAAAAGTGACAAAATTAATTTTGGTTTGTTTTTTATTCCTGTTAGACATGGTAATTAGGTATTAGGTAATAAGCTTAATTCCGTTGCTTTCCATATATGGTCAACAGAATTTACTGCATTGCTAGCAAGGGTATTTATGTAACTTAATGAGAACACTGAAAAAGGGGCAAAGGTTTGGTTTGCTTCAGACAGGCTTCCCATGAGATTACTGGTATTTATGGCTTTGATCTCTCCTTAAGGTTCAACATTAAAATAAACAACATCATGTAACAACACTTCAAAGTGGCTGTCAGATGGTTAATTGATTATTATTTTTTCCAGATTACTTTGCTCCCGCAAATAAAGAACAGCCATAATAGTCATCTTTTGTGTGTGGGCACACTGCTTTTCTGCTAATAACTTTTTTTTTTTTTAGAAATATCAAGACAAAACAGATTGTCTAAGGAAACATCATATACCATAGTATATAGGAAGCTTGGTATTCATGGTCTGTAGTCTGGCTGGTGTCCAGGAGGGTCTTTTTGGCATTTTGACTGGGGAAAGCTGAAGTTTGGTCTGCCAGAGAGATGTTACAATCTTTTTTTGATCTTGCCTGGAGCAGGAGGTTTCTTAGAGTGTTAAATAACCAGAACAGTGAAAACCTAGAGCAGATTTTACCTAACCTATCATACACATCTAGAACCTAGTCTAGCATCCAGTTTAGTGGATTTCCTGGTCTCTTCTTGCAGTCTGTAGAGAGATTTAAATACCCTAGAAGGTGATCTATGTCACAGTAAGATAGGTCAGATAAATCATCTTTTGGAGAGGCTCAGGTATCTTCTGTCAACTCTGAAAAAGCCCAAGTAAACTAACTTAGCTTTGGATAGCCAAATTCTAGATGCTTAAAACTTAGGTAGGATAAATACAGAGGTGGACCCCTAAGTAGGGGAATTTTATTCAGATGCTCAAATTTACTCATGGAGCTCTTAAATGTAAATTTGAATCCACCTTAAGATTTCCAGCCTGTAGCATAAATGCATCAGTCTCAGAATATCCTTTTTAATTACATGATAGTCTGAGATGTGCTGCACTATTTAGTACAATTTTTAGAACAGTTTTTCCAAAGCAGAGGATGTATTTGGGACTCATTTGAAGGAAAATGTTCAAATGACGCAGAATCAGATCGGTTCTCTGTCTGTATTTTGCAAGGATCAAATAGAATCCATTAAAAATTATTGATTCAAACTTTGTGCTGAAGTATTCTCCGTAAGAGCTCTGTCATTAGCTATCTGAAAGGGCTGATTAGACCGACATGAGTTATGAGCCAGTAGAAGCTACCAAATGGTGTTTGTGTACATAGTGAAAGGCGTAGGACATTAGCAGGGGGATAGGACTAGATGATCTCCAGACCTTGCTTCCAGCCTCAGCTGTTTTGTAATTCTGTGATAACTGTACTTCTGGCACACGTACTTACGTATGTCTCCTTCCCGCCTCCCCCTGTGCCAGGACTTCTCAATTGTTCTGTCCACCCTATTATTGCACTTTCTCTATGGAAAAAGAAACAAACTGAAACTGGCTTTTTAAATGTTTTAAAGAAATGTTTTACTTTTATGTCAAAGAGGCAAAATTGGCAAAGGCCTGTGATATATTTGAAAGATAAGTAAGGAACAATCTGCTTCAAAATAGGATCCTTTACAGATTGACTAAACCGCCTGCCAGTAATGGACTACTGTGCGCTTTTCCCACTGGGTGGGAACAAAACATCATTATCAATGAGTGAATGTCAAATTGAATGAAAACAAACCCTAAGGACAGAATTGTGTAGTGAAGTTATCTACCCACACAGGGTTAAAACATTTGATCTACTGGTGTATTATATGTATCTAATTGACACTTTGCAATGATGGAATTCAGATATTCCACTGGATATTTTTGGAAGTGACAATAAAGACAATCACATGAAAATTAAGATACCATATGTTATGTTAGGGGATTTTTTTTTCTTTTTTTCTATTTTCTTTTTGACTCTAAATACACAGTTTGTTTTCATAAGCTCAGCTTATGAAAGCTTATTAAATGGCCCTTATTATCATTTAATCTATTTCAGTAATTTGGAATCAAATCATAAAACTCCCAGCATGTGCAATCCACATTAAATTTAAATAGCAGTATCAATATTTTGAAATTTTCTTCAATCTTTTCAAGTTCAGTTTTCCATGTAAGAGAATGTTTTCACCCTTGCAATTGAGTTGTAAATGAAAATAATGAATTCCACATCATTCAAGACATAGGATTTGAAGATAGGAAATGGCTTAGTATTCTACTACCAGATTCCTGAAGCAAGTGCTCACAGACTGATTCATCTGTATGCAATAGTCCTCATGCAAACAATCATTATGAATCTTTTTGTCCAGTTTGAACCCTGCAGCAATGCTTATGATTTCCTAAAGAACTGGAGAAAGTTAGTGAGTAAGACTATGGAAGTTTTATTTGCTGAAATCAAAATATGAAACAATTACTTTGATCGAATGAGTTTCCTTTCCATTTTATTTTGTTTTTAGGTGAGTCAAATTGATGACTGAAGAATAAGTATCATCTCTTGACATTACATGTGTATGACACACTGCCGAAATTCAAACTCTTTGACTGCATTACACTTGCTTATGTTTTCAAATACTGTTAATGGAGCTTCAGGGCTGTCACAGAGATATCAATCAGATGACAGATGATTTGCCTTTCAACTGTACAAATGAATGCAATGGATGTCTGTCATAAATGTTTTGATATTTCTGAGGTTGCCAAAATAAAATATCCTTTTCAAAAGAATGCTTAATTATTTTGTCAGAGGAACAAATATGTAATTGACAGAATCTGCAACATTTGCCCTAGCAAGCTATATAATTATAAATCACAAATACTAGGTCTGTACAATTGACTGTATCATATTGTTTTCACAATATGCTGATTGCCTGTCTGACAATCTACAATGAGCAATTCTGCATAAACTACTGTGAGTCTGTGCAGAAAACTTTTTCATTCATTTTGAAAAATACAAACTTCTTTTATTAGGGCATGCATTTTTACTTCTCAATGTGAAATTATCATGGTCATCTATGATCTTGCAATTCAGGTTGGTAAAGTAACCAGGTAAAATTGCAGAAAGAATATGTAGACTCAGCCAGATTCCTAATTGTTATGTTTGCTCTGCATCCACTGTATTTTCTACCAACAGACTCCAAGTATTGGCATTTTATAGCTGCGGTTATCTTGGGATGCATCTCAAAAACCTTTCAATATCAAAATGTTAATTTGTAAGTTAATTCTAGCTGCAGATTAGTGTGATCTGCTTTGCAGATGCATTTTAATCTTACCTTATGTCTGTATAGTCTATAAAGCAATATAGAGTCCTTCAGTGTTCAGACTGCTTGGGTATTCAATGAATCTTTATTAAAAAAACATTCTGAATGCCCTTACAAGGCAAGAATTGCTATTTACATAGGCATTAATGAGCCTTTCCAGCACTTTTTTCCCTTGCATGCCATTTCTCTGCCTGGGTTACAAGTGTAAAGACAAAGTCCCAATGGCACAACTGGCAAAGAAGCAAACACAGAGCCATACCCAATTCAGACACAGATAATCTTATTTTAATCCACTTATTGAGGTCTCATACTTTTACAAATGAAGTCTTTCTTAATTTTTCTCTTTCTCAGTGATATTTTGCTCAGCGAGATGATATCCAAACCCACAGGTTTTTCACAAACAGTTGCAAACAGTTCTGCTTCATTTGATCTGCAAATACAAGCCATTAGGCATAGAGTTGGTTGGGTTGGTTGGGGTTTTTTTTACATTTTGTTTTACTTCGTCTTTTTTGCCTTTTACTTTGGAGAGCAAAATATCTGTATTACCTAAACAAGTGATGAATCGAAAGAAGATCACAGACGGCATAGCAGGTCAGCTGCATGTGAAATATACATGGCAGTTCTTTATTCTGATGGAAGTGATCACGTAAGCAATCTGGACAGCAGCAAATGATGGAAGAAAAGTGACGTAACTTTCTCATCCTACCAATGGTCTTTCCAAGTTAGGACTGAGATACTGTGTCGAGTCTGGCTGAGCCCCATAGCAGCCCTCTCTGCTGTGCTTGTATTGGCAGCTGGAAAGGTGGTGATAACACAGCAGTGTTTTTGACGACTGACGAGCAGTGCTCATGCAGCACCAAGGCTGTCTCTTCAGCCTTCCCCCCCGTAGGCTGGGCATGGGCAAGGTCCTGGGAGGGGACATAGCCAGGACAGCTGACCCAAAGTGACCAAAGGGATATTCTGTACCATATGATGTCTGCTCAGATAGAAAAGCTAAGGGAAAGGAGGAGGAAGGGGGGGCATCTGTTATTTATGCCATTTGTCTTCTGGAGCAACCGCTCGCTACATGTACCAAAGTGCTGCTTCCCAGGAACTGGTCAAACGTGACCTGCTGATGGGAAGTAGAGAACAACGTCTTTTGTTTTCCTTCACTTCCACACACATGACTTCTGCTATTGCTTCATTAAACTGCCTTTATCTTGACCCACAAGGGTTTTTTTTTCATCTTATTTTCTCCTCCCCTGTCCTGTTGAGGAGGGGAGTGATAGAGCAGCTTGGTGGGCACATGGCATCCAGGCAAGGTCAACCCACCACAGATACATTAGCAGAGACAGAAAACTGCTGCTCCCTGCAGTCGCACAATTGCAGCTATAATTGCAATGAGTGCAGAAGGCCCACAGAGACTATTATTAAATTTCCCTTAAGTCATGGTTTGATCATAGTGGGACTGAAAAGGGTGTAATTTAACTATATGCCTCAGAGCACAGTGCAGCGCCAGTCTGAGGAACAGTGCTTCGCAGCTGTCCTCTGAAAACAATGTTCTCCTCCTGACCACAACCCGTGGCAAAGTACATTACCATCTTGGATGGGATTTTTCAGCTGAGAAGGAGAACAGGACACTAGAAATTATCATATTTCATTTTTTTTCCTGTCCTGTCTTCATTCAGATTACATCCAGAGATTTCACTAGTGTAGGCAAAAAGGAGTTACTATACTGGTCCCTGAAAAGAACTCAGCATTGCTATTCTAAACTAGACCAATGTAATCTGGGGAACTAGTCAAAGCTGGAACTAATTTTTAATTGAAAGAATCATAGAATCATAGAATGGTTTGGGTTGGAAGGGACCTTAAAGATCATCCAGTTCCAACCCCCTGCCATGGGCAGGGACACCTTCCACCAGACCAGGTTGCTCCAAGCCCATCCAGCCTGGCCTTGGACACTGCCAGGGATGGGGCATCCACAGCTTCTCTGGGCAACCTGTGCCAGCATCTCACCACCCTCACAGTGAAGAATTTCTTCCTAATATCTTATCTAAATCAACAATTACTGCTTTCTTGGTGAAAGAATTATTCCTCCTTCATAATGCTCAAATGGATTTAAAGGAAAATGCATCTTTGGGTAGGTTATTGAAGCTGTAAACGTTTGACTTTGCTGACAGCAGAGACACAAGAAAAAGAAGTGAAAACATCCTGAGCAGCCTGTGTGGTAATTATAAACACATACAGAGTAGGCTTCTCATTGCTATCAGTCCTCCTCTTGCCAACTGACCAGTCTGGCCACTGTGAAGGTCCTCTCATGTGATTTCTGTTCGAAGTGTTGAGGTGTTCTCTGAATATCGACAATGGTCTCTTTGTATGCTGAGCAGAGCAGGGTATACTTTCAGTATATCAGCTGATAGGCATAACCAAGAGAAATTACTTTAAAGTTTCTTATGGGCTGAAAGTTGGAGGAAGGTTTATTGTTAGAATTTTATAAATAAATGACTTTTTTTCCTGTTCAATATAAAAAATGAAAAGGAAAATAAATCATCAAATCAGTAAGTCACATTTGAAGTTAAGTAGGTATATTCTAACCCCCACAAAATTTCCTGAAGTGTGGCTTCGTTCATGAAAAGAGAGATGATTCTTCTAGAAGTATCATGTGCTTTTTCTCTTCCCAGAAACAGAATATTAATTTGCTTTCCCTAGTGAACCCAATCTAATTTTTCTCTAGGAGTGCACAAGGTCTATGTGTTCAGATGGACCGAGGAAGCCAAGCAGTGTTTTTGTATCCCTCACCTCTCATAGGAGTGAAGAAATGAGTGACACTGCCAAAAAGAAGAGGATGTAAGGACTCTCACTGACCTGTATAAGTGTCTTTTCACAGAGTCCAAAATATCTTCAGTAATGAAGTCTGGGTACTGCAATAATCCTGCATCCCCCATCACCAAAGAGAGAGTGCAATCCGCAGGGTGAGGGTAGGGATACACGCCAAACCCTCCCACTGGACCTGCATCTATCCTAAGACTGTTTGGCCAAAGTTAGCTGGGGACAAATGCTGCTCTTGCCCACAGCATGTCTCTTATCCCCACCCGCTGAAAGGAATCCTGCGCTTGGCACCAGATTGCCAGGAGCGTGGGATCGCTCCCCTCTGCTTGTTCCTCAGCCCATTTTAGTGCCAGCCGGAGCAGAATTCAGCCTATGGAATCTGGATTTTGGAAATTAAGCAGCAGTAATTCAGCATTTTGCCTCCACCCTCCAGCAAATAGGTTTTTCTAAAGCATGTTTTTTTAATTTAAATTTTGCCTTAGTGCCTGGCTAGCAGAAGATTTAATCTGTTCAAGATCTCAGGAACTCTTTTTGACCTCAATTAATGCTTTGAGAAACTAAGCTAATAACTGTTTAAGACATTACTTTACCATCACAGGAATATATATATACTAGAAACATGTGCTTTGCTAAAATGGGCTTGGAACAGTTTCTGCATGCCTCTGTGTCCCCTTGGATCATTATTGCCATTTTTTCTGTGCTGGCATTCCAGAGCTGCTGATTCACAGTCTACATCTGGTTCTGTAGTGTTCTTGCCAGCGCCAAGCCTGATGCATTATTTGGACACTTAACTTGCTTGAGTCACTCTCCCTTTATCACTGACTTGTTTGTTTTAACATCCTGTGTGTTATAAATATATTTCTGCAGGGTCTTTCCTCACTGTATTTGATTAGACTATTTGATCTATCAGAAATGAAGTGTTTTCTTTCCTTCCTTCTTTCTTCTTTCTTTGGGCTCAGTTTTGCAGTGGAGGCTAAGGCGATAGTTGCTGATACACATATGGAGGCTGCCAGACTTCAGAAAGGCTGGGGGTAGGTGAGGAAATCTGCTTAGGAATAGTGACCAGGCCTGGGATCGGGACCCAGCTCTGTAAGCTGTCACTGGTGAGAGCAAAAGCTTTCCAGGCATGTTACTGTGGACAGCCACTTGGGGGGTTTGAAATTTAACATTAAGATGTTTGTAGACTGACATTTACCCCAATTGTTTTATGTTTAATTGTATCTGTGTTAATTTATATTTGTTAACAAGTTTGAATTCTTCAGTCATGTAATACAACTTGGGCATCAAAGACAGCACATGAAATCAGATAGCAGCTGAGATTTCTGCCTAATCTGTAGACTATAAAGAGGCTGGGAACAGTAGAACAGTGACTACAATTCACTACCTGCGTGTTAGGAAGGATGCCCTTCTTGAAGGAACTTTAGTTCCTGCACTTAACTATACAAAAAGTTAAATGACTTGCCATCCCATGGAGTTCATCTCCTCTCCACCAAAAGTGGCCAAGATCCCATCCTACTGAAATCAAAGAAAACTTGAAAGTAATTTCAGTGGATCTGAGACTACTTCCAATAAACATCTATCCCTTGCCTTAACCAAGGCTGTTTTTTCCTCTCCATCAATTTCAGTGACAGTTCTTCGTTGAAAAAGCTGCTTAGAGCATGAGTGACTTTTATAGACTGAGGTTTCCTCCACTGAAATGTATAATATGGGGAGCAGCTGCGCAGCCCTCTTCATCAATGCACTTCACAACTTATTTCCAGCTTCACTAGGCAGAAATAATTTCCAGGGGTGGGATGTGAGTTTGGTGTCCATAGCTTTCCACCCTTTTTCTGTTGAAACTTAATTACACTGTCAACGTGGTCGTGCATTTGGTGGTAAGGGCAACGTGTAAAGAGAATGGGATGGGCAACCTCCCAAGACACTTCAATGAAAAACTGTTTGTACAGTGCTTTCAGTGAGTTCTGGCTGTTGTCCACAAGCCAAAACCAGCTGTCTTGCAAGAGACCTATCTACGAACTGGCAGAGAAGCCCACCATTACTGACTTGTAACAGCAGTCATGTTGTATTTTGAATGAATGGAGATGGGCTAGACATTGGCTGTAGTGCTCATTGTCCGTAGCATGAATAAGCAAAACAATCCAGGCTCAAGGATCCTGGACTTCTGCAATTTGAATGTTACCAGCTGTCCCCAGTTTACAGCAAGATTTGCAACACCAGGATTTTTTTTCTCCAACCCATGATTCTTGGAGTCAGTCAGTTTTGTGGAAATTTTCACTTTCAGGTATTTTCTTGCTAAGAAGCATGCCTCAGATCTTTGAAAAACTGCCAAGTGTACACTTCACTGACTCAGAGCCAAAGGGCACAATCTGTGGGTTTTTTTGTTTGTTTCCAGCCCTTCATGATGTCTTTGACTGTCTGAGTTCAGCCTAAGGACTGAACCAGTAGAAGCATATGGTTCTTTAAATGCAAGGTGTTAATTGCAAACTAACTGAATCAAGAGGCAGATGTAAAGATCCATGGACTGGCTCCCAGAAGCTTTGCATCTCTATGCTGTCCTGCCTCCTTTCTCTACTTTTCGCTCCCCTGAACACATACCCTCAATAACTTGAGCTGCTTTGTATCTCACATCACAGCAGCAGAACGGCCGCTGTGGCAGGACAAGCCTGTGCACCGGAGCCTGCTTTCTGGTGGGGTCCTAGCCAGCTGAGCTGAGCTCAGAAGCACATAGTGCATTGCAGGCAGCACCTGAGTTTCTCAAGAAGCCACACAAGCCTTTCCTTGCATGCAGCAGGGAGGGAATGCTGAGCTCAGGTTTTCATCTTCCTTCTAGACATTGTCCCAGAGCAGGGCGCTACAGGGAGCATGATTTCCACTGCAGGCATCGCTTTGTGAAATGAATCCTGAAAGTTTTCAGTCTAAATTATTTAAAGTAATAGCGATATTATGGCCAAAAATAATGTCTCTATCGGCAGATGGAGCTGAGCTGAGGTCACAGTGATCTCATTTGCCATATCCTGAATAAAAGCCTTCAAGCAGAAAATAAAAAAAGGTGTCCAAGATACTTCATCAGTGCTGAAAACAACCTAGTTTAGGGCTGGCTATTACTAGTAAGACAGCTGTGCTTTCTGAACAAATACTGTTACAGAGCTCAGTGCTGCAATAGTTCCTCTATTTGAAGCATCCTGGTATCCCGTGTGCCTACAGAGGGAATGCTAACACACGAAGGCCTGCTACACATCGTAATGATGACAAGTCCTTTTCTTCCCATGCAGTGAGAGCTGCTATCAAACAGTGGAGCTCCGTTGCTGACCAGTGTAAAGTGTAAAGTCAGTCTTTTGGCAGAAAGTCAAGAGTTCCATTCTGAATAATTTTTCTCATAATCTTCGTAGTTTTCTTAGTAGAATTCCCTTTTCTGTGCTTTAACTGAAGTCTTCTCAAGCCTGAAAACAGCCACGTTCACAGTGGATTGATAGAAATTTGTAGCAGGGAATGGAGTGGGAAGAACAAAGAACAGCAAAATTAATCCAAAATGACTAGCAAGGAGAGGCATAAAAGCCAAACTAAGTTAGAGAGATGAGGCTTCTGGGTGCCAAACATGTCATCACTAGAAATCTTCTAATAGTTATGGTATTGGTATTTTGAAGATATTTGAGGGAAAAAAAAATAGAGCTAGATACTAAGTCACTGCAGCAATATATATAAGGGCCGGATGAGAAAAGCTACTAAGTCTAGTGGCATGGATATAATTCGCTCCCAGGCACTGTGCCAACTCAAAGCCTAATCTCTGCCGAATTATTTTGGGCCCGGTTTCTGGTTGCTGATGAATCTGTCTTTTTCCATCTTACTGTAACAGGGTGTTTAGCCCCAGCAGACATAGAAAACGGGATGAGCCATTTATCTCAGGGAGTGGGCTTAATGTTCCTGACAAGATGGAAAGCTACCAGCTGGGTTATATTCTGCATCTAATCCAAGTCAAATACTTTCTTCATAAGGTTTATTAGACCAAGCATAACTGAAAGGTAAGTTTTCCCAATATCCACAAAACTCTGCAGCAGTAGAGAAAGAGGCCATATATTGTGTCATATTTTATATAGAAACAGTTTGTACTTAATAAGGCACAAAGCCTTGACAGTAGCGATCACAATTTTAAAGGCATTTTTATAGCAATAATCTCATAATTGAAGGTTGGTTGTTCAGCTGATGTGGCAGAGCTGGATGTATTATAGGAAGATGGATTATGGGATGTCTCCCTGAAACATCCAGGTTAAATGTGGAAGTCTTCTTAGAAAAGGCAGGATCTGAAGACATTCAGCACCTCCAACCAAATTGTTCTTGCTGCTGAGACATGACTGTGCAACATTTGGCGCAGGTATACAAATTCTTTCAGGATGGTCTATACTTGGATCATCGTCGGTAGCAGTGTAAGGTGCCCAAGTGTTAGCAAGATTTCTCCTATTCTTGTTAGAAATTCAGCACAGAGTGTCATATGCAAAGTGGGTCCTAATCCCAATTAGATGATTTTGTTTTGTGGTACTTCAGTATTAGAGTTCTGGGGCATGTTATTTTCCTTACTGCTTAGCAATCTTGCTTGCCTCTTTCTGCGAATCTCTGCTGAGACCACAACTTCTTCTCCATGGCGAATGCCATATAATTCACTTGTCATTCTGATGTACAAGGAATGAAAGAAGGCGTTATGTTCCTGAGAAATCATGTTTGTCATCACTTGACATACTCTGTGGGAAGGTTTTTTTGAGGCTATCCACAGGGAGATATTTACATAGCTGGATTCAGTGTACCATCTAACCCATCTTTTTGCTGCCTTTACTTAGGTAAAACAATTTATTTCCCTATATCTGCTTGATGCAAAGGTGCAGGATCACGTTAGTACCACTAAATCTGAGGTGGGAAATGGAAATGCAGATTCCCACTGAAAGGGAGCTGCTGCAACCTGTGTTGGCACTGTTGACAGCCTAATCTTCAATGCTGAACATTGAAGCAGTTTTGTTGTTTTTCAGGGCTGGGATTGTATCACTTACCAAACTTCATGTGTCTGCTTACAGAAGTCCAAATTAATTGCAGTTGTGGTGATTGATCTAATGATAATGATGATCCATGTCTGTCAAAACCTGGCTTGAGACCAACTGTGCACTTTTATGCTACCAAACAGCTAAAAGTTGTCTTTGTTAAGCTCTGGCCTGTGCTGCAAGTAGACAAATGTCCTCAAGGCAAGTCTCTGTATCCTGTTGCAATGATTTTGAACCTTCAGAAATTTTTAAATCAGGCACCCTTACTATACCAATTTTGTCTATGTCAAGAGAAACAACAAAGTGAAGCAGAAGTACAGTAGGCAACCTGAACCAGTGGGCAAATCTAGAGAAACACCAGGAAAAAAGAGCCAATGACTGGTGAGCAGCTTGGGAGGACAGATCTGTGAACCGTACACCAGGAGAGAAACAAGGACAGTTTGCTATACTAGATACAAAAATGTCTGAAAGTGGCTTTGCCTGATGGCATCTAATTGCTGCCTCCAGCCACAGCCAGGCATTTCTCCAAAGCACCAAGACGAGCAGTGTGACAAAGTGCTTATCCCAGCAGCTTGCCAAAGGCTGTGTTCCAGCAAGAAGACCATCAGTGCCAAGGAAACTGCAACAGAGGCTGTTAATTCTCTTTCTCAAGCTTTGTTCAGTGTTTACCCACATCCATCTTCTCATCCTGGGGCAATCTTCTCCTATCCCTCATATTCCTGTCCCCACAGATGGTGACACAAGCCTTCTGCATAAAGGACTCTGCACTCTTTTGCTTGCCAGCTGTGACCCAGTGGGGCAGTGGTTATTGTGGCCATCAAGGCTACACTACTGTTTACTCACACAAATGTGCAGAAACATTTGCTGGTGCGTTAGTCCCCTGCTGCCAGCTCCTACAAATAAGGAGGCTGTTTATGGAAATGAAAAATGGAATATATGATTCCCTGATGGACGCACTTTAATACCCTTCCTGAGCCTTAGTTTATGCTCTACTTTCCAAGATACAAATGATACTGATTATCTCTAGGCACAAGCAAAATGTTAAATCAAACAAAACTTGGGAATTTTTTCTTTTAAAATTCTCCTTTTTGACCATATTACCAACAAAATACTAAAACATGCCACTTGTTCCAGCTCTGTGGCAATCTCCTATGCTAAAGCAATAGCTATTCCCATGATCCAAATGTTCTAAGCTTTAAATTGGGCATTTTTTGAAACTGAGAGGTATGCCTGCTCTACTGATGACATCAAATACAAATTAAATACTCTAAAGAATAAAACAAGCCTTGAACTCACAAGAGATGCCAAACTTCAGATTTAGCTATGCTATATTACCTCTGTCCTGATTTTTGATGTGGCCAGTTTACGTTATCTGTATATAGGCATACTTTAGGAAATAGGTTTATTACAGAGACACACAATTATGAATAGAACACAAACTTTCAAGCCCTATGAAATACATGTTTCTAAAACTTATATTACTCCTAAGATGATGCCATCTTTATGCTTAGAAAATACTATGGAACATGGAAGTGCATTTGTTCAGGTGATTTGATCCCACTTTATCTGTAGCCTTTATTACACAAACACATTAAATTATTTCTTTTTTCAACTTGAATTCTTTGATGATAAAAACTAGTTTATCCCAGAAACTTAATAAAACAGAAGGACAGTTTAGGAAGTGTGATTTCTTACACACTCTCCAGAAACTGCACCGTGATTATCCTGGGGATTTGGCAGTGCGGCTGTTGGTGTCTGCAGAACGTGGTAACCTGGCACACCGATTCGCTCTATTGTTGTGAAAAAACATGATCCTGGTCAATTTGTGTATACGGCATAATCTCAGACTTCTGTGGAGGCTAAACACTTTCTTGGGCACCAAGTTTTGGTCTGACCCCTGGACTTTGTGCTCATGTCCTGCACAGCATTAATTTTACCTAAGAATACTGGTTCACTCCTATTACATCAGTCAGGGCCAGGCCGTTAAGATTTTAGATAATATATTCAGTTAAATTTGCTTTAAAATATTAAAAAAATAATTTACAACCAGTGTTTTCAAAGGGCTCCTTCTCAGATAGATAGGCGCTAGCACTTACATTTGAAGTTCCAGTAAAAATAAAATTGCTGCAAGCAGTACGGGAAGTGACAGCAGCCAGAGTGGTTTTGATCCCGTGACTGAGAAATCCTCTCTTTTGCCTCCAAGAGCTTTTTGACTTCTCCACACCTGCGGCAGCCTGAACCACCACTGTGGGTCCTTCCATGCCGCTACGTTAATCCTTCCCTTTCTGGTTGTACTACAGTTGCTCTCTTCTCAGCTGGTAGTTACCTGCTGAGACCTAGTGAATGTGTTATTTCCTAAGGCAGCGTGTTCATGTTGTAAGGGCTCGAAAGCAGGAGAGAAGGGAACCTGAGTTTTTGTGTGCTTCACAGTCATCCACTGGAGAGAGCTGCTCAGCTTCCCCTTAAATGAAAGTGACCCCTGCAGCCAGGTCACTATTTCTTTTGCATGCTGCACTGTCAGGTGCATGTAACAAAGATAGTCTTTATCCAAGCAAAGCACACTTGTTAAAATAGCTGAGAAATTATATCATCATCAGTATTGTAAACTCTTTCCTTTTTTTTTTTTTTAAATTGGGTATCTGAACTTGTATGAAAATGTGTAGTTTCTGAGTGGATTCAACTCCAAATATTAATTTAATAATTTTTATAGATTTCTGTAAGAGCAATATCTGCCCCACTAAGCTTAAAATACTAAATATTGTCTTCCTAATTTGACGATTAAAATATATCTTGTTTTCTGAATGCTTTTTCAGTTACCTTTCACTTGCAGTCAAAGGAATTAATTTTGGAAGTAATTTGTTCGGATACATACCCAGCTGAACAAAACGCTGCATTTATGCCCTGTTCTTTAATGAACCTTTATCTTGCTGATTCAAGTTAGCTACAGGGACATGAGCTTCTAGTCCATAATTTCATTAGCAGACTGTACCTGCAGTAGTGGATGCATTAATTTGCTTTCCCTCAGATTCTGTTTTTCATGCTTGGTACTGAGACCAATTATCCAACTGTGATTCAAGCACAAGACAGTAAGAGACAAGGCCCAATTAAAACCAGTGATGGAGCAATTTCTGGATTAAGAACATTTCCAGTTTCAGGGGACTAGAAGACTATGACAGCTAAATGGGTAAGGTAGGTTAGGAAAGCTTTTTTTCCCATAGTGGGCAGCACGTATTACTAAGGATTATAGGAAGATATTAACTTGTGAATGCGGGAGCAAAGAATAGCCCAAATTTAAACATGTTTATATAACTATTATTATATTTGTATTATTTATATGTGTGTAGGTCTGAAATGTTTAAGTCGTGCCTCTTTTTTTGAACTACCCCAATTTATTGTATAATGCAGTTCCTTTGCTAGAGAGTCATAGCGAGCCCTGTCACATCAGTTGTTTTTCAGATATAGAAATGCAATCCTGCCTGCAGCAGAAGAGGCAAAGGCCGTTGCATATTTGGCTGTGGAGGTGCAGCAGAAGCCAGGAGAGCTGTGGCAGGAAGCACCATCCCTTGGGCCGTGTTGGTTGTGAGCTGCTCCGGAGCAGGGAGAACCTCAGCACCACCCTGCACGTCTGCGTGAGCCAGTATTCCCACGGTGGTGCCAGCAATCAATGCTCTTCCCCCGTGCTCAGCAAGACTGGGATATGGAAGCTAACCCTTGTTTTGCCCCCCCGCCCCTTTCCCTGCTGCCGAGGCTGGGCTGGCGGAGGTGAATGCCTGTCTGACTCTCCCTCAGGCTTGAAGTTCATTTTGCTTTCAGACTTTACTCCTGCTCCCATTTTGCTTTTTGTTGTTTGTTGCTTCGCATTCTGCTTTTCTTTGCATTTCTTTTTGGGAAACAGAGTTTTCAGTTACAACTGGGTCTGTGCCCAGAATGGGCTGATCTGCAGCTCTAAATAAGCAGAGAGCACAATGCTTCATCCAGTCCTTCTGCAAGATGGAGTCAGCAAAAGTCACATTCCAGTGTTGTATGCTGCACTTTGTTGCTTGAGAAGCCACAGGGAATATTTTATTTGCACTACTACAAACCCTAGGAGACGAAGGGTTTAGCAGGGCCTGTAGTGATAGGACAAGTGTTAAAGCTTTTAAATTAGAAGATAGATATAAGGAAGAAATTTTTTACAATGAGAGTGGTGAAACACTGGAACCAGTTGCCCAGAGAGGTGGTAGGTGCTCCATTCCTGGAAACATTCAAGGTCAGGTTGGACGGGGCTTTGAGCATCCCGATCTAGTTGAAGCCGTCCCTGCTCATTGCAGGGGGGCTGGATTAGATGACCTTTAAAGGTCCCTTCCAACCCAAACTATGATTCTATTCTATTCTATGAGTATTACCTGGGGACAGATGGTGAAGAGATAATGAAATATCTACTTATTTGGAGGGCACAATCTGAAAATCTATTTCCTCAGAGTTCTTGACAGCAGATAATGATTCCTATGTGTAATATATTGTTTGCATTTATTTTTATGATTTTTAGATTTCATTTGAAGGGCTGCTCCTCTTAATTTAGTTGTGACTATTTTAAATTCTGTAGATGAGATGCTGAAGTCCTAAGTCAGACACTCAAACAGTAAGGAATATACCATTACAAGGACCAACAAGTTAATTTTATCCTAAGAGATGAGCCCCTATAGGTAATGTTTCTCACCTTTTTAAAAACACTGGAGGCCGCCCCATTATCTTTTCAGGAATATCTGTGTGATATAGTATTGACACTGGCTGTCTCTTCCAGCGAAATAAAAAATTAATTTATTTTGCATACCACATTTAGATGTTCCACAGTCCACACTGAGAAACACTGGTCAGAGCAGGGTCTAATTTTGGAGGAGTCTGTCCTTCTCTACAGACCATAGAGGCTGCTGGAAAAGACTCCCTAGGTTCAAGTTAGTCTTTGTCCGCACATCCAAAGTGTTTGTTTTAAATTACTTCAATTGCAGCGAAAGGAAGAATGTGGTACATGTGATGACAGGATCCAGTTCTCCAGAGAGGTGTTTGATTGCCTTGACCACAGAAACATCCCATCTCATCCCTCAGCTACCTTGTGCCCTGCACATCTTCTGATTTAGGCCACAAATAACTACAGCAGTCTCCTTTGCTTTCCAGCCTGGGGTGAGGACCACAGCAGCTGCTCGTTTGGGCCCGGCTGAGGTGAACGTGCTGAGCTGTAATAGCATGTTTAGAAACTGTGCCCCGTGACGGATAGTTACCACGAGGAACATCACACCAAATGGTTGAAGTTGCAACAACTGAACAGAGATCCTGTATTTGGAAGTGCTGGGAAAGGTTAAAATACAACAGGTTAGCGTCAAGCTGCAGTATCACATCTGCTACAACTGCCCTAGATGTGTTTAAGTGATGGAAATGAAGGGTGAAATATTCAAGCAGAAACAACCCAGTCTCCCATGTAGCATCAGAATGAGAAAGGAAATGCATTTGAGGCCATGAATAGTTACATACTTAATTACACATGCAAATTATATGCTTAGACTTACAAAGACCTAATTTACTTTGCTGGAAAGCCACATATAAACTGGATCTAGAATTTGAAAAACTGGCCCTAATTTGATGTAATTACTAATGTATGCATATCAAATCTGATTGGGTACTATGCATCTGAGGGATGTTCCCTAAATCTTATAGCCACGTTCTATTCAGTGAACATTTATATGGGCAAATAATCAAAGGAAGAAATCTTGACCAGAAGTGTTACAGAGCTTCTAATCTACTAGTTTCAGAACAGTGTAAATGTCTAAAGGAACTTGAAGATGTATCAGAAGCTCATGCCGAGCACACCAGCACACCAGCAGAAGTCATATAGCAATAGATGCCGATGCTTTGATTTATTTATTTTTTTTATATACCAACTGTTCCTGTGCTTTTAATCATGTTCCTTTGTCTCCTTCAGGTGTATGATGGGGAGAATTTTCACAGAGGTAAAGTACGTCCTTTACTCCTTTCTCTAGTAAGATTTATTTTCTATGACATTGTTTTGATACAATCACAGTAGACTAAATTAGCTTTTATCTAGAGGCCACTATTTTATTCCCTGTGGCTTGACCATTTTGCTTACAGTTCCTTTTTGTAGCCCATTCCCAATTCAGGGCAGTAGCGTACAAACAGAAATTAGTACCATGCATAATGCCTGGGCTCTAGACTCCGGTGTACTTATGTTCTTTACCCACTATAGTATTTGGTATTAAACTGCTAGAGGTATTCAGCTGCACTACAGAGGTGTGTTGAAAGGCTTTTGCTAAATATGGATTAAAAGGTGAATTACCTCTGCTACATGTACCTGAAGATTAGGGTAATCCCTCATGGCATGCAACTGAAATCCACTAAACCCCCAGAGAGAGAGTCTTAGGCACTGCTGTGGAGAGCACGGCTTCCAGCTCATCACAGGAAGCCTCGCTACAACCGGCGGGCAGAAAGCTCGGCGTGCTTCCCTTTCTGCTTACACCCCTACGTGGAGGGCGGCTGTCTACCAACGAGGGGAGCACAGAGTATCAAATGGGCAGAGCGGAAGCCAGCTCTTACAGTAGAACCAAGTACAGTTGAAAAGATGAACACAGAATAACTTAACGGTTGAAAATTTGTCATTTTTGCTAATCTCTTCAGATTACTCTGCATATGCGGGCTGTATTCCTTAGCAGGTTTGAGAAAATGATAAAAATGACTCTCCAGAAAATAGTTGGAAATAAGATAAAAAAATCATGGGAATCTATGCAACAAGGCAATACAGGGAAGTGATGACAGGTACCTGTGACGCTGAAAAAATAATTGTAATGGAAACATCAACCTCTATGTCATTCTGCTGTTAGATATACCAAGGAAGTGTTGTTAAAGTCAGTGCCTGGTATTTATGGCTGTGGACTGATCTGAGCTCAAGGTCTTTCATTTTGTTATTCTGCCAGTAGTTGGAAGTACACATTGTGCTACCAGAGCAGTGGCTACCTGTGCCTCACTGCAGGCACTTTTCTTGTCGCCCTGTCTTGCCTTGAGCAGTGTGAATTAGCTTGTGGCCAGAAGCTCTTATCCCATTTAGTTTATGTCATTAGCCCATTTGTTGTACAGCTGGGAAAGCAAGGGATTGATAACGGAGACATCAGAATTAGCAGGAGTAAAGCACAGAAAGTCTTACCAAAAGGAATTCTGCACCAGCAAGGGTTTTTTTACAGCTAGTACATGTGTTTTTTATAGGTAAAGTTGTAATTCCTGATTTTACATGAGAAAATGTATACATGTGATTTGTTTTCTGACATTACCAAAATCTTTGCAAATTAAAAAGAAATTGACTTGAAATGGTGACCAAACTCTCTAAAACATGTAGCGGTCCCATAAATACTAGTTTTTATGTAGCCATAAATACTAGTTACAGCGAGGAACTAATGATGCATTTATTCAGACTGTGCTTCCTTTTTTGTTAAAATATCTCTTAAACCTTGCAAATCACAGAATTCTTACTTTTGGTTGCTATTTGTGTTTCTTATATTTATGTATTATAAGCAGGAAATTTATTTCCTGGCACTAATAGACTTGGGTCTTTGCATGTTTACTGGCTAGCTGCGAGCTATATGTAAACATTCCTATACTACTAGCACCTCCTACTTCCAGAGACATCACTAAATACTGGAATACCAAATTAGCAGTTAGTTACTAAGTAGCAGAAACCAGCTAATCACTACAGTAGTATTCACAATGCCATTCTTTAGCCCAGCCAGATTAATCTCCCTGTGCTGCCTCTACAGTCAGGAGGAAATTTCCACAGTGCAATTCAGAGCAGAAACCTAAAATTAGAGTGCTCTGAATGATTCTGTAGAGTAGACCTGGCTATAGGGGGTCTCAAGACACAGCTTCCCTAGGTTGCAGGTATCCCTGCATTATACCCACAAACTTTTTTGTATATATGAAAATAAAGTCTAATAAGTCAAAACAAATAGCAGTCATGCAAAGGACAAAAATGAACAAAAGGAGAAAGCTGCTGATCTCATGCTTCCCTACAGAGAAAATGAGGAAAGGGTGGAGAATTGCTCAGATGCTTTCTGATTATCCTGTGAGATAGGATGGAACAATGAGGTGGTTGGGGTGAGCCTGAACAGAGCACTTTCATTTTGGCACTTTTAACAAAAGTTGGCAGCATTTTCTTTTTTAATGTCAACATTATGTGCACAACTTCAAGGTAAGCTTTCCAAGTCACTCAAGTTAATTGATGCATCAGGGATATGGAACTGAAACATCGTGTCCTTGACACTACTTAAAAATATTGCAAAACTGTATGTTACGCCTTTGGAGGAGGGACTAGAAAAATCCAAATGCATTACAGAAGTGTTGGCCAGAAGTGGGGGCCTTTACTGCAGCTTGTCCTTTAACGTGTGGCTCAGATTGACTGAAAAACTGTGAAATTATGTATTCTGCTCTAGTTTTGATAATTACTGTCCAGCCTCCCAAGTTGGATCTACTCTCATCTTACCCAGAACTATCCTTGCTGACTCTATCTATGTTTTTATATAAAAGATGTATTTAGAGCTTTTAGCTCTGAACTTAGAGCTGTCTGCTGCAACGTAGCCTCAAGGCTTCAAAACTGAGGGGTTTGAATTCAGTGGAAGAGCTTGTTAGTGCAGAAGGAGAGTCCTCTGATCAGGGGAGCAAAGGAACGTTACTCACCAGCAGCTGTCGCTTGGGGGATGTATCACCCGTATGTACACTCAGGCTATAAGTGAACATCCATCTCTGATGCAGCTACCACAGCTTCTCAGGCCACATCCTCTTGTACCTTACCTTGCACTTGTGGGCACACTCAGACCCTGTCCTCAGAGCCGTACCAGGGTGGAGTGATGCCTGAGCCATCCACTGGCTCAGCCAGCCCTGCAGGAGACTCAGTGAGGGGAGGAGGGTGGTTCAGACAAGCACTTGTGGAAGAGAATCAAATGTGTAAATAGTGCCAGGAGAAACGTCTTGGGGTAGCCAGCCTGGCCTCCAGCTGCCATTCAGGACAGCGCAGGTCTCCTATGGGTTGTGTGTCACATCTATCAGTTTGGTGTGGATTATCTTGGGAATACATGGGACAAGACATGCTGTTCAGCAGAGAAAACCAAGCTCTGTGGCTCAAAGAATGACTGTTACTCACTGATAACATTTTTTTTTTAATCCTGTAAGATACTGTCTGTCAAAACTATCTGTTGTAAAAGCAGACGTTGCTTGTGTTCTGATGGGAAGTGCCCTGACTGAGAGGGGAATTCTCTGAGACTCCAGGTCCTGCCATAATCTAGAGAGGCTCATCAGAGCTCCCTGACTCGGCTCCCAGAATTGACAGCTCTAGTCTGCACAAACGTTGAGAAGGTACGGTCTGCTCTGTATTGCTGCAGGGGCATTATTGCAGTTTATCTAATCCAACAAGGGCAATGTGTATCCTGCTACAAGTCAGGTAGGGGAGACTTGCAAGACTTGTCCTAACTGTATTTTTATAATCACACTCTTCCTGTACACAATGGTTACTGGGTGTAACTGTAAATAAGGATTTCTTTCATCATGAAGTTCAAACCGACAAGATTTCTCCGTTGCTTATGTAGTGATTGTGCACTGAAACAGAGGGATGACAACTGCCAAGGCCAGCCGAGGGTTTAGTGCTCTTGCGAGGGTGGCTCCAGTTAAAGTATTTTCTATCTCACTGCTGTGCTAGTTTTACAGCATAATTCAGTCTTGCAAATCAAAACTGACTCATTACAGTGTACCCACACAGTGAAATCAGTAAGACCTTTAGTGCTTGAAACCTGGAGCACTTTATAATATCTGACACTAGTTTCCAGGTTTTAACATCAGTAAATTTTCTCATGTGAACAGTTCCACTGCATTCATTTCACTGAACGAGGAAATGCAGCAGAGGTGAGGAAATAATCCAGCACCATAAAGGGAAATCTTGTGGTGCCTTGAACTGAAGCTCAGAAGATCCTGGCTCCCATGCATAGCTCTCATTCACTTCAGTCCAGTTTTTTATTTTATGCAAGCGGTCTGTTCTGCATAAATCCATCACAATATTAAAAAGTGGAGACAGGGTGACAGTTCCATGTTTTGTTTGTTTATAAACAACATAACTGTAAGTAGCAACCTCCGTGGTTCAGGGGGAAGGCTGCAAGAGACACGCGTTCAGAAGAACCCCTGGAAGCCAGTCTGTGCACACTTTTCGAAGGTAACCGTGAGTCCTTGGTTTCTGTAGACAAGAGATATTCCAACATGATGTTATTTGATGTGATTGGTTTGATTTGATTTGAAGGGTGAGCTCTGGAGTTAACAGGGAGCTGTAATCTAGCAAGGTTTGTCCCTCCTTAGAGATTATATCTTGCCTCTATGACCAGCAAGAACTCCCAGGCCAAGGCCAGGAATTTCTGGGCCTTCCACTGATCGGCTCTTGCTTCTGAAAGCTGCTCCTGGCTTCAGTTCTTAGTGAATTCAAATGCAGTACATTCCCTTCCCCAAGGATGTGGGTTTGTTCCTTTGATAAATAGCTGCTCCTGTCCCTCTGCCTCTGCACGTCTCTGCTCCTGCTGACCTTGGACCAGGAGCACGTTCCTCCCCCAGTGTTAAGCAAAATGGCATTTTAAACATGGGGAATCCTTAAGCCATAACCAGCTTTCTGAAATGAGACAACATTAGGATTGATACCAGCAAATGTATATTTATGTTCTGTGCTGTCTTCAAACCATATTTAACTTGTAACCAGGTTTGTAATGAGAGGATTTGTAGCCAAGATCAACCCTACAAACACAATAGGAACCCATTAAAAGCTCTCAAGACCTCGGATTTCTAGGTAAATATGTGTTAAAGAAGGTAGTTTTGATAGTGTTGTTTTCAAAGTAATTATTTTTTAACTTTAATCTTTACTCAATGTAAGACAGCTTATTTTTCAGGTGTATACATTAATTTTCAAAGAATTTGGTCATACGTGACAAGCAAAATCCATGTATAATGTCAGTGTAGGTAACACCCTGGTATACTTCCCTTTTGCTTTTCCAGTATAGCTTACATAATTTTTTTGTGGCACAAAATTATTTCATACTACATTAACTTTATAAGGAACATCTAACAGAAAATGAAAACATAGTTTTGATTGCTAAAGCTCAGCACCAGGTGTATGTGGGATAATTGTAATTAGATAATACTAACTTGTCCAACAAGTGCCCTGGATTCACCAACAATTATTCAGAATGTGTTCAAGCCTTAACCAGTAGCAGCATGTGACTAGAATAGTGATTTTTGGAAGATAATCAGCAGCTGGACTGGAACCTATTTGGAATGAAATCCTGCTCTGTTACACATGTTAGTATGCTGGGAATCAGTACTGCTGCTGATTTCACAAAAATAAGAAGTTGAAGAAACCGAGTAGGGAATGATGTATGTTACTAGATCCTGAAGCCAGGAAAGATCACAGAATGGTTGAGGTTGGAAGGAACCTCTGGAGGTCATCTCGTGCAACCCCTGGAGCCTTGGACCACATAGATTTCCAAGGATGGAGACTCCACAACCTCTCTGGGCAGCCTGTGCCTGTGCTCAGTCACCCTCACAGTGGAAAATGTTTCCTGATGTTCAGAAGGAACCTCCTGTGTTTCACTTTGTGCCCATTGCCTCTGGTCCTGTCCCTGGCCTCCAGGATCTGCTGCACTGTGCATGCTGCTGGACTGCCCTTGCATCTTCCTTAATGTAATCCGTGGTTCTTTTTGAAGAATAACTAATCCTGTTCTACCAGGAACCACAGCCCACCAGAATTTTGGTAATTCTATGCATAAATAATCATACCTGGTAAATTATGTTTTTCTGGTAGCTTGAAGAGCCTTCTATTGTTCTGCCTCTGCTCCCCTTGTAGGCTCTTGGAGATCGTGCTCAGGTCCCCATGGCCTGCTGAATGAAACAGGCTGAGCTCTGTGGCTCTCGCCATCATCAGCTGTGTTTCAGCCCTGCATACTCTCAGAGCTCTTCTCCGAATCCTTCAGAGCGCTGCACCGCCTGCTCCCGGTGAACGGTGCCTGCGTGCTCTGCGCAGCTGAACCAGTGCCAGCCACTGTCACAGAGCCCTTCTGGCTACCTGTGAAAAACACGTATTAGAGCTTTCACTCACATGAATGAGCTCACAGAAAATGAGTGCGGATCTCCACCACAACACGTGTTGTGTCCCATCACTGCAAGCGCAAGCCAGGCTGGCCATTTTGCACTGTCAGACGTGCTCCTGCTGCTCCTGACTCACCTATCTGCTACCGTGGCCTGGCGGGAGGCCTCAGTGATGTGCTTGGGCCGTGCAGAGTGAAATCTTTCTAACTGTTGGTTTGTTGTCAACTGTGAGCTCACAACTCTCACTGACACACCTGTAGAGGAATTATTTTAGCCTTCCTGTTAGATCTTCTGCCTCTTCTTGCCTTATTTATTTCAGCTAGCCAAGCTATAGAGCTGCCTACAAGCTGCTCCCAATTACAAACTAAGCTGAAGTCAAGACCATGATCTCTTTAAGAAATTACATGCGTTGATCAGAAAGGTGATAGGCAGGAGGGAAAACACAATGTCCCCAATTTTCCTTGGCGATGTCTCCTGGCAAGGGCAGGCAGGTGGGAAGGGAGAAGTCCTGGCCCATGCAGAGTGGCTGCTGAGGGCCACCAGCGGCCAGGCTTAGCCGCAGAGCCAGGAGGTGCCAGCTGAGGGAGGTTTCAGGCCAAAGCCACATTGGGGACAGATTCCACAGGGCTGGCTCGTAACACCAACTTGGCCAAGATACAAGCAGCTCCCAAGAAGCTGTAAAGAGACTTCCAATGATGCATGCTGTTGCTCTCTTGGGTTGTAACTCCCTTTTTTCATGTCTACAGTTCTAAAGCAATTATTGCTTTCTCTTAAAGCTTGATCAAAGCTGATCATGAGTAATTGACACACACAATGCATGTTATTCCTGAGGGGAACAGGTGGATTATTCAAGCCACACTGGGAAACTTTCGGAGAGCTTTGGCTGGGACAGAGTTGATCTTCTCCACAGTAGCTGGTATGGGGCTGTGCTTTGGATCTGTGCTGAGAACAGCTGATAACAGGGGGCTGGTTTCGTTCCTGCCGAGCAGGGCTTGTG
>JAVJGJ010000047.1:66340085-66353386 GCA_035590215.1 Microhierax caerulescens | reverse complement strand
GCACCGGCTGCGCCCGGGCTAAACCTGCTCCTCTAGCGCGCACCGCGCACCCCGCAGGCCGGCGGGGCTCACGGCGCTGCGAAGCGTGCGGCGGTATCAGCGCACCGCACAGCGCAGAGGCGGGCGTCACCCTAGCGCCGCCGCCTCAGCGGACGCGGCCCCCCGGAGCGGTGGGACGCGGGGCCGGGCCCCGCTGCGGGCGGGTGCGTTGTTTTGTAGCACCACCTAGCGGGCAGCGCGGCCCACACCTCACGGCAGGAGAAGGCGCTTCCCCGGCTGCGGCTTGAAGGCAGCAGCTGCCGCAGCTCGCACTCGGCCGCTGCGCTTGTCCCCAGCCGTCCCTTACAGCGCGGCTCCACGGGACGCGGCGCTGCTGCACCGGCACACAGCCCGCCCGGCCCCGCAGGCTGCTGAACAGCACCAGAAGATCCCAGTTTATCATCACCCCTTCGTGAGGACTTGACTGGACAGGCTCTGGAAAAAACGGAACGTTTTGTCAGGAAAACCCACGTTTGACAAAGCTGCTGCTGATCTAGTTTTGCTGCCTGAAATACACGGGGCAAGCCGGCTGTGCGCAGACATAGGGGGCAAAAATGAAAACATTAATTTTGTATTATTTACAGCATGGCTGTCACACACAGAAATTGTGCCAGGGTTTTCTTGGCCTTTTCCCCCCTCCTTGTTTTAAAACGCAAATAGTAAACAGACAACAGATAAGGCTCAGCCACCGCTGACAGAAATACTTGAAATGAGGCAGTAACAGCAAGACTGCCTAGAGCCCCTGAGCACCCCTCTTAACTGAAACTGGGTTTATAGATTGTGTTCAAGTCAAACAACCTTCAAGCTGAGCTTTAACATAGTTTCTTGCTGTCAGTATATGTAGGAGAACCAGGCCAACAGGTACCTTTCAGCAAAAGCTCAGGTCTGATCCTGGCTACTCCAAACACAGATGAAGAACAAACCTGTTTGTTCCCACCCAAGGCAGGGATAGAAATTCAGATGCTGTCCAAAGACATGTATGGGAAGAAATATATGACAGAACTGTGTCCTTGCTTGCTTAGCAGTGCTCCTTGTGGCACAGGGCTTTAACCAAAGGTGTTCCAACGCCAGGTGCTGGAGGTGCTAAAGCTTTACTTGCCTTAGTAGACTTGTACCTTATTCACTCAGACATGGGACAGAATATGGCCTCTGGATTTCAAAGAGGTTTGGGAGAAGTCTGTCTTTTGTTTTTTTTCTGCAAAACACTTGCATTTGTGTTATAGCTGCCTAGTATCATGCAGAAACTAACTGCCTTTTTTTCCTGTGTATTCTTCCAGAGCTCCTGGCATGCAACTTCAGTGTTGACTTCTGGGGGATTATTTCCAGTTCTTGCCAACTGAGAGGAGAATTCACCCACTGTATATGAACATATATTGTAAATTGCTTGTGCAAGACCCAGTTACAGAATGATAGAGAACACAGTCAGAAATGGGAATTTGGCTGGATTTGGCATTGCACTCGTGTATTGCCACTGCGCAGATTCTCCTCTAAATGTAAAGATATCTGTAGGTAATGTGCAGTGAGGTCCATGCTTTCCCATCTGAGTCCCAGGGGAGAAGGCTGTTAAAGATGTTTTCAGCAGGACAGAAATGGTGGGAGTCCCTGTGCCAGCAGCTTCTGCTCTGAGGAAGCCCTCTGGGGGCTATTGCAGCCAGCACAGCAAGGGCTTGCCCTGGCCAGGCTGTTGGCTCTTCAGGTCTGCCCAAACCTCTGCTTGGAAATCCCAGAGGCTCATTTTTCTGTACCTTATTTCAAGTTTCACTCGGCACAGAGGATCCAGTCTCCAGGCTTCTGTTGAGTGGGTTTTTTGTGAGCAGAACAGCACCCAGTTTCACAGTGCTGATGTAAACATCAACCTCAAATAATTAGTGCATATGGCCAGTTAATCATCTTGCTGGCTCCAGATGGAAATGTGCCAAGACATTTCTGTACTGGTGAGGCCATTACATTTGCACTTTATTTGCATTGGATGTTTAAATATTTCTGTATCCCAGTCACAGTTTCCCCCACCAGTTCTTACAAGTGTTATACACGTTTTGGATGGAGCTAAGCAGAAAATATTTTTAGTTAATAAATAAATTCACAGCAGTTTTAGAGCAATTGAATAAATTTGGGTCAAGTTTGATAAATCATTTTGACAAAAAGTGGGGAGAAGGCTTGGAAAGCATCTTGACATTTTGTTTAAAAAATATATTTTCATTTTGAAATCAAGCTATATTTAAAAATGAAAAAACCCAAATCATCCCCAAATACTTCTTTCCAGTTGGCAGCTGAAAAAAAGAGATCTGTTTTTCACCCAGTTCTGCTAGAGAGTTTGACAGGGTTTGGTGACCTAGTACGTATGTCTTAACAGTGAAAGAAATATTTTTGGATTTTTTGTGGTTGACCCTATAATGGCTTTCCTCTCAGGATTGTCACAAAGGGTTTTGCAAGTAGGGGTCTTGTCATACCCGTGGTACCTCTGAAGAAATTGTTATGCAGGTGACCATCCCTTCCAGATTACTTTTGAGGGCTGATAAATCACTGTAGCAAGAAGAGAACTTCTGTAAGATGAGAGGCAGAATTCCTTGTAGGTAACACGTCTTACAGTCTCTTGGCTAGGAAATTTCAGTGGCAGTGCTCACAAAATGGCTATCTGTCTCAGCTCTCACGTCAGGCTCAATATCATCCCTATATCATCAGTATCATAAGGGAACACTGTGAAGAAGTTTGCCAGGTCTTGCCCTTTTTTCACAACCAGGCGCCTTGCTGATGCATAGCTGTCAAGTTTTCAATATGAGTACGGATCATGTGCATAACATGCTTGTAGCTTATGGGATAGATGAAAAGAGAAGGTAAAATGTAGTTGATGTAGGGATGATGCACTATGGCACTCACAGAGTCATTTCCTGCACTCCCATTAGCATTGCTCATTACCATCTGATAGATGACCTGCTGCTGTCAGTGCTCTGGCTTGTTTATGCTTGCACAAGAGTGTGAGGTATGTAAATACTCTCTACAACATACAGATACATCATTTTAGTGCATGATGAATATTTAATTGTGAATAAATGCTCTGATCAGTTTAATCCATCCTCTGGTCATGTTCTGACTTCTGTTTGCTTGTTCATTATTCATACGCTTTTGCTGAATAACACAGACAAACCGTTTTCAGACTATGAGTTTTCAGGGAATCATTCATCTCAGCTATTCACTATTCATCTTTTGTGGTAGAAGACTGGCTTCTTAAACCACATGGTGGTTTTCCCCTGATTCCTAACTGGGTATTTATAAACAGTAAAATAAAGACGGACAAATTGTGAATGCTTTTCTTTGATTGTGAAGATCCTTGTTTGCCTGCCTATGTGGGTGTACATCCCAGTAGCAGCCTTGCCTGGAACCATGTGCACCCATAACAGTACACAGAAATCTGGGCTTTGGGGAAAGATCTATGAACTTAAGGGAGCCCAGCATGTGAGAGCCATGTTTCAGGGCATAGAACCTATTACATGCGTGTTTTAAATGGGATCTAGCAGTTCTCATGTTTGCTTTACAGAGCAAAATAATGCTGCTAGTTCTCATTTTCAAGGCTTTAGTTTACTTGCTACCTTTTTGTGCCTTATACCCCTCTTAGTCACATGGCTGTCTGGTTGGGTGGCTTCTTCCTAGCGCCTGCATCCCTGGGTAGGGCTGTGGTGCCAACATTATAAGTCACTAAAATAGGAGAGACAGATTTACATCATTGAAGTTCATCTGAGAAGGATAATAGTCTTGCTCTCTGCTGAGAAAAAAGAGGGGTGAGATTTCCCTCTGGCACGCTTGTGTTTTCTCAGACAGGTCAAGATCTGTGTTTGGCTGGCTGCTGTGCCTCTACCAGGGGCTGAGAAGCAGGGAGAGAAGGGAACCAGGGTGGGAGACCTCACCACCCAATGCCGTCTGGAGCTCTGGTGCTGTCATCTAGGGATGAACCTGCAAAGAATGGTGTATGCACAATTGCTGTTCATGGAGCAGAAACTGCCTGGAATAACATTGCTTTTGCAAGACCTCTGTGATCTGATTCTGGGGACTCTTTAGGTCCCAGTGCTTGATGGTTCAGGGTGGACTCTCTCCTATGGCTAGATTCCCTCTGTGCTTTAGGAGGACTCTCAGAAGGGTGACGGATCACCTCTGACAGTGCCGATTTCCCTCTGCAGACCACAGTGATCAAGGCTTAAATGCAGACATTGACATTTACCTCTACTGGCTGTTGTTGCTCCTGCAACACACAGAAGTCTTCAGTGATCTGTTTATATCTGTTGGAGGAGAAAACTATTCACTTTGCTCATTCACAGAAGAGTGTGGGCACCTTTGAGAGGTTTCTTCTGCGAGAAGCCTATCTAGTTTAATGAGATAATGAGGTGTTTTCACAATCAGCTGGGAGTGATTCATGGAGCTAAGAGATTAAGTGAAGGACTGCAATGAGCTGAGATGACTTAGCTTTTATTAGTATCTTCCAAGTAGATATTCTTATGGAGAGGGTTTGTGTACTATCACCACCAGTACTGTGCTGCCCAGTCAGGCCATACTGGAAGCCACTGGAGCGTGTGAAAACTCTGAGTGTCTGAAGAATTTTAAAGTAAAAATATCCTGAAGCACCTGTGGATTTTAGGGTAACATAGCAAGTGGCTAGGGACTTCGTGGATTACATTTAGGCATGTGCTTAAGTTCTGATTATGTGCTAATTCTGGTGGCCATACCTTTTTTTGTCTTGGGCCTAGACAACAGTGATATCCTGGGGCAGAGGATGGTGGACTTGCTCCCAGTTAAAAAAAAAAAAAAAAATTCTACTTGGTTCTATCTATGTATCTATTTCAAAGTTTCTTCTAGAGCCCATCATCATCATAAATAGAAAGATGGAGAAAGGACAGTTGACATGGTGAAATGCTAAGTAAGTAGTGTTTGATCTAATCAGTTTTCATTTTGAGCATTTCTAGGTCTGTAATTTAATAATAAAATAGTGAGTTGGATTGTGGATCCTGTTACTGCCACAGAGGTAAACCAGTCCCAACCTTGGAGAATGCAGGAACTTACACGCACTCCAGATAGCACCTTGCTCCTCCCAGAACTGCAGATGAGTCAACAGTGATCCTTCCTCCCTTACCTACAATGTTTTTCACTGACAGACATCAATGTGGTTTATAAAGGTGGTCATTCAAAGACAGTGATATGGAGACAGAGGGAGGCAAGCTACTCCTAAACCACTCACTGTGCTTCCCTGTGCAGTGCCCCGCACTACGTTGCGCTGGGGACCAAGAGGACTTCTCCTGTGCTTTGGGGGAAGCCATCACCTGAATGCTGCCGTGAGTCAGAGCCGTCGTTACAAGGTTATGGCAGAACAAGGCAAGGCAGCTGTGCTTGCAGTTCCTTCCTTGATTCCAAAACAGTATCAGCACATTGGGGAGAAGGGGAAGGGCTGCTGTAGACATGAGGAAAGAGATACAAGTTGAAGTATAAGGTTTCACAAAACATAAGAGTACAGAAACCATCAAGAAGCATCCCTAAACTGCAGGAAGAAAGATGAACCTTTGCTTTCCAGGCCAAGGACTAAATATAACACCTTTGATAAAGGGTCTTGAATGGGGATGGAGCAGCACTGGGGGTGTCAGGCAAGGTGTCGTTATTCTTTATCAGTTGTGAGTCCCGAGTTGTCCTGCCAAGCAGAGAAGGGCCAGATCAGTCCACTGAAGTGGGAATTTTGTGCATACAGAAATCTTTCTCTGTCTCTTCCAAGTAAAGAGAAGCTGGGACACTCAACGCCCCCCCCCAGCATTTCTTTAGCCTCCCTAGGCTGAACGTCAGAAGTTTTGAACAAGGTCGGCTGATGGGCTGGGCTACCCATGGGCTGAGAGGTGAGGCTGGGGTGGTCTGTGTCTCCTCTGCAGGCTTTCATTACGGTGGCTCCAGCAACACTGTTAACACTATGTCCAAAGTCTTCAGATGAGAACACTTATTCCTCTGCAGATGCAGCGGTGAAAACTGTGACTGAGCTGGCCAGCGGGTGTGCCAGAGTGCTATATTGGATCCCGCTTACTAGTGTGATGAGGTACAAGTTTCCATTTTCTCCGTGCGATGTCTGTAAACCCATGACCTTGCTAAGGAAGTAAAATAAAAAAGTAAATAAAACAAGGTCTCATTTTGTGTCCATGTGAGATTACTTCAACAGTCAGTTTTCAACCGCAGTCAACAAAGTACCTTATGTTTATCAAGGCACATTTTCCATTATATATACAGACTTTTTTTTTTTTTGACTTTTTTTTTTTTAATATGAAAGGTCATTTTGAGAGCCCACAATACCACCCTGTTACGTAGGCCCAACAGAATTTCTGGAAAAGTTTTATTTGTGTACTGTGCTGAAAGCTCTCTCAAACAAAGTGTGCATCATCTAATCTATTTATAGAACACCTTGCTCCTCTTAAATGTACTCTCATTTTTTTCTATCAGCTAAGAAAGCATTTCTTTTATCATCTTATCCTAGCATTTTATTGTGGACACTAAGGCAGTCAAACTTGTTCAAAGCAAAGAAAAATGTCTGAGATTTTCTGTCTTCTCTCCTTAATTTAATTTTTTTTGCTAATCTGAAAAGGTTTTCTTGAGGACTTGGAAAACCACAAGGTTTTTAAAAAAAGGAAAGGACCAGACATGGTAAACTAAAAGGCACCCTTAACATATATCACTTTTAGCCCTCTCTGGAAAACTACAGTCTGGCTCAACAACACCTTCAGTAGTACCTGGGCAGCCTCCTTGAGCAGATAGACTTGCTTAAGCATATCCGAGTGCAGAATTGGGCCCTGTGGGTTGTTCTCAGCTATGGGCTCGACTCTGCTGTGGTGAGGTCAGGCCATAAAGAGGGGGTAAGGAAAGGTTGCAGAACTGGGCTCTCGGCTATGCTGGGCGTACTTCAAGAATTTAATTTGGCCATGGAAATATTCCCAGCGCAGCAGTATTCCCCCTCATTAAAGGAGAGAATATCACTGTATCCCATAACCTCTGTAGGGGAGGAATTAACTTTTCATCTGAACACTGCATTTGGATAGGAAATGAGCTTAGTGGGGTCTGCGTGCTAAGGAACACGTGTGCTTTGATGCAAATACTCTTCCAAGTTTCAACCTATATGCAGAGTAACAGTGGTCAAGCACGGACCAGGAATTAATTGCTTTGAAGAGGTTTCCAGTTTAAAAAAATCCCTATTAGTTTATTCCTCCTCTGGATGCTTTCTAGTGTCATAGAATTGTGTTAATTACTGAAATAATTACTGAAATGAACCGTGCAGTTTGTTTTTTCAGATTGAGAGTGTGAGACAGGATCTTTCAAGCTGCTTTGCATTGCTCATAAGCAAGTTCATCCATGCAAAGCTGCAGTTTGACCTGCAGCCGTGCTGGTCTGCATGAACCTCCCAGTGTGGGCAATCATAAGCACAGCTGCAGCAAAGCTTCTATGGTCTTGCTGTGCAGGACTGCAGGGTTTGGGGAGCCTGGCGGGGCTTATATGCAGAAGTCAAGCAAGACTTTATTTCATTCTACCTTGACTTTGGTTTCTTTTTCTTGCTTTGGTCCATGGTATGAAAAATAAAATAAAAACTTAGGGTTTGGTTATACTTTCAGGTTGGTTTTAATCCTAATAAAAGTATAAATAAAAAGTTGAAGCTTAAATGTGAATCTTTTTTGATCACTCATTCTTGCATGGTAATTTTGTAGAATATACTCTAATGCTCTAATGTTGTCAAACAAACATGCTTCTCCTGAATAACTTATTTGAGAAAACCTAAGTAATATTTTCTGATATTTGCTCTGTAACATTGGACCTCTGTTGTGAAGGTATAAATTGGAGTTCTGAAAATGTTCTTTCAGCACTCACATAGCTTACTGGAACTGCAAGTACAATTTCTGCCAGTTAATACAGCTGAAGCATAACATTTTTATGACATTCCCAGTCGTTTAATATGTTTTCTTTCTAACTGAAATGTGGCTCATCTGCTAAATGAACCAAGAGTTAGTTTAATATTTTCTGGAGTGTTTCTAAGTCCAAATAGCTCTTCTTTTCTTGTGAGATTTCATAAACCTTAAAAAGTTTCAAATCTTCCTCATATCTTTCATTCCAAAATGTGTCCAACTTTGATTTTACATATGTATAACACATGATTATTTTCAATTTCTAACTGAAGCATTTCCAATTACATACTTGTTTTCATCAGATGAAATTTTGCCTTTCTGCTGCAGGACAAAGTCTGGATGTATGTGTAAGACAGAGTGTGTGTCACCCTGGGTTCTCTTGTTTTTCTTGGTTTTTCATCGTTGCTAGAGAGAATTCAGGAAAAAGAGAAATAATGTTTGATGTTTCAAGGTGACATTTTTAATCAAGCACTGTGCATGCTCAGTTTGTTTATACTGAGGATTTTTTATTGCCATTTTAGCAGCTTCAGTATAAGTCCAATGCCTTTAAAGGCATCCTTTTTTTCAGTTTGAACACTACAATTTCTGGTCCATGTTCTGGTAGAAATCATTGCACATCAAAAGTTGCTGCAGCATCCCTGATGCACACAGTGTGGTAGGATGAGTATATTTCTTTAAATTTCATTATAAGTTTATAACTAGAACCAATCTCAATTTGTCTGGGTTATTTCCATTCTTCACAGAAATAAGGTGTCTTACCTGTTGTGCCAGAAGTTTTTCTTCTGGCAGTGTCTGTGCTGCAAATTGCAGTTTATTGGCAGAGTTTATTTTAAAATCTTAACTTTAGCAGATGTTGTCAGCTCAGTGCCTTGATGTTGACCATGTCACTTTCTTGGACAATTTTCTCAAAGACTGAATTGTCACTCTTCTTTCTTGTTTTGCTTCTTTGCTTTGCTTGACTTCTGCAGTTATTAGCTTTGCTGTTTTCATGATATTTACTCAATTTTCTGTTGGGTTATTCCAAGTATGCCAACAACTTAAAGAATTGTTGATCTGATTTTAAAAAGAAATTGTTAAGCCTTCCCTTTCACTCTTCCAATATTACAGTCCCAAAGCAGCTTGTCTTGTAAGAATGCAGTGAATGTACATATTGTGTTGTGCAATACATGACAATGAAATTACTTTCCTTCACCTATTCTGATATTATCCTGAAGAATGGTTGCTGAGGTGGCAACTTTGTCTCTTGTGCTTTCTGCTTTAGTGTAATTTTGACTTCTGACTTTCCAGAATGGAGTAAAGAATTTTGCAGCATTTTGAACCCTACAGTAGTTTAAATAATCAGCTTTCAGAGATGAAATCTGGGCAAGCATCACATAAGGTAGCACCATTTAGTATTACAATAGTTGAATGAATGTTATTGAAAATAACAGAATGGCTTGTTCCATCAAAATTCTGCACTGGGGCTTTGGTGATACTGTGCATTTGTGTGCTGGTATTGGCTGGGACAGAGTTGATTTTCTCCACAGTAGCTGGTACGGGGCTGTGCTTTGGATCTGTGCTGAGAACAGCTGATAACAGGGGGCTGGTTTCGTTCCTGCCGAGCAGGGCTTGTGCAGCCCCAAGGGCTTTTCTGCCTCTCGCCCCCCACCAGTGAGTGGGCTGGGGGGGCACACGGGGCTGGGAGGGGGCGCAGCCAGGACAGCTGACCCAGAAGGACATTCTGTACCACATGGCATCATGCTCAGCATGTAAAGCTGGGGGAAGAAGGAGGAAAGAGGGGACTTTCGGAGTGATGGAGTTTGTCTTCCCAAGTAATGGTTACGTGTGATGCAGCCCGGCTGTCCTGGAGATGGCCATAATATTGCCCACAGGAAACAGTGAATGAATTCCTTGTTTTGCGTTGCTTGCGTGCACAGCTTTTACTTTACCTGTTAAACTGTCTTTACCTCAACCCGCAAGTTTTCTGACCTTTACTTTTCCAATTCTCTCCCCTTCCCAATGAGTGGGCGCGAGCAAGTGGCTGCGGTGCTTAGTTGCCAGCTGGGATATGGTGGCTTTTCAGGAACCTGAAGGCAGTTTGCCTGCTGGCCTGGCAAACTGGGGAGGCAAGAACTCGCTGAAGCAGGATTAGTCTGTCTCTCTCAAGGAAGCAGTAAGAAAATGGGATTATCTAAAACTTGGGTCGCTAGGAGTTTCTTTTGTGCTATTTGTACCTATTGTTATCTGCTGTCTCAACCATATATCTGAGGCTGAAGGTGACTCATCTCAAGGATGCATCTTGAAGATGGTGATGGTTTGCTGAGCAGGTACCCACAAGCAGAAAGTACTCATAGGAACAGTGGCTGAGCTACACCTGAGTGACAGGTTACTCTGGAAGGGACATCAAATTGATTAGCACATTATTGATTTTCTGTACAATGGTACCAGACCTGCAAAGAATCTGTAAACTCTGTATTTTTGTTCTGTGTTAACTAAAGGCTTTTAATCTACTGCTTTCCTTACTGCAAGCCGCTGTAGGTAAAATCTGAAGGGTTTTTTTAGTTTCGGGTCTTGTACTTCCAAAAGGATTTATAAAGTTTTGATACTTTAATACAATTTTGCATTAACATGGATTTGCTTTTTTTGCAAGCATCTTTACAACAAACACTTTACGTAGAAAATTAAAGCTTATTAAAAAACAAGTATCTCAAGAATTAAAACCTTATTGGGACATCCCTGGAATATAATCTCCCAGAAGCAAGAGAAGTCAGCAGCAGGTTTGTGCCAGAGCACCAGCAGATGGGTGACATTTGCCCGTTAACTGGTCTGGCTGCCTCACCACAGTTCCTGCTTCGTGAAATGATCTTTCCAGAACAGAAACTACACTGAGAAACATCAACTAGGCAACTACTACTGACAGCTAGACTGATTTACACTGGCAATGCACAGAAAACCACAAATGAAAGGATAGGAGGTCTACAGGCTTCAGTGAAAAGGATTTTATCTTTATCAGTGCCACTCGTTTGTAATCCCTGAAGACTGAGATACAGTTTTGATGAAAGAGGATTGTTGTCAATGCCTCGCACCTCTCATCAAACCTGTCTTCTACTGAATCCAAAAAGTGCTGGTGATGGCACTGAAAACTCCACCACATAAAACCAGCCAACCAAGCTAGAGCCCGTACCTGCTTTTACAGCAGAGGTGAAACACAGTAAGATGGGGATTTAGAGCAAACACCTAACACACTAAGCATCACCTCTTGCTGAATGGTACCCAAATACTTCATTCGTGTTTATTGTCCCAGCACAGGCCTGTTAGTACTAGATAGGACTGAAAACACAGGACTGAACTGTCACAACTCCAAAAGGGTAACATAAACATTATCGTTTGCACTTACACTAGATTTGAGAAGGAAAATGCGTTTTTTAAAAATATAGATATAATGAACCTCCAGCAAGATTGGAGTCTGCTTGCCTGTTACCACGAGCAGAAGGTCATAGGAACAGCAGTATAGGGCCAGATGGATGACTTCTGTATGCAAAAATTTGTAAATGCTTAATTATGAAATTGAAAAGAAGTACAGAACTATTTTTAAGCCAGCAATGTGGCACTTCTAGCTTCTTCCCAACTTGCTCTTTACTACCACTTCCTAAATGTCAGTTCTAGCCAATACCTAGATTTAGGATAACACACCGTTAATACAGTGGAATGGAAATTGCTTCCTATAACTCCAGCTCAGACAGAGGAGCCCTCTACACTGGGAAAGCACATACCTTTTTCTTTCAATGTCTTCAGGGTGCGATTCCTTCAGCAGATGCGTTAAAACTCGACAAGAAGGGAGGCTATGGAAGTTTTAACAGAATTGAGGCAGGTGGTTTTGCTGTTCCACGTGTAAGCAGATGATGCACATGAGGATGTGGCACATCCCATTATCCCAACATGGGGATGGAAGAACAGTTAATGCTAGAACAGATCCCTTCGCTAATCTCCACTGGAAAAATGGCACTGGCTATGCTGAAGAGCTGCAGCTAAGTTTCCAGAAGTCTCAGCCAGCATTTACTTTTCGCTGGTTTAGACTGCCGCCTAATGGGGAGGGACGGGCTCGTCACCCCAGTGAGCCCGGCTGCTGCCCTCCTGTCCCAGCTGCCGCACGCCCGGTAACTCTGCATCAGAGCCCGAATTACCCGGGACAAGCATCAGATATGCAGGTTCCTGCAAGAAGCAAACCTTTCCTTCCTCTTCCCCGCGATCCTTCCCAACAGCTCCTGTCCCGGCTCCACTGCACGAACAAGCTGATGCGTTGAGCTGCTCTATTTTTGCATCTCTGGTGTACTTCCTGTATTGGGACTATTTTTTTTCTTTTTGATTTATTATTTTTTTTAAACAGGTTTGAACTGCATGATCTGGATCAGCACTAACAGGCCTAGCTCACCAATTACTTAGGTCATTTTTATCCTGGAGCCTCATTCTTGTTGATTACTACTTGCTTTAAAATAACTACTCGCTTTATCTACCACTGCTACTATACTACTACATAAAGCGATCTATGCAGAGCAAACAGCTTCCCTCTTCCTTCTGATACAGATCAACACAGACAGTGCTCCTGCATTCAGTCCTGGAATTACTTCCTGGGAATTACTTCCTTAATAGCCAGATACTAATTCTCTCTTTCTGCCTCCTGGGTAATTTTTTTTACTTCTTGGGTACCTTTGAAAAAAACTCAGTACTCGATTTGAATACCTTCTGTAATGAAACAAGCAATAGATTTGTTAATCCTGTTCAAATGCCAGTAAGCCCAGCACACTCATTACCCAAGACATGCTTGGAAAACAAAGTTAAACTTCTGACCATCCCCTGTAGTGAGTTGTCATATGCAAGCAAGTAGAACGACAATATCGTAAGTACACAATTTTAATCTGCACCATTTTCATCAGTTTGGACTCACTTGTCTCTTAAGCAGAAGTCAAGCATATTTGGAGTTTTAGCTATCCCAGTGCTTACACAGCCCGCTTCCATCACTGCTCTTCCTGAAGCAGCCATCTTCCATCATCTGTTGATAATACTTTGAATTTTTTCTTCTGCACGGACTAATCCACCTGTATTAAACCATGACCTATGGACAACCTGTATTTCTGAAATCCACTGCTCCAGTTGTTCATTCTGCCATTTATCTACCTGCATCTGGTGGTAGCTCAGAGGTAGGTCTTCCAAAAATTCTCCCCGAATTTAGGGCAGTCCATTTATGAGTCATTACATTTTCATGCACATTCTGCATTTCAGCCAGCATTATTTATTAGCTCATTTTTTCACAGATGTAGAATTTCTGCTCTGTGGCAATCCAATTTTCCTGTTTTGAAACTTTTTTGACATTTTTTT
>JAVJGJ010000047.1:66317585-66335085 GCA_035590215.1 Microhierax caerulescens | reverse complement strand
GCTGGTATTGTTCGGCGGTAAATGCTGAACAAAATATAAAACGAGAAAATACTATATCAAAATATGTAGGTGTTGTGTATATAAACACATCTATAATCCTAAAAAAAAACCCACACCAAAAACACACCACAAAAAAACCCACACACCACAGCAAGTTCCTAAGAGCCTTAAAGCACCTTTATGGAAAAAAGGCTATCATCTTCCTAGAAATTTTTGTTCAAATTAAGCCTTCCCTTTTTATGCTGTTTCTTAGTACATAGGCTTTAATTGCTCCTGCATTTAGCTCCACACCAAAAAGGGAGGGAGGGGGCAAAACCACCAAAAACTCTCTAGTAACCAATCAAAAAGAAACTACAGGTACAAATGGCACCATTGTTTTCACTTTGTGAAACTACAGTATCTGCATTATTAGTAAAGGAGGTTTATACGCAAAACTTGGAAACTGCATGCTCTCAGCCCTCACAGATTACATTTTAGTTGTAGGTACTGGGTACCTTCAAGATTTGTTTAAATTTAGTTGAAGATATTAAACTGGGCACACTTACAACTGTGCAGGTTATCACAGAACCATAGAACAGTTTGAGTTATAAGGAACCTTAGAAATTATGTAGTTCCAACCCTGCTGCCATGGGCAAGGACACCTGCCACTACACCAGGTTCCTCAAAGCCCCATCCAGCTTGGCCTTGATCATAATGCAGTATTTTTGTTGGTTTTCATCATACATGTACAAGCAACTCCATCAATACAGAATTTGATAGAGCTGCATCCTTCTCTCTAAAAGCTCTGAAAGGTGACCCAGCAGTCAGTGCATCACAAGTCAACAAGAATTTTATCCAGCTGGCCCACAAGTACAAAATTTATATAAAACAGCATCATTCATACAAATTCACAAGGGGATACCCAATGGGCAGGCATGGGGAGTCATTATTCATTGATTAACTTCATAAAATGTTGAGGTTTGTTTTGGTGGGTTTGGTTTTTTTTTTGGTGTTTGTTTGTTTTGGGTTTTTTTTTTGTGTTTGGGTTTTTTTTTTTTAATTTTTGTTTCCAAATGCAAGGAAGTCTTGCTTTCAATTTAAAATTTAATCAAGGCTGGAATGTGAATCCCCTTGCAAATTCAGTCTAGGATACATCTTTCAGATTTTTCCATTTTTTTTTTTTATTATTTTACAGATGCTCCCAAGTAAGTGCTATAAACAGTAGTCATACTTCTAGAATGCAGTGGAAATCGCACTTTTGGGAAAGTTCACTACTGTTTGGCAACAAATCACCACCACACTTGAATTCTGTTCACAAACTGCAATTTCAAAGTTTTTTTTTGTTAATCTACTCCATCAGGCTTGCTTGCCTGAACAAAATCTTGTTTCTATCAAAACTATAATCATCTGCTTCTGGATAAAACAGGATTCTGAAAAGCAACAGTAACTTATATATAACCTTGAGTAACAAGTCAATACAAATGGCTGACCAAAATTAGACTTAATACTTGGAAGTAAACGCAGCAAACACTGCTGAACATGCATTTTTCCAGCGTTATTTGTGGTGGTTTTGTGTTTGTTTTTTTTAAACATTGTTCCAAATCCTTCTATTAAGTACTGGAAATAGGCACTACATTACCACCAGCACTTTGCCATCTAAGCAGTAGAAGTTATAAATTTTTATTCAGCTATTATATTCAAGTTATTCATTTTTTTAAGTAATATTCTTCAGGAAGTAGGGATGTACCACTTGTTTATATTGCCACAAGTCAAAAACTACTTCCCTATACTCTTACAGTTAAATCTCACTTCAACTTGCTTTATTTCTTTAATGTTTTGAAGTTATTCCTAGGGGAATAGTTTAGTAGTAACACCATTCATAAACACCCTTACTAAAACAAACACACACTCCAAAACCCCAAAAAACCCAGAACTCATACACCAGTATTCAGGAGCTGGCTGTTTAAATTTTAGTTCTACTTTACATAAACTAATAGTCCTTTAGGTTTTGGGGTTTTTTTAGACTGTCAAACACAGAAGTTAGAGCAAGAAAGCTTTAGTACACAAAGATTAACACGTAGAAAGCTGAGTAGCAGTAGCAGAGGAAGAAAAATGGATGTACTGTTCTAGTACTGATAGACATTTTGTTTATATTGACTGGTTAGTAGTGAAGATTTTTTTTTAAAATCTAAAATTTAGAATTAGTATGGCTTAGCTAACGTAGTGCCAATGATATTGAAGGTTCCATCTATTAGTAAAGTATTTTATTCTACAAACTTTATTATACAAGACATCGGAAGTACAGTGCTCAGGAACAGGCTGCGTAAGTGATGTAAATAAAAACTCACAGACTGACAAAGAGGAAAAACAGGGGGGCAAAAAAAAAAGACATGTTACACCACCATCTTTGGTTGAATTAAGATCAAAATTTCCACTGTCATAACCATCTCACTTTTGTCCATTTGAGGAAGTAAAATTTAACTTATATTTAGTTTCAGTTTTCAAGCCTTAGGTGTATTTTAGATTTTGGCTATAAAATAGTTATAGTAAGCACAATAAACCTATATTGGTTTAACCAACTCCAAAATACTGTTTTCTTTTAGAAAAAACAGTAAATAAAGTTTACTGAGACAAGCTGTGTTTGTTTAGGATAGCCATTATTTAGTACAGTCTTCAAGCACTTACTGAAGCAAGAGTTAGATGAACTAATTTTCAAATTGTGCATCAGTATATCTCTTTGTAAGTATACTGTGACCCTTACAGCTTTAAGTTTCCCACCACTATGAAAACAGTATACAGCTGTCACAGTAAACAAGTGACAGAACCACCCCACTATGGCCACAACCCTTATCTATATTCAAACTGCTTCTCTTACTTCTGCTGAAATATCCAACACACTTACAAACCTCAAACACCTCACAAATGCAAAGCAAATGGCTATTTGCCTGTCGTACTTGAAAATACGCTCAAAAACAGCTTATTTCAGGTTTTCCGATTTAGGTTAAAACATTCAGCAACATTTTTGCTGCTTCCCTTATTAAAGGTGAAAGCCTACCAGACATTTCAAAACACTGTTTACAACACTATCAGAGATTCACTGTGAGATTCTCAATTAATCAGTTGTATACAGTTTAGAAAAACAACACTGCCCATAAAGGGCTGCTGCAAGCTACAGCCTCCTAAAATAATCTGATTGATACTCCTTTTTCATTCCACAGCATACCCAGATATGCTCATGTACCAGAAGAAGTTGTAGATTGTATTACATAAACTAGCTCTTCCCCTTCCATGCTAAAGGACCACTACATAGAAGGTTTTATTGCAAACAGTACTACTGCTGACAACTATCCAAACCAAAATTAATCATAATTTCTTTTGGAGACCTGCAAACTAAGACAACATATTTTATATTCTTCTTCTCTTAAAAGCCACCATGTATTTTGCTCACTAACATTACCATTAGGTTTCTTCCCCTCCTGCTCTCAGAGTACAGTCTGTATTACACTTCAACTGAAAAAAAACAAGCGTATTGATTATGAGGTACATTTTTTCCGGAAACTATCATTCCCATGCACACAAGAAGTATTTGTATGTATTTTATATTAGAGTGGGATATCATACATATGCTCATCACAGTGGAATCATGGGTGTACTGAATGTCTGTGTGTCTATCTCTGCAGGCACAGTCCTAAACTTTTCTAAGAGCTAGTCTAAGTTCAACAGTCCTCTTTTAAAAAGCAATTCAACTAGAATGCAATGCAGACCATAAAAACGTAGCTGCTTTAATGGGTTCATTATATGGCTTGCAGAGAGTATTTTTTTTTTTCTTACCTGCAAAGCTAGCATAGATGCAATTGCCTAGGTGCCAAACTTAATATCTCATTAACATAACCTTTTCTAGAAAAACAGTAACAGTGTCCCTAAGAACTGTCTTCCAGAAGTTTTATTACCTCTTCCCATTTTTATTCTAAAGAAAAGGATACATCTGAAAAGCTTTCATCTGTGTCAGAGAAAAATGTAAATGTAGAAGTAGCAAAAATGAATGTAATTTTTTTTTTGGTGTCACACACACTGGTCTTTATCTGCCTGGAAAAGAACAGCAGGCAAGAAGCAAGCCCACACGTCTTCTGTAAACTTAGATCAGCAACCACATTTCTGGTAACTCAGAAGAGTATTGCTTCACAAAGCTACATATTCCTGGTATTAATGGAGACCTTCAAGGCTTTAAATAAGTTAATAAAGCAACAGACAACTGAGCAACATCTTCAAGTTAAAAAAACAGGGACGAGATGTAACATTCAATGGTTAAAGACAACACATGAGATTTTAAAACAGATTCTTGCTCCAGCAGCCCTAGACAGGAGTGCAGTGTTTATAGACTCTTCTCAAACAGCATGCCACGGCCAGTGGTCATGGTTCCATCATACAGTAATAACTATTTAATACTACAGAATTTACTGAATTGGACAGTGACAAAATAGCCAGCTTCACTGACTATACAGAATCCAGTGAGGGGTGGAAGTGGGAGTATCTCAAGTGCCACTACAGATACATTACAAATAAGAACATTACCATTGTAGAGTGTCTCAACTGTCTTCCATAGCTAACAACTGTACCCCCACAACTTCTACATACTTTCCAAGACACTTACAGTAATTTATGCAAGTCACCTGACTCCTCAAATTAACTTAACCCAACTCTCTTCCTAACCTTAAACATTAGGAACCTTTTAAAGTACAATGTTACCTGGAGTTATCTGCCTGTCAAGACAGCTGTCAGAAGATGGGTAGCTCAAGTTTTACTGACAGACTAGGCTACATGAATGCTTCTTACTTGTTTGTTTGCAGCATACTGTTTTGAACTAGAACAATTAATTGTTCTACTTCTGAATTGTTTCTGGCAGAATTCAGAATCAAGTTATAACATTTCAGTTGAGACAGCCATCGGGATTTTAAGTCAGTACATCATGTAATACTTCTCTTCATTTAACAGCTTGGGATAACACACACCCTATTCTGCAACAGTATAAGTCCTATCCTTCGGCAGCAAGAGAATGTTTTCTGGCTTACAGGTTGCAAAAAGGAATGGAAGGTAGAAGAAAACACTTCAGAAATTTGCAGCTATGAATACAAGGAAAGAAACACTGTACATTACTAAGACTGACTGACTGGATAGATGCCTGCCTAGTATCTCCTTAGCGACAGCCATAAATCTTGTGCTGTTAAAAAATTGAGTTCTTGCTCACTACGCTATGAATACGCCTTCCCACAATCATTTACATGACTATAATCAAGATGTTTGTAATCCTTAGGATAATTACATACCCATTTTTTGCTCAAATTAAGCCACTGGATAATATCTTTCAATTGGATGATTCTGTTTACGTATCTACCAAATTCTGTGGGATGGTGACACTCAACAAATGTTGTTTCCTAGAGCACAGAGTAACTGTGATGCTGTCAATGGACTTCTCAAAGATCCATAGCTCTCAGTGCTTTTATACTGCAATATAAAACAATTTTTACTAGTGCTAACTAGTTTTACCATAGCATTTAACACATACTAGTCTTACAGTGCTGCAGCTTATATTTAGCTTCCCTGAAAAAGTAAGTCCTTCCCAGAAGCAGCCAAAACCTGTGAGGAGGTAGGCTAGCTGTGGACTTTGTATGAACAGATTGGTCTTTGTGTGGTAAACAGCCACAGCCCCCCTCCCAACTACTACTGCAAGTTTTACTGTGAGGTAACTCACTAGTTGTTACTCTGCTTCCCCAAAGTAGGAAAACACAAACTTATAAAAAAAATGACCACAATAACCAATTTCCTATAAACCAGGAAGCACACCCTGGACAAGAAAATGTGTGTGTAAACTCCTGGCCTCCCTGCTAGCATTCCTTTTTATTTCCTGAATGGAAGACACTCACTAGATTTGCCAGGGAAGCTGAGCCAGCTTTGTGGAGTAAACACAATAACCTATCCAGGTAAGCATTTTTGTTTTTTAAATAAAGTTTAGAAGAATTTTAATACAAAGAGAATCAAACAGCTTAAACCTTTCAGCAAATGCTTCAGTCCTATTAAACATCTGAAGAATTAGGTATTTAGAGTAACTTAAAAAAGCAGTTGCTTTATAACATCAATTTAACAACCAGAAAGGTTATTTCAGTAGGAAAAATGAAACATTAAGACTATAATGAGTTCAAAGAACATCTCTAAAAATCCAGAGTACTGGATCCCTATCTTCCAGCTAAGGTGATGGTCAGTAAAAAGGCAGTTTCAATCAGATAACAGAAGAAAGATCACGTAACTAAAGCTTCCAGTTGAGAAATCCCATAAACTACAGAATTGCTACGGTGTGTGGAAAGATGATATATTACATTACAATGTTTTCTTAAGGGAAATACATGACAGCATCACAGCCCTGCTGTATAAGAGAACAATTAGTGGTTACTAATGCAAAAGTGCATGCAAAGCAAACATCATTCACAATACCAAGTAATCCAGAACATCACATTTTTTAATTTCTATTTTATGAAAGATGTTATCTGGCTTACATTGCCTGGTTAAAGATTTTCTACTGTATAGCAAGTTCTCACCAGTGAATTCGGAAGATTGGAGAGACTTAGAGCCATCAGTGTGATTTAGTATTTGATGCACCAGGCCCAAAGATGTTTCACTTTCTGAAAAGAAGTTCAAGATTGATTTTACTTAAAACATGGCATTATTAGACACTATGAGAACATGAATCATTATGCCCTTGATTATTACTACAACAGCCTTATATTTCAGCCCAACAGAACTTAAGTATGAAATTCCTAGTATCAGAACTCTAGACTTAGAAATTATAAAACTAGATATAAGATACATATATATGCACTCCCTACTTGGTAGTGGAAGAAAAACGGACAGGAAATAAATAGTGAGGATATTTACTAGCCACTGAATGAAAGCTAGAAATGCTTGCTATGCATTTGTATTTGTCTGCCCATCGTTCTTATATGAGTTTCCATTGAAAATGTCACAGACCAGCTGGGGTATATAGTTTACTCCACAGTTACAAACACGACCCATCCTTGCACGGGATGCAGACAAAGTGTAACAGTTCACACAAGCCCGAAAATTCAGCACTTTGGAGCAAAGTACTACTTCAACTGGGTTAAAGCTGAATGAGAAAATCTAATGTAATTACAACTCTCAAACTCTCCAGAAGTGCTCAGATGTTTTAGGAAGTGCTGACTCTTCCCTCCACGCCCAGTCACATTTCCCAGACAGAAGAGACTTTTCCTTTTAAGATTTCCTCTTTCAACTAAGCCTAGGGTGGGCTACACACATCTGTTACTCCCAAAGCCATGGCTTCTTCCAACATCTCAGCTACAGATAAGCAAAGACTGTAAAGTTCCAATGATAACTGAAAATGGCCATTACAAATGTCAGTATTTTTCATGACCAAGTTTAACCTGCAATGTGAAAACAGGTATTTCAAAAAGAGAAGACAGTAAAATAGAGAGCAGTACTGAGACTATTACAGATGCAAGGGTCAAATAAAAGATCTGAACACAGCCAGTGATGGCATGAAAGCAAAAGGTAGGACAAGCCCTTCTACTCTGGTGCAAGGAACTGCCACAAGGATTGAGGAGCTTCTTCCGGCTTCTTTCCAGGAAAGGGATGCCTGATGACAGATGTCAAGTATCCTTAATGAGAACATGAAAAAAATAGTATAGCTGCATTAAACAGAATGCTAAACACACATTTGGGAGGTGGAAGCACAGTTCACCACCATCCTGCTAGACCCCCAAGTGTGCAAAACATGCTTTTAAAAAGCAGATTAATAGACACAAAAAAAGTATCCACGTCTGCTGAGAAAAATGTTATTTCTAAGGAATTCCCACAGAAAAAGTCACTGAAGAGCAAAGCACAACTTGCAGCACATCATCTGAATCTTTAGTTTACAAGAAAAAGCAAGGTAAGCTACTCAGGATTCTCTATCTTAACTACATTCTGGATGCCTGCAGTTTTTCATATACAGTAAGATCTAGAATCCTAAACATCCTAACTCTTAAAAGGGTTCTGCTAGAATACTTAGGCTTCTCAAAGAAAGAATTACAAATTTAGTGAGCAGACTCTACTGCTAGCCTTTTTGTCTTGACAGGTTGCAGACTTTCTTTTCAAAGTAACCCCCACTTCAGAGCGAAGAACGCAAAAAACAACAAATGCAAGACAGTCGCCTGGTCTTACTGTGCAACCTGGGAACCAGTGCTCCGATCTTTCACTAGTGACTGGTACCTCTGGTCTGCCTCCTAAACACAAGGCTGCACCAATTATACACGCTGTGCAGTTTTAAACGTCTCAAACTTTTGATTACTAGATGCAGGCATCCAAAAATATGAACATGACTTATTTAACAGCAAGTCTCCTGCAGAAAGCACAGTTTCTCTATAACACGATGCAGTTCGAAGACTGCAGAACTGGCATAACTAGGTCAATCAATTAATCTAACAAGAAAGACTGAATGCCTGTGACACAAATACTTCAGATGAATATTCATGCCTACTGTACATTCCAGACTTAAAACACAAGCTCCATCTCTGAAGACTATAATTCAGAAACTTGAACAGACTGTCAGCAATACAGGCTCCTTTTCTGAAGCAGTTTTGTTTTGTTCAAAGTGAATAGCTTCCCACTGAACAAGTTATTCCTCCCCAAGAATCATGCTTTTACACCCTTGCCTGCTTTTGTTGATGTTCTGTATAACATCTGACTGAAGCTCCTTGAATTAGCTCTTTTTGCAAGAGGGCAAAGGATGCTTTTTCATAATTCTTTAGTAAGATGAAAAGGAACCACCCTCTTCAAAAGTGGTGCTACTTTTCTTGGTCACTTGATCCTGCTGCCGATGCCTATCCTTCAGCACATGACAAGTCCATTACAAGCCCTGTTTTTCAAGCAACTTGTAAGGAATGTTTTTGTTAAAAAAAAAAATAAAAATAAAATCCCTTCTCAGTTTACACACAAAATCTCAATGCAACAACATCAACTTCCATATATCTTTCATGATGAGCACTCCGAAAGCCAGGACCAGAATGACCTGCATGTCTTCAGGGTCAAAGGCACTTCAACAAGTTTACAAAACACCTGTCTCTTTGGGGAAACCTCTCTCCAATGTTAAGGATGAAAAGCAATGCTTACTGTAGCCAGAGAATGGTATGTCACAACACAGCTTTTATAACATGCCCTCTGATTAACAGAGGGCCTGAGATATCATCTCAATTTCATGCCTGTGCTGGCCATGTATGCACAGACTTGAAAAGCAAGGTTTTCCGCAGCAATTTTTCCATATCAACAGCATGTTGTCTGGGTCATTCAAGGTGTAAAGAGCTCAAGACTTCTCTGAACTTCTTTAATGTGACAAAATTCACATGATTGCGCATAACTAATAGCAGCATGATCACCTCTGCTGGCCACTACAGAATCACAGGACAAGCTTCATTTTACAGGTAAGCAACATGGTTTGACCAAAACTCACCGCAGCAACAAAAGAGTAACAGGATTTTTTAAAGGGATTTTTTTAATGATAATAAAACATTAATGAGTGTTTTCTGGAAAAAGACCTACTGCCACTTCAAAAACCTAAAAGGCAAAGAGAAAAAACCCCTAAAAAATCCATACCCCAAACAAACTCCCAGCTTTAAAGACAGTTAAGAAAAAGGAATAGGAACACTCTACAGGTTTGTAAATCTGTAGTAGTGACTATTAGAAAAACTTCAGTACAAATATTAGATACCTAACATTTTTTATAGTATTTGCTACAGAACGCAGGATGACATACCTCAGCAGCTGCAGCCCCAACAGATACGCACTTTTCAAGAACTCAAACTCATAGGTATGAGATACACAAACACACCTATAATCTGTGTAGACAATGTATCCTAGAGAACCCCCTAAGAAACCGAAAAAAGAACACTAGAAAACAGAATGGCACCAAGATGAACTAGACCGTATCCTCCTTTCAAACACCTATACCTAAACAGATGATCATCGTTACTGCACATACAAAACCTCTTATACACCTCCAATGCTACAGGAATCACGACTAAGATTATGAATAATTACATGGGTACAGTCTGCCTGATTAATAACAAGTGACTTTCCAAAGACTATGGTAACTAATTTAAATTACATATATCTGAATTCAGACATAGTTATATCTTTTTTTATTATTTCATTCTTGTATCAAATCCTAATCAAAACACAAATCTAAATTCTACTTCAATTTGGAAAAGCTGGGAATACTACCTTAAATATATTACACAGATGATAAAACATCTGCATAGAATTCCAAGCACAAATGAACATAACATGCTAGCTATTTATATGTATGCATTACTTTCCCAAAGGCTTCAAATACAACCACATAATTAAAACCTCGGACAGAACTCATCAGCATAAATAACAATTACATTTAATTCCTATATGGTGTAAATATCTTAATCACCTATTTAATGAAAAAAGACACACAGACACACTTTAAACTCAATCAGCTGGTTTTTCAAGTCTACATGATTTTCAGGTGTAAAGTATTGGCCATTAGTATTTCATAGCGTATTTCTAATCCGTTCATCACATAGTAGTTTTGCTTTCACACTAGTAACCTGACTACCATTTTACCATAGTTCAGACTATCCACTAGACAGAGGATGCTCTTGTTCAGTTCTGTACTTCGTTTACTGATTTGAAACATCGGAAGGTCAGAATTTAAACAGCAAAAGCCATACTTGGATCACAAACCAGAAGAACCATCAGTTTTAGCCCTAATATTTCCAGCAAGAAGAGAGTCATAAAAGAGAAAGAATGGAGAATGGGGGCAAGGGCCTACTCTAGGACAGTATGGAGAGGAAGCATCAAATAAAGCAGCAGAACAAAGCTGCCCCGTCTAAAAATGCAAGGTGGCAGAATTTTCAGGGGAAAAAAATAAAAATAAGGTGATGCAGGGAGGGAAGGTAAAAAATATATTAGAAAACAAGAAGGTTAAAGTAATCCGATACCAGGGTATGCTCCTCGTTTAAGAAAATCTCCAAAACATCCCACAATTTGGGGAGTTTATTAGTACATGCATCTCTCCCCACCCCACTCCTATGTTACTCAGGTTTTCCAATTTATTTCCAAAGCTGTAATTCAAAATGGCAAGGAAAAGATTATTCTAGGGACTTCTTAAAAAATGGTGGTGCACTTAAAGTTATTTTTTTGTAAAAACTACCTCACTTTCTATAAAAAGGTGGCACTTAATGTACTGACTGATCACAATTCAGCTTACTCAAGTTACATTCTAACTACTTAAATACCAGTCTTCCAGCATGAAGTATATGAAGAATGATGCTACCCAACAGTATTCTGATTAAAAAACAATTACCACCATATCAAATTTTCTTACTCAGGTCCTCATGTCTGTAATTCAGGTTCTGTAAGATGTAACCTGCCACTTGCTGATGAGATACAGGGGTGACTAGTCCAAGAATTTTGCCAAGCTTGAGCAGGATGCATCACTGGGCGGGGTGTGTGTGTGTGTGTGATGGGATGGGACTGAGTATTTTTTGCATGGGAAATGGCATTTAATTTCATGTAAATTCAAGTATGAACTCCTAATATGCTGTGATTTTAAAAGCTAACATTGTGACTAAATATTTACCACCACCAAGACGTCTTGTACTAGAGAATGTTTGAAATGTAGTATTTATATCAACATCTCAATCAATGTATTTTTTGTTTTAAAAATCCAGATCTTCTGAGTCAACCTAAACCCTAACACAATACTGGTTTCTAAGTCTTCTTGTTTCTAAAATTACAATTACATACCAAGGTAGCAGTTGCATGAATTTGAGATGCAGTACACTACTGCTAGCAATACAAACATTCTACGTACCAAACAAAGAAAAAGTGAAGATGGGCTGTTACCATGAAAACAGACCATGATGTAAAGTATGGATGACCTAATGACATTCTGGATTATCTGAGCAGAGTTTAAAATTCCTAGAAGCAAGTTTGTCAAAATGAACATACCAAAATGTGCTGAACCACTGCTACTTTTACTTTGTATAGAGGTACTGCATGTCTGGGTCCCAGGTTGTGCTGTGCCTGTCCGATTTATACCCCTGTATAATTTCCTACAGGAGAGTTCATCATTGTCACTGTCATGTAGGGATGGTGTCCGAGGCCTAAAATGCCGCCATCTACATGATTTGATATTGACTAGTATCTGACTGAGGTCTTTCGAGAAAGATTTGTCCGAGGTATTTGTTTCTGAGGTATTGGCAAGTTGACTGATTGAAGAGTGTTGTGATGAGGAAAACATTTCCAAATCCAGCTGATGAAATGTATTATCGTAGTCCGAATGTGCTCTGTCTAGTAGCACCCTAAAAACAGGAAAACAATGCAGAATGATACAGTGGCAAGAAAATAACAAGAAAGTCACCAGTTTGTCATGTGTGACAAAGGCATAGAATAAACTACACAAAACTCTTCTAGAACAAGCAAGCCCTGCTGATGAACACAATGCATGACTACACGTTACTTTAAGTACTATGTTTAGGTTTCTCTTCACAGGTATCCTCTAGCTTTTACTGTTTGAACAGCTGATGTACATCACATATATTGAGACACTGCAACTATACATACATATTTTTTAAAATCAGGCTGGAAGACAGAGTTCTATGATGCAAAGAAAAAACCCTGGAGAATAAAATAAAATTGCTTAATTAACTAAAGAGCAATTTAAAGGCCCTCCTAAAGTAACTTCAAGTTCAAAAGCCTTATTCCCATATATACTGAATATACCCACAACCATCCCAATGCAGTGGGGATGTCACACATTAACTTCCAAATCCCCTTGCAAAATCCCAGTAAGAGCCTTCAGCTCAATTCTGATTTTGCCAATATGCCAATCTGACTCGCTAATATGTGCGGAGGTGCTAAGTATTAATCTGAAAACAAAAACACATTCTTTTATTAATTAATTTATTTAATCTAAATATATTTATTAATATTAAATTAATATTTTTAAACTAAAAAATAATACAACATACAATTTTTAACGACATATTCCATATTTAAAAATATAGCACTTATTCAACACTGATCAATTTATAAATTGTTTTGATACAGATGCTTAGAAGCAAAATGCCTGAATTAAGTGCTTAAGTCTTTGATATTTTTGCCATGTTTGAAATTTAAGTTATTGTCACTTTTAAGTACTCATCTCAAAATTCTCTGCAACTGGCAAATCTCCAAGCATGGTCCAAACTCAGAAAAGCATTTTCTGAAAAATGTGTTTTTAGCTATTTTTAAATACTACTATTTGAAAACAGCTATGCAAATAATTTAAATACAAGCCACCTATCACAACTGAAAACACAGACCTATTTTCACCTCAAGAGCTTGGGAGTGCCAGCAATAAAAAACTCCCTAGAACCATTTAAGAAAACTGTATTAAAACAGCTTCTACTACCACAAGATAAAAACGTAGACATTAACCAGCTAAGGAAACTCATACCAAGTGGAAGCATTTAAAAAGTCAATCTCTCTGTCTCAGTTTTTGAGGGGTTTGGTTTTCTTAAACTTTGCATCTTACCAATTATTTTTTATTTTAAATTTTGTTTTTAAAACCAAGAACAATTATGTAGGACTTACCTTCCACCACGGCCGACCCGTCTTCGTGCAAACCCAATACACCTCTGTGGTACAGTGAGGGTGGTTAAGCAGTATCTATAACGCACATCTCCTAATCTTCCCTCTTTAGGGCTACTCCATGGCCAGTTGCCAGGTTGGTCTAAATGAGGCTTGAAATAATATTAAACAATTAAACACAAGATATTTTCCCACCGGTGCTTTGTCTTATGAAACACAAGGAAATTCTACTTACAGCATAGTACTGACAGCCTGCTTTCCTACGGAAGGCAAAAGGACCATCAGGATCATTTTCTTCCTCAGCCTCCGAAGAACCAGACAAAACCTTTAAGAGGGGGATGGGAGGTGTATGAGGAGAGATATTAGTTAATTAATGAGTTTTACTTCTTTCCTCAAGAGCAGCATAGAACTCTTAGAGGTCCTACCTGGGACAGAGGTTCTTCATCTGAGCTAGGAAAATCATACTGATTCAAATCTTTAGCATTAAAGACTGGCAGTGCAGCAGGACTTGTCTGTTGAGGAGTAGCAGCAGCAGACGAAGGTAAGACTTTTGGCTTCTTCTCATACTTTCTTTTGGGTCTAATAACATCAGGTTTATCTTGCTGCAAAAGAAGAAAATAGCAGTGTAAAATTAAGACACACAAAACAAATTAGATTACATCAAGAGATTTGGAAAACTCCTGTGTAAGCACACTGAAAAGTGAACTCATCTCTCTACCACCTTGATAGCAAAACATACAGTCATTTCATGAGTATCTGTATCTCATTTCCAGTAACTGAAACATTTAACAGTCAAAGTGGAATCAAGCACTCTTAGCTCAATCCATGCTAGACGAAACATTAGTGGTTAAGTTAATAGTACTATTTTGGAGAAGTAGACCAAAATATATAAAATTATCTCCATGAGGCACCTGGTTTATCTTCTAACATTTTAAATTAATAGGCATTTATGCTGTGTTAGGGAATTACTAAGCACCAAACAATGCTTTAAAAGCAAGAAAGTTAAGACTTCTGAAGATACCTAGAATCTCAGAAAATCCTCTAAGAATTAAACACATCTCCCCATACTATGCAAAGTCAAGTTTAAGCGCACTTCTCAAGTTTCTCAAGAAACAAGTTTCTTTCAAGCTGCAAGACACTGCGTTGACCCAACATCACTAATAGGTAAATACATCGCAGCAATCTCAATTACAATGCTCTACTTCTGATGGAAGTATTCACCAATTCAAGCCACCTTGTCAGATTCAGAACAGGCTCTGGACATTCTTCAGTTATAAGAAGTCTTTGTTTAAAATTTAAATTATACCTCAGCATTTCTCCTGTGTTACCTGACCTATTTAACATGCTCAGTTGTTGGCACTGTAGCTATGCTGTGTATGACACAAAATAAAAGCCTGCAGGAAAAAAAGTGCTGGTCAGCTGTCTAAAGTAAGATTATTTGACACTTTAGTTAAATACAAAACCAGACAAAGATATACAGTATGCCAGGAAAATCAGTGGATCATATTTAAAAAAAAAAAAAACAATCAAAAACCCACCCTCCAAAATAAAATAACTACATAATTTAGAACAAGATATTAGTTTTACCTCATTAGTCCTATCTTTGTCCAGTACCTAGGTAATAATTACAGTTTTGTTCAGGCTATCCTAACTTTATGGACAGCATTCAAGAAAAACGTTCGTATGTCCCAGAGTAAGAACACAATTGCATGCATCCTTTTGTCTGTAGTTCATCCATACTGCCTTTATTTCTGTCTTGAGGAATGCTGGTAGTCCATATGTTATCCCCATAACTCCAACAAAACAAAGCATTTTATTCCAAGTGCAGCTTAGCTAGTCTATTTTCAGTTTCAAAAAGCTTCTCCCCTCCTCCCATCCTAAAATGCTTTATCTTGCATACATAACAGCATAAACTAGTAACTTGATTACTGACATTACTCACTTTAACTTTAAATTCTTTCAGTTCCATAGCTTCTTGGTGTTTAAAAGGACTGCTGTTAGTCACAGGAATGATGGGAATAGCATAGGTAGGTTTAATCGGTTGCCGCTGTGCCATGACCTCAGACACAATCTCTCCACTGTAGTCACCCAAATTATACCTGAAATCAGAATTTTTTTTTTTTTTATTTGCTGAAATATTTGCAATATGTCTGGTAAAAAACTGCACAACACAGAGAAACAGACTATTACTTGCAACTTGGGCTAAAGGGACATCCAGGATGACAGTAAGTAGTACAGAAAGCATTATTCAAAAAAAGGGGACTAATAACATGGAAACTTCATTGTGATGAAGGAAAGATGGTTTCTCTTCCTGCTCACTTGGGGACAGGTACCATTTATAAACATACATTTATAACCCAAAAGGTTTTTAATACTGAGGCTGAGTGCCGTATTCACGAATCATCCCTCTCTGTGTTATGGACTATTTTCACAAGTAGATCTGTGAAACATGTTACATTTCAAGACCTGTGGAAAGTGCAGAGTTGAAGCACAGTTTTCCATTCTAAAGGGGGGGCATTAGAGTCTCTCCTCTATTCAACAGCTTTTTTCTTGAAAAAGCTGCAGGAAAGTCTTTGAAATTTCTCCCCTCTCCATTTCTACTGAAAATGGTCAGTGCTTGAAAAAAATGCCCCAGCAGAGACATTCAACTTGTCTCCCTAAGAACTCAGCCTAAACTGTTAGTTTTAAAGCTTTACGATACTGACTCAAACCAGTTGTTTTCAAACATGGATGCTCAAGTTAGAGAAGTCTATTTAGATTCTAAGTATCAACCTAGAGAACTATTCCACATTTTAAATACGATTCTCAGTTGATTGGGAAGTGGCAGCTGACAGAGCCGAGCATTTGGTCTTCATCACAGCTGACAAACAAGATGTCAAAAGCAGCACTAAGAGGAGATGACTAAGACAGCAACATTTTCTATCGTATGAAATGCTTATTTGTTTTCCTCAAGACGGTATTAGATCAAGCCTTGCTAAAAAAGAACAGTGATAATTAAGAAAAACAGTAATGATGAGAAACAGCCTTAGAATTTATCTGGGATTTCCTTAATCTACATATTTCACATAAATTCCCAAATGAGTTTACCTAAAACTATGATCTCTCTTCCTGTATAATATATAGGATATACACATACATTTGAATACACATATACATGTAATAAAACAACGTAGGTAAGTGTGATGGGTCACTTTCCCATAAGCAGCACCTTCCTAACATTTTATTTTGCTTTCCATAGCCACATATAAAAACAAGCTCCTGTAAATGTGAAAGTGTCTAAATACTTACTTTAAAAATCTCTCGCTGTTTTAAGTATTTGTGGGAATCAGAATACAAAGTAGTTTCCAAAGTTTTCTGCAGCAAGTTTTCAATAAAGATTACCTCTTTTCCATAATTTCCAGTGTTAAATGCAGCAACTCTCTCTTGCTTTTTTCCCTCCTCTTTATCATCTCCAGGATGGTTACTGCACGACTCAGATCTCGACGGAGTTTAAGCATCTTCTCATAAGATGCTTCATCATTTTTTCGATTCTGTAGATACACAGTGCATATGTTTCCCCAGATCATGTAAATTAAATAGTCTGAATTAAAAGTTCTAAATGTTTATGTATATAAAAACCAAATCACATGCTAAAACAAAGAGAAGCATGTGCATGTTATCAATGAGCTACAGCTTACCAACACCATTAAGTATGTTTAGCAGATTTAGTGAAAAAAATGAATATAAACTTTCATTCAATAACTGTCCTAGTTTCTTCTATGTTGTTATCCTTGCAAATTTAAACAAAAGAACACCATGAATTTTATTGTTTTATACTACAAAGCCGAATCACTTCTTTATATAAAGATCCTTC
>JAVJGJ010000047.1:66289226-66317564 GCA_035590215.1 Microhierax caerulescens | reverse complement strand
AAGGGAAGCAGAGGAAGGTACCCATCTACTCACTGTCCGTGTCTGCATCTTTTCTGTCCATCTTCTAAAAGCAACGTAAGGGTCATTTGTGCTGGAACCATCTCGCTTTTCTTGTTTCACTGCTGGGATAAGAGAGGGACCTCGACAGTTTTTCCTCTTTTTAATCCAGTACTCATATACTTCTCTGATCAATTCATCATCTTCCTTCAGCAACAGCTTGGCCTCTTGCAGGCTCACTGGCTAAATGTAAAACCCAGCATGTCACTTTCATATAGCAATACACAGAGTGTGCATTTCAAATACTTTATTCAAAGTACCATTGTACCTGCTGACCGCTGCCCTTTTCTAGTCTGTCTATCATCTCCTCAAATTGCAAAGGAGAGATGTCCATTCTTTTCTTCAACTTATTCACAAAGATCTCATCTTCTGAATCCAAGTCATAATCCGGCTGCTCAGCATCTAAACTGAAAGCTAAACGATGCAAGTGAAAGGCGTAAGTTAGTTTTACTACAGAAATGTTTTTTTCTGATAGCAATGTCTGGAGTACACAGCAGATTCTTCTCAAAACAAAATCAAAATCATTTGTTTGAATGTTGGAGTAATACCACTTCAAAGTTATATCTAGTTTTTTCTAGGTTTTTTTACACCATTAAAATTTGATATTTAGTTGACTATGCTATTGTTAACCAATGAAAGCTTACTAGTGGTAAAAGCAGCTAGCAGCTTTCTACCTCACTGCTTTCAGTGAGAAATTAATTTTAGACTGGTCAAAACTTTCAGTGCTGTCTAGTATTCTGCGGTTTTATGTCTTGTATTATTAACAATTCAGACTTCAGCCCAAATGCACTTAAAAGGTACTTCTACTAAACTATGTGCAGACCGTACTACAATGACATTACACACACTCTCATCACTGATTTCCGTGAATTAGACAACTCAGACTAAACTGGCCCAGTATGGTCTACCCTATGTAGCAAGGCATTTTCAAATACAAGTAATGTTTTGCAGAACACAAACAACTCCTCTGTTTTCCACAATACCCTAGGAAAATGCATTCTTCATTCAAAACAAGATCTCCCTAGTTCTCATGCCTCATTCAAGCTGTTTTAACTTGTAAGAGACATGAATTTCTTTCCAAGTGCACATTTGGAAACACACTTCAAAAAAAATCACTTACTTTTAATAAATACATAGCTAGCATACAATGCAGCTGAAAAATAAAAATCACTATTTCAGCTGTTAGACCACTAGATAAGGAAAGGAAGAATAAAAAAGTGTAACCTTAATATCAGCACGGAAGACTGCTAGTATTAGTCCCTTCATTGCTTAGAGGCAGAGCGACATGCTCTTATCTACCTGATCTTCCACCTGATCTAGTGGAAGTTGTCTCTGCTTATTGCAGGGTGGAGTGGCAGACTAGAGGACCTTTAAAGGTCCCTTCCAATCCAAACTATGATTCTAATAGTTTAAGCCATCACTGAAGCTCAAACTGCTATTGAAGATCCATTTACATAGCACAGATACTACTTTTAAAATTCTACTAATTACACCATGCAACAGATTATATTTTTTTATTCATGTTTTCAAAAGTTATCTGAAGTAATGTGGTGATCATATCCATACAGAATAGCTGCTATCTTCCAACAAACCCAAAATCCAAACACACTTGCCAGTCATTAGTGACATCAAAACCCATCTACTTTTAGATTAAGTTTCAGTGGAGAGGCACTCTGTTTCTTAGCTATGTTTTATATAATCTCCTCTTCAAGCAGATTTGCATCTGTTCCTGCTAATGCTCCTAAACTTTCCTGCAAGCTATAATTACAGAGTGTTACAGAGGGCAGAAATAGGTCTTTGAGATTGCTAAATTTAAAGTACTAACATATAGACTTAGACTCGAGGATGTTTATCTACTTCCTGATCAAGAACTAAACACACCTCTTCAGCAAGAAGTATATATTCCTTTACATATTGGAAAAAATTGTTAAAAGTCAGTCTTGATGCAAGCTCAATAGATATTTAAGAGTAATCTCATGAAATACCAGCAAAATAAAGTTCTCAGTGTAGACTTCAATGAATTGAGTTACTTTACTTACGCTGTATGTGAATCAGCTGCTTTGGCATTTTAAATTCTCCAGGATATATAGATTCATAGTATGCAATATTACTTTCTGCTTCTGGAACCGGTATAACCATGTTATCCCTCTTCTCTCCATATACTTGTTGTGCTGAGATAGCCCGCTGGAGATGATGTTCCTACGATTAAAAAAAGTCAAGATGAAAATCTAAGAAAATGTTTTCAGAACTCAAGACTTTTTTAAAAATTGAATGAACTCTATTTGCAAATGCTTTCATTCCAAATCCCTGAGACCTGACTTAGGTATTGCACCCTTCACTCAAAACACACTCCATAAACTGGAAAGTCTTTCCAGTAGGTGGAGCTCTCCTTCTTAACACAAACACAACAATTCAGTTACTAAACTTAGTAAGTGAAGTTGCATGATCTTGGCACATCAAGCTATGTAAATCTATCTTTACCTATTTCTGGAGAGACACTTAAGATTGGTTAGACAAACAGATTATAACAAGTAGCTGCAGAAAAATATTAACTCTGGTATTATTCTTTATTTGCTATGGCCATTTATCACCAGTGGTGTCAGAACACCAGAAAGGAGACCTGCCATCATCTATTGAGAAAGGGAAGCAACTATTCTTACTCAGACAAAGAACGATTCCTAAAGACGTTCTTGCTTATTGCAGTGCCTTCCATTATCCTTTTCCTTTCCTTCTTAATTTGTCAAAGTTTATTATTAAACTATAAACTCTGAGGGTGAGAATAATTAACTTTTGGAAATCTGCAACTGTTTTTTCAAGCTTAAAAGTAAAGCACATTTATACCTTACTACAACCCAAAAAACAGATTAATAATGTAAATTCTAGTATTTTTTTTAATGCTACTATTCAAATGCGTTCTGTTCTTTCTGCAATGCTGTCAAGACAGTAAGTAGTCTCAGCAGAGTTCAGACAGTTACCAACAAAAACCCACACAGCAAGAAGTGTGCATGTAAGTGGTTTTACTGACAATGTAAGACAGTATTTTTTCCTTAGTACCAAAGCTGGTTTCTTAAGTTCCTATGCTCTTTCCTTCCTAGGTGCTCAGTAAACCAGTGCTGCATAGCTGTGTCAGTAAGCTATCAGTGAGACGCTGTAAACCAGACTACTGGAATACTCGAAAACAGAAACTGCAGCAAAAGAGTGCCAGGGATAATCTGTTTTAATATTGAAATAAAAACATACCGGTGTTCATCGTTATGACATTATTAGATCTTTGCCCATCTGACTTAAAAGTCAGCTAGCCCTCTTCAGCACAATAAATACAATTAACATCATCTGTTGAAACTTCAAATAAAAATAATAATTTTAAAATCAAGATAATTATAAAATAGGCTTTATTGTGAACTGTATAGTGCAACTTTACACTAAAACCTGTTCTAAAGTATAATTCTGCTGCAAGGATTCACAGGATTTCAGCCTATCTTTACCTTCAAACAAGCTACAAAGATTTTTTTCAGATCTATCTCATTAAAAAGTTTCTTCACAAAAAGAGACTAATTCTGAGAATAAGGCATACCATACAGTTGGAAGTAAAAACCACTGGACTGATTCTGGTCCTCTACCATTCGTTAAGTGCAGGCATATACATCACACCTAGGAGGTGTGGCAGCTAAAACTCCTTCTTGAGTATGGTACAAAATAATTTCTTTTTTACCTCTCTGTGAAGCACTGCTGCCAGACACCTCAGATTTGTGTAAATAGTAATAATTCTTCAGGATTTTGGCCCAACAGCTACAACTGTTGCACAACAGGGAATTAAGCTTTGTTTTTATACAGTACAGTAGGTTTCCATGTCAAATACATACTAATAGTCAATGGATTCTGAACAACAGCAAAGGTTTACTGTTCTTAATCATATGAAGGATCTCTGGTGCATTTATCCCAACTTGTGTTTTTAAACGCAAAAAACCCGCTTTGCTTCAGGGAAGAAAAGGGGGATAGACACTGAATTAAGATTTCAATTTCTCTGATCCATTTGACATGGAAATAGGTACTGTTAGTACCAGTAGTCTATACTTATTTCCTAACAGACTTCAGTAACAAGTATTTAAAGAAATCTTAACAATATTCTTGAAACAGAAGCACAAATCATTGTTACGCCTGACTTTCATCCGAATTACAAAAATACACACATATTATGAAAGCAACTGGATAAAAGTTCCTTCAATGAAACATAAACTAATCTGCTCTTCCTATCTGTTTCAATTCATAACAAGAGACACTCCACTAAGTAAAATTAGCGTTTCCCCTTTACGCCCCCATGCACCAAGTTCTCACTTATTTGGACAAATCAGCAATAGTGACTTTGTCCCCAGCTTCAACATCTCAGCTGGTGGCTCAGCACATCTCTGTCTCCTAGTAATACATACAACCAAGTGTGATTGATAACCCCGAAGCACTCATTTTTAACATGAGAGCATGTTAACTAACCTACTACACCTTACAGCAGTCATTCCCTTGGCACAGCTGATTACTCCCACCCAAACGCGACACCATTCATCTCAAACAGCAGCTTTCCATTTGAAAATGCAGTGGTTTCCTCAGTTTGTCAGAATGATTTTGAATTCTGAATCCTAATCAAACATGCTGGCTGCCATTCATGTTATCTTGATTTAATATGTCAGTGCTGTAGAGTCCAAATCACTCCTGAAAATACCAATAGGTATTTAAAGACAGACCTCTTCAGAAATTTAACAAGTCTTTTCACTTTGACTGTTCATCTATCTCCAGATACAGTTTTCCAATCAGAGACATTTCCACTATACAACAGTTTCTATAACACTGTTTCCACACATTGCATAACAGAGCAGTATTAAAAAGCCTTCTAAAAAAGTCATGATGCAACTATCCACTAGGACCCTTGCCTTGCCACAGACTGGATCAGCCGGGGTTTGTTCTTGAAAAACTCATTATTGGTTGTTCACAAAGAGATTAGTATCTTCCAGGTGATTACCAGAGCCAGATAATTTAATTATCCATATTCCTCCATGAACTGCTGTTAAGACAGCTCATTTGTTACCCTCTAGCTCCCAACTTTTCAACAGGCTGTTACTGGGTTTTGGTTTGGGATTTTTTAGGTTTTATGTTGCTTTTTGTTGTTTGTTGGTTTTCTTTGGGTTTTTTGTTATTTGTTTTTTGGGTTTGTTTGTTTGTTTTTTTAAGATGCATGGTTGCAGTACCTTTTCCTCTTCTCCTCTGGAACGTTATCTGCCCCTCAGAAGTTATCAAATAGCTGTGAAATTATTTCAGACTGTTACTTTAAATTCCTTTCACAAATTTTAGGTGGGTTAGTCAAGCTCAAAAGCTGTAATTTGTCATGTTAGAAGGAAACTCATTTAACAGTTAGCTACCACTACAAGGTGCACTCTTGTGCCCCTTCTGTCATTCTCCGTATTACTACTGCCTAATGCCAGACTGAACCTACTATGACAGCTTAGGAAGCTAAATCCACAGAAAGCCATCTCTCTCCAGTTATTTCCCATGAAGATTAGAAACAATTTTCTAATTTTCAATTAGAAACAATTAGCCTTCTGACAAAGTAGCTTCCTGAACTGAGGGGCGGGCAGGGAGGCAGTAAGGAAAGGGAGGAAGAAAGACGATTGATTGATTCCCTTTGGTAGCACCCAGCCATTAAACTGGCTTAGCTGCATCACTAAATTAAAAAACGTCTTTTTTAAATGAATGCCAAGGGCAAGATTAAGACTCATGAAAAGCTATGGCAGGTAACATTTCAACCATCTCCATACCAAATACAACCAAGGTTCCCTCTTACTACATATATTTACAGCATATTCTCATCTTATTCTGCACATTCATTGCTAGAATGATCTCACTTTGCTCCTTCTTTCCAGGAGTTCCATGTAAGTATTAATTGTTCACATATTATTTGTTCCTGTTATTCAGATTCCACTTTGAGTGCATTCAGATTTCTGTGTTAAGGTATCCTTACTGAAAATATACTTGGAATAGCTGCAGTTGTCTTACAAAAATTCAGTCCAATCTACTGAATAAGACAGGAGACTGCCCTTTCTTCCCTCTCTCAACTTGCTTCCCTTGTATCTTTCATACATTGACTGTTTCACAAGACATACTTACAGAAGGTACTTTATTCTCACTGAAACTGCCTTCCACTGTTATATTTAACTATTTTCAACCTATTAGTTAGGCTTACATCCAGAAAAGCTTCCCTCTTCAGTTGCTTTCTCTGCCTGACATAAAATGCTATCAGAAATACAACTTTGGAGTTGATTGTGCAGTGATGCTCATTTAATTCAGTACTTTCAGAATGGTGCTACTGTTCCTTAAACTTAATTCCTTCTACCTTGTACCAATGCTTATCCAGATTTGTGTTAAAAGCTATTCAAAGAGTTCACCCAAAACCTAAAAATCTGCTTGCCTTTCCTCCTGCAAGTTCATTTTCCATCTCATTGGCTTCCTACACTGGCTCATCACATGGCCAGACAATCCCAGAGTTGAATGGATGCAGTAGGAGCACTCAGCTCTGAGACAGAGGCTGCCTGAGTAAACAAGCTGCTTCATCACTTTTTGCAGCATTCAGCCAGTAACACGAACTGCATCTTATTCATCCCAGTACATTCCTGTCCAGGAAAGTAGGCAGTTAAGATTCCCACACTTACCACATTACCCTGCTAGTTGTTTAAAAAAACATGAGATCAACAGCCACTTTCCTCCTTTATAAATTTCCCTTTAATTAGACAGTCTACGGGAAAAGCCCACCGAAACAGCAATCCTTCTTCTGACTATCCAGAATGTAACAAGGCATGACATACTTAAATTTCCTAAGCAAAATTATGTATTTACACCATTCTTTATTCTTTAGTCTTCCTTTCCATTAATTTTAAGATAACAGGTTTATCCCTTGCATCTGTATTGCCATGCCTGTTCCAAAACAAAGACTGAAAAAACAATCTAAAGCAAGTTGGCAGTAATTCAAGCACTAGGGAAAGCAGGAATACAGCAGAGCAGCTCTCACTGCAGCCTGAAGGAATTGGAACTTTTGTTCAGCTCTGCTTTCAGGGACCAACAGGACCTCTCTCAAACAATAATGCAAGGATATGGGTGCAACTCTTCAAAACAAGTTTAGCACTTGCATACTTGTTGCATTTCTAGCACACTACATTAAAAAAAATGCTGAACTACAATAATCAGAACACAAGAGAAAGGATGCCACAATTGTGGTTCAACCTCAGTATAAGCAGGCACTCTTGCCTACAAGCAGAAACAAGCAGTAGTGTAGCAACTGAAAGCAAGCAGTATTTGCCTTCTTTCACATTTTGGTAACGCTCAGTAAGTTTCTGGCAACATGACTGATTCCATTAGTGACAGTTTCTCAAAGAAAACTGGCACTGAGAGCACAAAGATTCCTCTGGTGAAGTATTTACATTGCAGCACACCTTGGAAACTATATTCTAAGTAGGATAACCACAACACAAGGCATTTAAACACTAAGCAACATAACCCTGTCATTAACAGGTGAACAAACCTAAGGTTCAGAATGCATCTCATTGTTTTAGAAAGTGAACTGAAAATAATGTTACTGTAGTAGCAATGAGTGCACTGTCATAAGAACAAGACATACAATCCACTGTTTTGTAAATTGAATGCATGTTTCTTCAATTTATTTCTCCAAATTATTTCACAGCTCTTAAAAGAAATAATCATTTAAGGCACATTCGTTTATGGAAATGGCCAAAACAGCCAAACTCTTATAGTCCAGAGGGTAGAGCAGAGCAGAAAGTCTCCAAATTGTCAAGAGCCTATCCCAACGAAGGGCGTGCTCTTCATTGAGGGAAGTCAAAAATAGGGTGGTAGGGGAAGCCACACACAGCAAGTAGAAAGATTTTTTTAAAAATATTAGTATTTATAAAAAGGACACAGGAGTGGGTTCAAGTCTGTGTACATCATAATCATGTGTCTGCTTCTGAAATACAAAAACTATACAAAAGGACACCACAATTGATCCTGTTGTTATTGGGAACATGTCAAAGCACACTGCCCACCTACTGGTCTCTGCTGACCTGTAATTTACATCAGCATGACTGGGGTAAATCCTCTCACATCCATCCCTTGCCTAAGTGCTTTCCAAGTTTACCATCTCACAGCTCACACTGTAAGTTTAGGGTACAAGAACTAAAAAGGGTACCAGTTTCAACAGATATTTGTCTCCAAGCATTAGGTTCACAACAGTTACATTAAAACAGCTCAAAGCTGAGACAGAATCAAGGACATAGAAGTATACAAACTTACAGACCTGTCTTTTTTTTTATATGCATTTTACCTTCTAGCAACTTGTGATCCAAAACTCTTTTGGGAAAAACCTAAACACACAAAAATTCAACAAAACTGTAACTCATCTTCAACACAAGCACATCACTCTAAGATGAAATAAGAAAATATTAGGAACTGGAAAACCCAGAAGTTTAATTAGGCCATCCAGAGATTATAAACTGGTGCAAGAGCAAACTGATTCCGGGTTATAATGTAAAGATTTTTGGCTGCTAAATTCACAGGAACAATATTGTTCCTACACCTAGATTATCTCACTACAGCAACATTTACTGGTGAAAGGACAGTAGAAGCCAACACAGCAAGCTGCTAGGAGGCCCCACTGCACACCAAAACCATTCAGACTAACCCACCCTATAACATATGGTAGGGACTAGTGAAGAACTTCTATGACCTTCTGTATGTAAATCACTCCCCAGCCTCCACCTTCCCTTGGTTCAGTGAGCTATGGGATACGTAACTTGCCTCTCAGCCATATGATGGTCTCTAACCGGCATGATCAGGGAAGATGGCCTCTTTTGGAAGAGTGACAGTCAATCTACTCTAAATGAACTTTGTGCATAGATTCAATCCAATAAATCCATGCACAAAGGAGACAAAATAATAGAATAACCGAACTGGCTCGAATTTTCTTCACCTTCTCCTCCTGTTACCAGATCTTAGTTGTCCTGCAACTTACTAATCAGACAATTTATATCCAAGATTAGGAGGATCACGGAGAGTAATTGCATAGAATTACATGCAAAAAAATTAAGGTTTTGTTTGTTGGGGTTTTTTATGCTCCCCCTCATTCTTCACTCACATTATTCTTTCCTCCTTCCTAGAACAAGTTGAGGCATCACAAATATCTTTTACGTGGGACTCCTGTGTATGGTATAATTATCTACTACTGCAAAAGAAAGGGCTCAACCAGGGACAGGCACCAGCAATGCTCCAAGCAAAGGTCCAGAACACTCAGCCAGAACTTAGTACCCATTTTAGATCAACGTAAACTTTGTAAAATTCAAGAGATACTTCAGTTTTCCTTTGTATTTTTCTTATCTTTTGGGCAGAAAGTGACTCTAGTAGCTTCTAGTATGACTGAAAGCAAAAATGCTCAATTCTTCCTGCAAAGCAGGCATCGCAACTTGTAACAGAAGCACTTAAAACAAACATACCACACACACTTCCTTTTACTACCTTACATGAATCTCTAGTCACACATAACTACAAGCAAAACAGCAAAGACATTCTGTCAAGTTTGTTACAGTATCTGTTTCCAAACAACTGCTGATAAAGAGCTCCAAATCTGACCAAAATCATACTGATGAGGGCAATCTGATCCTGCCTTGCAGAGCACAGAGGTCTTCAACATGTATTCTGGCACAGGGTCAGACCCGAGTTACACAGATCCTTACGTCTGAAACTGCAAAGCCCAGCTCCTGAATATCAGCTTATAGATCTGACCCTTGATAATGGCAAGGTAACCATTATGTTGGTAAACATAAATGCAGCTTCTGTCCTCTTGATCTCAAGTACATGAACGTCATATAATGTGTCAGCTATAGTTTAAATTTGGTCAGAACAAGCACACATGATCAAAACAGGATACAGGTGGTTGGTCAACAAGCAGCATTATGTTGCTCCTTGCTCTCCCCCTTAATGGGTCCCAAGGAAGACAGTAGATCATTTTCCCCATCCCCCATCTGGCCCACAAGCAACTGTAAGCCATCTTTCCATTATGATTACTAGTATGAACAGACACAGGGTAAACACCTTCTCACATCAATTTAAGCTGCCTGAAGATTCACCCAAGTCACCGCTGTTGATCTTCCCTTAGGAAGTTGCAACATCTCTCAATGCCCTGAATCATTCTATGCAATAAACTGGTTTTTTTGTTTAATAACAAAAAGAGCCTGAAACTGTCCCTTCATATTCCAAACATGGAGAAAAACATGGAGATCGCTTCTGTTAATCAACTGATGTCAGTCTCATGAGTAGTCAATTAAGCAGGATCCCACAGTAATTACTATAATAATTAGATCTCTGCTACAAATGCAGACTTAAAATAGCTGCATAGGATTAAATAGCAATTGCTCAGTGAAAATGTGATCTAATTTACTTTTAAAAATAAATGGTGTTGTAATTAACAGACTATCAAGAAACCTGGCTAATTAGTCTTTATCTGGAACACTGGTTAGAAATTAGGTCAGCCACACCATCTTAAGCATCATATTCAAATGCTTTCCCCATGTTCAAATGAGACACTTCTGAGAGTATGCATGGAGTTTGCCCTTTTCATGGAAATACCTTGCTCCCATAGTCATGGACTTCCAGCAGCAAACTACTTACACCTTCTGGAAAATTTTTGCCTGCTATGCTTGTTCAGTGAATGGTGGGAGGGAGGCAGAGGACACACGGGCATCTGACCCAGAAATCTAACAACATTAGTACTAGAGATCACAAAAATTCTAGAAGAAATAGAGAGTGATTTATTGTCCTGTTACCATAAACTGGAAAGAAATTAGTTTCATATTTTAAATTACTGTGGAAAACAGGCAGAGATGAAGAAATGAATGAGACTGGCTCAAAACATGTTAAAAAGTATAATGCATGCAACATAGGAACCCTAGGAATCAGGATAACACTAGTATTTAACATGTACAGTAATTATGCAGTATCATTCACAAACAGAATTTAACACCTCAGCCTTCCCAGGCACAGGTCCTGTTCAGACTACCTGTCGGCTGCTTGCCAAATTGTCACTGCACTACATGCATTCAGAACCACAGTTTGAAGTATTTTCTTCAGGAACTGCTAATAGCTCAATACCAGCAGAATAGGCTATCCCACCTCCTAAACATTGGTAATGCTATAAAGTATTCCTGTCTTTTCCCCATGTAATCACTTTGGCTTTCATGGAACTCCTCAGCCTATGCAGCCCTGTAACCCACAGAGGGGAGAGATGTTACACAAGTCTTTTGCTGTGAGCTAATCCAGACAGGCAGGTGGTATAAAGACCATAGTGGAATTGCCTCTTCAACACCAACAGTAAGACCAGATCAGCCCATCTCATGTGACTTTGCCACACAGCCACATTTCACAAGATCCCAGACTTAACTGCAAACCTGTCAAAAGTCCCCCGCTTCTTTAAAATGGCCAGCTGTAATACTGCAATTTTTGAGCCTGCAATGCATCAAAACTATTTCAGTGATCTATGCTAAACAGTATAGTTTAATAACTAAACCAATTTCCCCTAAATAAAGCATTCTAAAGAACACATTAAGATGCCTTTAACCCATTATTTAGGTAGTCCAGGGCATGACCTCCACCCTGAAATCACATTGTAACAAAACTAATTAAGATTTGATACAAGAATATAGCTTTCAGGATGCAGTCTACATGGAATGAGAGCAGCCCTCAGAATTTAATCTTTCCTTATCAGAGGTTTCAGCTATGAAGACATTTAGGAGATCACGAATAAACCTTTACAGTGAAATCATTTTCCCCTTGTATGGGGAAAATAGGAAGTGGAACTCAAGATCATTTCATCAGCTGACTCATAATAAAACTGCGTGAAGTTCCCAAGTTAAAAGACAGATGCAACAGTATCTTGCTGCATGCTTAAACATTACTGTACCCCAGCAATACTGCATAACAACTCAATTTTGGATGGCAAAAGCTGAACATTTGCATTCCACCATTTTTCTTAAAGAGAGTCGATAACTATTGTTAACAGTACTGAGCACTGAAAAAAAAAAAAAAAAAAAAAAAAAGCAGTGTCATGTGACTAACAAAGAACATGGTAGCCCAACTTTGCAGGAAACAAGTTCCTACTGTTTCATTACTCTTCTGAACAATACTAATATGCAGATACACTGGGTTGTGTGTTCCAACATACATGGGGTGCCTCAACTATTCCAGTTACATATCATAGCAGAATACCACACACAGCAATAGGCCAGGTTAAAGGTAAGAGTTCCAAATCTACATTTACATAGGGACTTAAAAGGAAGTCAACTGAGGCAGGTGAAGTTTTATACTACACTTCTCTCAAAGTTTTCTATGTCAACTACGGAGCAAAATAAATCTACCACTCCTTCCACAGAAGCTGCTCCTCAGACCAGGTTTTCAAACAATCTCCATTAAATCACCCCTTTTCCTTTGCAGTTAAGGCATATCTCAATCTGGATTCATTATTCCACTCAGCAGTAGTACAGAATCACAACAGGTAAGGCAGAGAAAAACACCAGGCAAGGGAATAAAGCCATAACATACAGTCTGAGGAGCACCTCTGGCTCCTCAGTATTAGCCTACTGAAAGTTTTAAAATATTGTCTTCCACAGGCCAGACTGCACAAACTGCAGAGACAGCTTTCCAGATTACATAGGCTCAAAGATTCTGAAGGCTTGAGGGGGGGAGGTCGGTCTAAGAACAGGATTTGGATTCTTTTGTTAAAAACAGAATCTAGAGCTACTAGTTTTCCCCTCAGAATTTGCTGTAAGAGTCTAAAACTTACAGGTGGAGTTTGAAGGTCAGATTTCTAAAACCCTAAATGTGCAACTACTCAAGGACTTTAAATAGATGTCTAAACTGGTTGACTGGGCTAACCTAGATGTTAGGCATTACTAGTAACCTAACTCTCCAAAGAATGCAGAAACATTTTTGGAAACTAACTGCTAGACAAGTGTGGATTTTAACAGAGTGCCACTTTGCCTAACACCATCTCAAGAAGAGACCCATGGGCATCCCTACCAAAACCAGCATAGAAACCACAGCCATACTTCTACAGCTGTTCTCTCCCTAAGCCATAGGGTAATATCTGAAGCTGGGAGTGCAAGCCACGTTATCTTAGTCTTTGTGTTTAGTAGTCTGATGATTTTTTCTTCTATGAGCTTTTCAGTCCAGTGTGCACTATGCAACTCTAATGTTAATAAAGATGCTTGAGAGATACCCAACACATATCCAACTTTATTTTTGGCTGGGGTGAAAAAGGCAAATGAATAAAAAATAATAATAAGAAAAGTTAAATCAATGAGCAAACCATGGGGTTTACACAGGGTCTGTAACACACAAAACTAAAACAGCTGTATCTTCCCATAAGGTTGCTTCATTCTTGTCAGGTTTAGCTATTCTGTAAAATACAGTTTCATTACCTCAGTCATTCACATTTAAATAATAATAGAACTTGACCAATATTTACACTGATCATCATGCAGTATTCAAGTTATGTGGGGATAGCAAAACCATAATCAAGAGAACATAGTATCAATGTTTGCGTAAATTTGTTCATTCACAAGTTAGGGCTCAGCATCTCGTATCAGATAACCAAAAATAAGTTTGCCATAACAACCTAAACAATCTGGGCACCTTTTAAGAAGTCACAGGTGCATTCCATATAAAAAGCTCATATACAACAGTTCAGTTAAAAAAATTCAAACTGAAGAAGCTTCCAGAGCACCACCTTAAACTATCAAGTTTATTTCTGATTTTAAAAATAAACAAACAAAACACACTTGTTAGCATTACCCACTTCAGTGCTATAGGGAAGAAATTAAATCAATAGACAAAGCACATGGTGAATCACAGTAAAGACTACAAGCTAGTCTGTTAAACAGGCACACTTCTGCAGACTCCAGGCTATCTGCATTTTAAGTATTTTATTCCTCTGTGTAACACACAAGGGAAATAAACTGTCATACAGTGATGAGCAGAAATGTGAGCTGCACAAATATGCACAGGCTGGCAAAAAGTATACCTAACCCTGCCCCTGAAGAACTGTCAAGTGTCAATGCTATCAAAGTTCCCATCTCATATTCCTCCAAATTACAACTTTAGTTACAACGAAACCACAAAACACCAAGCAAGCAAGCAAACACACACCACCAGAAAACACCACTCATTGCCCACTGCCTTTTGTGACTCTTGCTATGAGAAGAAGCTTTTTCATGTACCAAGACAGCAAGGTATCAGGACTGCTGCCAAGACATTTGAGAAAACCAAAGTAAACCTCACACCACCACCACCACCCCCCAAGTACAAACACTAGAAAAGGCATACTTTAGAGTTATACTGCTTAAGGCATCTAGTAAAGAAGAAACCTACTTAGCAATTGGTATAGAACTGCTCTAATCAACTAAATTTTGTCAAAATGCATTCATGAAAATGCAAACAAAACCTACCAATGCTCTTCAACTAAACTGCCTCAGCTTCTGTATTCACAACACAGAAACACATCAGAACTTCAGATCTGACGCCACAAAAGGTAGAAAAGTCCTTCTTCAATAGTGACAATGACAGGTGCAATAATGAATAACTTCAAATAGATTTTCCAAAGATTACCCCACTGTAATGAGCTTATCTATGTATTTCCTGCTGCAGATGTCAGTCTTCAGTTTGCAAATATGTGTTAGACATTTTTCTTGGCTTAGAATGAACACTGCTACACTGGAATGCACAAAAAAACTACCTAGAACAGAGGCCTGTTTTAGGCTGAAAGGCTTAAGACAAAACACAAACTTAAAGTTTCCTGATCAATAAAAATATGTTTTGAATGACAAAGTGCTACATGCACTATGAGTCAGGCACCAAATCATTACTCTTTATAGGTCAGCTATTCTTGGTGTCTTGTAATCTCTAAGTTTATTTAGATTGCCTTTAAAAACACAAGACAGACTAGCATTTTGAATTCATGACCTTTCACATGCAATTATGATCAAACTTAGTTTTAAGGCTGGTATAAACACTGAACAACTAAGGTTAAGACAGTAGAGTAGTCATATGGAGGAGGGGAGGAAAGGAAGAACAGCGGTGAATGGTAAAGGCTTATCATAAGGATGAACATTTCCTTACTACTTGTAAGCTCAATGCATTGTTAATGTTACTCTCTGCACAAACAGTGAGAGTTAAAGTGTCTGGCTGGGACAAAATAGGACTACTGAATGTGATTTAGAAGGAGACAGCATCAGCTAGTTCAGGCCACATTGTCAATTTTAGCCAACTTTTTCTCTTGGTTTTTATTTTCTTCATTCATTCCTGCTCTGCTCCCCCCACCCACCAAACAGTATTTTAACACATCTCACTTACTTAGCATTCAAGTCAGTTTATGACCGTCATTTATTAAAGAAAAAAAAAAACAACAAACAAAACCCCAAAAACTTCAACACAAAACCTCCACACCTCTTCATCATTCCTTAGGTCTTCAGCCTTCACTCTTTTAGTTTATTGCATTAGTAAAAGCCTCTACCCACAGCATAAAGAAAGGACACTCAATCTCTCAAGGAATAGATACACGTCATTTCCTCCACCTCTCACAGGCAGAGCAGCTGAGTCTTATCTTGCTGGTCACAACATGGAGCTGCCTGTTCTTCCACAACATGTGCAGCTGTTACTGATTCATAATAGGCAATTGCTGGCTCCAGGGGGAATAAATTTATAGTGGTATGAATGTCCATGATTTCAGTGCCTATATAATATATATTAACCTACTGAAGTGTAATAGACATTTCAGAGACTGCTTTGTGCCTTTCTCAAATACTGAGTCCAAGCACAGCCCACACATCAGCAGAGAAACCCATTTACAGGACTTCAGAAAAGATCCCTTTACACTACAGACATCCCACCTCCCCCTCTCACCACCTAGTACCATGTAAACTACCAGAGACTGCAAGGCAAGATTTTGTACTTTGCATTAATTCATCATGTCCCTTCTGTGCAAGGACTATTTTAGCTTTATTGCCATTAATGAGTGTATTTATAAAAGATTAGCACATTTTATCTTGAAAAACTTCAACTTGACACTGCATATATTCTTAAGAGACCAAAATTCAGAGCTGCCTAACATACTATGCTTTTGAATTACCAATTACAACCTCAGTTTCATACCACTTGCCACATTAAATGGTTTGATCATTCTATAAAACTGTTTTTTCTCCATGCCGAGAACAAGGGACCAAACAGTAACTCATCAATAGAAAGCAAAAATAACACTACAATGGAAGGTGAGAAAAACTAGGAATAACTTAGAATTTCTTGTTAACAACACATTTTAAAAGATGACAAAATGCTTGTCACGGCTGTTTCCTTTAGGTTTATCAACACAGTATTACCAAAATATGGAAAGAAAAGTCTTCAAGACTAATACTTCAGAGCTTTCTGGAATAGCAGCTTGAGGACACTTAAAAGGTTTTCCAAATTTTTTATTTTGTATCTTTGGCACACTTGTTCTGACAACTATCTACCTGAAGCCCTCAAGTACCTGGTATTGCATGGCTTTTTTCTTAAGCAGGTGTTTTATTCCTTTCCTGATTGGTAAGTTAAGGGAACTACCCTACAAAGCACTGTTAGTGATCCACAAGACAATGTATCCCTACTTCCTCCATCTATTCAGTATTATGACAGATTTCATCTAGTGGAGTCAGTTCAGTAACTGTAAGCCAAAGCAAGATGATGTTCTCTCCATCCCTGGAAATGATACTGCTGCCAAAAGCTGGCTTAGGACCTCAAATTCCAATTCCACCTGTACAGACAGTGCCATTTGCTGAAATGGCAGTCTGGCTTCCTTCAAATCCTCAGTAATACTGTCTAACATTCTCAAGTAATGTGAATGCGTAATTCATATTTAGCAAGTGTGAAAGAGCAAAGTATTGAAACAATCCAGAGTAAACTTGTCCACTAGCATTTAGCTCTATGACCATCTGAAGAGAAATTACACCATAGCCTAACACATACATGCAGCACTCACTCTCCCTGTGAACTGTGGGAATAAACCACAAAAACAGGACAAACATCCAGTATAAACAGAAGTGAACTGTACATACACTCCTGACGACCACAGTGCAAAACAGTCTGGAATAAGAGACTCTCTCCAGCAAATTTATTGCTAAATCTTTCCCTTCTCCATCAAGTAAAAAAGGTGCTTCTTATCCAGAGTTCTCTTAAGCACAGGTCAAGTAAAGGGTCAAACCTACACTGCTGAGAGACAGGACAATGATATTCATGAGAAGACTAACACTGGAAAACTGTCAATTTTTTTTTTTCCAGAAAACTATACCAGGAAAGTTACAATACAAGCCAAAATAAAACATCAGATACCTCACTACTTTAATTCTTCAAATTACAGAGTTAAGTCAACCACTGGATATAACATTTAAAAATAATGAGGTTTCTAAATCATGCATAGGGACCTTCTTTACCTGCTGAAATGAATCAATAATGAATCAATTGAGGGCTTGGTTTTACAGGTCTGTTTTTTTGATAGGCTCTCATTTACCAATGCGAATGTTTTTCTTATTTCTCCTGGATGGCTTTGGAACTTCATACTACCACACCACACAATTGACAGAACTGTTACCTTCTGACTGGACTAGTCCCACAACACACCCATGATACCTTCTACTGGACTAGTCGCACAACACACCCATGATGTTAACACCTATAAAATTGTAGCTTGTAGGATAGTTTGTGGTACACTTTCCTCAGTAACATGAGCTCATTAGGAGCCCTGTGAACTTGCTAGGAACACTTCAGAGCTTCTCTTCCCTCACCAGCTTCTCCAGATTCTATGAATGCTAAGGTATTGCCTTTATTTCTAGGACATTCTGCAGCCCATACCCCAACTACTTAAAACCCAACCAAAGCTCCCAAATCCAACATTTAACAACTACTACCTACCAGCTCAAGATCTTTCTGCACTAAAATACAGATGTTGTGGAAACCCAGACCAGCCATAAGGGTTAATGCATTATTTCCAATGACTTCCTCCAACAAAGCCCTGAAGATCAAGACACCTCAATGCTTTCTGTTCCAGCCCAAGATATGGCAAATTAGTTTTCAGTATCTAACTACCATTAGGCAGATTTCTGAACATCCTTTCAAGACACCATACCTCAGAGGCTGGCAGAATGCACACGCAACAGAAAGTTCTGTTAATCACTCTTATCCTACAGCTCTAGTAAGCATTTTTTAGACAGAGGTACTCTGTAAATACACATATTTCACTAATACCCCACACATACTTTTTTCTTACTAAAGAAACCTTACATTACTGACAAAGAAAAGGGAAGCCATTTTGCTTCAGTTTTGGTAGTTTAAATTTGTCCTCACACAAACAGCAAGAAAATTAAGTATTTCCTATTGACTTGAAGTTCTGACTTGATGAAATAAATTAGTTGCCCAGATGGACTGTATTAAAACTACCTTTATTCCTAACATTTAAACAGTCTCATACAGTACTTGTCCTACTTTAACACCACAGCACCTTCAGGAGGAAGCAGGGCTAATATACTATAATATTAATCATGACTTTCTTCTAACAAAACAGAAGATAAATTTAGCAAGAGATGGACAAACAAGATCATCATGCTAGGCAAACATATGAAATTAAAAAAAAAATAAAATTTGAGAAACAGAAGGGTGCCTAAATTTATCCATAAACAGCAGAAGTATCCAACATTTTTATCTAAGTAACCTGCTTAAAGGATTCCAGTAACTGTACAAAACAAAAATTCTGCAGGGCTCAAACTCAAGTTGGCTCCTACCTGTAGCCTTACTTCTAAACTTTTCAATAAAATCACGCTGGTTTAAATTCTGGGTTGTTTTTTTTCCTGAGATACTGAATTGTAAATATTGTAACTGAGATATAAGTCAGATCACAATACTATAAAATCTTCTTCCTGAAGTCAGTTCCTATTTTCTGCCACCCTCTTCAGAATTCTTTTTTTTTGTGTTTAAGTGGAAAGAAAAATCAAGTATCAAAAAGGCACACAGGACATGTCCTGCTGAAATACTAATACAGGACTGGGGATGGGGGGGAGTAGATTTACCACACAATTAAAAGCTGCATTTCTTAAGCAAAAACATAAAGGTACAGGGGAAACCAGGAATACAATTCTATCACTTGTGTTTAAAGAAACTTAAAAAGGGGAACTAAACTAAGAGAATTTAGAAACACGAGCAAACGGGACATTTCAATTAATTAAATCATGGGAAACACTTGGAAGAAAAAATGTTCTGTACTGCGTAGACAGGCTAACACAGGAATGATAATGGCACAGACAGAAGAGTAAGGAGAAGGAAAAATGCAGTTATATAAAGTGTTTTCATACTTATGCAGAGAAAGGTATTTTGGGTGAGACCCATTAGAGATCAATGGAGTTCAGCAAAACAACTTGTTTTGGAAAGGCAAGAAGGGGTGCAAGTTCCACATTTTTAACTCACAATCATTGCACTTTCATAACAACACAGTCTTGCACAAAATCCTTGAGTTCAGAAAAGGAAAATGTGGCAAGAGAAGCCTATGCAGAATTGAGCTTTCATGCTAACACCTTCTTATCAGGCATGCTTTGAGTCTAACATCTAATCAGCTAAGAAGTACAGGACTGCTTTGTAACGGAAAACAGACAGTAAGTAGCATGAAACGTATGTCTAGGGCAGCCCTTGCTACAAATCTCTCTCCTCAAATGCAAGCTTGCTAAGTCTCCTAGGCAACCTACAGGATCTCTAATTAATTTCTATTTAAAACTACGAAGAAACAACCTTGAAGTCATGAAATTGTATAAAGGTATGAATGTAAACAGATGTTGGAAAGCAATCCTTTCTAATACTACCCTCTTGAAAGCTTCCAAATCAAAACGCATGAATTTTTAAACTCCTGATTAAATATAAAGGAAACAAATCTTTAAGAGTGGTACTTAAACCTTAAGAGGATAGTTTCCTTTCTCACTTAAACTACCTGTGCTTGAAGAGACTGACAGACCAGGAAATTTTATTCTACCCTCGATTCATGCAATTCACGCTCACATTTGTTTAACCAGAAAGATCCTCCCAGGACAGGGTTAGTCCCTGAATGTACATACAGCTGAATACACAGAAAATATACATACAACGGTGGAAGGGAGAGAGCACAGGGTATGTACAGGCTCATTAAACAGCAAGAGGATATACACAAACACAAAAGCAGCAGCCAGTATCTGTATTCCGATGCATTAGTCATTTGCTGCATATCTTGATATTAAAGCTAGTTTTTTCTCTTACAAGTACAAAGTGGGAATTAAGTGGAAAAAGAACAAGTAACTTATTACATATACCTAAGGCCAGCAAATGACAGTATTCTGTTCCAGGACAGCAGATTCCCACACACACTCCTTTAAAACACAAGCTTGAAAAAGTAATGTATTAGCTTACAAGTATTCAAAACTCACACTGAACAGTCTTTACAGTTTATATTGAAATAACTACATATACATTTCTGAGGTATACAATCACATAGTTATGGCACAATTACATCTATAAGCAAAGCAGTCTACTCAAAACAGTAGCAGATTTAAGCGCTTGCTGATTTGTTTCAGGTAGAAAAAAGTGCATGTGGCATTAGGCAGGTTTTTGTGAACAACCTCAGTTTGACTGGAATAAAAGACAGGGTGTTAGCTATTAAAGCGAAAAGAAAAATAAAGCTTCATCACCCTAATTCTCAAACATTAAGGTTACTGAATTATTGTTCTTTCCCATTATTGTTATCAATATTTTACTGCATACAGTTAAAACCCAGTCCTTTGCTGAAATCCATGATACGATAGATCAAATCTGAAAAAGTCAGGAAGATAGCCTTATGGGGCTCCTCCTTAAGACAGGCTGTGAAAATTCCCAGGAGGCTGAAGTCTTTCCATACAAGCCTGACCTCAAAGTGACTTGCGTAAGTTCCTCTCCTTCAACTCCAAAACCCTGCCAGCTGTATTACTTCTTGTGCTATTAAGAATGCTGCTAACGAAGATGTATTTGTGGGTTTTCCCCCCTCAGTCTTAATGTAAATAATTTGAGAGGGATTTTTAATTTCCTCATGGTTAACCATCCTCACTGTAAATAAACAAGTCTAACCTTTCTTTAATCTTAAGTCTGAACATGAACAATTGGTCTCACTGTAGTTAACTCTGCTATACATATAGCTACTGCTGTTACATGCCTTATTTTTGTGCAATTACTGGGAAGTCAAGAAAAGGTTAAAAATAATTTGAGTTGCATACATTAAACTAATTCCTTAAGACTGGTCTACAATTAGCTTTACTCGAACAGCTTTTTCAGGAGGAATTAAACTGCTCTTCTATACAGGTAGCTCATATAGACAATAAACTAGAAAAAGAACATCTTCCACCTAGAATACTAAAGTCCTGACTTAGAATTCTTCCAAAGTTGAGCTTATTTATTCATATCCTCCCTCATTTCAAAAGAGAATTTGGACCTCCTGGAGAAGCCTCTAACCTGCGTAAGGCACTGATGATCGACCAACTCTTCTCACTATTTTCTGAAACCTTAAGTATTTTCAACATTACTTCAGAGCATGACATGTACACCTTCATCCATATACAGAACTAATATCACATTATCAAACCACTTTCATGGTAGTCCCCTGCTCACAACTTCAAATTAGTGTCTGACTTTTCTATGACAACAACCAGCCATCTATCATGATTCTTAATCTTTTACACAGAACTGCTAGCTTCCAGGAAGTTGTCAAATCCCATAGGCATAATCTATACTTCTTGTTCCTAGCTGATCATAGTAAATTTTGCTTCTTCCTATTTCAAACTGGGGTGGGCAATCTCACTCCATCCTCAAATAAGTCTCACCACTCTAAGAGAAGTCTATGCCACCACCATCCCCCTGACTTCAGAAGGAAAACACTGCTGGTACAGGTGGGTTTCATACCACAGAATTAACCAGTTTGTTTAGGTAGTTGGAGACAGTGTGTAAATTGCTCACTATAGAAGCTACTCCTCACCACCTAACAGACTCCTAACTTGTATGAATTCTCAGGTGCACAAAATCTTCCAACATTAAACACAATGGAACAGAAAGCTTTGGTGTAATGGTGTAATTGTAAGTGAAATACCCAGTAAACTGCCAATATTACCAAATAGTCAGGAGCTGGACACAGAGAGAGACGGGGAAAAGAAAACACTTTTCATCACCTGAGTATTTTGACATTTGGCCATATTTGTGGTGGGCTGTCATGTTTTTTTTTTTCTCTCAAAATTCTCAGGCTAAGGATCTCAGCTCTTTTTCACACAGGTATGTCTGAAGTAAGTTACTAAGCTCAATACGAAACCAAAAGTTAAATTAAGTCTGTTATATGAGCTCACAGAAGAATCTCCTCCAGCTCCGAACTGAAGCATCTGTAGACTGTAGACACTTTAGACAAACCTGCGACAGACCCTTATTTCTCTGTTCCCCTCCTATCAAATTAGATTCCTAAGAGCATACATGTTTGATAATTTATGAGTTTAGTGTATTTAAAATTAAACACACAGAAAAAAAAATACTCTGGCATATAAAATTAACACCTCTTACTACAAGTGAGCAGAAAAGGCGGGAAAAGAGACACACGAATAGGAAGCAATATTCTTCCAGTTTGTGGGTCTCCTGAATCAAAGAGTATGCGAAAATATCTCCCTCTACTCTCCCCCTTTACTTCAAACCCTTCAATGTTTCAGCTCCGCTAAAGGAGTTCAGTTCATCTGTTTTAACATTATACTTGACTTCTACAACAGGGACAGGGGAGAAGGCAGCAGCACAGATTCTCTTCCATTAGTAAACTAAAAACTTTATAGGGAGTTTCCTGACCTTATATCAAAGAAAAAAATAATAACCCAGACTTGAAACTGATGATTCAGTTACAGTATCTGTAATGCTTTTACATTCATGTAATTCTGATTGCCCCTACAAGATCCTGAAACAATACCAGTGAACTGTGCATCAGCAAGGTAGTGATTATTTTAAGAGTACCTAGATAGCATGGACACAGCTGTTAGAAGAAAATACATACTTTTATGGACGCACACACAGAATGCAGTTTCTTAAGCTGGCAAGAATATAATGAATGAAAAAGACTAAGGAGATTCAGTGAAGATTACAGATGTAATTCAAGACCATTCATACACTGACTCCCTACACCTCTGCTATTCACTTCACCTATTTTTAAATTCCTCATGATTTAGATGGTGACATATGGGCCCCTTGTACATTCCTTACTTTCTTTCTTGATAAGGTAAAACCAGCTGTTTCAGCATCAAGAGAATCTGGATATGGTAAACTCCCAATGCCTCCAGAGTAGATTTGGGACAAGGCAGGCATATTTTCTGTGCAGGCATTGCCTGGAAGAGATCTATGCTATGGTATCTGGGCTCAAGGTAGTTTAATGGAAGGATGTGATCCCTGAGCCTACCCAAACTGTGTAAATGGGAAGTTAACCAACTAGTGGTTTGCTAAATTAAGACACATCCTATTGGCAAATATGTTCATTCAAATACTCTGGAACACTTTAAACATTAGGTTATCTTCATCAGGTCTTCTACAGCATTTAGCAAATACTGACAGATCATACTGATGTTAGGAAAAAAAATTATGTCTAATAATGAAATTTTACCAAATAAGTTTTTCTTAAACATCCCCAAAGCCAAGGCAGGGAAGGTAACTAAAACTATGGATTTAAAGAGATCAAAATCACATTCTGAAATATGTCAACATTCTGCTCAAACACCAGGTAACAGAGTATGACAGTATTTACAGATGACAACTGCACATACAGGCTTAATTCCACTGTTCGTGCAACCTGTTGGCTACATCACAACACATATGCAAAGGATAACAGTAAGAACTGAATGAACAGTTGTACATCTTAAAATTTCAGACTCTGGGTGCTCAATTCTTCTATCTGCTGCTAGCAACACTAACTAAAATTAGAAAGCAGGCTCAAATTTTAAACTCTGAACCTTAAAAACAGAACTCCACATAGTACATCAGTCTGGCAGAGACCAAGCAGGACTCTGAAAGAAAGCTGCTACTCCAGAATTAAAATAAGGGCAACGATTAACCACAAGACCATGATCTTCATCAGAAGACGGAGTTAAGAGTGATACAATAAATCATCAGGACTTCTCACTTGATGCTCTTCCCCTGCCTCAATACCAAGGACAGAGACACCAGGATTTAAAAAGGTTTACCTGACAGAAATATGCACCTAACCTATACAAACTTGAACATGCACAGGATTAAATGGAAATGTTACACCCAAAACCTTAATATGACCACAGTAACACCAGCATTTACATCAAGATATGCTCACTCAAAAAACAAAACAAAACAAAAAACCTCACACCCACAATAATTACCAAGAGCTAATAACAGTTCTATGGGTATGTCATCAACATAGCTGTATTCTCCTATTTAGATAATTAATTTCTTCGATGTATATTAGGACACTTAATTATGAGTATCTCTGCTCACACACTATTCTTTGTTGAGGCACTGCTCTGGCTAGGAAGTTCACATTTCCTGACAATTTAATATGCCTTATAAATGTTGATGTGAGGTGCTTCAAATACAGCTTTGTTTTTTTTAAACTCTTCAAAAAAATCAAAACAGTTACATACACAATAATTAACAAAAAATGGTTATGGAACGTTATCTAGAATCTCAAAAAACCCATGAAGTTTCTATTTCTTACCTAACAGAATCTAGAGGATGAGGATGCAGTGTGTGTCCTTTAACTCCTTACCCTTCAGAAAAATACAGGGGAAAAAAAGTAGTTTTCTTTGGTTTGCTTAGAAGCCATCAAATTAGAATGTCTGTAGAGCTATGCATGTTTCCTTTCTGAAACAAGTTACTGAATATGTTCAAAAAGCATCAGTCTCTCTTATCTTTTCAGTAGGGCATTTCATCTCAAATAACTAAAGCTACCTCTGCTCTGCTTTTCCAGCTGCTGTTCTTCCAGTCTAGAATCTGAATTTCCAGTTAAGGAAAAACAAAATCAACACCTCAAAAAACACAAAACAACAGGCCACACAACATTTTTTTTTTTTTTTAATCTTTCACAAAGGATTAAAAAAATCCAAGCCATCTACTTCTTTATTCAGGCACTTATGAATTAAAATGGATTTGTTAGCCAAATCTGTATTACTGTATTATTCACAGTGGTCTGTTGTCTGGTTCTCAAAATTACAGCACTAAGGATGCGTTTTGCTCAAAAACAGGATCTTGAGATAATGCAGGGGCTGTTCAGCGTTGCATAAGAAGCATCATTACATTTTGAAGGGTGCTTTTTTTTTTTCTTTTTTAGAGATGCATATGTATCCTGATAGTTTTTAGTTTCTCAGACTTAGCAACAGACTTGGCAACAGCTACAATGTGTTTACCCTAGGAACTTGGGAGCTAAACCAACTGTCAGAACACAGTATCAGTTGATAACTTCAAGTCCTTCTGTCTGTGTGTCAAAGAGCTTTCTACTATAGTCTTTTACCTCCAAGCAAACCCACTAACTGAAATTATGACTAAGCAGAAAGGTATACTTTACTCGTTAACATAATCAACATCACTTTAAGGCCCTTAGCTGCCACTTTTAAGAGTTAATATATCCTTATCATCAGTTACATATTTTAGAACTCAGATAAATGTAGCAATTTCGTTTTTCCTTCAGAAGACTTATAGAATGTTGCTGCTCAGCTGTAGGTTCCAATTGTAGTAATTGAGGTGCACTATTGGAATAAAGACAAGGTGAATGGGAAATAAAATAAGATTCCTTTTTGTGCATCAAAACACTAATTAGTCATTTAAATATCTTGTAACTTGATGCTTGAATATTAAATCTCTTTGATTGCATTTTTCTCTAGGGAAAGTTATTTAGTCAAGAGGAGAGCTCTTAACTCCAAATACATGTACATTTAAAATTACATTTATGCAAAACTCAAGGCAATGTTAGAATTCTATTTATAAAATAGTTATAAATGCCTGCTCGCACTAGTTGAAGCTGTCCCCTCCCCCCAGATTCTTATAGGTACTTCCCCATCTCTTTGTAAAGAAATGGATAGTACAAAATACCTGTAATTTTTTTAAGTATTAGGAAGAAATCTTCTAATACAAGTCTTCAACTGCTGCATAATACTAGCAACTCCCAACTTCCCTAAACCCTGCATAGCATGAAGTTTGGGAAACAGGATGCAGTAGGGTATTAAACCTATAAGGTTTATTGTAACTTGAGTCAACTACCATGCCTCTTTGTCAACACCAATATAAACCTGAAAAGAAAAATTTTGGCACAGCAATAGGGAATGAGGAAATTCAGCAAGTGTCCAGAAATAATAAGGGAGAAGAGCTTAACATCAACCATTTTATGCAAGAAGAACTGAAAAGAATTCAGGAAGTCACCTGTGTTTACTTATGACAAACAAATTTCTCTTGGGGGGTGTGTACACATTTTTAAAGTAAAAACATAAGCAAACTGTGGAAAACGTCTACTTAACACCTACAGCTCTGAAGTTCAACCCTCAAAGCTAGACTGAGTAAACAAAAGCATCATGTTAACCACAGAAATAAGTTTTACAATTAACATTTGAAAATTTACTCTTGCCCAGGACTATTTTTCCTTAGCTAGGACATGTCTCTGGGTTTATGGAGGCTATATAGTTACCCCATGTAATTTTCTAACCTGAAAACTTGTAACTGCCAGGCAAACAGTAAAAAAGAAAGATAGCAACCTTACACTCCTACATAAATGCATGCATTCCCTCTTGCTCACTTTAACTGAGAAATAAACTCAGCAAGGAAGCATAACACAGGAAATATAACAAAATTTGAAATTCTGCTACACATGGAAATTAAGGGTGCTCTCATATTTGGAATCTACAGGTACCAATTCAGAATACATCTACTGAATCAAAAGGAACATGAGCATCTAAGCATAGCTACCTACTGCTTAAATATTACTACTAAATGGATGTCACACCAAAGTTTTGAGCACCTTCACATCACAAAAATAACCAGCACCAAAGCAAAACTATAAAGAAACCCCACGTTTCACATCATACATTTTAGTGGATGTTTAAAGCAGCTTATAATTTGCACAGGCCTTGGAAATATTACGTTAAAATGTCAGCTAGGCAGGTACGCTAGAAAAGCCTCAGAGTAGTTACTAAATAGACAACAACATGCTGAGTACTACTCTCTAGAAATCGTTCAGCCTGAAGACATTTCATAAAAATTCACAGAATCAGTTAATTTCCAGCAATAGTGGCACAAAGAGAACACTACATTTAAAGAAGAGATGTGTAGTTTAAGTTTTAGAGAAGTAACTCAAAGTTTGCTGTGTCTCAAAATACAAACAGGAACTTTACAGCCTGTCACCTTCAAAGGATAACAGAAGCCTGACAGCTACCAAAAGTCAAGACCATGAAATTGTTGCATTTGTTCTTACCACTAAATTTCAAAACCTCTTCACATGAAGTGTATTTCTACAGTTCTATTTGCTGTGCTTAATGCACAAATGAAGAAAACTGATTATACCAAAATTAAAGATCTGCAAACGCTGAAAACAAGTTACCCACTTCAGAAGGGGTCTTCAGCAATAACAGCTATTGAATGTTATACCCATCTTGGAACATACTGAGTGAATGATTAAACGATCCTGAAGTTTGAAAAGGTTTGTTTTGTTCTCCACTAAGACAGCAAAGCTGAGAGGGAACTGATAGGCTTTTGGCCTCCGAAGTCGAATTTTCTTACTCCCGAGTAGTACTTCAGTACTGACTTTTACATTTCCATGCAGCGAGTATCATAATTTTCCTCACACCACGCCTGTCCGAAGGCACCTGCAGGGTTTTCAAATAAACCCAAACACAAACCCTTCCACTTCCTAACTCTGGCGGCAAACTCCCGCCCCGCAAAAAAACCAAAACAACCCACCCAATCCACCCGCTACAAGCAACACAGAGCGGTGCTGCCGCTGGAGCAGCCCCGCGGCCGAGCCGGGCGGGTTGCGGCGCGCAGGCGGGCAGCAGCCCGAGCGGTACCGCCCGTAAGGGGGAGGCACGCCGCCACAACACGTGCGCGGGGATGCCGGCTGACAGCCCCGCTCTGGCAGCCACCGACCAGCCCCGCCGCCCGCCTCTGGCCCGG
>JAVJGJ010000047.1:66273020-66287566 GCA_035590215.1 Microhierax caerulescens | reverse complement strand
GCCGCTGCAGCACATGCCCGCCGCGGTCGGGCCTTCCCTGCACCGCGGATCGCCGTTCGCATTCGTATTAAATGAAGGAGAAGCACAGGCAACTCCCTGAAAACGCTTAGCACCTCCAGAAGCGGTCATCACAACGTTATTTCTCTGAGGCTTTCAGAAACTTGGTCCGGTAGCGAAGTGCAGGCGCGTGAACTAGTTTAACCCTTGCATGGATTTAAGTTACGTTACCCGTTCAAGCGAACTCGCTACAGGCGAACGTTAGAACTAACGTAAGCATGTCTCATTAGGTAGCTCGTTTACATCTTATTGAATCGATTAAATTGATGCAGTATTCTACTATAAGCAAAGGGTAGGAAATTTGGAGTCTCACTTGTCTCAGTGATATCTCCACATGCTGCCCCAGGTCACCACAGCCCAGCCATAATAAAAACGTCAAAAAGCATCTCTCCCAGGCCCTCGCTAGAGCGATCTAGTTAGGGAACACTTCATGTGCTTATTATGTATGTTACGTTCTTGCATTAAGTAATAACGTAATTCTAATTCTAGAGTTAAATAAATCCACCTTCTTGAAGTTATGTTTGCTTTCATTAAAAATTGTAATTTGTTTGACTTTAAGTATCCCTCCACTTTTAAAGCAAAATACTGTAGTTTTGCGCTGTTACATGAGAATCAGTAGACAGAACTTGTTCTTTAGTACATATTACTCATGGGAAATAGAAATTTCAGAAGTAGGACATAAATGTAACGAGCATTAGAAAAGCTTTAGTTTGCTTAGTAAATTTTAAAATCTGATCTCACTATAATAGAAGAAAAAGCCTTTTTTTTTTTTTTTTTAATAACATCACCTCTTTAATAATACCACCCATCCCAACCTTAACCAGCTCCTAGCCACTGGATTAAATACGGCTAGATATAGTTGTTAACAGCAGTTTAAAGCCGACTATTTGCATGTCTAACTTCCCCATAGGTCTCCCAAACTGTTTCACCTGCAAGTCATTTAGCTTCACAGCCTCTCTGGGACAGGAAATTGTATCTGTATTGCAAACGGGTAATGCAGTGGAAAGCAGCTGCTAGGGAGAATGAGATTTTTTTAATTTTTTTTTTTTTTTTTTACAGGAGGGTTGTTTTGCTTTGATTTGGGTGAGGGTTTTTTTTGTCATTTTGGGGGGTTTGTTTGTTTGTTTTTTCCTAAAGAAGAGTGGCATAAACTAAGGAATATTGTATTAATTTGTATTTTGGTAGTTGTATCAGAACCAAACATTACAAAACGCATACTGCTTTTTACACTAATTTTAAAGCTTAATGCACATGCTAGCTAGAAATATTAATCCTAAAATAAATTGAACATAGAACTACAGTTTTCCACAAATACTGAATAATTTAATAATTTATCCAACTAGCAGACAGGTAAGGTGATGACAAAAAAAAAAAAAACACCACCCAAACAATATGCTCTCATAGATTGGCGTTGACCTAAAAGTCTAAATGAAAATGAAATACCTGGCAGCTAAGCAAAAAATAGCTATTAAATATAACTCTCCACTTCCACTGATGAAAGAAAAACAATACAAATGAAAAGCAAAGTAAAGAAAATATCCTGAACGATAAAGAATATTCAAGTTTAAACTTATCCTCAATTGACCTTTGCATTTCTAACCCTACCACAGGCTTGCAAAAAGTGCAGAACAAGCAGAATGGACAATAGCATTTGGATACAAACAAGACAATACGCATTAAGAGTTTTGGCCTGAAACTCTTGGACTCATCTGCTTCTAATGTTTTGCCAACAAAATACATTGCATTTAACTGCTTTGTAGAAGTTGATTAGTCCTCAAAATTACCTAAATTAATTTGCTGTTAAGATGAAAAGTGTGATATTTTAAAACAGTGTGACATCAGCCCTAATTTCTGTTCTGTAAAAGTGATAACAGGAAAAATGTAAACAGAGAGAACATAAACAGACTGATGTTCCTCTTTTATCTTCCTTTCAGTTAGGATATGCAGATATATTTTAAGTTTTACCATTTTGTAGCATTTACCAAAATGCTTACATTACATTTGTAGACATCAGTGCTGCACTATGACAGTAGTTAATGTAAAATTAGTATGTTTTGCATGATGACCAAAATATTCTTTACCAGCTCTCAGTAAAAGATCAACGACTGTAAACTCCTTTGTTGTACCAAAGTGCTATCTGTCCATTTTAAAACCTGGATTCTAATGAACCGTGATGCAACTGAAATATAATGAATACTGCATATTTCTAACTACTAGGGTTTTTTTTTGTACAAACCACTGAAATTAGATCTTTAACATTGGAGGCATTTATTTCAAGCTCCATCTTTTTATTGTCTCAAAATACTTAATTAAAATGACAAGCTTTACTACAATGAAATACCTTTGTATACCAGCTATGTAAGTGGTAAATGTAACCATTTCAATATACATTCAGAGTACTCTATTCAGACTGAGCATTAAGGGCAGAGATCCAACAAGCCTGAGCTGTACAGCTACAGAAAGGGATCTTTTGTGTTATCATCTAAATCAGGTTTGCGAAGCACAAAAACTTAACTTGCTGTTCTGGTTTGCAAGTCCTATGTACCATTTGATAAGTTTTTTATAAATTTAAGCCAAAAAACTAAATAAATGCTAAAAACTATTACAGTAGTTTCTTTAAGCATGAGTTGTAGTCTTCTGAATGTGGGTTTAATATTATCTATCATTCTAATGGCAATCATAATCACAAAATAGCTATGCATAAAGGTCATATAGATTAAACTGTATGTCATCTGTGGTGTTTTCTGGAATCAAGCAACTCCATATTATAAGGGTATAAAATTCTAGGAGACAGTTGTTTGACTTCTAAAAAACCTATTTTCTTTAAAATATTCTTGGTTTTGTTTTTTATATTAGGAGTTTATCTCTAATTAAATACATTATATTGTACTTTACTTCAACCTTTAGCTCCTTTATTTTATGTTGCCTTTATATAAAGGCTGGTATTACATATATGAGTTTTATATTGTTCTACTTTTAAAGAAAGACTGTTTATTTGAGAAAATAAATATCCACAACAATAAGTAGTATTATACTAACAGTGAACATTTGATGTCATTCCACTCTCCAGCCTCATTGGAAGGGGGTTGTGTTTGTTTTTGAGGGTTTTTGAAAATCTGTCTTCCTACCTTGTCTTTCCCCCCAAAATAGATATACTGGAATGTAGAATCAAACTGTTATTAGAAACCAAGTACATTTGACTCCTTACATACATTCATTTTTTCTAGCCATACTTTTCTTGTACCTACTTAAAACTGTACCAGACAACAATTAAAAGTAGAACACGTTAAAGGTAAAACATTTCTCACTTGCCAACTATTTAAAAATAGTTTTTACATACAGAAGATAATAAAGTATTTTCATTAACTGAGGAATACACTGAGTACACTAAACAATACACTAACTTGCTTATTCATAAATATTTGCAATATTTCATTTTTCTCACTCTGGGAATACTTAACACACTGCTTCTACTAATGTACAGCTCACTAATTCATTGTTTATTTATATAGCAATTTTGTTGACCCATTTTTTTGCCTTTTATCTCCAAAAATGCTGACTACTCTGAACTGATAAAAAGCATCACTGGTGTTTCCCCTCCCCTTTCAATAATCAAGTATTAAGAAATGACATGTTATGAAGTTACCATACTTGGATTTCTTTCCCTTACTCTTAGGGGCATTTGGAAAGATGTAGGTGGTGCTTTTGTAGTAAGCTATTATGTATTCTGTAAGTATATTCCTATTTGGTGGTGATACTTCTGTTCAAATTTGCTTCTCAGCTGTCTTTTTTTTGTTTGTTTGTTTATGTTTTATAACATTAGATAGCTGTATTCTTTTAGATCATCTCAGTGAGCTATCTGGAGTTTGAATTAAAATGAGATAAGTGTAGGCAAATATGACATTAGAGGTTCTTCATTATTTTATAAAATGGCACATTAGACTAGTAAGTAGATGCATATAGAAATTATCTTAACAGCAGGAAGATTTCAACCATAAATGAACTGGTGTAATTCATAGCGAATTTCACCTTATTTGCTGGTGTCAACTTGTCTGTTTTAAAAGAGATAATGGAACTGTCAAACATTGAAAGAGTTCAGACACCATACTACAAAACTGGTGTAGAACACATTTGTGATAACTTCTGCCACTTTTTTTAAAGATAACTTAGTGTTTCACAGCTTGGGCATCTCAAAGAATGGGCTGATATATTCACTTAAGTTATCTTAGGTGTTCATGGTTGAGATGTGTTAGGTACTTCTCTAGGCTCTTCCCATGAGACTATCACTTTCTCATCTATTGCCTTTGTTAACAGTATCGGTTTAAGATACTGTGGACCAGCTTTCTGCACTGCCATTTGTTCTTTCTCCTCTTTAGCTGCACTGCCCCTTCATTTGTATCAGCACTGTTGCTCATGAAGCTACACCAAGTTGATCAGATACTTTTAACAACTCAGTAAAAAAACCCAACTACATTAATCAGAAGAAAAGCAACTTAAAAACAGCCATGTTAGAAGTTATATTCCCTCACTAGTTTACTGCCACTGCCCTTTTCTTTCACATGATACAGTTTGTGAAGGCTACAGAATACAGTAGTTTGGAATGATAAAACCTGTGCAAAACCATGTGAAAATGATAAAATTATATATGCAATTTAATATACACTCAAAGCAGTAATACACCGTCATATGCTATATTTAAAAACCTTTGCATACAAGACTAGTGTCTAAACTAGCCTATAAACGAAGGATTTCTTATTTTCTTTCAGACTGCTAACGTATCACTTTGTATGGGTGGGGCTTTACAGTTTCAAGTACATCTATAATAGGCAACATTTTTCCATATGAGTGGAAGGATTTTAATGCTGATTTAATGATGTAGTCTTATTTGGGGAATGGGTTGTCAACCATACATATTCAACAGTATGCATGCATACTGGATGAGTCCAGCATCCTCAGGGAAATTAAGCTGAGCCTCAAAGGCATTATGCCACTGAGCTACATCCAAAAGAGAAGGAAAAGTCACTAGCCAGCAATTCTCCTGAAAAGGAACAAAGCTAAGAGAGAAGTAGCGAAAGCTGTTACCACATGTCTACTTTTGCAGCTATAGCTAAGATCTTAAAGATGGTGGAGGCAGCTGCTTCCATAGGAGGTGCAGAAAGACTGCAAGAAGAACTAATGTCTTAAGATTATTATTTTACAGACTCAACATTTGCCCCAACATCACCTGTACAGATAGGAGCCCATTTGCCATTCTCTTACCTAAAATGTATCTGAAGGCACAAAAGGTTTGTGGGAGTTTTTTAGTACTGTCAGAAAGGAATTAGCTTCCTTTATATAGCTTATTCAGGAGATTTAAGTTTTTTTGTGTATAGGGAAAACACATAATAGTAGAAGCAGTTATTCTGTTAGATATAGCAGTGGTAAAAAGATAAAAATTGTATTGAGACCCTTCTGTATGGAAAGATATCTTTCCCTGTTTAAGTTTCAATGGATCCAGAATCCAGAATACTTTTTCTAAGAATTGTAAGGGTTAAAAGACAAGTGATTTCTGTTTCTTCTTCCCTCTTTCATTCCATAATATGTATTCCTTCCAAAGTATTAGGTTAGACGCACCTTGAATTCTTGCTTTAGTCATCTTCTCCAGCAACTTGTTTCACAGAATAATCTTATAGGATTAAGCAGTAAGAGAGACAAAGTTTTAAGAAGTACCCTTTTGCAAAGTTTAAAAAAAAAAGGGGGAATTGGGGGACAAAAAAAAAAAAAAGCAGAAATTTCTGACTTCATGCTCCAGGTTTTTTTAAAACCTTTATCCAAAACATTTTGTATTCTGAAATACAAGACAATAATAATATTAAAATCAGTTTATTCTTTTTTCATGCTAATCACTCTAAAACATTATGATAAACAACAGCTGAGCTGGGCAGACAGGCTAGCCACCTCTTACTTAGGCACAGACTTCTGCAAACATTGTTTTATAACACATGAATAATTTCTGAGTCAAGTGAGGTTAATCCATGGTTATGCATTTCCAGTAGAAAATTTTTGCCCTTCTGCTGGCTCTTATCCTTTTTTTTTCTTTTTTTATGGAAATGCAAAGGATCAAGGGTTTTTTTTGGAAGCCAAATACAAACAAAAAAAAGTAAACAAAACCCCAACCAAACCCAGCCAACCAACCAACAAAACCTAAACCAAATTTACAAAGTCTCAAAAGTCTCACATCCTCTTGCCAATGCAACTCTTATTTAATTAATCAAAGACTTTAGTCTAGATTACTTTGATATTCTGCATAGGATAAGGTAAAAGGCTAAAAATGTAAAACAAGTTGAGAAATGATGGTTCTACATAGGTCTGATAGTAAGTACAGTGATGCACACTGTCCTGAATCCTTCAATTGACCATTAAGCTAAAAACAAACAAAAAACACCACACCACAAAGGCACACACTGCACTACCATATAAACCTTAGGCTGCCACAGGCTCACACACTAACCCGGGATAAAGGACTACACTGGGGACAAGCTACATTCCTTTGTGTAACTTTAGAAAGTTTACTACTACACTGTCATATGTATAGCTCTATGTATGTGCAAATATATAGCATATTCAATCTAGGTAATTTTAAAAGTTAGAACATATGAGTTTATTTTTTAAAAATAAATAATTAACATTAATACCTTCCACTCCGAAGACAGGATTTCTATCCTGCAAGTCAATATATGAAAATTGTTTCAAGTGCTTCAGAGCTTCTGGATGGCATGTTCAAGTATTTGCAAAACTTCAGAATTGCATTGCTGATGTTAAATAATGTAGAGTTACAGTCTGTTATCTACTCTATAATGTCAAATGCTTTAAATTGTAGTTTCTGAATCAGAATGAGAAGTAGTATTGTGTGCTTGCCTCTGATGATTTAGAAAAACATTGATTTATATCTAGATAGGAATTATCTAAGCTTCAGAAGTCTTTTGGTGCAGAAAAGTACACTTGCATCTTGGAACGAAGAAGCATTTCCTGATGCATATGATGCATGTGGAGTGGAAGTAGGGGGTGGTCAAGTTTTTGGTTTTTTACATGTTAGTGGGATCTACCTACATACCTACAGTATAACTAAACTCTTATGAATTCCAGATCAAGTTAATAGGATTGTGTTATTAAGTACCTAACACAGGCTATACCACCTCTACTTAAGTAAATAAATTTATCCAAAGAAAGGAAAAAACCATAAATAGCTCAGCTTTTGGATTTCAGAGGTCTGATGTTATTAGTTTGCAAGAACATAAAAATTCTTTCAACCTCACATGTGGATTTCTTTACACTACACACTGTATTTTGAATTATACTTCTAAATCAACCATGAGAGGATGTTATAAAGATACTGTCTCCTGGGATGCAAACTAATCATGATCATATTTATAACCAAACACTTCTATAAACACTTCAGAAAGCTCAAAGAAATAATATTGCTATATTAGTGGGAAAAAAGCTAATTAACTGAGTTTGAAAATACATATCCAGCAGAAGAGGCTAGATCTGAATACCAAAGTGATCTGGTAAGACTTATATATATATATATATATATGTATATTTGAATGATAGAATCAGGCATAAAAATTGAAAAGTTTGGTTTAACTTGGAGAAAATACATTTTCAGAGGTTTTTTGACATTTAGAGAATGAAAAAAACTTGTGGCAGGTGGGCAGATGTTGAGAGGGAAAGTGTTTTTGTTTAGATGAAAATATGAAGTTGTCCTGAGAAGATTGAGAAATCATATATAATTTTCTCTATGTCACTAAGGTAAGTGGGCACAGAAAACTCAATCTGATGTGATACCACTGGCATTTTTTGCATTTTCTTCCTCCTCCCTGCCGCCCCAAATGGAATCCTAGAAAGCAGTTTTCTCAGATCATTTAGAGTACAAGCAGTCAGGGCTTTCAGCCCCTCACCTCTCTCCACACAGACACTCCATTTTTATTCTCTTATTAAACAGTGCAGTTTACAGTTGTTTTGTAGTCAACGGGCTCACAGACAAGTGATCAGTAGAAGGTCAATCTGTTATTTAACTTGAAATTTAGACAAAATATGTAAATATCTATAACGAAAAACAAGAAAGACTTTGAAAAACAGAAGATGTTACAAATAGTTAACAAAACATGGCCTTGAGAGAAGGAATAGACACCATAAATATGTCAAGCTGGGGCATAACAAGATAAACTCAAGGAGAACCAAATGGTCAATAAGACCAAACAGAAAATTGCTTGAACTGTGTGAACTATCCTAATTAGCATATTAAAACATCCACCCTCGAGCCAAGGAAACCCCCTACTAACAAAGGCCCCTCCCCATAGAAAATGCATAGTGAAAAAAAGAACGCTGTACCTTTAAATGGGGACGAGGCTCGTAAGAACCAATGAGAATTGTGACTAAATGTGATTGTAAACAATTGTTCAAAGTGTATAAGACGTTTGACTATGTGTTTAGAGGTGTGCTAGCTTTGTAGTTACCACCTAGCACCCATCTTTGCGCAGCCATACAGTAACTGAGACCTCGGCTCTGTGTGCCAGCCTGGCTCCCAGCACACCCGGTGACCAACTCCGCTCGTGAGGCAACAGCTTGACACTTGATCTGCCCAGGAGAAGGGGACGCGCCACTGTCGTTAACACAGGGCGCTGTGCACAAGCCAGGTGTTGGTCATGAGTGCCAAGTCTGCTGAAATTCACCTGATTTGTAAGAAAACTCAGGAAGAGTTAGCACAAAAGGACACTACCTAAAAAGATGGAGAGAATATAGAAGTCAGGAAGGAGAACAGTTTCTCACATTGAAGTAGCTCATCTGAAAGTCTGCTTGACTAGAGCTTCCAAGTTCCACAGATCGTGCATTACCCAATTTTTAGTTTGGAAATTGATTCAGAGATGACAAAAGAAATCAGAATACTTTCTTATGGAATCTTCATTCATTCTGTGATTATAAATGAACATGAGCCAAGCAGATCTTCTGCATGCAGAGTCATACATTTTTTCCCTCTGTTATACAGCATGGCTTCTTCTTAAAATATGCTAATTGTGGCACTTTTCTTGAATTGTAAATACACAATCACATTGCTAAAGGCATCAAGATATTCTATCTCATATAAATAGATACCTCTGAGACCATCAGAAATGGCATAACTGCTCTGCATTATAACATTTTAAATGAAATTTTGTATTATCTTAAGAAAAAACTCTGAACCAATTAATCCAGGTAACACTCCCTGTCTATACCTGGCATTATAGATGAAAAGCTATCAGGTAAAAGAACCTTTTGAAGAAATTATCCTTTCAGTCATCAGGTTATATGGCAGCACCAAGATTCCTAGTAAACACATAGAGGACCTCAAGGATGCCTGTAATGCTGAAAGGCACAGATCTGAGTCACCTATTCTTTTACCCTGTTTGAGCAAACATGGAAAACTCTCTTTTATTTGTGTTAATCAATATTCAGGATGCACACACCTATGAGGCTGGGGGCGTCTTGCATCCATTTAGCAAGTTTCTTAAAGATCTGAAGGGGAGAGAGGATTAAAGAGCTAACTTTTCATTGCCTAAATCATGCACAAGTCAGTATAAGTAACCATTGGGGCATGGCATTTATCTGATTAAGAGCATTCACATCTGAGCTAGTCATACTAGGCAGATGGAGATCTGATCAGGATACTCAGTGAAGTTTAAAAGCTGGTTCATACTGCAGCAGAAATTCAATATTTGTTGGTTTGATTTTGTTTTTTGTTTTGGTTGGGTTTTTTTTTGTGAGGGGTCTTCTTGTTATTTGTTTTTTAAAGTTGTGATTTACTTGACCTGTTTCTTCTCAATGACTATGCTTACAGATTTAACAATACCCACCAAAAGTATGGTGAAGCAACTTTTACATCAAGGGTTTACAATACAGTGCTTCCAGTTTATTCAGAAGCATAGTTTACTGTTACACCATGAAGCATGAATTAACACCACCTGACAGGCTCATTACCTAGATATCTAACCATACACTTGTAAGCACAGGTCCCAGAGAAAAACCAAAATGGTACCTGACAAGAAGTGGACTGCCCTGGGAGGAACAAGTCCTTGATTCTGCTCACTATTCCTGTGGCTTCCTAAATTTTACATTTAAATCCATGAAACAGACCTTGGAGAAGGGATGAGATCCAGCTCAGGTTTCCCTCTTCCTCTGGGAATCCCAGTGCTCAACACATTGTAATATCTAACTCCTTTTAGATTTCCCTAGCTAAAATGATCCAGATTGTCTTCAACAACAGAAGATGGAGAGTCAGCCTCCCACCATCTGAGACCTTTTGCTCCAGGTTTGAATTCCCACAGACTACAGAAGGCCTAGCATTTACAGCTCTTGCTATTTTTACTGGTGCTCAAACCAATAGACACTGGCATCTATAACTATTGTTTTCTATTGTATGGTATTATACGCCTTTGAGCAACTTCCCATTTACCGTCTGGGACCTCTACAACAGCATCTCAACTCCCTGCACAACTAATAAAGACTAGTTATCACATGTTATTTGGCAGTTCCCATCTCTTTCTGTTTATACAGAGATAAGCAGAAATAATAATTTTTAGCAAACTTACTTACTTTTTAAGCACTACCATACCTACTTTAAGGGTCATATTCTGACCACCAATTTTAGGCTTTAGCTATTATCAGTAGGGAATTTATGAAAAAACCCTTCCTATTAAGGAAGTTTGTAGTGTTGGTATTATCTTGTTGCTGGGGCCAAAGGACGGTCCAGTAGTAACACAATATACTGGAAACAGGACTTAATGAAGAATCTAAAGAAGCCTACAGGAGCTGAAGCCACTGGTATGCAGTCATATGTGTCCAAGGCATACTTTGTTGCTCACAACAGCAAGCCAGAGAAATAATGTTTGAAAGCACTGATATTTGCCCCCTGACATGACCACCACCACCCCATATATTTACTAAAGCATTTAAAATCTAGGATTGTCTCAAGGATTTGGACCTCTTCACTATAACATAAATTAACTTCTCAAAGCTGTTTGATAAAAGAAGAAAAATATGAGGAATGCTAAAAGGTGGAAGGATGCACTAGCTATGTGGTCTTCTCTGGCATATAGGAGGTAGAGCAGATTATTTCATAACACTGAAAAGCCATGCAAATACCAGTCTGGAAGAGGTGTGGAGGGACCTAACTTTCTAGAAGATGAAAGTCTGAAACGAGCAAGAAATATATCATCCTTTGTTCACAGCTGACCCTTGAAGCAAGTTTTCAAAAAATTATTAATCACTGTAACTTGATGTGGACACGTGTGATGTGAAGTACTACAGATAGCAAAGTCATGACATAAGAAAGGTGAGAAACAAGACTATGTCACAAAGGTTTAGAACATAAAGACACACCCATCCTGAAACCTTGTTGAGAGTTGGATCAAGGAAATAATAAATAGTTTAGAATCCTCAAAAGTGAACATCCAGGAGTCCCAGACACCAAGGTATGTTACCACCATAGGAAAATAGAGAACACAGTGATATATGAGTGAATGAAGCAGGAGTTATGGCTTTTGTTTGAACTGAGTCACAAACGATGTTCTTACACCACTAGCACACATCTGGGGAACTGTCTTCACATTCTTATTGGCTAACTTTGGAAGCTGGTTAAATCTGCCTGGGATCTACACATCTGCGATTCTATGTCAATTTTAGACAGAGTGCCATCTTTACCCTGTGCCTCTTACTTGAGTATAAAATACTAGTAATATTCAGAGCAGGAAGAATGTCATGAAGGCACACAGAGCATTTTAGTCAGTCTGGATGAGTTAAGATCTTGGAAAAGATTATTTGGTTTGCAGTAGGATGCTATACTTCAAATAGTTTTAACCCAGGAGAGCCAAATATATTTGAAAGGTGTATGAAGTCTATATGGAGTTTCTAGGTAAAAGGAAGCTATACTAGGAGAAAAATATATTAATCTTGCCATTTTAGAAAGGAAGGGATATATAGGTGACAAAATTAAGAAACCCACAAAGAAAGTAAAAAAACCACCAACCACAAAATAAAAAAAACACGAAACAAAACCCCCTTACGTTTTAGGTCCTGGTATTCCACAGACAGACATTTCAGAAGGAGCAGAGCTGGGAAAACTCACAATCACAACAGACCTGCCCATCAGTAATGACTCTTCCAGACATTTCTGCACAAGATGCAGAAGGTATATTAGTTGCTATTTAGCTCTGAGAGGATGCTAAATCTTAATCCATTCTTATTCCTTATTGGCAACACATCTACTGGCAACTATTTCTTGTTCAACAATGGCTCAGAAAGGAAGCAGGAGAGAAGTGAGGAAACCGCTGAATTGCAAAACATCAGCAGCATTTCAGTCCCCTCACCTTATGACTTCCTGGTAGTAGTGAGAGCAGACACTTTCATCAGATGCAACATCAAAGTTGCAAAACCATAACCAATGTTAACGAGTAGCCCCAGCTGAATGAGAAAGAGAAGAGCAAGTGTGAAGCAAGTTCTGTTCAGCATTCACGTCCTTGCTGACTTTACTGAGCTAGAAGCTGACTCTGAGCAGCAAGATCACAAATAATCAGTTCATTCATGGCCTGTGTGCACAGGCTGCAGTCACAAGAAATCATCACTTTCACAGTCCAGGATGACAAGAGGAGTAGAAACATGAAATCACCTTCAGCTTATCATTTGCTCAGTACTGTTGTCTATGGGTGAGCAAACTGAATGTTGGTCCACATGACGTAAAGAAGAAAATGAAAGTTGTATCAGAATTACTCAAATGTAAATAACCCAGTGATTCTCTAAGATTTATAATCATTGTAATAGATTCAATGATTTGCTCTACTTCCATTGGCATAACCCAAAATTCCAACCTTGTGACCCAGTGATCAGGTCTCAGAGATGGAAGATGTCCAAAATCCACATTTTCTAAGAGGGTCCATATCTTGATACTTGTTCTCAAGACCTAAGAGTTGTACCAGGACACAAAAGATGTAATGGTCACATTGCACTGTCATAGGCCAACAGCACTCTATGCTTTAGCCAAGACTTCATAAAAGCACATCTTGTCTGACACAGGAGAGATGCTAAAAGATGACTGCTCTCTTGGATATTGATGTCTCTTACCAGAAGGAGGTTACAAGACATATTTACCTGACAATTGCAGGTATCTACTAGAAGTTGCCTTTCAGTTTCCATAAAATTAAATAACTTCATGAGCAAACTTTCTTTAAAAACAAAATCTAAATGCATTTTTGAAAAGTCAAATGCTGATGAGATAAGACTATTTCAAACTGTCTAGCATTTTTCAAATTTATTCTTTGAAAATAATGAAGACATTGAAATGTAAAATAGATGTAAAGGTCTCTAAATTTGTCAGTTTCATATCACTCCAAAATAACAGGCATATTGATTCCTTAAAAATGTGCTATGCTTAATGTTAAATTAATTCCTGAACCTGTTGAGTTTTCTAATATATGCCTAGATCATAGGCTTGACTATGTCTTCCCACCCATCTTCTTAAGACCATTAATCACTTCTGTTTTCTTAAGCATCTAATATGGATGTTAGCAGAAAGCCTTCTAAAACATTTGCACTTAGAACTGAGATGATCTGTAGGTTGTAACAATAGAAAACAACATATATTAAAATATGTATATATATTTATAAATACATGGAAAATACATGCTCCACTTAGCAACAGGAAAGAAAAAACCCACCCACCTCAGGTGAATTCTGTTACAATCTGAAGGTCTACATGAGGTTTTCCCTTTGCAATCCCACCATCATACACAATCCAAACTCCTACAAACCTCCACAAGAAATTTGCACATGCAAGCACACAAGCAAGAGGGACCTTACAGTTTAATAACTGGTGGTGAATATAACCTTTAACTTCACAACAAGCAAACAATGGACTAGTTGCACAATAAATGTGCACACCAGAGCCTTCCATATTGTATGCAAAGATCATTTAAAAACCTTTTATCTGCAACCACTGTAAAATCATTTTGGGGGTGGGGCCGAAAATCTCATTACTGAAGAAAACTGGTCTCTAGGTACAGGATTGGGAAAAAAAAATAATAAATTAAAATCCGCTTCATTACACAAACCAGCGAAAGGGTGAGGTCATGCCTGTTCCGGGCCATAGTTCATGCAACACTACAATTTTTCAGAGATACGATTCAATCGCCTTTCTAACTAATCTGCGGTTACTTTTGATACAGAGAAAAGAAAAAGATACAATAGATCAAACCGTGCCCCACCTTTCTCTGCCTCCCCCCAGCCAGGGACACAAATTGTTTCGGAGCGCCGCAGCGCCGCCAGCACCCAGCAATGCAAAACAAAAAAGATCTCCCACCGTGTGAAAAAAAAAATGCGCCTAGAAAAATGCCAAAAATTACAAAATGTCTCCCAAATGTACCTTCCTGGAGAAAAAAGAACAACAAACAAACCACTTATTCCTGCCCCTCCCCGCCCCC
>JAVJGJ010000047.1:66248541-66263910 GCA_035590215.1 Microhierax caerulescens | reverse complement strand
TAGATCTAGTACATATATTGCCAGCTAGATCACAACACCTTATTTACACAGTAAATATCCAAGAAGCATTGCCAGAGCCCTTTTGGTTTAAGCAAAGATGAAGCATATGTGCAGCATCCAAAATCTAAGTGTTCCTCAGTGGTTTGTAAATGGCACATCTGCAAGTGATGAGCTATACTTGTAACATTGATCATTAAACCTTACAGAAACGTGCTTCACAATCTGGTATAAGGCAGAAAAAAGCCTTTAGTTTTGCCTAACCCACACAAGCCAACTTAAAAGAGGCATTCCATCAGTCCACAAATGGAAGAAAGGAAAACTTAACAGTTTATGAATATATTCTTTATTTTCATAGCTGTTTGATGCATCTCAGGTTCCTCTTAATTTTTAAAACTAGTACAGAATTTTTTTTGTGATGATAGAACTTTACCTTTTACCTTATAAATAGCCACTAACATTTATTCTTATTCAACTTTCCCTAAAATTATTTAACTTATAATTGATAATTAGTTGATAATAAAATATTTTTTTTTTAAGAATACACGATCTCTGAAAATGGGCTACTTAGTTGTGATTGAATGCTATTGAAACCTGGATGAGCCAGGATGTTCAGTTTGAAAAATTATGTATTAGTCTCAACCATTCATAGTTTAAAAGTTTTTTTGCAGCTATATTTGCTGCTTTATGACTAGATTTTTAAAGGGGAGCAAATGACAAGTTATTGACTGCTGGCAAAGGTGTCTGTTCTAGTACATATTCATTAGGAACTGAAGCTCCTTGTATTGAAAACATTCCTATTTTTGTCATTCAACTCTTAAATTAAAATATTGAAACATAAAATGTAAGTAGGTCTTCACTGCAACTGAATCTTTTATAGAGGAGACCTGAGCATACACTGGAATATATACCATGAGAAGGTCATGCAGCTGACTACTGTTTTGGCCAGGCAAAATGTGTACTCTACCTGCAGTCTGTCTCTTCAGTGACGGAGGGCCTAGCAAGCCCTATCAATAAGGAACTGACCAGTGATTTAGCATTTCCCCCAAGTTAGCATTAGGCAATAGCTGTCCTTCACTGTTCAATGTATTTCTGGGATATGATATACTCCTAAATTTTTATTTCTTGACAGGTCTGTTTATTCTGACCTGACATGAGTCAGCTGTGTGCCACTGCATCAAGAAAGGCAAATCGAATCCTGGGCTGTATTCACAGGGACATTACTGGCAGAGACGGAGAGGTGATCATCCCAGTCAGCACTTGTCAGGCTGCACCTGGAGTACTGTGTCCAGTTCTGGTCACTCCAATTCAACAAACTTGTGTACAAATTAGAGATGGTCAAAAGGAGAGCCACAAAAGTGATCAAAGGGCTGGAGAACATGTCCTCTGAGGAAAGAGGAGTTTGACACTTTCTCCTTAGAGAAGGCTCAAGGGGGCTGCATCACAGTATTCCAGTATTTAAAGGGTGGCTACAAAGAAGGTGGAAGCTCCCACTTCAAAAGGAGCCACATGGAGGAGACAAGGGGAAATACTTACAGTTGTACCAGGAGAGGTTTCATTTACAGTGAGAACAATCATTCACTGGAACGACCTCTCCAGAGATGTGGTAAAGTCCCGGTCACTGTAGATAATCTCATCTAGGCTCCTTTTCCCATGAAAGGTTGGACCAGATGATCTTTTGGCACCCCTTCCAACCTGGGCTATTCTACGATTTTATGTCATGCTCCACTGCTGTATTCTATACTAGGGACTCCTTTCCTTCCTGACTTTTTGTCTTGCCATAGACCACATTTTTTATCTTATTCTTTAAACTAGTTCATCCACTGGTTTTTAATCCTGGATTACCTTTACTGTGATCCTGTCTCTATTCCTGACTCTAGCCCGGAAAAGCTACTTTAAGCTGGCCTGCATCAGTGTGCTCAGTGCACATGCAGAGGACTGTTTACACCTCTCCAGTCCTCAGCTGAGTTCCATATTTATTTACCTCAGGAATCTTCCAGACCTTTTCCCATGGCAAAGGTACCCAGGCTATTTGGTACCTATTCCTCCATTTGCTATCCATCAGATGATGCAGATGTCCCTTATCTCTCAAACAGTGCCTAACATCCTTCTGTTGCCAGCCAGATTCTCTTGGTGTTCACAGTCCTTCTCAGGGCGGCTGTGTACCCTCCATGCTCTTGTATAAAGCTTTGCCATTCTTTTGACCTTTTGTATGACTCTACTTTCCCTGACATGACCTTCATTGCTCTTTTTCTCCCCATTCCACAGGCACTGCACGTCGTCTGTGCTTTCCACATAAGAATTTTCTGTTTCTTACCATTTGCAATACTATGCCTATGCCATTTTTAGTTTTTCATCTGTTGAGAAGATAGGACTTAGAGCCTACTATAATTTTAAAGCTGTATTTGGCAGATCAGCAGACCTGAAATGTAGGATAATGTTACATCCAGAGCTTCAAGTTATGGAGGGGGAAATAAATGGTAGTGGCCTATTTCAGTCTAACTCTGAAGGATTCTCATTAGTTCTGGAGTATGGAGATTGCAGCTCCCAAACAGTAACTAATGACATTCCCTAAATTGACAACATATTTTTTGGCCAGTCTTGATCCCATCTCCTCATTTGTGTAATGCAAGGGTAGGAGGATGAAAAGCAGATGTGACTATTGCCTACAGTAATCCTTGAAATAAAAGTATTTGAGGCTCATGCAAAATAGAACCATGATTTTCCAGGCCCTGAATATGTTGGAGCATGCCCCTGGGTATTGCACTCTCGTGATCCCTAGATGGCACAACAGCATAATAGCAACCTTTGTCAAACAGCTAGAGCAGCCCAGAAGCTACTCCAGCTTTGTCTGAATTGGGCCTTAGCAATCATAACCTCCATCCAGCTTGAGTTGCTCTGAGATCAGCTCAGAAAGAACTGAATGAAACATCTATTTTTTATATGTTGTAGATTTCCTCCAAGTTCATTGTTTAAAAGGCCAAGTCTTATAATTCCTTTAAGTCCTGTTTTTTCACAGCTGCACCAAAACTTGGAGGAAAATTAGTTTATCTAAGGGACAAAGTTTTCTTTGTGACTACTAGGTTTAATGGAAATTCAAAATAAACACCAAAATCGGCCTTATAAAGCTTTTTGTGTAACTCAGGTAAAGAGGTGAGGAACAGTGCTGGCAATCTAAGGAAGGGCCCAAGAACAGCGGCTTCCAAAATACCCAGTCAAAAATAAAAATAAAAGATATTTTGCAGTACTAGTTTTTGCAGTTTATTTTGGTTTAAAAAGTCTTCAACTAAATCTTGGTCATCTGATCACAGGAAATTGAAAAATAGTCCTGAAAATGGATCCCACACTATGTTCCTGTCCATTCTGCTATAGATTCTTTAAGTCAATAGCTCTGGGAAAAATAAGCTAAAAATTCTTCCATGTCCGTAGGCATGTGCAAACATACAAAACAATCTCAAGCATCTACCTGGATAATTTTTGCAAAAAAGGGTATCTCAAGTAACCATTTTATTTAACTCAATTCTTTTTAAATGATAAGCAAGGCATTACTTATGTTTTAGACTGTTTTGTTGCGCAATAGCTTTAAAGTCATTATTCAGTTCTTCACGTGGCTTCACATTGTCAATGACTGTATCTAGATAGTTGAGTAGTATCAGTACAAATTCTTTTTAATATCTGGTAAAAATATATCATGTCTTACTAACCCAAAATAACAATGAAACCTGCGATTGCTGAATATGTCTTCAAACCTGTAATATAGTATTTTCTGGCCCAAATGCATACTTGGTATAATTAATAGGCTTCACACCATAAAAGTCCCTTGAAGAAATTATTAAACATATACTAATTTTGTTATGGCAGCTAGCCATAACAAAAGGACCCTGTGGTTGAAGAATAAGAACTCTGGCTTTGGATTATGTCCCACCTTTTGCCAATTTCTTTTTTCCTGTTTTATGTTCTTGTCCATCCATGCAGTACTGGCTTGGCACCAATACTAACTGAGCTGCTGAAGAACAGTTCAGTGTCTAGGACAGTTAGTGACTGAGAGAATACCTAGAGCATGAGAACGTGGTCTTATTCCATAAGGAACTGGTAAGCCTTCAGAACCAAAAATCTGACTCCTGACTCAGATTGTAATGAAATCATATACCAGATCTTTTAATTCCAACTTTGACTGGTGAAATTACACTCCTCAGAGTTAATTTCTGTACTCTTTTGACACACATCACAGTACCTGTACATTTACTGAAGATGATAGGAGTGCTGCAGCCCATCTCCTGTGCAAGTAATAGCCTGGTACAATATGTGTGGACCACATATAGTCATCGTGGGTAACAGCTTTGAAACACCCATTCCCCATCCCTGTTTCCACAGTGGTTGCTTTAATCCCTGCACCAAATTATTGACCACTGAGTTGTAACTGGACTGGAGCTTTCCCATTCTCTCAGATTCTAATGTGAGTCTGATGTCCACTCTCCTGTATTTAGCAGCACATAGTAGCATTATTTCAAATGTGAATGACAAAGAAAACTTTCATGGCAGCCATGCAGCTGTGTGGAAGTGCACGGTGATACCCAGGTGCATACTATAGTTCCTTGATTGGAAAACAAATTATTAAAAACCAGTGAAGTACCTTTTGTTGTGTATTCACCATGTGTATTCATGGGATATATAGGATCAATGCCAGAACACTTAGTGTATAGAGTGGTAACTTCTGTTTAATTAGAAGTACTGTGAGAATCAGCAGTAAGTCTTTAGCCTTTACTGTTATCCAACAAGTTACATGAATTAATGCAAGTAGAGATGCAGCAGTTTTTATTTAGACATGAAAAAATAATGATGAAGCTGTGCACAAAAATATTAGGCAGTTTCACCATCATTTATGCATCTTCATATTTGCTGTAAAGTATTAAAGTGAACTATGAACCAAGATAGTTCATATTTCTTGGAAGTACTTTGTAAGACCAGTAATACTTTTATGCAAAGTATTTCACAAGCACTATGAACTTGCAACTCGGGTGAACTCAATTATTTTACACAAGATAAAGCTGGGCTCCCACATGCTCTTCTTGCTTGCTTTTTATAAAGTTTTTGTATAGACCTTTATTTCAGGTAGACAAGACATTTGTCAGAGGGGATAGTTACAAATGATTCTGTCAGAATGAAAAAAAAAAGAGCAGCTTAGCTGAGTTTACTTGGGTTTAGTCTCATTTACTTTTCTGAGCCAGAATCCTTCTTCCCATTGTTAACACATTTTTCTCATTACTTACTGGATATAATTTGATCAATTGCTAGTTAACCTACTCACACTCCATTGAATTTCCTCATTTATCAAACAATACACCAAATAGGCTTGGGAGACTATGGACCCAACATAAAATCAATTTGACTTTATTACTACAGTATTAATAGCATAACATCTTGAAAAGAAAGGAATGAACATATTTAAGTTTTCTTGCAAGAATTATCCTGGGATTAAACAAAAAATGGAAGAAGCATCAGATACTTCAGAAAGTCTGTGAGTAAAGAGTTTGCATTTTTCAGTGAAATGTTACTACTCGAAGGGTTGAAAATCTTAGGAATATTCTTTTTTTTATGGGCCTTACCACCAATACTAAAACTGTTAATACTTCTTTGGAGGCATGAGATAAGATTAAATATTCTAGAAAACATGATTGTTTTTGGTATAGCTTTACTATTGGAGCTATAGTGACTTGTGAATTTGCCTATAAACTGAATTGTTCCCCCTTCTTAACACTTCAGATTAATAATGCTTGATAGTTCATTAACACTTCTGTGTACTTGCCTTAGATTTTAGGTGGAGCCCTTTGTGCAAGTATATAAAATCCTAGTAATACATAAATTATATACTTATGTAATTAATGAAAGATTAATTGTATTTAAACTAAAAGTACTTCATGAGTTTTATACAGCATGCTAATGGTTTACAATTTTCATACCTTAAGTCAACACTTTTTTTTCAGTTCACATTCTTTGCAGCAATCTGTTCAGTGAATAATTTGGAAAATCTAGGGTCCTGCAGATCAAATTGGCACAATCCTGCATTTCGATACACTGTTGATGCCTATTTTCTCATTGATACACTGACTTTGTTGATACACTTGGATATAAAATTGCTAATAATATACTTTTTTTCTCTGATGATACAATTTAATAGAAAAATTCTTTACTATTCAGAAAAAAATACCAGTTTGTCAGCTTCTTTGCTGTCATCCAGACCAGTACAGACATGAAGGACCTCACCATTTTCAGGTACACTTATCAAAACTTAATAGTTTTAATGCAGTATATAAATGTGTTGACGTATCATTACTAAATGCAAGATTATTCTTTTCTAAGCTTTCTTATATGCCTGTGCTTACAAAGGCCTTCTGTCTTGAAGTTCACTGATATTTGGACAGTATCTGATGTATACTTCAAATCATTGATTCATAGTTGTACATGTTGCTTGCTGAATGAGCAACAGTATTTGCTACTTCTGAATTTCCAAGATGTTTTATTTCAGCAAAAGTTCCTTCCCATTGAGAATAATGCCATTTTGAGATAGCACTTGGAGTGAATAGTTTCTTTAAATACTTCTGTGGCCTTTCTCTTTACTGAATTAATACTGTCTTTTTATTCCTGTTACTTCAGCTCATCTCCATTACAGTAGGGTCTAGAATTCCTTTCCTTCTCTACAGCTCTTCCCGTTAAAATTCTCACAGAGCTTCATAGCAGGTTTCATGGGGAAATGCAATACAGTCATGTATTGTAGTCTGTCTCTAAATAGTTTTTTGAACCCGCTGGCCAGTTTCAATCATATTTGACAGAGAGAAAACCTGTATTTATGTCAGTCTGTTTTTGTATGCATAATTCAAATGTCTAACCACAATCTGAGTTTTGTGAGCTCCTAGAGTGATATGCATGTATGTAAATATATTCAAGCCTTACAAATTCCATTAAAACAGAGAGACATCATATTAATACTCCCACTGAAGAAAATTTTTACAAAAATTAGTGCCCAAGAAAGTTGTACAGTGGAGACTTTGCTTCTGCCATTACCCTACTTTCAGAATTTTAAGTTTTTATTAATTAAATTGTATTTTTTTAACAAAGTGCCATCAGTTTTGGGGCATATCTTCTTTCTGGCTCCATCACCACATTAACAGTTCATTTGCCTTTTTGAGATCATATCCTGAGCTATCAAATTGTTTGCATAAAATGGATGTTTTCTTATATGTACTTCATTCCATTTGTGGAATTGGAGAAATCAGTGAGAAGCCTAGTTGCGTTACTTTAAGAAATACAATGTATTTTCTGACAAAGCTAATATTACATTTTCAACTAATTATAATTTTAAATAACAGAATAATAAATTAGAATTTAAACACATGTTGGAAAATAAGGCACCTCCATAAATCAGTAGTTCTGGGTGGTTGGGAAAAGGACAGTTTTCATTGTATCAGTGAAATATTTTCTTCAGAGTGAAAACATAACAATTATAGAGTTATTTGAAACTCAAAAAAGCATGGGAATCTTGGCCGCACGCAGATCAGTGAATGCTTTTGCTTGTTTATCTGGCATAGGCTTGCTGTGTTACTATCTCTTAGTAACGTAAGAAAGTGAGAAGAGCCAGAGAGTGAAATGAAATGTCAGGCTGCTGGTGCTAACGACAGCACATACCTGGGAGGAATATAGGAAACAGGTCAAGTATAGAGTGGTCCTTGCATTGGTATACATGCTTATCTTCTGATAGATTGTGAGTTTGGGATTTCTGGAGCTTGTTTTTGCATCTTGTTTCACAGTGCTCATTGGCTACCAATGGATATACACTCCACAAATTTGTGCAATAGTTTTTAAAGCCATTGATATTTTTAGTTTCTGTAATAGAAATGATTTCCAGTTTGACTTAATTTGTAAATAACTGATTGATTTTCTAACTCAGTGCTCTGTTTCTTTCATTTTAGAAATGACAATAATTTCCAACACACATTCCAACTCCAGCTCCTAATTATATACCTTTATTGTATCTGTCAGGGAAGAAGGATTCTGTTGTATTTTGGGAGAAACTACAAGCAAGTTCTTGGCTTGAAGTGAAGCAGTTAAATTCCTCTTGTTATCTTTGTCACCTTTCTCTACACCTTTTCCACTAATTTATTATTTCTGAGATAGTCAAGATGTGGCCATACCATCTATGCATACAGCAGGACAATGTTGTTTTCTTCTGAATTTTAGTTTTCTTCGCTTATTACCATTGCTTATTTTTATTTTCATATTGCAATAATTTTTAACATTAATACTAACTAAGAGTTTGTTCTCTTTGAAGAACTAATGACAATAACATCAAATTTTTCAGGAGAGGGAGGAGGAATTAATAGCAACTTAGAATCCATTTTTATATATATGCAATTGCATTTTGTTTTCCCAATGTGCGTTATTTTACACTTACAGAAGTGATGGTCATTCCTCCCTAGGTATACCATATTTATCCATCTGTCCTTCAATATTGCATCTTTAATAGTTTCTACCAATAGTTTTTACCAATAGTTTTACCAATATGGAGGTCAGTCTTGGTGGCTTAGAATTCCCAGGATCATCTTGGGAGCCCTTACAGAAGGGTCATGTTTCTCACATTTAGTTTCCCTGGTACTGAGATTTTAGAACTATCAGGTCTAGTATTGTCAAATTTTGGAGCAGGGATTTGGAATTTGGCAACAGAAGCTCTCTGACGGTAGTGATGAGAATTTGCTATTTTTATGCTGCCATCAAATTTTGGCCAAATAAGCCCTGGAAAAGCAATTCCCATCTGTTCAGTAAATACTAATAAATCTATCTTACCTATAAACTAGTCAATTTCATTGTTTTTACTTTTACATGCACATGGCATGTGGTTTATAATTTTCAGAAAGATTGTAACTATATGTAGAGTCCTCCATTGCCATACAGCTCCTATATATTAATTAGACTTTTATTCTGCTGCATCTTGTAGGTAGTGGGGTCATTGGATCCTTACAGCTGTTGCTATAGCCCTGTCTCCCTGCTAACTAACAAAGAGGTAGCTTAGTTTGAGGACTCCAGAGCTCAGCAGAACATCTAAAATTTCTGTTATGCTACTGAAAGTTGTTGTGGTGCTAAAACTAAGACTGTGGGTAGTGTTTGAGGCTTTCCTTGTTCAACCACTAACGTGGAGAACTACAGATGCAGTCTGACTAGAATACAAGTCTGCTGGGCATCAGCATATTAAAGAAGACAAAGAGAACTTGATTAGGAGGAGAAAATAAAAGTAGAATGACTGAGGAAGAAGAAGAGACTCCTCTGAGAGCCTGGAGTAAATCCCTGGAGCCAATGTGTGCATCTGCCATCATCAAATAGCCTTGGAAACAATGAAAAGGTCTGTGATCTCTCTTCTGAGTTCTCTGTGTAGAAGTTACTGGGCAGTTGTCTATGCTGGCAGTCTGAATGGTCCAGTATTGTTCACATCCTGTGTGGGGTAAATGTATTTCCACATGATGAACTTTCTGGAGAGGCAGGGCAGAAAAGGTATGTATGCATCTTCCTAATTTTTTTTTAAAATGTTTAAGAAGTTATATTCCTATTAAAGCAAAAAAAACCCCACAACAACCCAACACCCCCCCCCAGCCCAACCCAACCCAAAAAGCAGCACAGAAGGCCCAATTTTAAAGGCATGATAAAGTTGCAAGGTTTTTATTCTAGAAAGTGCTATGTGTGCAATCTTCATTTGGAGAACTTTTTTAAGCATGATGAAGTATGGGCCTTCAATAGGTGGTTACTTAGTACTTTTTTTATATGATCACTACTTCCTTCAGAGTATGAAACATGATCCTCAGTGAATGAAGTTGTCTCTGATATTCCCAGATAATTTTTTTTCAGAATATGCAAACTGAATGTGCAGTGAATGAGGGAGAAAAATGCCTCACAAAAAGAAAGGATTCAGGCAGCTGCACAATCCCCAAATAGGATTGAATTTCTGTCTTCCTGTATTATCCTGTCCCAGTTACTCCAATAAAATATGGAAAAGGGTGGAAGGTACAATTTGGAAATGTCACAATGTGCAATGGGATTTGCCACTTGTATGTGTAGGTGAAGTCAATGGGATCCCTGATCAGAACACACAAAGTGCTAACACTGGAAAAATCAAAGCTCACCTTGGTCTTTCCAAATAGGTCGACACTACCAACTTTGCTCTCTTTGTTCTCATATATAAAATTACACCATCACCTCATACATTATACCAAGTGTCTCTGAAAATGCATGAATTGATGTTTATAAAGTACTCACAGTGGTGACCTATGTTGTAAAGAAAGAGGAAAAAGCCATAGGGAAATAATAATCTATTTCCAAATCATGATTTGAAAGTTGTGTAATGTATATCAGCAATTTGAATGAAATTATCGTTAGCTACTGGTTTGGGGATTCCCATTGTGTAAAGTGAAGATGTTTCAGGTACATGATAAATTATCATTTGTTTCCATGAGATCTTAAGATGTGTAAAGCACAAAGAACCAGGAATTGATATGTGCAAACTTAGTTATGGCACTTCCTAACCTGCAAGTACTTGACCATGCAACAATCAATATTTAAATACAGTTTATATGCAAGTTCAATACTTGTAATATAGTCTAGTCTAGTCATCTGCTCAGGATTATGCTCCTTGTTGCATTAATGATGAAATATGAATACCTAGTTCATGGGGGTTTACAAGATGTTTGGCAACTACCATTTTTAAATTGAGTCATCTCATTAATTTTTTTTGCCTGGTTGTATGATTTGTGTCTTAGCCAAGACATGGTATAAGGACAACAGAATAGCTAAAATAAACATGCAGTTGCAAAGGTTACATATTTTTTTATTTTAAAATCATTAGCTACTCTTAATTGCTCTTGCTTTACCCAATTTATTGTGTAAATGCTACTCTGTTTTATTGTGGACATTATGACAGGGATGGGGTTTCTGCTTGTTTATTCAGGGACAATTTCTCTCTTGCTGGAACTGAGAAGTCTTAATGAAAATTACATGTGCATGTCAAGAAGTGCTATTTAAATTTTCAGTTAATAAATTTATTGCACTATATTGTTGCATATTAAGCTTCACCTTGAATTTATATTTCATTTAAGCAGGTTGGTTTCAATCAGAGAATTTTCCGTGACAGAAATTCCCTTGGGCGCTTAGCTCCCTTTCCTCACATCTTAAAACAGAACTCTCTCTGGGGCCTTGTGTATTTATTCAGGTTCTATATATAGAAGAAACCCTCCTTTCTCTCACAGGATGAGAAGTATATTCCTCTTTTCCCCACCTGAGAAGACCACTTCTGGTTTGTATGCAGTATTAATACACTGCCTGTACAGTGTCTGGCTGGAAACTGGTAGTACTTACATTAGAAGCAACATACAGTCATGCTTTGATCATCGATTATTTTAATTAAAGCCTGAAGCTGTAGTAACAATAAGAACTTTAAATTACTCTGTAACTTTTTGACACCCTACATTATTAACTTCTTAATTGCCTGAAGCCCCTACAGCCCTACTGCCACCTGAGTGCACAGGTACAGGCAGCACTGGATGCCCAGCCAGAGCTCTGTGAGGCCTGGGTGGCCTGCATTTCGTGACACCACAGGAACTAAACACAAGCGCAGCAGACATCAAGTATCATTTATTTTAGCTTTGCTTCGTTAAAAGCTGTTTTGTTGTACTAAATTAATAGGCATATCCTCCGGGAAGGAGACCCCTTTTTCAGGTTCACTCCCCATCCGATGTAGCCTTGTGGTGATTTCTGTCAGTGACACCCTTTCCAGCCGTTGCAGACGACGCGACGAGGGAGGCCGAGCTGAAGTGCGGGTGCTGAGGAGGACGGGCGGGCGGGCGCTGAGGAGGGCGGGCGCTGAGGAGAGTGGGCGGGCGCTGAGAGAGCGGACGGGCGGGCGCTGAGGGGCGGGCGCTGAGGGGGGCGGGCGGGCGCTGAAAGAGCGGGAAGCTACGAGGGGCGGGTAGCTGCTTCCTCCTCTCGCCCTGGTTGTACCACTTCAGAAAATGCGATCATCCCGCAGCACTTTGTCTCTGGTCTTGTGGAACTGCGTATTGGTTTCTAATTTTTGACTTGGCTATGAAGATTTGTATCTATCCTGACATGTACCAGACACTTTTTATTATCATAGTATTTCCTTTTTACATAGGGCTGTGGAAGATTTTGCTTTTAAACATGCTAAAAGTTATTTTGATCCTACATAAAAGTATATAGTATTCTGAATACTGTGCCTTTAAAATACATACAAAAATGTTTAATGTTTTATTTTGGTTTTTGTATTAAAATATTGCAGATATATTGCTGCTACAAAAACAGTAATACATACTCTTAAAAGTAAACACTACATTTTGTTGCTTATCTGTTTTCTTTGTAATTTTTGTGTTGTTTAAAAATAATACCACAGTGTCACATTTCTCATAATAATTTGATTTCTTTAATACTGTACCAGAGAGCTGGGTTTAATTTCTCAGCATAAATCTGACCAGGCAGTGGTGAAAAAGATAAAAAAGAGAGGTCCGTTTGTGTTGTGTACGTAATGAAATGTCCTTTTGTTAGATTATTCCCATTTAATCTCTATCAAAAGTTCCTGTACAATTCAGACTAAAAATGTGCCAATTAATTGTAAGGATGTGTACCAAATAGATCTCTTTCCATTAATTTTATAGGGAACCTTGAAAGTTAATTCCTATAATTAAATGTAGGTGTGGTTTCTAGTGGAGGTGGACTTCTGTGCACTGACTGTACTGGCTGAATTTCTGTTGATGGAAAAGGAAGACTCATGTCACTAGCTCAGGTGTAGGCACTTGCCACATGGACACCCACACTTAGCCAGCCTCATTTAGTTTGCCTCACATGGGTCATCAGTAGCTAGGTGGGGTGGCATGTGTTGGAGGAAAAGTGTCTACGTTGCCATTGAACACAGTGGTCTTGGTACAGTTTTTGGTTTAATTTTCCTAGGAGGTGGAGATATGAGTCAGAATAAACGCTTATGTACAAATTTTGTACTCTTCCTCAGCTGTTTGCTGCTAGCTGTTATTGAAGACCTAGCATAGCAGTGATTACATACAGTATAGCAGCTACAATCTCATTTTGGCCAGCTCAGTTGGTTTGAAATCTTCTATTTATCTTCCTATTCCAGTCTAAATTCCGTTACTTCCATTCCACTACTTCCTATTCTGGTCTAAATTCCTACCCCACTCTCACTGATATGTACTGTATTTTTTGTCCATGCAAATTGCACATCAGAAGCAGTTTTTAATGGTAATGGCCTATAGCTTTTCATAGGTTGTTATATTCAGGTGAGAAACTACACAGTGGCATTAATGTTATCCTCCATCTTGGCCAACCAGGAAAAGCTTCGGAAAATGCCCTAAGTTACTTCGCCTGTCTTCCTTATAGCAGAAGTGAATCAGAAGGGAAAGGGGATATCAGATGGTTCTGCATTGTTTAGGGAGGCCTAAGGCAAGAGAAGAACATGCTGAGTGTTGCTAAGAAAAATGAGCTTGAAAGAATTAGGGTTTTCTCATTTGTGGGCAGTACATGCATGGACCCTGAAACTCATTTTTAGTGTCTAAGCACTGCTTTTGTATTGATCTGGTGTACTGATATTAACTGATATTAGTGCAGCACAACGCTATTCTTACTTGCTTGTTACCAGAAATAGGCAATATCACATTGACATTTTTTAGGGAATAAGAGAATTCACATAATTACCTGTCTTTCCCAGCCTCAATAGTATGTGCAGAAATAAAAGTCTTAGTTTTCCACAGCCCCCAGGCACATCTGGGACAACTTTGAATGAAAGTAAAGTAAAAATGAAGAGTTTTGTCCCCAAATTGACAAAAGCTGCAGTTTACCCTAATGGCATGGATTAGAACTAGTTCTGTTGTATTTGCCTGTGGAACTTTCATGCTGCATTAAGCGTTTCAGCCAGTTGCAGCACTTACCCTTATATACCTGTGGTGCACCTTGGCAATGGCAGGAAACAGCTGCTGTTACTGAAGGAAGCGTGATTGGAATCACATCTGTCCTTCACCTGTTCTCCTTCCCTTTTTACATAGCTTTCATTAACTGATGTGTGGATGTAAGGTTTTGTTTATTTGAAACTTCTGCATTGGGCAATTCTTGACAGCACAGAATGAAAATGTTACTGGCTGTGTGAGACTGCTTTACCAAAGCACTTCTGGTACTCTCCCAGGAACTGCTTATACACTGAAAATATTAAGAAAATTATTGACCTTTCCTCAGATTTTTCTGTCTTCTCTCAAATCAATACTACTAAATTGTAATTTCATTGTGATTTTTTTTTTAGAGAAACATGTATTCCTGTTTCCCTAAACATAACAGACACAATAACAAGACATAACTTCTCTGTTCATTTAAACTAGTTAACTTTTCCCTTTGCTTTGATATCTGGCTTTCTGCCTTCAACACAAACTCTAAACTGACTATCCAAGCCCTCACATTTTCAGTGAAGAATAAGAACTTTCTCCAGGTAGATTAACTCAACTGAATCCTGACTGTTGCAGCACAAACAAACTAGTAGGCTGCAACAAAGCTTTCACTGTCAGTCAGATTTTACCATCCATGCTGTTTCTTCTTCCTCCAAAGGCCAGACCACACTGCTCCTCCTTCATCCAACCAACCTCTCCTGTAATCCTCAGGGCTATTTAACTACTTAGTGGGAATGAACTACAGCTGCACATCATCCATGTCAATCAACCCACTGCCTTCAAGGTAAGGCTACAGCTACACATTATCAATGCTAATCAACCCACTGTCTTCCTACGTCTACAATTCCCCCTTTTTGTTTTTAACCAAAAAGGCTGTGTCTATCACCTGTTGTAGGGCCCTTGGCAGGATATATGGAAAGGCTGTTCAGGTTGAGTTAAGAAGGCACAAAGCTGGGTCTGATTCAGGCTCTGCATCAGGGTCACCCAGATGTTCTGACTCCCCTCTCAAGGGCTCTGTGGAACAGCTGGTATCTGATGTCCTCTTGTCAATTCTAGGACCTAAACCAGGTTTAATACACCTAGAAGGAAGCCACTGCAGCCCTGCATCTGTGGAGACACAAGCATACCCTTGTCCCCAGGTAATTAAATCCCACAGGCCTATCCATTTTCCCGCTTGTAGGTCTCACATTAAGACCTTTGCTCAGATAGGGGGATCTCCTCCCTGCAAAGACAAGAAATGTGAGATAATCACAGGACACTTTTTCCTAGTTGGCACAGTCATATAATGTGATGTATATACAGCTTTCCAGAGATGAGCATGCGGAGTCTCAGAACCCATTCCCCCTTTTTGTTTTTCAAGAAGTAGCTTTAAAGTATG
>JAVJGJ010000047.1:66220587-66241847 GCA_035590215.1 Microhierax caerulescens | reverse complement strand
TGAAAACTTTAACAGTCATCACAACTTTTTTACAAATAAAAACATAAGACATGAAATGTTAAGAAGAAAAAGGAAGGAAGGAATGAAGCTGGGTTAATTAGCATTGATAATATACAGCTGTGGGCTGGCTTCAGGGGTGGTGGGTTGGCTGATGTTGATAAGGTGCAGCTGTGGCTGGTTCCTGCTAAGGAGTTAAATAGCTCTAAGGACTGTATGAAGGGTAGCCAATGAAGAGAGACCTGGAAGAAGCAGAGGGAGGAGGAGAGTGCCCTGGATGTAGGAGTGATAAGGAGAAGGATGCAGTAGAAGCAAGAAGCAGGGTGGACTGGCCTGAAGAGTATGAAGAAACAGCACAAACAGTAGATGGACCTTTGAGACCTTGTGGGGGATTGGTGGCTGTGCTGGGGCAAGACGTGCTCATTACTTACTGGCGTTAACCTGGTATGTGATGGTAAAAGGCCTTGTTGCAGCCAGCTAGTTTGCTAGTGCTGTGACAGGTAAGTAGGCAATCTCTCTTGTTCAGTCCTGCACACACATGCAGTGGAATGTCAGTACTGGTCAGCTTACCAAAAGCAAAGCTATGCACTTAAAGATTTGGAAATACTTTTTTGAGGCATGGTGAATTACTATTCCCTTTTCTACATTTTCTGTTATGACAGCTGTTATGTGTGATGCTGCCACCTAACATGTAGTGCTGAGTGAATATGGTGAACAGATGGATCCGTAGTGGGCTGCTGTCCTTGATGTTTGCTGTTCAACTACCTAGTATAACAGAGGTGTGCCTACATTCCCCAATGCCAAGGTGTGTCTGTCTGCTTGTGATCAGTCTTCCAGTAGACAGCAGACAACGTGGGCAACCCAAGAGGCAGTTAGTAGTACTGTTGCTGATAGCTATCTGTTCTTATTGCCCTATTCTGATTTTGCTCTGTGCATGCAGTGCCTCTATGTGATCACTCAGATCATGCCCAGAACACTTCCATCTCCTGCCAGATGCTCAGAATGCTGCTTTTGCCCATCAGCTGTGCCCTCCAGGCAGACAACTGCCAAAGCCTCAGGGGTTACTCTGTCCTTGACTGTAAGGAAATGAGAAATTTGGGTCAGTCAAAGCTCTACTCATTGAGATTTTTGAAAGCCATAACTGAAGCCTTCAGAAAGCAAGCAGAATATTGTTGTAAAGGCTTGCTGCTTATATTTTCCCTAAGAATTTAAGCCCTTCTTTCTGGTAACTTGTATGTATTGTGAAGGTGGTACTTGAAATCATCCCCACTGTTAATAAGCATATGGGCAATCATTTGGAGAAAACTGATGTCTAGATATCTTGTCTGCATATATGCAGACAACCTTCATAATTTGCTTTCACATAGCACTTTTTGACAATACATAGTAATATTTTGCACAAACAAGGGGATCCTAAGGTAGGAATGAATGAAAAATGTGGTGTACTCTATATTATACTATACATATCACACAGAAAATGAGGAAAAATGGATAATAGTTTCTGATTCCTGCTGTGGTTAGCATGTGTATTATTTTTTTTGCTTAGACATTTACTATTTCATTGCAGATAGAAGCAGAACAGATTGAAGATGCTTCACTTCCTGTTAAGTTCTTTCCAGGATCACTTCTCTTCCATGAGAAAAGAGTTTTCACACAGGTAGTGTATCATCTCTTGTTCTGTCTGTTGATGTTCTATATATTTTAAATATGCTTTAATTGGTGTAATTTATGTTTATTGTTGTGATTTATGTGTACAGCAGTATGTTTGTTATTTCTGTATAATAGCTTAAATGGTTTTGCATAGGGAGCTTGCTCTTTTTCTGTGAACGTGTTACCATCTTCAATGTATGAACATAACAATGTTAAACTAGAAAATAGTCTATCTATGGCTTCTGTAGTACTTGAGTATCTTAAGAACATTAATTGAATGTTGCCACATTTCTGTGAAGTTGAAGACTATTATATTCATTTTACAGATGGGGAGACTGAGGCATGGAGAGCTTATATGAATTACCTAAAGTCACTTGGCAGATCTAAGACAGTACTGGTCATTAATGTGGGATCACTTTTAATCTCTGCAACAGTATAGCTGTTATTTTTACATGAGAACAGGTATAGATTAGTGTCAGTGTATGTTCAGATATTGATTGCTACAGGTCCATTTACTGACAAAACTGTTTCAAGCCAAATTAAAATATGTCTCTACTTCAGGCAAAGCTGTTGCTTTCATTACAGTAAAACTTAATCTAGATGTAAATTTGTTTGCCAAGGCATTGCTGTGATTAGTACTTCTACACTATGATTTTTCACTTACCAGAGGAGCATCATATCAGATTAAAATTTTTTTAACTTATGTTTAATCACTCTGAGATAATTACAAGGCGGGCTTATATTCAAAAGATACAAATGAAAAAATCACAGTATCTGATAGACTGTTTTTACCTATCAAATTAATATTTGCAAACGAGAGAAAAAATATCCTTGAGGAAGAGCTGGAAGAGCATTACAAGTACTGATTTAGGAAATGTATTTTTTTTACTTTCCTATTATGTTGGGAAAATAATTGGTTTGTAATGTCAGTTTTAGAAGAAAAAGATTAGTTATGTCTATCTAAAAATGTCTTTTGTCTGCACTTCATTATTCTCAGTAGTATGAAATACAACTTGTTTCTTTTTAGAATCTGTTAACAAATGATTTTAAAATTAAATTTAACTGCCATTTTAGTTTATATCACTCCTGTGTTAATCTGGTACCCTTAAAAAATTATAACAATACTAGATCTTTTCAGGAAAGAAAAAAGGATTTTTCCCAAAGTATCCTGCAGTCAGATGTGAGTGTGTGTGGGATAAGGCAATGAAAGAAATATCTGAATTTTACAAAGAAGTAATTGAAGAAGGGAAATTAACCTTTATTTTCTCTTAACTTGCCTTATTTTTGGCTTGTATTTCTTTTTTGATACATTTCTTAAAAGGATCAACTTTTTTTAAATTTGGGGAACGAAAAGCAGAAATTCCTAGAGGGTGGTAAAATCACTATAGTGGACTCTTTTAGCCCTTTTCCAAAGAAAAGGGAAACCTAATATGAGATAAATGTCACTTAATGTTAGAGGTCAGTCACACAGGCATTTGTATTTGAGCTGCTCTACTAAACTCTTTGTAGTTAACAGAGATAATCAGGCTTTTCTAATAAAAGATTTATCTGAACTGTTTCAAGTATTTATTTTGGGATAAGATGAATTGTGTTCTAGAAATATTCATTTCTTTCCAGTCACTAGAAGAACAAACAAGTTTAATTGGAGACTAATTCAAATGTAGACATGGAAGCTGGATGAGATTAATCTTACAGATCTATAATTTTATACAAGATTGCAACTTGCCTATATTTTTAATTGGAACACTGAAAAATACTTCCTATGTACTGAAAACTATCAAACTGCTGAAATATAGCAGCTTAAAAAACAGCAGGAAATGGAAGTTTGATCAGTCTGTCCCCTCTGTACTAAGTGTTATAAATTTAACAATATACATATTTTAAAAGAATGGCAAAATTATTATCTGCTGGAACATTAATTTGTCTTTCCTAACTTTTATTTTGTAACTTCTATAATTCTTTTTAGGGAAGGGGATATATATTAATGTATTAAGCAAGCTTTACCTTAAAAATTGGGGGCCTTTAAACTCTTGGGGAAATTTGTCAGTAATTTCTTTTAGAAGAGTTGAATTAAGTTTTTTATATTCAGTTCATTGCTATTTGAAAAGATTTGAATAATGGTTTAACTGCTTGTAATACATTTATATTTAAAGATTCTTTGCTGTAGCTGTGCTACAGATATTAAAGTGCATATTTGACTTGAAGCTTAAGCAATCTTTAGATTTAAAGTACTTGAGAACGTGCTTCAGTTGAAAAGGGCATAAGGAAGTATTTAAATACATTGAAGTAAACCCAAACAGCAACATAATTTTAATGCAAATATGTTTACAATAAGTACTTTAAAGGAAACTATAAATGCTAACAAGCAACTTGCAAAATTCATTTGTATTCAACACACAAGTTGTTCAGGATACAAACATTAGTTACAAACATGCAGAAGAGGATCATATGGATGTTTTTAACACTGTGAAAAGAAATGCTGAAAATTCAGCTAAGAAAGGCCAAAAAATAAAGTGAAGGCAATGGAGAAGACTGTACAGTATTACTATCAAATCTATTACTGAAGCTGATTAATTAGTACAGAAATTGGCAGTAGTCAATCAAGGGAAACCAGCAATAAACAGAAGGAAAAGTCTTGCAGAAATGGAAGAAACTGAAGAAGCTACAGCACCATCTCACAAAAAAAGTGTTAAACTATGAAGAAAAGGATTAGCAGAGAGGAAGAAGTGTAATGGTTATGGGGTTTCAGCAAGCAAGCTAAAAGAAAAAGACCCCATTTCAGGAGCAAGGAGAGTTGGATAAACCTAAGGAGTGAGTTCTTATCATTGAAAAGACTCAAAGACTTGCAACTTGTCCACCTGAACACACAAATATGCAGTATTCTAAACATACTGGTGAGGAGCCAACATCACTGTTACCTGGTAAAATGCAGCAAAGGTCAACAGCAGCAAGAACAAACAGAAAATCAGTTTTTGTGTGTTCCTTTTTTTTTTTTACATTTGTTTGTGGGTTTTTTAAGGCAGGAGGAATTGATGGGAAATCAAACTCTATTTCAAGTTAAGATTTATTTATCAAGGATGATCATTATAAGTTGCAGTATCAATATTAAGTATATTCATTATCCTTGGAGACCTGTCTGTTGATTATTGGGCAGAAATAGCCCTGAACTGGAGTGGGAGCACAGACATGCTCTTATCTGCTTGTGCAGAAGCCTGGGGTGCTTGTAATAACAGCAATACTCCACTGTGCATAGAGATCCTATTCTGAAATTGTTGCCTCACATGAGGTGAGGCAGACCGAGGTGTTCCACACTTGTATCCTGTTTACCTTTGTTTATCCTTGGTGACCTTTCTTCTTATCTGCCAGTTAATTAATTCCAGCTCAGTCTTGACCCTGAGGAAATTCAGGATTCAAATGAACTGTGAGCATATTTCTCAGTGGGAGGCATGAACCAGACTTTAGGAAGGTCTGAATGTGACCATTTCTCTTCATTTGACCCAAGTCTCACAGAGAAGTGGCCCATACAATGAATGCAGATTTGGATATTCTGAGGGTTTGTGAAATCACCAGATAGCTGCCTGCTGGTGGAAGTCAAGGACTGTGGAAGCTTCGTGGGATTTTCCTTCTCAGTGTGCAAGTATTCTCCCTATCCAAATTACACTTGCTGCTGAGTCATTTGAGATATAGCATGATATGAGTCTTCTGGGACTCAAAACCTTCTCAGAACAGAAGGAGGCTTACTGTAGTGTTCATGACTCAGCCCAGTGCCAGAAACTTAGGGTTAGGCCCCTCTTCCTATTACTGCAGTTCCTAGTAGCGCTAGTTCTTCCAGGATGTCCCTAATTGTCTATGTAGTAATGGCTTAGATAGCCCTTTCTGGAGGATTAGTCTGGCCCACAGGTAGGAGGTGATGAACCAGGAGATGTACTCATAAGCGAGCAACAGTCACTGAGGACATGTCAAGCAAAAACCCCTGGCATGAAGACTACTGGCATGTTGATGTGTTGTGCATGAGGCAAATGATTGGTGAATGTGCTGTGTGTCGATGTGTGTGGGGACAGGGTGTGTTCCCCTTCCTAGGAAGTATGAACACAGCCAGTGTACTGTGAAGGGTTCTAGTCTTAAACGTATTCTCCTCAGTTGGCCTGGGGACCACAGTTTGTTCCTCACTGTGAATGGCAAAGATAGTACCGATATAATCTAAATTACTATGGCCATGGTCTTACCGACTCTTTCATTACCAGTATGGCTTCATTTTAGGTAATACTCCAGTTAAAAAATTTCTTTCAAAATTTTTCAGTAATGCTAAAAAAGTTATTCTGAAAGTAGACTTGATTTTCTTCTCAATTTTATCACATTTCTCCTTAAAACATCAAGAGAAATTATTACCCAGGTTTTTAAATATACAAGGAATTCACCTGAACTAATCTCATAAAGACAAGAGAAAACTGCTGCATCTGCATGCTAGTTCTTTGGCTTTTGCAGGACTGATTCATTCAGTAATTTTAATCTCGTGTACAAAGATAGATAAATGTTGTTACCCACTTGCTGCAGATGAAATCTGTGATAAAAAGAGGTGATGATTTTGCCAGGATCTCATAGGTAGCACTTTAGGTTGTGCCAGGAAAGTACATAATGTCAGTATAATTTACAGCATCTCTAATAATTGTTCTGAGTTATGTCAGCATTCAGCAGCTGTTTTCTTTCTTCCATCTCTGTCTGGATAGAAAGCCTTGTATTTCAGTCATGTAAATTCTAAATTCTAAACCTTTCAAACAGGTTTCTTTCATATTACTGAAAATAGCGCTTTTGAAGGAGAATGGGAGGACATACTTCTGCTTGTCATTTTCTGAAGAACAATCATAAATTTCTAAGACTTTTTTTTCTAATACAGTATCAAGAATCAACCATGATAACTCCCTTTGTTTTACAGTAAATAGGAACTCCGTACAGGAAAAAATGATCAAATTAGTTCAGTCCAGCTACAGCAAGGAGGATGCATTTTTCTGGTGGTTTTTAGTCTGAAGGAGCTAGATGGTAGGGTTTTTCCATGTGCCTTGGAGACTAGTCACAGTTCAGTGCAGTAGTAAAAAGCAGACCCAACAAGCTTTTTTTTTTTTTTTTAAATATAGGTCACTTCAGACCACAGCCTTACAAATCATTTCAGTAGTACGACTGAGAAGGCAGGGAACTGTAATGTGCCAGAGGGAATACTGGCTGGAAGTGTATGGTATGCTAGAACTTTTACAATCAGTTTTGATGCTAAATAAAATATATAAGTGAACCTCAGTCCAATAACAATAAATGATTTTTAGAAGAAATAACTTTAAACTCTGAAGTATGTATTTTCTAAGATGTTGGTGACCATAGTACCCAATAATTTATACTGCATTTCATCCGTTCCGATCTTCAAGTCTGTTTTGTGAACTTAATATAGTAGTAAATATTTTGGAAGAAGAAATGGAGGCAAATGAGGACAGAGTTTTTTCAATTCTGTTATACACTGGACAGATTAATTTAGTTATTTTTTTATTACTGGACTATTGCTGTGTCAGTGTTCTCTATCTGTTAACAATTAACACTGAGCAGAGCTTCATTCATTATAAAAACTGTCTTGTTTGTAACCTGAACTGTAACTGTTTTAACTTGGAGAAATTGATTGCAGTAGAAGGGATTATTTTGTTTTCTTATCTGTCCTATTCTTATTTCAGTTTTGTGAAATTGCCAACATTATAAAATGTTCCACTTCAACGTTTCTCATTGTTTAGGGGAATGAAAATACAAACATAAAGGAACTGAATCAAGATAAAAAGATGAAACAAAGTGTTTCTTATATTTCTAAAATAATCCATTGGCCCTTGGGTACTTTTAGTTCCCATGTTTGAATGTATTAAAGAGTTTTGCTTCCCTAAACTATACAGAAGCAGATAACCCTTTCATAAATTAAAGTTCAGCAGCTGAACATAACATGTTTGACTTTTGGGGACTTGTGCATCAAAAGATTTTCTATCTGGGACATCAACAGTTCTTCTGCATGACAGTAGCACAAAGTAGCGCAAGGAGTAGTGGAATGTATTTGAGTGTTATATTATTGCATTACAGTATTTTGAATCTCATGAGGCAAGGACATAAAACACAGAACTCAGAATATATAAGATTATCTTGTAAAAGTGTTAAAATATAATCAATAACATACTTTTGGAGTAAAATACTTTCATGGATGCTATCTATATGGAAATGATGAATATGATTCTAGAGGGTTTTATGGCAGCAGCCGTATGCTACAGCAAACCTCTAGCATCTCTGGTTTTCTTTTACAGTGGGACATGACATAGTCTCTCCAGCATGGCTGTATGAGAGATCTCTGCTTTGTCCAGCACTGCTCCCATAGTTCATTAAATCAAAACACCCACCTTCTAAGTCCCCACACAAACATTATATATATTCTGTGATTTTCCAGATATTAAAGATATCTTTTTTTTAAATTATCAACTGCCAGCATTTCATTGGTTTGATATTTTCAGTCTTGAAAATGTTGATGGAAAAAAAGTGAAGATGGAACTTAATTTCTGTATTAGGTTCTGTGAATTTGGGGAGTAGATAAAAATGAGAAAAAAGAAGGCTATTATTCCATCATGTGTTTACAAATTAGTTTTAGTAAATTAAATTACTTCTGAGGTCTTTAAAAATAACTCATTAATTCATAGTTTGAGTGAATTTATTCAAGACTTCGGTATGTTAAAATAAGAATATTTAACAATTGATTAATGTTATAATAGTACCAAACAATATAAGGTAATGCTACTACTTTTCATTATAGAATGTAACTTTCAAAACCATCTACTTGAAGAAGAAAGTCTTCCATGGACTTTAAAAAGAAGTAGTAGATGTCAAAGAGAAATCTTAACTTCTCTTTTGAGAAGTGTCTGATTGTAGCTAGTACCATTGCGCCACGATTGCCAGAGACCATACACTTCCCAAATCCAGTATTTTAATGGTACTGAGCAACATTTCTCTGATATGCTGGGAATTTGTTATACCAATGAACATATTTCTGATGGAGCTGATTATATGTAAAACACATTCAGTCATGCTGACATTCAGAAAATATCAATTTAAAATAATTGTTAAATGGAAGATTAAAATTTATGTGTATTAATGTGTTCTGCTATTTAAAAATATTTTTGCTGCGTGGGGAATATTTACACAAGTAAAGCTTATACTTTTGTAATAGTTGTCAAGTGAGGAGCCTATGCCACAAGTAGAGAATACCCGTAATTTCATTTGATCTAGAAAAACAATAATGTAGGATCCCTGTAATATAAAATATTGTTTTCAAAGTGACTCCACAAATCATTATGGGCTATTTTCTGTAGCAGGTCAGTCTCCCTTGAATGACTAGATTATGTTGTCTTATATCAATACTGGAACTTTCAGGGTTATTAGGAGAAATAAGACACACCTGACCCTGGTAAGGTTTCTGATGCAATTGGTGAAATGACTGTCAGCCTTGTGCTCATTGTTTATGCACTAAAACATGGCAACATAAACGAATTTTTTAAATTCTACAAGTTAATGAAATCACCTTCTTTGATATTTAGCCAGGAGAACTGGGGTTCATCCATGTGTGTTTACAGTCATTTTAGACAGAAGAGGACACTGTTCAGATGCTGCACTGATATTTCCATATTGGCAATAAATTTACTTAACCTTTTGCAAACTTGTTCATCCCTGTCCCCCGAGACTTTGGGTTTTGCTTCTGTAAAGAGATAATGATTCTGATGTCTTCAGATACCTTTGCATGGTTGTGTACATATTCTCATCTTGCAAATAAGTTTGCTACAAAGCAATAAAACTTAAAGTCTTAGGTTTAGATAAATAACAGAAATATGATATGTCTTAATCCTTTTTTTGATCTTCAGATTAGCAATAAACATAAAGGTGAACGTGTTTTATACTGGTGTTGCTTCAGCTATTTTAAAGCTCCATTACATTAACAGGAGAGAATGCAGGGGCTTTAATATAAATGATAATTAAAGTTGTAATATATTATGTATTTATATATAAGATACTATCATAAAAAATACTACTATTAAATATAAAAATAAATATAGGACATAATTTAAAGTAAAATATGTTACTTTTTTTCTGTATACTAGATTAAGGCTTATGTGTTTTCCTAAAGTAACTTTTTGCTTTTGTCACATTCCCAATGAGATAAAACTTCTCTTAATGGTGAAAGACTTCCTTTACTAATTCAAGTAAAATGCAACAGGCATCAACACTTTCACCAGCAGAACCTGGTCTGAAAACTCGTAAGTGGAAAGCTAATTGTGTAGGGGCCTGGTAAGAGAACATTAAATATTTCCTGAAGATGTTGAGTTTGCCCTCAGTGAAGGTGGTTTTTTTTCCTTTTTCTTGTTTTTTTTTGTTGTTGTTGTTTTTTTTTTTTCTGGAACCGTTACTAGAACTTGGCCAACTACATAAAAGCTTAAGTTTGTGCCAATTCCTCATCTATCTGTATAAAACAGCTAGTAAAGATGATATAATAAAGGATGAGGTAAGGATATTCTACAGCAAAATCTAAAATCTTAATGTGGGGTCAAAACTACTACATCCATATTATGCATGTGCTTTCCAAAATGGGCAAAAATGCTGGTACATACATTGTTTTCATTGCTGAATGAAACTGTATGGAATGCACATGCCTGCAGCGAGAAATGCAATAAAGTCTAATTCTTAAGAGTTACAGAAAGTTTACTTTACTCTTTTTAGAAAATACCATGTGACAGTTTCTAGAGGAAAAACATTAGGCACTATTTAGATGTTGTCTCTATTGAACACCTTTCTGAGTAGCTTTTATCTTTATGAAGAGAACAGTTGAGCTTTTGCACTGCCTGCCTGCTAAGCTGTCATTAGGTATAGAAGATCTGAAAGACAAAGAAGCTTTTGAAGATAATGAAATGGGTAGAAGTACTGGTAAATGCAGCATAAATGCAGAGATCTGTATTCTATTATTTAGATCCCTGTTTATTTTACTCTGACACCTCATATGCACTTATTCAAGAAGTGTTACTGCTCTAGCAACTCCCAGTCTCAAGATGAAGAAACAGATGTTAGTGAAAGTTACTGGAGATGCCATGAAACACAGAATTATTTTAAGAGGAACTTAAATGCACATAGGCTAAAAGACCTTATGTTATTTGATATATAGATGACAGACTGTCAAACAAATTAAACAAGACTGGGAATACTGGCAGAATGTACAAAAATATAAATAAGCATAAAGCTTAATGAAAGAATATGTTATGAGGGAACTGTAGAGCTATACAGAAGAACAGGAAGATTTATTTATCCACAAATCCATGAAGCTGTGCATGAGCTAATACATCCTGGCAAGAAGCTCAGTACTGCTGTTGCTGGTGGTATTTACTGCTGCTGATTGACTTCTGTCCATACCTGGCTAATTTAAAACTAGCACAGATATTTCTTCAACTTGTTAATCAACTGTAGTTTACCTGATATAAGATTTTTTTTTTTCAAGGTGTAGATTTATACATCACATGGACACTTAAAAGCGATACTGAAAAATGTAAATGTGATGTCAAAGAGACCTGGGAGCTGGTGGAAGAATTCAGATGGGATGGTGTTGAGGCAAAGTTGTTACATGAGCAAACTGAAAGTGTATTTATAAGTTTATAACATTAAGGATTGGAAGGAGGCCACTTCTGTTTGGACAGAGGAAGAGGATGTTAAGTAGAGCAGGATCCCAAAATGGCATGTGTGGGGTTTTTTTATTAGGAGCAATGTGAAGGAAAACTTTGAAAGTGTCCTGAAATTATGCACCTGAGGATCTAGAAAGTTAGGTTTTGGAAAGAAAGCTATTAGCTCTTTTTCACAAGTTTAGTTGAAGCTGTTAAAACCTTGAAATGACATAACTGAAGAGAGGGGCAGATGGAGAATATTACTAGAAGAAGAATTAATGATGCTGAGCTTGTTTTGTTAGTCATCAGCTGAGAGACAGTAACTAGTTGAAGATGTCTCAGCTGATGCAATTGCTTGGAGAGAGAACATAATGTAAGATGAGCAAAAGGCTATAAACACTGCTCTGGGGAATAAAGAGAGAGTGGGGAAAGAGTAAAAAGGCTCATGAAAAGATGAACTAAAAGAACAGTCTTGAAAATAATTGGAGCAAAGCAACCAATCTTCAAGCCTAGCAAGTGTAAAATGCCAGGAATGCAAGAATGATCAATGGCATCAAAAACAGGGAGAGGGCAAAAAAGAAAGAAAAGATGGGAGAAGGAGAGTGAGATGATGTATGTCAGGGAGCAGCATGTGTAGGCTGCTCCACGTGGGAAGGCCATCTAGGAGGTGACAATGACAGCAACGTGGTTGGCGGCGGTATCTTCACTAAGGGCACAATCCCACCATACTGGGCCAGGCAAGCAGAGGGTTATTGTGATTGGGATCATATAACAGTATAGATCACAAGAGAAGTCCAAAATGATGAGACATGATCTGAAGTCAAGTCAGCATGTCAGGGTCAGAAACAGGGGTGGTGACTGCAACCAGGTTCAGCCAACAGTCCGGTGACTGTCACTCAAATCTATAATGACAAGGCAAGTCCAAAGTCAAGCCAGCAGGTCAAGATCAGTGAGGTTATGGCCAGGCAAAGTCATGCCTACAACATAGCTCTGGCAAGGGCCTGGAAGCTCACACAGCTCCCAGGCAAGGAGAAGAGACCCTCCTCTCGCAACTTATTCGCACAGCTCTCCTCACGGCAGTCTGCTCCCCAGGTTACCCAGCTGCATCAAACCAGAGCTGCCCTTGACCACAGGCAGCTGAGACCCTGAGCGGGGGACCCAGGTGATTCATACTATTTAATGACTTTTGGTGGACTCTGCTGCAGTTAATGAGACTTTTGTGACTGGTTTAATTAGGGTCAGGAAGCCATCCCCAGTCCTATATCTGACCGTAATTCCTTCTATTGTAACGTGCAAGATGGGAAAATAGGATATTATGACCTAGACCTGGAATGAGAATCATAGTTACACTGCGATACAAACAAGAAGATAATCTTTGTTTTGAAGAGCTCAGATCTAAGATATAACACGTTCAGGAGAGCAGGGTTAACAAGATAATAAAAATGCCACTGTTTTTCATTACCTATGCACTTTTTAATTTTTGTATTATTTAAATGTGAGCAAATGACAGTGCTTTGTTTTCAAGGCTTAGAATTTTCTTTTAAAGATTACTCACATATAGGCTAATAATTTATTATATTATGGATGTTGTTTCCAATATAAAGTAAATTTTAAGCTCAAGATCAATCTGGTAAGATGCAATTTTTAAAAGAAATATATGAATATATCTTTCCAACTAAAAATTTCAGTTGGAAAAAACTGATAGTTGGATAAAGCCTGATATTTTGCATCTGCTGCAGATACTAGACTAAATGAGCTACCAAATCAGAGAAGACTTCTTGCAATTTAGGAATCAAATCTGAAAGATCTGCAGGAAACACTGGCTTTGGCAGCCAGCCAAACAGGCAGCACTAATGGTGAGTACACAGCTGAAGTTTGATACTGTACTATTTATTCACTAGCAGTTTTGTGTGTCTGTAGGGTAGAATCACTGAGACACGTATATCTTTCAGGATTAAGAGTACAGGACTAGCTTTTTATAATAATGGAAATTATTTTAGCAAATTTAAATGTTTAGAATTCCTTTGCTTGGGACTTAGGTAAAAAGTAAGAAGTTGAAGGGAATACCTATTATTGTGTAGGTGAAAACGGTCATTGACTGAAGTTCTGACACTGGGGAGCTGTATTTTAGTTTGACTGAGTGCTACTTAGGAATTTTTAAAGAAAAGATATTTTAAATAACTCATAGGTTAGGGGTATAATAGTTGAATATGCATAAAAATATACTTCTATGTCTGCAACACTAGATCATCACTATAACTGGAAAATTCTATCAAAGTTGTAAGTCTCAGCAGGCAGGAATTACTTGCTTTTATTCCTTCAGCTGCATAGAGAGCATGTGTTACATTAATGCATTATATCTTATGTGATAATACGTAACAGTTTACAGAACGGTTTTGTCCTTCAGTTTACATACTTTTAAAACAACTTTGTCTAATATTTAGTATACTGTATTTACTGTGAATATGCAAAAGCAACTTCCAACTTTCAACACCGTAGCTTAAAATCTTCTATTACAAGAGCTTGTAAAACTTTAAATTGAATACTCTTGTCATTTTCTATAGAGAGGAAGGGATATGAGCTAAAAATTATTTTAGCTGCAAGTCTGGAAGTGAAATTGAAAGACTTGCAGCAAGTGGAGACTTCTGTGGCAGATCAGCTAAGCATATGTGGCTCAGAGGGTGAGGCCCTAGATGTACCTTCATTTATATGTATAAAAATTCTGGCTTTGGTAGACAGTCCTAGGATGGATGCCTAAATATCTACTTTTAAACCGAAAATATGTATTATTATAATTTGTGTCTGATTTGAAATATGTTAGATGATTATATTAGTCATAGAAGAAGGATGAGCAAATATTCTGAACTGATCTACACACTATAAAAGATAATTAGACTCAAGAGTCTTCTGCCCTATCAAGACAGGCAAACAAATAAGGAGACTGTAAATTCTCTTTTGATAGATCCCTCAATCTTTTTCTTCCCAATTCATTACATAATAAAAATGAAATATAATAGTTAATGATCCAAATATGTATTTAAGTAATTTTAACATTAATCAAATTTACCTTAAAGTTCTTAATTGTTTTAAAATTTGATTTTGGGATGTTGCAGCCAAGCTCCTTGAAGATCTGTGTTCTAAAGCACAGAAGGCAGAGCTGATTTAGGTAGCCTTTTCTTCTGTGTTCCTTTTGCTGTAGCCATTGCTGTGTTACGCTTTTGTGGTTCTACTGAAGCTGCAGAATATTGCTTGTGGGCTGTATTCATCCTCTCTGTTCAGCTGCAGCTATCTTGTTTTACAAGCCTCCAAAAACCAGTGTTATGGCTCAAGGTGTCAGCTGGAGTATGTTTTATATTTAAGTACAATTCTTAAATTCATAACTACCTGCATTGTTATGTGACTAGTGAAATTGTAATATATAAACTTAGTATGAAAATTTGATGATAAAATATTGTAGCTGCAAGAAACCATTTTGGTATAAAATTGTGGTAGACAATAAATTCTGAGAATATCTTTGGAAATTATTTAAACTTTGACAGATTTTCTGAGAGCAGGAAAAACTTGGTTCAGAAAGGGGTTTTTTGTACTAATTTCTATCAGATTTTCAGGTTTTATTAAACTCTAATGGAACTAATGCAATATTTCAGAAAGTGGGAAAGAAATATTAAACTTGTAGACTAAAAAATTTGTACTACAAAGGCATAGTTAGTGTCCTAGTCTGCATATGCATTAGCTGATTGAAGGGTGTCTCATAAAGGTACTGAATAAATGAGCTTGATCAAGGAGCTGTTTGGACAGTTAATATTAATTTATAGTAATCCTTGAAACAGTGAGAAATGTCCAGAAAGCTGTAATGGAGCTACTGTTGTGCTAGTGCTTTAAAAGGATATATGGGATATATCAGCTTAACATTGGATAGAATAATTTAGCAGGGCAATATTAATAGAAGGAAACATCTAAGGGAAGGAAACATCACTGATGTCATTCATTATTGGTTTATGGAAGATAACATGCAAACTGACTTTTTTTTTTTTTGAGTGGTGTTGAAGTTACCCTAATTATTAATAGCAGTTATGGTGATGGCATAGCTGAGATCTATAAGTCATTAGAGTTTTGCAGAAAGATGTTTTTATCACAAAATTAGATAAATATGGAGTTAACTGTCCTGTCAAATGTATTCCAGCTGAATAGTCAGCTTGTGATGTGTTCCTTACCAATGTAAAATGAAAATAGGTTGTTACCTTCATTTTAATTTTCCGTCTCAAAAGGAATTAATTGAGGAAATTCTGATGACCAGTGTTATACAGGAGATTGAATTCTGTGCAAAGGTCAGATCTTACCTACTTTGGCACTTAAGATAGGTTTCATGAAGAACTGAGGTGCCTAAGCCAAAGACAGCAGTTCAGCAGAAGCTGAACGTGTTGAATTATTGCCTTGTTATAGAGTATCATGCCTCCCTGGTTTTCAACTGTCCAAAAGATTTCTAGGTTTCTGACTGCACAGTGATCCAGTTTCAACAAGGAATGGAGTCCAATAAAACTCTGTTATTTGTTGGTATCCTTCAGCCGCTGAACTGTGTTATACTTGCCCACACACAGGGAGGGCTCTGTGCTCTGGATCCTGTATGGATGAAGATGCTAGTGAAAGGCAGTAATTGGCATAAAACTTTATTTTTACTATTTCTTATTTGCTGACTGTATATAATGCTTCAGACATGAGCATAATCACATTTTAGTTTGGGCATTAAACTGATTGGCACTCAGTTCATTTCACTAAAACACCAGTTCTTACAGAAATTTACATGTATTTGGATGCTTCCAAGTTATAGGTGGTTTTCAAAATCCCAAGGTCTATAAACTACATCTAAACAGCTAGATTTTCTGTTCTGGAAATCAAATTCACGTGCCACATGAAAGAACAGACTATGAAGGAGCAGACCGTCAGTGTTTTCCCAGTCATGCACTGCTAAGTGCGAGCATATTTTTTTCTGATGTATTGGACTAAAGTGAAGTCTCTCGTTCTGCCAGGTGTCTCTCCTGCAACAGCTCCCAGAACTTGACATACACCGATTTCCTATTGCTGTTCAAGAGAATTATGGAAGTATGGTCTAGGTTTTACAACAGTGGAGAGTCTTGAAATAAAAAGAATTTGTTGCTCCCTGTTCTGGGTGGAATAATGTTTTGCTGTGCCTGTTAGAGCAACACAAAGTAGCAGGCCAGACAATCTTACTGAAATAAGTCTATTTCTTTTGAATCAGATTTTGAAATAGTAAATGTAATTTACTTCTAATTATTGCTACAAAGTATTTCTCTTGTGATAGAAGAGAAAATGCAGGAGGTAACAGAAGAAAGCTTTTGCTTACCAACGGGAATCAAACTGGAAAGGTCTGCCACAAGCTCAGGCACTTGCAGCTAGCCAATTTTGTGGCATGAGTGGTAAATACAAAAAAATATAAAGGTTTCTAACCTTTCTGGATCAGATTGAAGGTTTATATATAATTCAGTGCCCTCTCTCCACCTGTGTTCAAAAGCAGATGTGTAAAGAAGAGTTTATGATTCTTCTCAGAATATTCTCCATTTTCAAGCTAAGCCATAGTTGCTATGTTCCGTAGCTAGTATCCCATGATGAATTCTTTTTTGAATTTATCTATTAATTTTAAATCTGTGGTATCCACAGCATGTCAAAGTATTTCACAACTTAATTGTGGGTTATGGGAAGAAGTACCTTATGTTTGTTTTGAGCTTGAAACTATCTTTGTCCGATCACTCTGGTCTTCCCCTATTCACCTTCTCCATTGCCTCTCATGACAGGTCACTATGGTATCCTCACTAAGTTGTCTTTTCCAGGCTGAAAACCCCTTTGTATTTAATCATTCCCTGTATAGAAACTGGTATGCAACTTCTGTTATTTTTGTCACCCTCCTCAGTGTCTTTTCTAGTTTTATTGCATCTTTGCTGAGAAGGCTGAGACTGAAGTGATATTTAAGATTTAGACACACCACTCCTGTTTTTTGTTGGGTTTTGTTGTTTTTTTTCAGTGTATTCTGTTTTGCTTTTTACTCTTTTTCTAGTATTCCCTGGGTATTCTGTATGTTTTACTGACTGTTGCTGAGCATTAAGGTGATGATCTGTACCTTATTTCCTGTTGAGTATACAACAGGTAGTTTGTCACAAACAGAGCTTGTCGCTGAATATATACAGGTATGATTGATTTTTACCATTTCCCTTGGTTTAAATGCATGAATATGACTTTCTGAGGGGAGAGCAGTGGATGTTATCTTGACTTTAGTAAGGCTTTTGACACTGTTTCCCGTATCATCATTGCAGACAAGGTGATGAAGTGTATGTTTGATAAGTGGACAGTGAAGTGGATTGAAAACTGGCTGAAGGGCCAGGCTGAGAAGGTTGTGATCAGCGGCACAAAGTCTAGTTGGAGGCCAGTCACTAATGGCGCATCCCACATTTGATATTGGGCCCTTTACAGTTTAACATCTTCCATAACGACCTGGATGATGGGTCAGAGTGCATCCTCAGCAAGTTCGCAGATGATACAAAACTGGCAGGAGCAGCTGGCACCTGTGTGGTTGTGCTGCAATTCACAGGGACCCAGGGAGACTGGCAGTTGGGCACAGAGGAGCCTCATGACATGCAGTGCAGTGCCAAGACCTGCACCTGGGGAGGAATAAGCCCAGGCAGCAGCACACACTGGGGTCCAACCATCTGGAAAGCAGCTCTGCAGAGGAGGACCTTGTTGGTCCCGGTGGACAGCAAGCCAGCTATGAGCCCCCATGGCAAAGAAGGCTAATGGCATCCTGTACTGCGTGGTGAGGAGTGTTGCCAGCAGGTCAAAGACTCTGTCAATGACATCTCTCAAATTGGAAAACTGGTAATTAATTCCTAAGCTGTGTTTTCTGTCTTCTGTCTTTAATAGTTATGTGTTCTTTTGAAGATTTTCTTCACATCCCCTGGAAGTTTCCTTAAGGGTCTTTGATGAAAGGCATTGCTGAAAGGCTTTGGAAATCCAGCTGTATGAAATGATCTCTCCTTGTCTGCATGTTACTGACTTCCTCAAAGAAGTCTAGGTTTGTGAGATATGACCTCCCTCTGTCTGTGTTGACTCTTCCACAATATGTTATACTCAGTCATGTGTCCACATATTAGAAACATCTGGATAACTCTTCTGTATTATTTTTTTTAACTCCCAGAGGGCCTCTTAAAAATTGAGACAATATGTAGCCATTTTCCATTCACATGGCAATAAGATCCGGCACTCAACTTTGAGTTCCTTAAGCCATCTTTAATGATTAACATTGACTCTTAGCAGTTTGCTGTTACTCCTTTTGTTGATTTATCTCTAAAATATTTTGTTGGCACTTCAGTTTGAATAATTTCACTGGTATTTGTCGCATGATGGGGAATTTCAGGTTGGATATCTCATGGAATATAGAAACAAAGAATGGGTTATATATTCTGTTATTTCTCTATTCCAACTGTCCTTATTATATCTCAGCGTCAGGCTTCTTGTTCCGATGTATTTATTAGTTTTTATGCCTTCCATGAGGCACTAAATCCTCTTTAGCATACTTCTAATGTTTCTGTTCTTTTTTAATTTTCTTTATTTAAATGCAATTCAGCTTTTCCAAGGGCATCTTTCTTTGATCAGCTTCTTTCACTGGCTGTTTACAGTCCTCCTCCTGTTTGTGTGATCTTTCAAAAGTCTTTCTTGAACAGGTTCTGTGGTGCCCAAGAATAATTTGGTGCTTCCCTCCAAACATGTTTATAGCTACTCCTTTGAGTTTATTTTTTATACTTTCCCTTTTTGAAATGAGGCACTAATGTAGTAGATGGTTTGGTTTTTCAGTCTTGCAATTATAATCTCTTATCAGTTATCATCCTTCCAGAGTTTCTGCTACACCTACTGTGGTATGTCAGCACCCTCATTAAAAACCCAGGAATTCTATCCCTCACATCATCTTACTTCTTAGACTATCACTTGTTTAGAAGAATGGATGCATTCGATCTGCCTTGCCGTTTGCTGACGCCTTTTTTTTAATACAGGGCTCTGAAGTAGGCCTCGATTCTGAGTCTGTACTTCTTACACAGAAAAAAAAACACGACTGGGTGACTGATTGTTCTTAGGGCTGTGCTTTGGTTAGGAAATAACTTCTAGAATAAAATCTATGGCACTTCAGATACACACTTTTTGTTGTTTTTTTTTAACTTGTCTTTGCCCTGTGCTAACAGAAAAGGTAAATAAAATAAGAGAAAATAAATGGTTCATTCATCTCCATTTTTTTTTAACAACATAATCGCTTTTTCTAATGAAATGCAATGGTTTGATTAATCTATATTGAGTGTTCCGTATTGTCATGATAGTGTTGTCAAGGAAATACAAACATTTCCATGTTCTGTATCCCAGTTTTTGTTTTATAGAGCTTGTCTGTAATTTTTTATTTTTTTTTTAAGATATACACCAATATCATCCACTTTCTATAGGAAAGCTCATATTGAGGTCATCGGGAAAGGATAGATTTTGGTTGCTGAAACAGAAGAACATCTGAAGAGCTTGTGCAAGTTGGGAATGTGACAACAAACCAGTTAGTCTCAGAAAGATTCACTGGTAATTATGAAGTAATATAGTAAAAGGATATGAAAGAAAATGTGTGGATGGAAGAGCATGGGTGACTTAAGGAAAACAGATGGATTTCTCTTTCTTTCACATGTGCTCTAGCTCCTCCTTGCCCTGTCTACCCTTCCTCTGTGCGTGTCTTCCATACCTCGGGTGTTATTTCTCGGCAGTCACACTGTTACACACGCTAGCCAGCACACCTCGCTGCCAGCAGCGCTGTGCACTAGCTCTGTTCTCTCCTTTAGTTCACAGTGCCCTCAGGAAGCAGAGAGCAAAGGAAAAAACCAGGCTGTGCTCAACAGATGTATTCTAAGATGTATTCTATCCCTTTTATATATGAAGAATAATCTATGCTTTCATCTGCACGTTAACTCATTTTTTGCAGTGAGACATCTTTAATTGGTAAGGAATATCTTGGTAAGAAGATGCAGCTTGGAACTTTCAAATAGCAAAAAAAGATATGCATGTAAAAGAATGTTCAAGTTTGCTGTGCAAGATGTTGATAATGGAAGTCTTTTAAATGACTTAAAAGTGAGATTAGAATTTAAGTGTGTATCAGTGTTTGCTTTGGAAATCCTAATTGTGTATGTAAAATTAGGAAAGGAACCAAGAGTTTGAGATTTCACATAGCAAAGAATCTACAACATAGTACTCTTAAATCTCTTGTGGATAAAAATACTTGTTTTAAGTTTTGTGTAATGGAGTGTTAATGCAAGGTGAGAAAGTTCATATAGCTATCCTATGAAGAATAAACAAATACAATATTTATGACAATTTTCCATTGACAAAGTATTTGAGACTTTTAGTTCTCTGTATGCTATTTCTTACGTTTATCTGTTATGCTTTTTTTAAAAAAATCTGCTTTTAAAATTAATGATTAACCCAAATGTCCTCAAGTTATTTAAAATTATGCCCTACAGTGTTTTTTCTAGCTGCAATTTAAATTTCTAGCTGCAAATTAAAAAATTATCAAGGCTAATGTATTTATTATCATTAATGAGCATTCACTTTAGTTACTTTGCAGTGCTCTGTGTTCTGGTACTTGTGTTTAGTTGCTTATAAATATTTTCCTTCTGCTAGATAACTGCTTTGGCAGCAATTTTGATTTTTCAGAAAGAAGAACAGGAGTGCTTGGAAAACACAGTCTAAATAGTAGAGCTTCATAGCTAGAGTATTCCTTCACTGCTTCTACTTGATCAATTCCCCCCCCCCCCATCCTTCTCTTAGAATAAAGTTGTATTTGTTATGGAAAAGAAAAAAAATGGTCATATTGTGCAATTG
>JAVJGJ010000047.1:66185278-66201430 GCA_035590215.1 Microhierax caerulescens | reverse complement strand
TTTACTGTTTTCCAGGATAACCTCTGATGAAAGGGACTAAAACAACTGTTGTTAGCTAACTTTGAATTGAGTTGTATAAGTATTTTGCTGAAGAAAAGACCCTATACAACTATGCACAGTCTAAGCACCAATCTTATAAGCACACTGAAATCGTGCAAGTCCCCCCATGCCAAGGAACACCAGCCCAGGGCTGCCCATAGTCACGTTATGGTGACCCCTTCCTCAAGGCTGAACCCTGCTACGGGGTCAGGGCAGGTCTCCGCAGATGCTGGTGGCATTTGTTTGTCCCATGTACTCCAAAGGAGGAATCAGGCTCATTTATACAAACACAGCTATGAAGAAAGTATTTTGGGGCCAAACCCAAGGGTCCCTGAGGTTGATATTGACAATATCTTTGGGGTCAAGAGGTTGTAAAACAGACTTTTTTGCTTCTACATGGGAAAAAGGCAAGTACTGAAGACACTGTGGGTTTTTATTGTGGCTTTTAACACAGATGATAACTTTTTCTTTGTAATGCTGTTTTAAGTGGTTTAAGAGTGTATCTTTCTCGTCATCCAACCTTCTATTGCCATAGTGTCTCAATGTCTAATGTGGTTTTACCGCAACGGCAGTATATTTATAGTTTACTATACTAACTTTCTATTTTTGTAGGAAAAACTACAATACATCTTGGAGTACCTGCCTGAAAAAGTCATAGTAACTTGGAAGCAAGAAAAATTGATACAATCCAAATAAAATCTGAACTTACATTGTACGCATCAATGATCAGCTGAATCACATTGCTGGAGTTTGAAGACAATGTTCCCACTGCTGATTTTGGTATCAGATTTTTCAATTCCTTTCAGTATTTACAAAAGAAGGAAAATTACAGTTTTACTAACAAACAAAATATAATTTGTACTATAAATATCTGTATGGTGATATAATGCTTTAGTGGATTAACCAGTTAAGATAAAGTACTTCAAAAAAGAAGGCTACAGTGTTGACCCTCATGATTTTTGAGGTTATATGCAGCACAACACAAATACCTAGCCTTTTCTTCTCCTTTGCGTTTTCATGTTAAATTTAGTAACTGAATGCTGACCTCTTGTACAAGTTGACCACATACAACATATCTTCAAGATCTTTAAGAACCAGGCTTCTAGCAGGTTCAAGATAGACAGATAAAAGATGGTTTCCAATGAAAAAGGAAAAACTTACAATTTCAATATTGTTTAAATTTTTTAAAAAAGTTTAAAAAAACAAACAACATGGGAGTTTGTGATGTTAAAAGAAGGAAAAATATGCATTCCCTTTATACAGTTATTTCCTATTTCACTGCCACATCCAGTACATCAGGAATCTAAATAGACCACAAAGGACAAAATATGTTATTTCTAAGTGTGTCTCTTGATTCAGTGTCCACACCCCACCTCATCTATTTTGCTGTTAAAATGTTCAAGGAAATCAGCACTGCAAATATGTTCTCTACTCCCTGCCTATGAAGTATAAAGAGAGGCAAGGAGGAGGGGCACCTTCTCCTTGGGAATTACAAACTCTGTATCAATTTCAACAAGCGAAAAAGGCTTATTAATAAAAACATGAGTAGCAAAATATTACTTCTGTAATTACTTCCGTAGCTATTTTAATTTCAAATCAAGCAATTTTAATGATTCCAGAGCAAACCTGAGTCAGTCTTAGCGCTTGATGGAAAAAAGTACAGAGACCAGAAACACGTGTCATATATCTTTACCTTATAAACTGCCTGAAACTCTTCAGTAACTGCAAAGATTGTCTGAATATTGTTCTCACTAAGCTTCTGTACCAGATGAGCAATAGAGGGATAATCCTGTAAAAATTAAGCAAAAAATGCAATTCAAATTTGTAACACATTGCTAGAAAACAATCAGAAAGACTTTGACATTATAAATACAAACCACCTTTAGAAATGTATGTAATACTTCTAACTAGCCAGCTTATATCACAGTTCTAAAGCAAAACAACCTCTGAAGACAAACATGCATTGAAAAGATTCCATATATGCCCCATGAAGGCAGGTGTTTTTTTCACAGTAACATTATCATATTCCCTGCCACTTAAAGTCTCCGGGTTAAATCCTTAATCTCAATGTTGTCAGAAAATTACCTTTGGTAGTTTTCCATATTATTTGTCTCAGTGAAAACCACTACCTTTTGCACTGTTTCATAAAGCAAAGGTGAAATAAAACTGAATTAATTTTAGGTTGTTATTGAACAATATTCACTTAACTTTAGGAACAGATGAATAAGCAAAGTTTGTAAAGTTTGAGTCTACCCCATCCAGTTAATGCTTTTCTTCGCCTTTTGTCTGATCTACCTATCAATAAACTATGAAGGCAGTGTTTTTAAGCATACTTTTACCATAAACTTTGAATTGTATGATTTCAAGCAGTCTTAAAAAAACCTGGCCAAGAAACTCTTTATTTTTTACAGTAGTAAACTACTTCTGAACACAAAGACTAGTGAAATGAACCACCACAGTTTGCCAATGGACATGCAGTATTATTAATTATTAAAAAGGTTAAAATCACAAACCAGAAATCATAGTGCGAAAGTTGCCATTTCTTGAAATTTTTCAGTTAAGACTGGATTAATTCTTGCACATTTGCTTTAGTGAAGCTAAAATCACTTGATGTAATACAAAGGTAAATGGGGGAAGTTCACAAAATACAGAGGTCTGAAACTATACCAGATGACCTAATGAGCTTTTTTGAGCTTAAGCATCGCAAAACATTAGTTTCTCTAGAAGATGATGTGAAGACTTACATAATAGTGGCTCATTGTGTACATATTATTTTCCAGATGACATTTCCCATCATTTGGTAAAACAATTCCACCAAGTTTACCATCTCCAGCAAAATGAAATCCAGCATCCGTGGAAAACACTAATAGTCTTGTAACATTTCTCCAGCCAATTTGCTCCTTGGGAAACAAACAAAGGCATTTTTGTTATTTTCTACCAATTTCATTTATAGCACTGGGGACCAACACTTGAGAGAGAAACACAAGAAAAAAACACAAGATAGACTTAGGAGAAGCCATACTGCAAAAGCGTCACCCTGAAATCATGTGATTTACTCAAACCTTAAAAGCACTTGCATTTAATTAAATGTCTGCTCCAAAACATCTGCTGCAGGTTTTTCAGCAGAAGCAAGAAGCATTCTTTTTGACACATCTTTGGAGTAGATGAAGAGCAATGCAATTGGGCACATCAGTCCAGCTCTTTAATGCCAAGTCCATTTCTATGTGACTATCACACAGCCAGAGCACGGAGGACAACGCTAGTATGTAGAGCACTGCTGCAATCTGGAATTGGATAATTACAACTTGCCCAGCATTAGGCTCCAAAGAATCATCAGGCTTTGCCAATCTACCCCAGATTTGCACCCAGCATACTGCTTGCCAGAGGACTGCCTTTTTTCACTGTCATATGACCATCCTACCCCACAACTGCACAGTCTAATTCTGTAACCTGCCCCTTCCTACTTTTATTATTTTGTTAAAAAAATGACTACATCAAACTAAAGCCCTAGTTAATTTAAGGAGAGAAGGCCATATAAAAATGACACATAAATAGCAGCAAAAATAAAAAAACAAAAAAATGCTAGAATGCTTGTGATTAACACTGCAATTTTGCAATACGACTCCAGATTGTTTCAGAAAGTCCTGACTCCATTGATCAACAGCAAAAGTAATATGGTAATAAAACAATAAACTTGGATATCACTTTTTTGGGAGTCCGTGTTTTACAGGTGCATAGAATGATCTGTCAGACTATGGAAACATCAAAGAAGAATGCAGTGATCTAGATCAGATCTTCAAAAGTAAACAAAAATCAGGTTTTGATCTACAGTGTGAGAAGCTAGCAGAAGTTACAATTACCACACGATTCTGAAAAAATAACTACAAAAGGCATAAAAAGCTTTAAAATAATTTGAGAGTACTTGCTTACTCAGGATTTCATATGCTTTTGAGCAGAATTTGACTCTTCCAAAGCAGGCTTTGCACACTTTGCCTTTGGAAGGCACCTCTCTGCTGTGAACATGACCTCCCATTGCCACTAACACTTCCTGCTTTCATTCGCTCACTAGAGGTCTCTACAAAAGTCGACAAACGCATGTATCCATGCAGTCTGCATCGCTCATCTTGTCTTGCTATCATGAGACAACACGTTCAAATGTCAGCCAACAAAAAATACTAAGGCTCTATTCAAACAATTTAATCTAATAGAGCAATAAAGAAAACTAGTATACACTTACCCCACAAACTGCAACCTGCATTATTGCATCAAATCCACCTTCAGGAGAATCTAAATTTCCAGAAATGTGCTGTTTGCCTACAAGTTCATTGAATTTATTGCCTTCACTGGTAAGGCTGAGCACATTTTTATAGCTAAATGGACTTGTACAGTTCTGATCACCTGTACAAGGATTTCTCAGTTTGGCGGGTGTTGTACTTATATATGGCATCACAGTTTTCTCCACAAAAGAGCCAAAGCCTAAGAAAGAACAAAAAAACCTGTAAGTTGGAGAATGAAAGTCTCATTTGTATTACGACACAACAGAATGCAAATGCATTATAGCTGAACTGATGTCAGAAATAGCTCTCATACTTATTAAAGTTCCAGTTTCTCCATCAACAGCAGATACTACTCTTATGTTCTTCAACAGGTTCTATGTATTAGAATACCTGCTATAACACTGCTTATTTACTCTTCATACATAGTCATGTGAAAAACATCAGGAAGTAAAGTTTATTTTATTTAAGTTTTTTTTAAGAATAGGCAAATCTTTCTTACCAATTCGAAAGTCTGAAGTTATTTTTTCCATTTCTACCATCAGAGCTGTTCCAAGATTTTTCACATTCTCTAAATCATCTTTCATAGAATAGGAGAGGTCCATAAGATAATAAAGGTCAATGGGGTAGTCTTCGGCTCTCTTAAATTTTAATGAAAAGTTTTGGGGTTCCCCTGTTTCAGACATTAAACAACAAATACAAAACGTTAAAAATGTATAACTGCACTGGCAAGAAAAATGCCCTTTTAAAGAGAAGCTCTGAAATACTGATGGAGGTTTTGTACTAGAGGAGAGCGATTTATTTTTTTCCTCCTGTTATTTGAAATGCTTAACATCAAATCATGATGAAAAAAATGTCAAGTATTTCTTTCAAATATTTCAAGGTATTTTTCTCCCCAAATACTAGCCTGCCCAAAATCAAGCCTCTCATAGTTGCTGCAATTTCTAATCTTTACACTTGCAATAATTTTAACAAGGTTCCTGTAAGATCTAATAGCACAATTTTTCAATATCTATTTGCATGCCAGCAGACTCCAAAATTCTCAGATTTTAGTTTTTTTTAAAAAAAAAAAAAAAAATCTACCAAAACCACCTCCAAAACCCAACCAAAAAACCCCCCAACCAACAAACCAAAACCCTACCACATTGTTTAAATAGGTTTATATAAGAAAAAATTGGTTCTGGATGGAATATTTCAAGTTACTTTGCATGAAATACAGGCTGAGAGCACAGAAATGGCAGTAAGATAATGGCTGTAAGAAGTAAGAAAATTACTATTTGCTGCAAGTGTAAGACCAGATCCTTAGTTTTGCCAACAGAAGCATTTATAGTCTTACTTTGATACTGAATGTGCAAAACAAATACACCATTGTCATGACTTTCTGAAAATGGAAAAATATTCTTTTCCCTATTATATATGAAATAAGGAATAGAATTAGAAGTTTCTTCCCCCATCCTCCTCAGTCACTGAAGTTAAAGGGTGATGCTGCTGCTGCTTAAGTTTGCTTAATAATCAGCAAACATCTGCTTATACGTGAACAAAATTAGCAAACTGGGGAAACCCTTAGATAGGCAAAGTGAATAGCGTATGAATCACACAGCTGTGCAGCAGTTTTCATAAAAAAAAAAACAGGTGCTAAAAAAACCTCACAGAAAAAAAATCCCCAAACACCAAATCCTAAAAGCTTTAGATTTTTCTTAGGTACGGTTTAAAAAAGCCTGCACAGAAAGCAAGCACGCCTCTCTGCAAGCACATGTTCCTCAGAGACCTTATGACCAAGTGCTTATAAACAGAGTAATAGCATTTTGGGTGATTGGGAGAAACTTCTGTGTCAACAAAACAACAATAATTTAGTCTGAAGCTGAAAGGGTCACATTAGAAATAAATACCAAAATTGCAAAATTCCTTTCCTTTCCTCTCATCATGCTAAGCTTCTGAGATCACCTTGCATTTATTACAGCAATCACCAAGCAGCTGATGCCACATGCAGGCTCTTACTCCAGGTAAATACAAGGTAGCTGTTGAATATGTCTGCAGTACTTAGGAACTCCAAGGACAATTTTCATTATGCTTAAATACTGTGTGAGCTACTAGCCCTGTTTCCCCTGCCCCCCACCCCCATTTGAAAGAAATAAAGTTCTCTTTAAGGGCTGGAAATATGCACAACTACTTTGTTCTCATTCATGTAGCCCTGCATCCATACCTTTAGCCTCTGTAAAGTATTTTATGTAGCAATCCAAAAATCTTGCTGCATAACAACAAAACCATCTGCATTCAGGCATGCAGACTTCAGGCAACAGCAGTACTTCCAGGAAAAGGAAATGCTCTCATAAATTCTCTTTTTTGCTCACTCCTCTATTTCAATTCTAAGAAGCTGCACTGTACAAAATCAACTACAAAATACTGAAAACAATAATTTTACCTTTCTGATATATGTATCAATCCATGCTGTATCTATTTTCTCCTAAGTTCTATTGGGAACAAGTGGTAATATCTAACCTTTTATAAAAATGAGACAGTACTTGCAGTATCTAAATACCTGGGGCTGACCTGAATAGCTCTCTTATGAACAGTACCTGAACAGTAGTTTCTGTAACAAAATGGTTACACATTCAAAACAAAAAATGTAGGTGACGCGGTGACAGAAAAATCGTCGCAAGACTAGAATTAAACTGTCCTTACCAACTCTCAGTTTCAGTAGTAATTTTTGTGGCTGGATCTGTGTAATGGCCTCTGGTTTCAGCTTCTCTGCAGCACCAATCTTACGGTTTGTTACTTCTCTATCTTCAAGCAACAGTTTGTCACCTCTGGGATTTTCTATATCTTCTGCAGGACAGCCTTTACTCTTCAGTGCTGCCAGGTCATCACATCGGGCAGATGTTGGTTCTCCTTCTTGCAAAAAGTCCTAGAAAACACAGGCAAAAGAGTATGAAGTTTACAACTATATGCAATTTGTTATACTCTACCCATAATAACACTTACTACAATGACTCCATATTATTTTTTTTAAGTTCAGTAACACAATGCACAGTCCTGAAATGCATTAAATTATACCAAATACATCAGTGACTACTATTTAGTCCAGGAGTCTGCATCTACTTATACTTAATCCATGGCATAAGATAGAAGCAAGATGAAACAACAACAAAAAAATACCCAATGTCACTTCTGACAGAAGGACATCCTTTTAAAACCAGCTACTCTGAAAGTGACAGCAGGTGGAAAAAGCTCTCATCTTAATGTAGTCTTAATAATATGAACCTATTAGTACAGCCTACTTGGCAACTTTCCCTCTCTTTCAACTCTGAGAGGCTTTAATTAAAGATTATGTAAGTGTACCTTGGTACTCCAGAACAAAATAATGGCAATATGCTGACAGAGCAGGGGAAAGACAGACAACAACCCTTTCCTTCTGAGGAAATTAAATCCAAAAGTAAGATCCATAAGAAAAAACAACATGTAACTTTGTTCTGAAATAAGTTACCATTACCTCAAACCTAAGAAAAGCTCTAACCTCAGATATAAACAAAAAGGCTTCTAATTGAGAAATTGGGCAATTCTGGTGTTTTTTTTTCCCAAAAAAAGTATGCATATATAAAAATACATCTTAAAGTCTGTCAGTTCTTGATGACTAGGACCTACAAAGAATCTGACAGCTCAAGGCCAAATTTTAAAGTTAGTCAGTTTAATTAAATGTTTAAAGTTTATAAGCTGGTTTGTGGGACACTAAATAGGTACTATATGGAAATAAATATACATTATCATCTTCTAGTGAGAAACAGGAAAATTTCCCAGTTTTCAATAACAAACCAAAGAAGAGCTGTAGAACACATTTTTCTTCTGTTTCTAACCTGAAGACGAGACTTCGGCATATAGTGATTAAGTCATACAATTTATCTTACATTTTGTATTTACGTAATTAAATTTTTAATTACATAAGAAAGCACTCTCTTTCATACTGTAACAAACCACCCATCCACCCACACCAATCTCCTAACCCCCAAGTCTACCAACAACAGAAAAGTAAAATCTGAACATATTTCTTTTATAAAAGAAAACCTTCAATCTCTTCCCCTACTCCACCTATGTCTGCCTAAAACTACCTGCTACTCTGATGTCACTGGAAGAATATAATTAAGCCTACACAGATTCCATGCTGGAATGATTTTAAATTAACTATGAGATAGCCTGTAGGGTTTGCGTACACTTAAGATTTAGGAAAGGAGAAGTAAACACATTGTAAAAAGCAATTATACTTAAATCAGGACATAAGAAAAATCATAGCATCTGAATTTTTAAGTACAAGTAAGTATCAAATTGAAGAGCTACATGAAACTATTATTAATGAAAACAAACATTTCTATACATGTAAAGTATTTACTAGAATTTGAAGCCAAGGGGAAAAAAAACAAACCATAAAAGGAATTCTGCAATACTTACTGTTTTTTTACACCAACCACAGTTTGGTCCTGCTTGTATACATTCACCACATGATTTTGCATTAGCTTTTATGCAGTCACTCCCACCTAGCAGAAAACACTATCAGTCAATTTATAAAAAGGTGCTAACGACAAAAGAGTTTTAGTTAATTTCATTCTGGCTTTGTAAACTGAGTTGTAACTACAAACAGGTTACTAACATGAGATAGGATTGACACATTGCACTCCTCTAACAATGATAAATTTATCTACATAAATAACTGCTAAACACATATAGTTGTTTTAAAGCAACATTAAACTACTACAACAAAATCAAGCGACTTACCTTGCTGAGCAAATCCATTCCATATCAAGCAACAGAGGACACCAGCCCACGTGAGCAATTTTAAATTAGTCTGAAAAACAAAACCAGAAGCCCAAATTGTACGAATTATCACAATTAAGTGAACAAAAAAAAGGTTGCATGAAACTGCAGACATGTAACTGTGCTTCAAAGTAGACAAGGAACTAGAGCAGAAGCAAACCAAATGATCTTTGTTGTATCACCTGGACAGTTTTGTTCTAGGACAACCATGTTTATGGGCTACTGTATTTAGAAGACATCAAACAGGGTAGCTTTAAATTATTTTGAAATACTTTTATGCTAGGTAAACCAGGCAAACATTGTTCAGTCTGAGGGGGAAGAACCCAAACCAATCTTTTACACCTCATTAAAAAAAAAAAAAAAAAAAAAAAAAAAAAAGTTATGCTCTGAAACTTATTAGAGGGAGACTTCTAAATAACAATACCACAGAAATACAAGTCTGAAATGGAGCTTCTCAGTTCAAGTCTCTGTTTTATGATAAACTTCAAGGCCTTTTCCAAAATATTCTCCTTGCTATCTCCAAAGGGCATTTTACAGCCTAACTTGTCAGCTTATATTCCTAACCAGAAATTTCCTCTCACAATACACAATATAAAGCATCCTTGATATAAACTCCGCTCCTTTTCTTCTTCTTTAGATAACAGAGAATTAATGGGTACCATCCTTAAGAAAGAAAAAACAGTCTACCCTTTGATCAGTTCTATAAAGCTTAATGAAGGCCTGGCAGAAAAAATACATACATACAAACTATATAATCTATATGCTTTATGAGACAAGATTTGAATGGTGATGAACCACAATTTAGGGTTACTGTCTTGTCATTTTCCTTAAATAGTGGCAAGACTTCATTTAGTACTCCAGAGCTAAGATTACGTTCTAAAAATAAGTTTCAAATAGGCCATTTTAAAATAAATTTTCTTCTATTTAATAGCAGGTAGTCAGTCAGGGTCAGCTGTCACATCCTTGAAATTTTGGTACTGTTTTAAATTCCATTTCTCTTTTATTCATTATAAGAATTCTGAGAGCTTGGACCGTGGCTGCCAATTTTCTTGGTCATCCTAAAACGCTATTGCTAATTAAAGCCTTTCCAGTCATCCTGGAAACATCAATATTCTTAATACCTTTTTGTTCTAAAAAATATCTTGCAATATAGCCAAGGAAAAGCAAATTTGGCAGTTTTTTAAAATGAGCATGTCATTTTCCAGAAGTATATTCTAAAAGATCTAACATAAATTAGCAGCAAAGCGAGCTACACTTAAACTAGCACCACAGCTGAGTGTTGGTTTTCTCACACTGATTTAGGGTCATTTATAACTGTTACTTTGCACATCCAGGAAGACCTAACGGAGAAGGGATAGGTGCTCTAAAATCTGGTGGAGAACATTTCAAACAGATCCCAACCACTTGCTAGCAAATTGTATTCGACAACATTAGATGGTATTAGATGGTTCATATTCTTCTAGTAAATTATTTTGGCCCACTTTTCAGCGGATGCTGTAGCCAGAGGGCCAGGAAGAGTTTAGACATAGGAGAATTAAGAGAATTTGCTGTGGAATTACTTTGCTAGATGTTACGCATAGACACATAAGAAATTACTGATAAAAATGCCAAAGAAAAATTGGACTGTGAATTATACCTTAACTTCTGAGCATTACTTATCGCACACATCTAACTCCAATTTTCCCCTCTTGCCCACTGCTGCAGAGGTGATCAGTCCTTTATTTGCAAAAAAACTCTCTTTCATGAACACTCTTTTATTAAGTACCCTCTATAAGCAATCATCTAAATCAAACCTGTGCAGCCATGAACCCTGATCAGGGGGGAACCGCAACCCAACAAGTGCGAGTAGGTGGAAGGCAAATGAATGAACTGAATCAAGGTTAGAGAGAGCAAGCTGTCACACTGTGTAGCACAGCTGTGTAGGAGCACACCTATCGGACAAGGAGTCTGGAAGGGAAAGCCTTACTACGTTCTCAACTTCTAGGTTCTTTCTTCTCTGTTTTACAGTATGTATGCTCTATGTTTAGCAAACCTTACTTCACTCAAGTGAAAGGATATTTTGTTACTTGAAAAGCAGTTTTGCTTTAGGTACAGCCCAGAACGGGGTGGGCTTTTCAAGTAAGAAAAAACTTAAAACTGCTGGCATCGGTTTAGTACTGTCTTTTCTGTTAGCCAAAATGAGAAAATTATAAACAGTTCACCTTTTTAGGGCAGTCTAGCAGCGGATGCAGAGCAAGCCCGTGCAGACTATATAAATAAGTCAGCAAAGATGTGACACAGTGCTAAAACTATGATTAAGATCACTTGGAAGAGAAATGTTCCTGTGGAAATGCATCCGCATGATGGATGTCATTCTGGGCACAGATTCCCCGTAAAGTTAACAAGGAAAACGTCCTCTTCCATATATGGCTGCGGCAATGGCTCTCCCGGAGCAAGCTGCCCGCCTTCCGACACGTGCTAGCTCGCTTCCTTTACCTCCACTGCTTCATAGCGTTTCCATCTGCTGAGTTTCGGAAAATCTCCAGTAAAGATTTGCTAATTTCCATTAAATTCTGGTTATTCTTTAATGCAAGCAAAGCAATGCACATCCTCAGCCTCCAAACCTCCTCCTAGCCACTGCAACAGCCTGGTCACAGCAAGTGTCAAACACGTTCTCCTGCAGTCACTGGGTAGTACTGTGGATTGCCCTGTTAGAGATTTTTCTGTTAAGGGAATACACTTACATTATACATATATAATTTTCTGTTAAGGGAATACAATTACATTATACAATATAATGCTTAACTACGCTGAACAGTCAAAGGAAGCTTTTGGAAATCATTGGTAGAGCTGGAACTAAACCCCGTGTCAGTGTTCGACCACAGATGATGGGAACAGAAAAGAAGCCATTGTTACAAGAAATAAATGACATTTTTGGTGCAGCATTTAGGTACTTCCTATTATACTTGTTCTCCTCAATTAAAACCTTGAAAAACATCCCCAAAATAATCCTCAAAAAACTGATCCTTCCCCCCTCCAAAAAAAACCCAACCCAAACCGGTTCAAAGCTTACAAAAGGTAAGCTTGCCAAGAACTGAAATATCTTTAACTGTATCATAATTTGGATCCTTTTTAAAAGGCTAAAAACGGTATGCTGTTGAAAAACTTATTTTAAAATTATTTCTGCACATTTTTGAACTGTGCTCTGTTTTTGTTAAATATTTTAGGAAGACAAACATGGACATAAGCTTGAGCAGCATTTGGACTCGTCATTTTCCAATTTTTTTTTGCCGTCTCTACAAACCGTAATGCTCAAAGATAATTTTTTCTTCATAAAATCAGCTTTGATGGAAACCTCTGGAGATTCTAATTTGAAATAAGAGACTCATTAAGTGACAACAGGAAAAAGGAAGGATTGTTTCTCCATAGTGAGACTAATTTTGAATTTGCAAATGAAGTATTTAGCACCTTTGTGGTCTGCTAATCATGAAGATATTTAGAAATTAAGTTTACAATTCCACAGCACTAAAGCCTTTTAAAACTTTTTAAATTTATTTATTAGAACAGCAACAGCACCTCTGCAGAAAATTAACTGGGCAAATGGGATATAGAAAAAAGTGTAAGTTACAGAAAAATTAATTCCTTTGAAATGACATATTGAAGGCTATGCTGCTCTCCTCTCATCACCTAGCTCAGCGTTCACCCCACCTGATGCAGGCTGCCATTTTTACTGACAGTAAGGCAACGTTAACAACAAGCCGTTAGGCCACTGCAGTATTATTCTGCTCAGCCAAGCAGCTCCTCATCTGACCCAGTACTCCAGCATCCACCAAGGCAATGCCAAGCAAAGGAAAGCACAATAAAGGCATCTGCCCCTACTGCGTACTGAAGCATGCCTTGCTGCAAAGCTTTCTACTGAAACACTTAACTGTGCTTCAGACCACAGGGGAAACGAATACACAGTAACAGTCAAGTTGTCGTGCAGAAGTCATCTTTCTGAAGCAATAACAGACAGCCCACTTATTCACATCTTGATACACCACGCTAGTTACCCTTACAAACCTAGAAATGAATAAGCAACTCATACTTTTGGACTAATGTTTGTGCCTCCTGCAGACTGACACCTCTTTTCATCACCAGTGTTTCCATGGGTTTAAAGCTTGATTCAGAAATGCTGGATGGAATTGATCCCTCCTAGACCAGAGATTATGTTTACAGCCACTTTCATCTAGTGTAAGGACGGTAAAGTCACTTGAGAGAGCTGTCCCACCCTCCTTGTTGATTATTCACCTTTGTTAACCAGCCTACGCCGATTATTCATACTACTTTTCTTTCTGACCAGTGCTAGCATTAGTGCAGCCATTGAGGAGTGCTGGAGTGAGGAAAAGATCTGGTGGCTGAAACACTAATCCAACAAAGAAAGTGGCTAGTTTAAACCATCTTGGGGGCAGAGGCAATGAGATGGGGATGGCGAAAAAGAGAACTGGGTGAAAAAAAGCAAAGGATACTGCTTCTCAGCCACAGTCTGTGGCTGTATGCTGGACTACACTGGTCACAAGTCAGCCTCCGTCCCCAGCCATCAAAGTTCTGGTTAAAAAAAGAGCACGAAGAGACATGTTTCTAAAATAAGCAGAATTAAATAGTCTCTGGAGACACCCATTACAGGACTTGATGGCTACCCTGCTAAAAAAGTTCCTTCTTCCCTCACTCCAGATGGTTTACTGGCTTTAGCTGGGGGCCACGCTTTCCAGTGTGTCTTTTATAGACTAGCAAGATTAATCCCATTCACATTTCTGGTCTTCTGACTTTGCAGCACCCCAATCAAAATGGAAATGCTCTAAGTAAGCCTGCCTTCAACAGCCCATCTACCTACAAGCCTATCAACAGCATGATTCATCAAGACCATGATGTTCTTTCTCTCCCAGCAACTTTGCAGTCATTAATGGAGCAGATTTTGAACTGCTTGCAGCAATGTGGAAAGAATGAGACATTAACCCAGATTAATGTGCAAAATAAGAAATTCTTTAGCACTGAAACAGCTTTTACACAAAAAATTAATCACATCAAGACTCTTTGTCAAATTGCATCCTGAAAAAGCTTTAAGGCATAACCACTTCAGCTTACTGGGACACTACAGAGTAAAAGAATCAGCAGTATTTCACACTGGACTTCATTTCTCTCTGTCAGTTATTACCTGTAAGTTAGTGGCATAGAACAAGCATAGTCACCAAAAACTCACGATAAGTGCTTCCATAACAGCTCTGTTTTAGTGGGGCATCATATTTTAAATATTATATAATAAACCCATTAGGACTTAAATTTTAATTATAAAGAGTTAAAATCTACAGGAAACCTGCTTTCTGTTCAAGTTAGGGAGACCAGCTCCTGCAGTATCGTTATCTGACACCATCTATCACAATTAGTGTATGTCACTAGTTATTCCAGAAGATCCCCCTGCAGGGCTGAAAGTCCAAAAAAATGAGAATACACATTTCTGCATGCTAGAACCATGGGGAAATATATCACAATTCTGCAGATTCTGCATGGAAACTACCTGCTCCCCTCCTACACTTAGTAAGGCAGACAAACATACACAGTGACTCAACTGGTTTGTTAAGACTCAGTTATACTGTGTTACTACCCATAGTTTATTCATACTTGATCTCTTGAGAAAATTTTTAGAGCTGTAAGTCACTTAAAATTCACCAAAAAGGACTGGATTCAATAGGAAAAAAATCAGTAAGCATTAGGTTCTAAAATCAACTTGTGGGTACAAAACCACTACTGGAATTCCAACACAGGCACCTGCATCATATCGCCTCTTCAGCTGAATACATGAAAATGTTCGTGTGCAAGTACCAGCAGGCTGAGGCCACAGCTCACAAGAACAGATCTGGGAAGCTGCTCATGGTACCGACTTGTTTTCCCAGAGTACAGGGTGTTTGTTAGTTTATATAGGACACAGCTGCTTCCAGACAGAACACCTAAACTCACAAGCACTTGCACAGTTTGACCATGTTATTCCTTCCTCATAGAATGTATTGCTACTTGTTCCTGGATGTCACAGGAGCTCTTAACTTACTGACAGGTCTAAACAATGGAACAAAAAGCAATTAGGTATTTTTCTGAAATGTATTTTTGCTCTTCATTTGAATTACTGAGTAGAAACAAATCTGCCCAAGTTAAGATGCCTGGCTGCAGGGAAGGAGATTTTTCTTGATAGAACCCATAGACTTCCTCTACAATCAGAAAAATATAGGTACCAATTTCAGAACAACTGCAGATGATCAAGTTTTCTGATATTTGACATCTCTCTGCCTTGAGAAAGGTAAAATGTGGTAGATCCAGCTGTGATAGAGTTTGCGTGACAGAGGGTGGTAACGGTTCCCAGATATTTTACAGCACTGAGGCACACCCAGGAAGTCAGGTAACCGGGCTCCAGTCCCTCCTCAGCCCCAAAGAGTTTGAATTCATATTTCCTGGGAACATTCTATCATCCTATAAGATATACTAGTAAGAGCACTCTCTACCACTGCAAATAAACCAAAAGGTGCTATGCAACAAAGAATGAAAGGCACAGAGACAGAGAACGAGCTCCTAAAAGTTTTAATCCTTGTTTTTCTACTGAAACACTCAGATGGTGGGAGGTAGAAGAAAGATCTAAGTGGGGTTCAACAACCTGTTCCCTGTAACATATACATAGATTTTACAGTGTATTGCCAATTGATAGAAGCAAAAAGAAAGTCTTGAGACCATGATTCAGAGTATGAACTTTATTTCTTTCTCACCAAATGCCCTAACCTGTAGGAATGTGAAGGGAAACAGACGTATGTTCACACTCAGACAAGAACAGAGCCTTGACTGCAAACCTCCTGTATCATGCATGAGTACTGTGACTAGTGCACACTGAGCTGAAATCTCTAATTGCAGACCTACCAATCTGAACTATATGGCCTTCTCTATAGACTTAAAGAAGTTGAATACTTATCTTCCAACAAGCACCTGACGGCAGCCAGGGAGCTGCTGGTAAAGGTAGGTGAGACCTACTGAATTTAGA
>JAVJGJ010000047.1:66159264-66170885 GCA_035590215.1 Microhierax caerulescens | reverse complement strand
TTCAGCAGAAGCAAGCACTGGGGAAATGCAGTGGCAGAGAAATAACAGATGATCAGAGGTAAGGAAGGCAGAGACCATATGTTTCAACAGGTAGATTAGTATAGAATATTAATGCTGCCAGGAACAGGGAACAAAGCTGCCATAAACCCAGAGTTTTAGAACAGTGCAAATGTATGCCATGCAAAATAAAAGCAAATGCTGGAGGGATAGTGATCTGCCAAAAATGTAAGAAATTGAAGTACTGAGGGAGAAAAATTAGTTTTAGCCAAGGTGTTTTTCCCTGGTTCCTTATTGCTGGGGGGGGGAAAGCATGTTTTGCCAGAATATGCAAACAGTGAGCAGAAGTCCGCTATGGTGTACTGCAAACAAGTGGAGGCAAAAATGTGCCTCAGACTGCTGGGGCTACAAGGAGTAAATAATAAAACTGCTTAACAAACTGGTACTTCAAGTACTACCCAACGCTCAGCTCAGACATCTGTGTGTCAAGTTGCCAGTTGCTGGCTGTGCCTTATGATAGGAAATTGGCAGGAAAAAATCTCCCAAATGGCTGAAAAAAACCTTGGAATTATTTGGCTGCTTTCTGGACTCCTTTGGAGAGCACAGATGTGTATGAATGCCATTTGTTATTTTCCAACACTTCTGAAGTACTAAAGATGTCAGCAAAAAGTGCTGGAGGTGTCTGAGCCAGCAGACACAATTGCAGCTGATGTAAAAATGTTTAATGTAGCATCTCCATACTGCATGACATCTGGGAGAGTGAGTGAACATTTTGTATGGAAGGGCTAAAGAAAAGACTCTCATGGCTTGAGCAGGCAGCTAGGAAGCGTGTGGGTCACTGAGTTCAGGTACCATTTCTGGGAGTCCACATTCTTGCATCTTTCAGAAAATAGGTGAGAAAGTGTGACACTGGAGACAGGAGTGTTGTTTGATACTGCTGGATTTGTTTTTGTGTTTTGTATTGCTTTTTTTTTTTTTTTTTCCCTGTGATTTTGAGAGATTGTGGTCTTTGTTATAGGATTTGGATATAAGTTTTCAACTCTGTCTTCTCCAAGTTCTTGCATGTGTCAAGCCCGTATAGGAACTGGAAAATATAAAATTATAATACTAAAGTTAGTTTAATTAATTGTATTTAATTGGCTTAATTACATTAAATGATCACATTTTTCCTGATTTTTTATGTCTATGTAATACTTGGGTTATATTTAGAAGACAATACAGACTGTCATTTGGTAGTGATGCCTTTTGTTTTATATGTAACATATGCTCATTTTCTGTAAACAATGTAAGAAATAAGTTTCTTTGCTGTAGAATATACCATCACAGGGCAGCTGGCTAAGTGATGCCTGCAGATATTAGCAGAAATAGTAAAATACTTTGGTTTATGATTATTTGTGTATTGTATTATTGAAAAATTCACACAAGTCATCAGAAAATAAATATTTAGTATTTCATTTATTGCTTTAAAAGTGTTTACAGTATATTTGGCAAATTACTTAGTAGGGACAGCTGATTTCATTACATGGCATTATCTTTTATACCTACCAGAGTTTTGCTTGAAAAGCCCCTTGAGATTGTATTTTCATTCTCTCTAGCTATCTTTTAATCTAAGCCACTGGCAAAAGAGGGCCCAGGTATCAAAGAGAAGTGGTTGGTGGAACACCAGTGGTGTGTAGGTCACAGTCTGAGAATCTTTGGCTCATTGTCAGTGAGTCATTTTATATATAAAATATAAATATATATTTAGCAGCGTGACCAGGTTGTGTTGTGGAGGAATGAATCTGTAGCTACAGCTTGCCTTGCAGATACAGGTTTTATTACAACTTTTACAGAAACACCCAGGAATCTCAGACCAGGTTTTGGTGTGCCTGGTGTTGGATGGTCTGGAGGAAGATGCAGCCTCGCAGCGGCTGCAGGTCTGGTCTGCCTTTATAACCGGTACCCGTTGGCTTTAAGCTGAATTAGTTGCCTGTAGGCATGGGGTGTTTTGACAGTGCTTGTATGGGTTTATAATGGCATAAAGCTGATTTAGCCTAATTTGTTGTCAGGGTTTCTGGGGCTTGCAGTCTAAATTCAGTTAAACCAGACCACTGCGTGCAGAGCCGGGCGGGAGGCAGCCTGGGCATTGAAGTTAACCTGGGAGCACGGATAGCTCCCAGGAAAGGCCTGCAAAGGAGAGGAGGGAAAACCTCAGCACCTGCAGCCGGTGACACCATGAGGTGTCAAGAGGCCAGCTGTGTAAATCGGGGATGCTCAGCTGCAGCTCGAGGGCTGGGGGTGAGCATCCCCGCAGAAGGCAACTGTGCTGCAATCCCTCCCAGTGCCTGGCTGTCCCTCGGAGACCACTTCCTCCTACGAAACTGATTGCAGGAGAAACTGCAGCAGCTCCTACCAGGTTATCAGGGTAGTTCTTTGGCTGCTGTCTCCCAGTCACCACGTGTTGCTGCCAAGCCACTGAGCTCTTGGTTACCAAAGCCCACACAGCCGGGGGGGAGCTGTCACCCTGTTACCCACCATCTCCGACTCCACTCCTGAAACTGGCAAAGGGTTTAAGGGGAGATACTTTCTCCTTAATACTGGGGCCAGAGTGAGGAGTGCCATGGTTTGCACATTAGCCCCCCATCAGAGCATCCCACTGGGCAGCTTCATAATCTCACCATGCACTAACACAAGTCTTTTCCCCTTTACTTCTTCATATTGTACTAGATATCTCATCCGCCTCTGTCTCAGGAAGTGTTAATGTGTCTGTACTGCTATTTCCCAACACACTTTGTTACTAAGAGCAGACTACTTTCCTCCCCTCTTCTTTCTTCCCCTGCCTTTTCAAAATGCTCCTGCCCTACCTAAGATAACTTTTCTTTCCAAACTAAAGAAATTCAAATCATAATCCTGAGATGAATATACAAAAGACAGATAAAAGGTGGGAGGGAAAATAGAAAGCCAAAGTAATTTTCCTAAGGATAGCCGTGGAGCCAGAAACAGAAGGCAGGTCTCCTGGGACTGCAGCAGCCCGCGGCCACCTGGGCTGCACTGGTTGCCCGAGCGTGGGGTTTGCCTGGCCTGGCCCCAGAGCAGAGCAGCAGCTGCCACCGCCGTGTGGTTCCAGCAGCGGCTGTGCAGCTGCTGAGGGGCACAGTGGGCACCAAGGCCTCGCTGGCAGCTTGCTGGGCTCTGCCTTTGAGTATAGAGGATGAAGCAGATGTTAGACATGGATGCAAGATTAATACAGAAAGTATTATTAGGACATAGGGTCACTCAGTACAGGAAGCGATGGTGCTAAGCAGTTGTGGTAATTGCTTTTGGTAACAGCCTCTCTTTGTCTCCTCTCCTCACAAACAATGAGGAACACTTCTCATGCAGGCAGGTGATGAGCAGACTTGGCAGCTTGTCAGCCATGTACAATGTGCCCATTATATGGAGTGGTACATTTACACTGGGGCAAGGTTCTCCTGCCCCACACAAGGACTGGAGTGAGTCACAGATATGTCCAGCCAGAATATGGCAATAGATTGTAGTCTGTGGGCAAAGGTTTGCTCTGCAAGGTTGTCCATCTGCCAGGTACTGAATGACCTGCTATACTTGCCTCCTGTTCATGGGAGCAAGGTTAGGCACTTAGCTGCAATCAGCCTGAGACATTAACACCTGGTTTATTATCAACGCTTAGATCGCTACTTTGTTCAGTCAACAGTCCTGCGTCTAGCATTAGCCTAAAAAGGTCAGAGTCCACCAAGCCTTTCCTTCAGCTCGCTAGTGTTTAAAAAGCAACTTGTCCCCTTCAGGCTGTCAGGCAAGGAGAAAGGAGAGGTCAGCCAGAGGACGTGGCCCTTTGGGGGGACCAGCCCATGCCATCCATTCAAGGGCACCGAGAAAGCTGTTAGGGTGGAGGGGATGAAGAGCAGCTTTTGTTACAGCTGCACTGTGCCTTGTGGTCCTTCTGTCTTCCTCTGAATCTTTTTCTGCATTTACTTCACCTGCAAAGCTTCTCTGTCCTCTTTTTGTGCGTATGTTTGTGTAAGGTAAGCTGTTGCTGTTACAGTTCCATGTTTACCCTGCTGCCATTGGCATACACGTTCCTTCTTCTTTGTCACAGGTATGTATTTCTTTCACAGCTGTTTTGTGGGACTCCTATGTCACTATCAAGATTGTTTTATGCAGAAGTTCTGTAAGATATTTTGACTCTCAGTAGGCAAGGCAGGAATCCATTTTCATCCTTAGGCATGAAGCACAGGTTCCTCCTGTGTTCCCTAGTAAGGAAGTGAGCAGGAGTTAAGTGAGGAGAATAAAGTCTTTGAGATTTATGTTCACGGGAAACCCTTATGATCACAATAACACAGGGTGGAGAACTCCTACACCAGCTCCTTACGTTGCTTGAACTAAAGCACTTTTTCTAGAGAACTTGATTAAAAAACTTCAGGCTTGAAGATATTTTATTGTTTAATTACCCAAGAAAAGATGCCTATGGGGGATTAGAAATATCTCCACAGGATAGTAATTCTGAGTGTACAATAACTTTCTGAGATTCAGCAGTTAGTTAATTCTTACCATGTGCTGCTTTGATTCTGTGAGGCTCTGAGATCACGTGCTTACATATTCCATTCCCTCCTTCTCAGGGGATTCCCACTGCTTAGACAAGAAGCTCATGCTCATTTGGGGGAAAAATGAATTCCATTGCCCCCAAAGAAGTGTGCAGGGAGGGTTGTGAGAGCTTCCCTTTGCAGAAATCTTCTGCCCCAGTTTTACTGTGAGGGACATGCTGCAACATTTTTAGCTCAATGCAGTGGTTATTACTATGTGAAATTACTGACATTTAGACTTCTCTAGGGGAGAGGAGGGATAGGAATGAGAGAGGAGGATTTTAATATAATCTGCTGCAGAAAAAGTAGGAGAGGGGAAAACCTACTAGCAGTAAGAGTCTTTGTGTCGTGAGAACAGGAGTAAGGACAGATTTTATCTTCATCTGTGTGTAGGGGAAAGAAGAGCTATGTGGAAACTATATGTCCAAAATCTTGGACAAGACTAGAAGGCAAGAAACAGGACAAAGTCTGAAGGAAATGGTTCATCTAGGGAAAGAGATTTGGGCAAATAGAATCACTACTGTATAAGGTGGTTGGCTGTTCTAATAGGAAAAAAAATGGCAAAAAAGGCAGAACAATGTTTTTATAATACTATTTCTGTCAATTAGAAGGGAGTCCTATACTGAGATAGTGCTGAAACCTCCAGTGTATCCTGCCCATTCTTACATACCTGGACTTATTCTCATGATCATGGTTCTTAAAATTGTTTCACTGACTCATTCTTTTTATTTCCTAGAGTTATATCTAAAATGCTGTGGCAGTAATGATGTTTGGATGAAGTTGCCTGTAATTTACAGCCAAAATCTCTCAGTTGCTCAATGATCCCCATATATTGTCCTCTTTCTAGCACAAGTGTCATAACTTTTCTTATTCTGAAGAGGTTACGTCTGGATGTTAATAGCAGTTTTGCTTGAGTGTTGATTTATCCCACTACCTTGTCATCTAAACAGGGGTTAATACAAAGCAATTCCAACTTTTTGTTGTGCTATTCACCCGGCTTTTCTTCCCTTCATTATGACTCTGCCAGCACTTGCAATATTTTGCAACAGAAAACTGTATGACTCACAGGACTCAACAAGAGAAAAATTCAGTATCCCAGTCTGCAGGTACAGGCTCTTAAATGAAATACATCATTAATTAAACCCTAGGTGTGAAACTACAGTAAAAAGTGTTGCAGTTTGCTAGTAACCTGGCAGTAGGGTATTCTAGCCACAGCTGACATTGTAACTGTTACAAAGTTCCATTCTGGATACAAGAAACCAGCAAGGAACAAGAGTGATGTTGAACTAATACATAGTGGAAAGATTGACAAGCAATTTTTAGAAAAGCTCAAAAAGAACAAGGTAGAATATCGCAAGGAGGTGAGTTTTTCAGTCCAGTTCATGTTAAAAAAATATTTTGAAGTTACAATGAGTGTAATACACATGTAGGCCATGCTGGATGTCCCACTGCTCAGGTGGTAGAAAGACGTTTGGCTTTCAGCCTTTTGCTTCGCAGCTTACTCAGCATCTGGTATTTTCTGTAACCACATACTTGAATATTTGGCATTACCTTTCTGTGTAGCTGAGGTTTAGCTAAAATCACACTGTCTTCCAACTAGTAAATGTGAATCTTAATTGTCTTTGCTTGGCTAGTACCTTTATCACAGAAAACCTTGTTCCCTAAAACCCCCTCCTTTTAAGCTTTTCTTTATGAAAAAATCATGGAAGATTAAAACTTTATTTTAAATTCAATCACTTTCTTTTACTATTTGTCAAATATCAAAGGAGAAATGTTTTACTGGTATAAATATTTATTTGTGCACTATAAAACTATTTTGCAGAGTCTTCAAGAGCAGATCTGTTGTACTCAGGCCACTGGATTGTAAACTTGGCAAAGACCTAGGAACAGATCTTTGCCTTTACTGGTTTCCACAGCTCCACTGGACCCACAGCTATTGACAGTTTGACAAAGAACATCAGCTGATGATCCATCCTACGAGCAGACAGCACCAAACTTTTGTGGGATCTATCTCAGCCAGAGGCAGCTAATTAATTTCTGGGCTGATATCAGCCAGTGGACAGAGTGATTCATGCTGCCTGAAGATAAGTGCCTGAAGAGTCTCATATCTCTCTCCATTGACTGTAATAATCAGTTTGTACTTGGCAGCTAACTTTTCATTGGCAATATTAAGTGCAACGAATCCTCCCTACTTTTTATTCCATAACTACAAATACTGGTTCTCTTCCGAGTACTGGAAGAAGTGTGTGTGCGTGCCCAGCATAAGCGCTTACAGGAGGTTGTGTGCTGTCTACTCGGTAGATTACAGACTGTTGGCCACGTCCTGAAGGTTTGTAAACTTCTTACTCAGTTCTTATTTGGCAGTGCTTTCTGTGAAGCATTTCCACTTAGTCACTGGCTATTCAGCACGAATGATTGATCAGGAACATTCCTCTAATATAAATCAGTCTTAAAATGCTTAAACACAAATATAACTTCTACCAGCCAGGATGTTATACATACTGGGAGCGGGAAGGACACAAACAGCTGGAAGCATTCCTTGTTTACTGAATCCATGTTGCCGTAGTCTTCTTTGCACAGTTGGAGAATTGCTGTGCAGAAGGAATAGTTCGCAAAGAGTTTAAAATTGTTTGACCTTAAGAGCACATGATTTGACTTTCATTTTATGCCTTGACTTCAGTCCCCTGTTTGGGCTAAAAATAAAGGGACAAAAATGTTAAGTATGCTGGCATTTTATTTATTCCACTAATTTCATTGCCAGCTTATAGTAGAGAATGCCTTCCCACCAAATACTTCTTCCATATTTCAGAGACTTCTTTCATGCTGCTGATAGTTGTATTTTCTGACTGTGACAGCACCATAAAAGTACACTGAACTGACTCAGGCTGACTCATGGTTGGGGCAGATGATGCTACAGCTCAGCTGATTCTGGATAGCAGCAGCACAGGTTATTTATACAAAATGTTTAAGACTCTCAAGTGACTTTAATTTTATACCAGGCAGCCCTTGGATGTTTCTGTAACTAATCTATTACACTTTGTCATTTTTAGTGGAGGTAAACTGAATACAATTGGTGTATTAATTGTGTGCCCGCTTTTTTAATTTTTGCTGGGAGAAGACAGGACTGAAGTGAAAATGAAGGTTGTGTTATCTGGATATTTTCATTTCAGTCATAGTCTTAGGAGCAGCCTTGACTTCCAAGTGCAAACAGGAACTTGATTCACCTGTGGGAAAAGGTCCAGACTTGCTTGTGACACTTTACCTGCAACAGAAGGTTTGTCCTTTGCTCTGATTCAGTTGTTGGAGTAAACCCAAATGACACAGCACTGATACATCCACATACTGAGTTTGTATCACCTTACTTTCTTTTTCTTCCTGGACTTACTGTCTTAAGAGCACTGTGGTATTTCTGGAGATAGTTTTTTTTTCCTGGAATACAGAAAAGTGAGCTAATTTAACAGAATCCTTTTTACTAGGTCATTTTTGTCATTTTATCTTTTTGTATATTTTTTTAATCACCTGGTAAAAGAAATGCTCAGTTATGAGATAATTACATAGTTTTGGCACTCAAAAATAGTTATTTGTTATAGTTTGACTCTGCATTATTCTGAAATTTTATTTAGTCTTTTAATCACTGAAGGAGGAAGTATGACGGATAGACGAGTGCAAGAAGCAAAATAGTGCTTAGGCACATATTTAGACATAATTTATGTTGAGAAGGAAATCTCAGGGCAGTTGTATTAAATGATCTGCTACATGACAGAGGAGGTTTCATCCACCACACTACGCAATATGCAGTTAATTTCATGTAGGAGTCCATTGACTGGCTTGTCACAGCATGTGGTATTTAAAGTTTAATATCCCAAGCTTATACCCAGTGATAATGTCCTCCCAATGGCACAGAGCACTTTCCTGGTTGAGGAAGAAATGTGAATTCTTAAGTCTGGCTCCTTAAATTTTAGATGTCACCCCCTGTCAGCTTCCTTTCTTTCCAGCACTGGTAAATAAAAGACAAAATTTTCTAGTTTTAAATTTCTTGAAGTGAGGGAATAAAGGTGGATTAATTATTGTGTGAATGGAATCTAAACCTTGATCTGTTTATGTTTGTACATATACGTACATACTTATAGAAATATATGCATGTGTGTATGTATATAATTTATAAAGATTTTCAAGATTTCTTCTCTCATGCTCGTCTAGGAAGCAACCAGTTTCTCTTCTGCATTAAAAAAAGCTTGTTTTTCAAGCTGTATCATTGGTAACTGTCTATATTTTCTGGTTTTATTATTGATCCAGAACATTTATGTAACTCATCTAAATGAAGCAGCTATTTAAAGGATTTCTTAAAACTTCATAGGCTAAACCTTATGGGCTAAATTCAGGACAAAAATAGTTCTTTTGATTCCTTTAGCAGTGTTACAACATTCTCCGAGAAGAGTGACGTGTCTCATGTCAGCTCTTAAGTTCCTGTGTTTCATACCCCACTAGTGTTCCTGTTAATTCTAGAACTAGGTAAGATTTGTCACACTGGATTTTGGATAGATAATTGCTTTAACTGATGCTACCATTTGGCCCTCAGTTACCATCAATACTCACGATTTTTCTAGCAAAATCATTAACCTTAATGAACATGTGAGTTTGTGAGAAACAAGTGAATGCTGTTCTGCTGTTGGTGTCCTTATGTTTTTTTTGCTTTTTAAATGAGCTGTGGTAACATTTCAATTTGATATCAACATATATTGTCTAACTAAATTGTTCTTCCCCTTCTCCCGTGGGGTGTTTGGCGGCAGCACGCAGCCTGTTTATGGTTGCTGCACCCTATTTCTGACAGCATGAAGCATGATGCTGTGCTGCTGGCATAGCGCAGCGGTCCAGCGCTTATGCTGTTTTCCTCATATTAGCCCCCCGGTTTGAGTTATTCAGTGAGGAAATGTCCCATGACGACTGCCAAAGCTTTTTGTTTCACAACCCTTTCTCTACTCCTAGTGCCTCGTGTCCCCACACCAGGTCAGGCTCCACACAAACCCTTGTCCCTGGCTGCCGGCTGCCAGCCTCGGTCTGTCCCTGGCTGCCCGAAGCATTGTGCTCCTGCTTGAGCGCTCTCCCAGCTGCTCAGCTACTGCAGTCTTTTTGGCTGCCAGTGCAGCTGGCCAAATGTTGTGTCTCGATGTCTCCTCTCATGCTGCCCCATCCCCTGTTCAACCTCTGGCTTTAGACAAGGCTTTCAGAGCACTGGACAGAAGCAGCTGGAACTAAAGCTCCCTAGTTCAAGATACATTCTTCTGTAAAAAATATTCCTCAGTCAACCAAAAATATTGATCTCTTGTCTCTTTCCACATTTGCTGGAAATCCCCTAAACACTATGGGGACACACATATGTATACCTGTTTCTAGTGATTCGATGACAAATCTTTTGTGTTTCCATATTAAATGGGTCTCAAAAATGAACAAATAGTGCAGAAATATAATTTGGCCATACAAAATAGAAATATTGCATATTTACTATGTCTTTACAGACTACCACTGGTTTGAAATTATTATACAAACATGCAAATTGGATGATCCAAAAGAAAAACCTAGCCACCTGATATCTGTGGACTGCTTATTCTGCTATTCCACCATCCTTTGAAAATTATTTTTTTGAAAACACTTTTGCAGGCTGGCTGGCTCTTTTCCTGGAAAATAGCTTCTGAATAAATAATAGGGCTTGATGGAAACTCCATGGAAATGGGGTGTGTGTGTGTGTCAGAAACAGCTGTTTCCAGCTGTTGTCCTTCTCCACACCTTTAGTGGAATCACTGGTTCTATTAAAGTGTAAATCCAGAAGTTTTCTCACTGACAGACTTATAGGTCTTTCCCTTCATATTTCTACTGTGCAAGGATTTTGATTAGGTCCTTTAAAAGTCCATGAACTTTACCGAGAAGAGATGACTATCAGTAATTACTAGTTTGGTTGAAATAGTATAGTAAACCCATTTAGTCTGGAGTCTTTGGCCTCATAGGCTGACTTAAATTGCAATACTGAAAAGGGAAATTAGTCAAAATCAGGTATGGTTTTGGCTTTGCAAGATATCCTGAGCAGCTGTTTTTGCAAATGCTGGGCTCATTTTCTTCTGAGCTGCCAATTCTAGAGTTCCCTGCAAAGTTTGGTGTCTTAGCCAAAGTATATTTTTAATATAATAACAGTATAAAGAACAAAAATGGAAAAAGCAGAGACTATAGAACAATTATATTTCACATAAGAAAACTGATTTTTTTTCTAATACATTAAATAACTATGTTGTGTTATATTTTGTTTTAAGTTTCTATTTTATTAATATAGAACTAGCTTCTTATTTTTTTATGTTACTCACTTGTACAGACAGTGAAAGAAAACAGCACCCTAAAGGTCCTGGCAGAGGCTTCTGAAGGTAGAAACTGTACAATAGGTGTGGTGAGCTTTTCTTCTGGGTAATAATTCTGCAAGGCAGGGCAGCATTGCTTCATGTGGGATTGTCTCATTTTAACACTGAGTGGTTATGGTAATTTTTTTTCTACAAAATGTTGCTAAAAGAGTTTAAAAATTGGTTTTCTTTAAAACAAGTCAGAATTCTTCACAACAAATAATTTGAAAAAAAGAGGTAGCAAATTTAAAAAATTAAAATTAAAAAAAATTAAAAATACCTACATTTAGTATACAGAGACACTAATCCAGAGTAGAGAAAAGCGTGGCTGTCAGTAGGCTGTCCTCCTGTCTCTTGTTTTCCTGGGCAGGAAGAAAGGAAAAATGTTCCTCCCATAGTTTTCTGAAAATTGAAATAGTGCCAGCAGATCTGAAACTCTAGTATTCATCACTGTACTAAACTGAGTCCAGTAGTGGAGAGATGCACATCAGTACTGAGATAGCATCAACTGAGTTTACTGCAAATGATTAAAAAGAAGACTTTCCATTTACAGTGCATCTACATTAAAAAAAAAATAATTAAAAAATTACTCCCCGGGGGGGGGGGGGGGGGGGGGGGGGGGGGGGGGGGGGGGGGGGGGGGGGGGGGGGGGGGGGGGGGGGGGGGG